>CP137326.1:1457500-2057500 GCA_033182465.1 Sanghuangporus weigelae
TGTGAAAGGATCCGCTCAAAATCTCGCATCAGGATCAACGCGATCAGCAGATCCACACGATCAGCTTTCCAAACGCGACCAGTAACCAAGCTAGCTATCACAGGCTCAAGCGATTGAACGGCCTAGGCAACAGTAACCCGTTACCACCCGAGCGCTAGAAGCACCAAAGCGGATACGTAATCCCGCTAACAGCTAACACCGCCGACCACCTATTACCGCGGACTACCACTCTAACGCCGCCGACCAAGCAACCAGAGCGACCTCGATCAAAAGAAGCGATCAAACTTCTTAGAAGTCCAGAAGCACAACTACTAAAGCCTAAACGCTAAAAGGCTAAAGGCTAATAAGGTTTATGGAGACCTCACTGGCATTTCAGCACTGTCAAGTCTGTGCACGAGTTTACATGGTCCTTTATGAAGTATACTACATAGTATGCACGGCAACAGTTGGTACACGTGACTGTCACATCGAAACCGAGCGACACCTTCAAGATACAATGCATTCCAATCCACCAAGCCCAGTAGCACCCAAGAAACGAGAGGAACTCACGATTACAACTCGAACCCCTCGAACTGCGAACCCGATAACTTGGAGAATGATTGGATGGTATAGACCGGAGTTGCACACACCATGTCCAGCATCTACGATACAGGCAAACCTTTATTTACCAAGAGATGCGAACCTGGAGACCAAGCAATTACAACTCCTTATACAACAAAGGATATGGCATTACATTCGAGACATACGATATGAAGGCAAAGCATGGCTAGTCACCAGAACCCAGCAGAACCCGCCAGCAGAGCTTATGCAGTTCATGATATGCCTTGGACCATACTCTACACCAACCCGACACCTTAACACGGACGTGCGAGTTATGCTTACCCTCGCTGGACCTCGAGATGAATTCCGAAGAATCACATACCGAGCAGCCTACATCGCTCCAAGAGCAAAGATGCCACTCAATGACGGCAATGACATCGTTATGGAGTACTGACAGTGGAGCATTCCACATCGGAACACCACCTCTATTGTCTCAGTCAGCAACTCCACAGAATTCTGTCATAGTGGAGACGACCTTACAAAGATTGGAGCAAAGTGGAGCGAAGCGCAGCAGGATGACAAAGGAATAGATGTAATGGTGGAGAAAGGTGGAGAAAAGTGGAGTAAAGTGGAGATAGGATGAGTAAGAAATAGGACGGAAAATGGAATATTTGAGAGCATAAATAGCTGTAGGATTAGGCCCTCATTTCCCCATCTTTCGATCCTCTTAACACACTGGTGTAAAGCTTGCCCTACAGCAAGCTATTACTGTGTGCTTTGTACTATCACGCCTCTTGGAAATCCCAATCTGCTTTACTATCACCTCGTATCTGAAAGCATTCATAACTCGGACAGCGACTAGGAAGGCTAGTAAGGGACCGCGTGGTACAGCCAGACGCGGGTAGATAAGATCACCTCTGCACAACATACCGCTGCTTAGGCAAAAGGATCGAACCGGTGTAACCCCGGGCCTACTCCCTAACAGTAGAATAGAAAGATAAGGAAATGAAGGAGTCAATCTAGCTACTTATATACACTTTGGACGTGGGAAGGGTCTACTCTATTAAGGAATCACATGATAAGGAGTGGAGTGATTAGTGAGTGTCTTAGTCGGAAGGAGTGGATTTAGTCATGGTGAATGAGTAAAGATGAATAAGCTATGATGGTTCGAATGGGATTAGTAAAAACGGATGAGTAATGTAAAAGAAGAATATTAAAATGAATGATGATGTAATAAAAGAAAAGGAAAATGTTCGAGTCCTAACAGTTGGCTGCCTCGAGATCAATGTCTGTTAGTCTTGCCGCCTAACAGTGCTGTATGCTACACTGCACCACATTAAATGACCACAATTTTCATAACAGCAATTACTGTAGTGCAATTTCTAACAATTTGTTTAATAGATTGTGTATGTTATGATAATTATGGCAACACTGATTAATTATAAGGCAATATAATTTCTTTCATTCTGGATTTTGTAATTCACTGTGTTCCATAGGTTTGTACAGTAATGTCTCTTAGAATACATTATTTAAGCTACACGTGCCTACAAGACGAGTTTGTAGCGCAGATCACTGTAGATCTTGTAGTCTCTTAAAATCATAATATCATAAGCTAGAAGATTCAAGTAGATGGCATCTCTTATCCTAGATGATTTCTTGTAGACTGGCCCACCTGTTACATTCTAGTATCTTGTAGATGAACTACTGTCTCTAGATGAGAATTTTTACCTCAACTTTCCAACACTAAGTAGCAACTTATAGCAAGTGATCTTCATTTCCATATTCAGAGCACAAATCAATCTTGAATTCACATTAATTACCCCATATAATTACATATTGCTATTCACCGCTATCAGCCAGTTTAGCAAGCATACCATGATCATTTAACGCATGGCGTACATCGAATGTAATGGTGGAGGTGAAGGTGGAGATGGAGGGAGATCACATTCACTGTGTGCGGAAAAAATGTGAGAGAGATTGTAACACACGCAAATTGTAAAGCAGCACCTTCACCTTCTTGTTGCCACCGAGCTGAGCAAATGCAAATAAGATACTGAGATATGGGGGCATCCAGTTCGCAAAGCCTTCAGAGTTCAGAGCTTAAACGCCTTGCATTCATGGTCTTAAAGGATGGGAACATAGAAGAGTCCAACAGCTCGCTTGAGGTGCAGGTGCGCGAGGCAGTCAAGGCACCGCTTGGAAAGTGCCGGGCATGTGGCATGAGCGTCAATCCAGACTTCATCATACAAGTGATCCAGCTCCACCACCCGAGTCGAGAGGATCTGCACCGTGACGAGGATGTGGACAAAGTATCAAGCTTGTTCGAGTCGCTTGCCCCAGTTGTTCTCGCCCTCATGTCAAACAAAGATAATCACATCTATGCGGGACTCCGCCGGTACTCTGAGATCAGTATCTGGCCTTATTGAGAACATGCTTGACAAAGAAGCCATGGTCAGTATCTGGCCAATCTCGTGCTTAAGATTAACACGAAGCTCAACGGGATCAACGATCGGCTGGAGCCTGCTTCCCTGAAATGGCTGGCAAACACGATGGTGGTCGGGTTCGATGTGATTAAGCTGGATGGGAAAGCAGTCAAGGGTGCGCCTGGTACCGCGGCGGTTGCAGCGTCGTGCGACATGAACTTCGTGCAATACCATGCGAGCGTCTCATTCAAGTTGCAGGGGCTGGAGGAGGAAGTGAGTGTATTTTCTTATGCTCTGATGCAAGTGACTAACACAGGCATTCGGATGGCCAGCACGCGCGGATCATGACCGCTGAGATCAAGCAGCTGAAGCATTCAGTGAGTTGAAGAAATACAAGCCGAAGCTGACTTACGTCGCTTGTAGCAGGGGTCACCAGACTTGGTTCTACCCGATGAAGGCAGAAGATGTGGACAGGATCTTGTACTCTCTGGCGGAACCGGTCATAGACCAGAAGAGCATTATTGACTACGATTTCTACTTGCAGGCTCACACGAGCACGCAAAGTATCGCTCATGCGGCTCACTACACGGTCCTCCATGAAGACGATGAGTTCTCTCCCGATGCTCTGCAGCAAGGCATCAACGACACTTCGTACCTCTGGGCGGCGTCCACGAACAGCGTGAGCTTGGTACCACCAGTCTATTGGGCAAGTCAGGCACGCGCTCGCACACGCTTATACTTGTGCAAAGTGATGTTGTCTGCTGAGAGAAGTAAGGAGGCCAGGATGTCGGCTCAGGATGTCATTGGTAAGGCAAAGGGACTCTGGAGGGACGGAGTCTCAGGTGGCAGAGGACGGGTGGCAGAGGATGATGGTGGAGGAAGAAAGAGAGACGTGATGATGCAAGGGTGAGAAGTGAAGTGGACAAGTCGTGACGGCTTAATATTACAGTACCTTTGGTGAATCTCTTCTAGTGTTGCTATATTAATCTACTCAGTTGTTCAGTCTGTCTGTCTATTTTATTTTCATGTAGTATCTTTACACATGACATACACAAAGCTACGGTAGATTCAGTTTTCTGGCCTGGCTGAACAGTCTTGTATATTCTTGCTATCACAACTACTGTAATCTATCGGACATCCTCTAGAATCTCATGGAACGCAGTGATTGTAATAAGGAAGGTTATATGTAATCATGTGTTGACAAGAGCTCCCGAAGAAAGCCTTTCATTCTCACGGTCTGGTGCTGTGCTATTGTTCGGGCAGGCACAGCACAGCACAGCACTTCTGATCGATCAAAAATTATTATTTATTTATTATTTATTTATTATCCTTTCACGGTAACAGTACACCTCTCGTCCTCCTCCTGCTCAGCAATGACCGTTGAACAGGTCCCTCTTGGTTTAGGACCGCCCACGCGCGACGAACTTCGAGTCTACTATGCGCCCAAGTTTACTTGGTGGCAACTCAAGCTGTTCATCAACTCAGGGTATGTACCACGCATGTCAACTCAAATCAGTCATCTCACGCAGTTTTATGTGGCAAGTGATCTGGGTCTCTTGAAGCGGGACAAAAAGCTTCAACTGAGGTATGCTGAGTGGACAAAGAAGATAAGAGCGGAGTATGGGTCAGTTGGTGAGCTCGACGGATTCTACCCGACCAGTAATGCCACGACTGTCACTCAGACCAATCATTCAGTGGATTACCTGCTGAAGTACCGTCTACAATGGGGAAGATCCGACCGTCTGGCGTTGTTGCCCTCTGGGCTCAACCACGACCAGCCAGAACCAGAGATGTTGTCAGCAGAACATGGGCCAGTTCCGATGCCCGAGTACTTTACCGCCGACATCCATCCAAGTCTTGTCAGCATCATACAGAATGACTGGCCTTATTCGGGTGCGTCTCTGACTCCGCTGGCCATTTGAAACTGACTAATGCCTTCAACTTCACATAACAGTGCCTCTCGATGTCGAGCATTCGCTGATCTGGACAAAAGTCCCCATTCTTCCGCCACCTTCGCTGATTACGCCCCATATCGCCGCGACTCTCGCACCTGACCTACACGAGAAGATTTCCACGCGTCTTACTCAAGATGGTCTTTGGGGCTTCACAGGCGCCACAGAGCCCCCACCTGATCCGTCCCTTCTTCACGAGAATCTGGGTGCTCTGGGTGAATGGGACATCACTATGGACAAACTCGTAATCAGCCCGAAAGGATCGCCTGAAGAGGAGGAGGCCGTCAGGCAATCTGGCGCAGAAGTGCAGAAGTTCATAGTGCAGAGATGGGTCGAGCGAGAGTGGGAGACGTGTTGGTTTGTAAACCCACCTGTGAGTATAACCAGGTCTTATTACTGTTTGATGCGGTCTCTGATGGGCTTTAATCAGAGACTCCAAAGCGTGAAAGGTCTTGCACATATCCACCTCTTCGCACGAAAGAAGAGTCCTGAAGATATTGCCGCTTGGGATGCATTAGACAAATGAATAGATTGGAGGCCATATACTCGTAATGTGACTAGAAACTCCACTCGTAGAATTTAGATGAAATATGTTATTACTTTTTTATGAGCTTAAATCTGTGCACTACAATATCAACGATGTCTTTCCATTCGGTCATCGCTCCTAAACCGATATCCCCGCATGCTAGATTCTTTCCAATAGGTCCAACAACCTCGTAGCGAAGCACATCTTTGACAATCCGAAGATGTTCTGCAGTGAGTGGGTGCTCATACATAAACGTGTTCATAGCAGGAAACACGTAGGTCGGGGTCGTCGGAGCCAGCGCGCGCAGTACCGAGGTCTTTCAAGAGATGTAAGAGCTGGTTTGATCCCGGGCAGATGCTGCACGTACCGCAAGGTTGTCGCACAGTCCACCCGCCATCTTCGCTAGCGTATTCGCCGAGCAAGGCGCAATGAGGACAACGTCTGCCCATCGTCTGAGCTCGATGTGTAAAATCGGGTCTCCAAATTTGTATCCATCCTAGCGAACAGAGTCAAGATGAGCGCCCTGAATACAAGCACACTACGCGCCTTCCACTCGTCTTTGTCCGTCCAAACGCGCGATCCCGCCTCCACCAGACGCCGCCTCTCAAAAAATGTGAGCGATGCATCTGTCGCGATGACCTCTACTTGGACATTCTCATACTATTCCGGTGCACGTTTCTTATATGTTTACAACGACAACGCGAACCGAAGTATGGCGGACCTTGAGCAAGTCGGCTACGATTAAAGGCACCTTAACAGATGCGACGCTTCCCGTTGCGATGAGCAAGATGTGCACGCCACCAGCTATGCGCTCTGCACCAGCTTGAAATAGCGTGCTCGACATGATGAGATTTTAAGAAGAGAGAAAGAGTATAGCGTCGATCAGTCGTCGATCTGCTTGTGCCGAAAATGTGAGACGTGTTTTGATCATCGACCACCATCTCCGCTACAATGTACGAGCGACAATCAATCTCTGGCTGTGAGACACTGATTTTTGTTATAGGGCCGACAAAAGACCTAGTCGGGGAAATGCTTCATCGTCTCAGCCTCGAAATCGAAGAGGACCTCGAGGACGAGGGCGCGGCCAAGTCAACTTTAGAGACGATAACAGAGACAAAGATTCTCCCAATCAATGGCGGTCGACGACAGACACAAGGCAGGATCTCAAACTTGAACTTATGCCGTCGATTAGCAGAAGCGGCGGTGATAATGCAGAAGGCGATAGGTACATTTAGTCCATGCTATACTCTCGATCATATTTTCAAATTGCTTCCCATAGACTGAAGAATAAGGATGTTCAAGAACAATATTGGAAATTGGTCTCGGAAAGAGTAAAATCGATTATCGTCATCTGCGAAACATTCTTAATTGATTTTTTATTTTTATTTTTTCAATTTGTCCGTAGATCGAATCTCACTGGAAAGAATTTCCTTCTCGCTCGGACAAGAGCAGTTCGCAAACCGAAAGAGAAAGCAACATCTTGCTTTTCCTCCGTGAGTACCATCTAATTTCCTCTTACAGTCAAATTTTTGACCTAGAATCCAGGAAAGCTGAGGGAAGGCATTCTGTCTTCTCATCGCAAAGATAGATTTGCTCTCGATGGTTCGACCAGTCGGCATCTTGAATGGCGATTTGGCTGATGAACTTACAGTATACGAGACGTCCTTCTACCTCGCCATTATATTCAACTCTCCGGTGCAAGCGGCTTCATCTTTAGCGCATCTCCCGGATATAATTTCAGCACTACCGCCGAACCCTTGTGGCGCTGGAGAATTTGACCAGAGTAGGGTTGAAGCTCTAGTGGTCACTTCTTCGTTTTTCCGTCTTACTGAGATGTTCCCTTCTCAAATGATGTTTCATCGTCAGATGAAATTTCTGAAGAGCCTCTGCTGTGTCGAGGATAAGCATAACGTTGCGCTAAATTGGGTTTCCTCTATTCGGTTCTCAATCAACTGCCGTAATTATACGAAATTCGCGACTCTGACGTGCGAAGAACAGGTGAAAACGATAATAAGAGGTATACGTTATCTTGCGGCGATCAAAGAGAGTGACGATACCAAGCGGCAGCAATATGCTCGGATCGCGCTTTTTTCTGCCGTCGATGAACTGCGCCGCAGACTTCGGAGCGTGGCGTGGGCAATTCTGCGTTCTGCCTACCGCGAGTATGCGCTCGGTTCGGACGCTGACACTGCTTCTTGGCTTGCAAAATCTTTGTTTTTGACGTCTAGTGATAAAGATATAGATGTGGAAGACTGGTTGGAGCAATGCGAGAAGGATGGACATGTTGTCAAAAAAGAGGGCCTTCAAGGACGATGGATAATCCGACGTTAGGCGTGGTATATTATTCCGTCGCCGTGTCTTTGATTTCCATCCATCAGGATCTTTAATGTTGGTAGGCTGAGTTCACATCGGATATTGGTATTTCTGGCTGACGTTTGACCGCCCTGACCCCCAGGAAATTTTAATACTTAGAATGCTCCGTTCTTTCATGAAGGTGGAATAAAGATCGGTGCGAGTGCTTGCACTGAGGTGCGTCTATCCGCCGAATGACTATCTAGATGAGCGGACAATCCATTTGTATAGCCTTCTTGGAAATACGGATGAAATCATCCGAATACTGATGAGTTTCAGTTACGTATGCTTTTGCAAGGTCGCCGGATGATGGTCTGCAGCCACATCCACCGCAGTGAAAAGACTCACCTTCACAAATCGGCTTATATCCGTCTGTGTTCCGCATCTCACGCCATTACTCCGGCATGTTTAACGATCGCAAATGATGGTCCGGTACTAACCATGACCATGATGTGGATATGACCCCTTGCAAATTCGACTATTTGTCGGGTGGAAGATCTACTTATAATATCTGGTGGAAGAACGGTGAAAGCAGAAGACGGAAGTGAGTTCGTAGGCAAACTTGGAGTGCTGAGGAAAATCATACAACGTGGCAACCGAGATTCTCGGACTCTGTGGCTTTTTATCGGACTAAACAAGATCCTTCCGAGTCCTCGACTTAAGTCGCGGGACATGCATAAGAAAAACGTGTTTGCGAACGGCTCATTATTAGTGTCGTACTGGACGACTAGAGAATGCGTTATATTATTTAATTATTTCAATGATCCTTTCCAACTGGTACTGGTTTCCTCAATGAGACTCGCAAATATTTCCTTCGGAGGATGACTAAAACTTACTCAGGGAGCCATACTAACTTCTGTCGGTAAATAAATTCTGATAGGTTACTCAAGCCGGAATAAGAGGCCGTGTTGAATGCCGAAGGGGGCGAGCACAGCTTTTGATGAGAAGTAAAGAAGCGCATCGCCGTTATGCCCGACTTCTCAGTGAGTACATTGCGGTGCGGTGCTCCATGCCAAACCATGGGCTCATCATTCAAACGGTGACTCGCCCGCATTTTTCCTGGTCGCAACCGTCAAACCCTGGGTTGCGTAACATTCTGCACTGCAACTAGAGCGTTTTACTCCGAGCTCGATTCAGAAAAAATACTATGCACTGTTGCCTTTGTATTATTCGCCACCACATCCATGAGTGGCTCAGCAATCCGGTGGCCGGTCCTAACTCCGTGTGGATTTGAAATGTGCTAGGAAATATTATGCCATGAACCGTTCTGGCCTAAGTTGAGTCTATAATGCGTGCAATAGAAAATAGTCTAGCGCCAAGACAAGAAACTCGAGAAAACTCGATGGTCAGGCGCCTTTCAGGAACTGGTACGCCCTCGTCGGGAAAGCGCCCGCATCGCTACTCGTATTCCTCGTTGTTGAGCAATGAGAATGTTAACCCTAATGATGACAACAATATGTAAACTGCAATCTGAGCCACGTCATCCCCGATCGGGGCCGCAACATCCCCGAACGTCTCAGTAGTCAACTTTTCTCCTTAGTTCCGTGGGCGGAATTTATGACTCACGGTTACACGCAACGGTCTGAAGGACCAGAAGATGAGACGTAGTTTAGGAAAACAACACTTTAATGGAGGTCATCTGCCCGATTTCTGAAAGCACTGGACCTCTACTCTATGATGTCCCTGCCATGTAAATCCACCAAACTGGAACTTCCTACCCTTTCTCGTTATTCCTGTTCATCCGAAAAGGACAATGCTCACGTAATATGGATCATTGAAACATCCCGACTTTGTAATAGCTAGACCCTCAACGCCTCAAAATAAAATTTCGAAAATTTCGCCCTCTCGATGAATGGATACCTGATGAAATACAAGAATTTACGAATTCGAGGACTGATTCGCATCCGTGTCTCTCAAGCGGGCGATTGCGATGGAATGGAGACCTGTACCAGTAATGCTCAATTTTCGCCATATTTTCCTTTCTGATGCTCCCTTGTGCAACCCGTGATCAACATTTGAAAATCCGGTTTCAGTTTTGACGCACGTAACAAATTTGAGTCACGGAGCACAGAGCTTCAATCCAATCAGTTACCCAAGACGGATCCAGGCTCATAGCTAATAGGGTCCCAAGGAGTAGGTATGTGGAAGTCCTAGTCATATCGGGGTAAACTGGGAAACCTCATTGGTTCCTCAGGTGAATTGGTAAGAAAAAACAAGCATCACAAACAGTGGCGACGTAAAGTTTCAAGTGATCTGAGTAATTCAGTAGAGATGATCCCCGCCTATCGGGAGGATCAGGCACTGTCGAAAAAGTCTATTAGCTTGTTGAGAACGTAATATAGTATTCTGTGGACTTCTCAGTGATCTGGCAGAAGCGCGCGCCTGTCCATTCCTAAGGGCGCGTGTGTATTGCGATCTGAGCGCTCTTCATCTGCTATGGCGCAGCGGATGACCATTTACATTCGTCAACGTGATTGCGGAATGATGCGTCGATATCAAGAGGAGACAAACTCCTGCAGCTCGCCGCAGCGGAATGCCACTCGGAACAATCAGTGTGTGACCGCATAATCTGTTGCATTTCATCCGTACAGGGCATGTCCGAGACAATCGCTAAGAGTACAAGGACTCCAAAGAAATTGCCTGCACTGACTTGGAGTATTAAAGCGCGACTGCTGGTGCCCAAGTCCAGCATAGACCTCCAGAGAAGACACTTTTCAGCCATGTCAAGCTCATCCAAGACACTTTACATCCCGGATACAATGGCAAACTGGCCTTGGCCGCGTATCATGAACCCCTACTACGAGGAAGTCCGAGCAGAGACTACCGCCTGGTTTCACAGCTTCAAGGCGTTTTCCACACGGTCGCAATATGCTTTCGACAAGGGAAACTTTGGTGGGTCTACGCTCTATCCCCTGCGCACAAGCGAATGGTGAATGACACCACGTATAGCTTTACTTGCAGCCCTCACCTATCCCAAAGCTTCCAAGGGTGAGCACTATACATGGACGTCTATAAACATGACACTGACCGCACTACAAACAGAGCTTGTTCGCTCCACTTGCGATTTAATGAACCTATTCTTCGTCATTGACGAGTACACGGACGTTGAGCCTCAGCCCGTGGTCCGCGAAATGGTGGACATCGTGATCGATGCTCTGGAAAACCCTCATAAGCCACGACCCCAGAGTGAGGTTATTCTGGGAGAAATTACGCGGCAGTAAGTGTCCCGACCTGAACTCAGCGTCCTTCTGCTAAGAAAACACCTTCGTCAGATACTGGCAATCAGCGATCAAGCTTGCTACTCCGACCGCCCAGCGTCATTTCATCGAGAGCTTTAGTGCGTACCTAGAATCTCTTGTGCAACAAGCCGAGGATCGTGACAACAACACGAATCACTCCATCGCATCTTATCTTAAACACCGCCACGAGAACATCGGCACTCGGCCTTCCTACGCTGTTCTGGAGTTCCGACTGAATCTACCGGATGAAGTAATCTATCATCCCACAATCGTTAAGCTATCGGAGCATATCACGGAGCTGATTCTTCTTGACAATGTGAGTTCACGTCATCGGAAGCAAGTGGCTTCGGCGCTGATATATCATGTTAACCTCAGGACATTACGTCGTACAACAAAGAGCAAGCGACTGGAGATGACAGTTACAACATCCTGACTGTCGTCATGCGAGAGCTGAACCTCGACCTCGATAGAGCCATGGAATGGGTTGCCGAATATCATGCCCAGGTACAGGCGAGGTTCCTGAACGGCCGCAAACAGTTGCCATCTTGGGGCGCAGACCTTGATCGTCAAGTGGAAGAATATCTCGACGGACTCGCGAATTGGGCTCGCGGAAACGTTTGCTGGCATTTCGAGAGTGGACGCTACTTCGGGACCAAAAGTCTTGAAGTGCAGCAAACGCGACGAGTTGCGCTTCTTCCGAAAGCTGTTGCCTCAGTTCAGGAAGAATCATTGCGGCGAGAGAACGTGGTCGTACCTCTGATTGAGGCACTCGAATGCAAGGCATAGAGCACACAGATTGATGAGACCGTTAATGTTATTATGGATTAATATGTATTACCTTGATTTATTTAACCTAGCCTCGGACATCGTTTTATAATATTAGCTTCATATACAGTATATGATGTTTTAATAGCACCAGTAATCATAGCGATATAATCTTTGTATCATCGTATTATGTCAAACGAAGTTGGAGAAGTCCTAGATGAAATCGTTATCCTTCATATTGCGAAAGCGAGTTGCAGACGAGTTGGTTTGTTGTAAGAGGGAAGACGACATTACGCGTGTTGAAAAGTGATCAATTGATTGCCCCGTGATCTAAGTTATTACATAATCTGCTTAGCTACCCGTCGCGTCGAATTCTACGCGTCTTCGCCTGCTACTTCCACAGCAGAGCACATCAAAGCAAATATCGGAAAATGTCTTTTTTCAATACGTTTGGGTCAGTTGTTATCAGTATTTCCAAGCCGAGCATAGAGCTAACAGCATTGATCAGGAGGAAAGACAACCGGGCCCCTCGTGCACCGAAGCGATCTCCAACGCCGACTTCTGCAACTTTCCCGCCAGACGGTCTGAATCCTCAACCCGTTCCCCCTTCTCCTCACACTATGGCCCAGAAGCCCCTTTATCTGTGCAGTCCATTTGTGGAGGCTGCTCTTGTCAAGGGCAATCTCAAAACAATCGTCATGCTTCCCAAATATGTGGACGTTATGGAGTGGGTAGCAGTAAACAGTATGTCCATGTCTTGACTTCCATGATCCGAACTGATAATTTATTGACTACAGTTTTCGATTTCTACAATAACTTGAACTCCTTCTATGGGGTCATCGCTGAGACTTGCACGGCTCAGACATGTCCAACAATGTCAGCTGGTCCGACGTGAGCGTTATTCCCTGCCTACTATAATCAACGATATTCAATAGCCGTGGCTTTCGTATAGGCTCGATTACACGTGGATCGATCAAAATCGCAAGCAAGTAAAGCTTGCTGCGCCAACATACATAGACTATGTCATGACTTGGGTCCAGAACATGCTGGACGACGAGACTGTCTTCCCTACCAAAGCAGGTGCGACAGCAGATTCTTGTCTATCTCAAAAAATGACGTCTGGCTGTCTAGGCCATGACTTCCCTCAGAACTTCCCGTCCACAGCAAAGCATGTTTATCGTCAGCTTCTTCGAGTCTTTACACATATTTACCATGCCCATTACACTCATATTCTTCACCTTCGTTCCGAGCCGCATTTCAACTCTCTTTTTGCACATTTTCTTGCCTTTGGAAAAGAGTACGAATTACTCGAAGTGAAGGACGTGAAAGGTAGTTCAGCCACGGGCTTAGTTAGTATCGGCGATCTCTGGGAAAAGTGGAAGGAAATGGGTATTTTGGAGAGCTGAGCTACTTTATTCATGTTCTTACATGTTGATCATGATATGCTTTGGGATTTTATGATAATACAGGATTTGGTATACCCTTTCAGTCTTGTCTATCCATGTACAGAGTTCGGCTGGTCAGCGGCATGGTAGTGATCGATTCTTCAGAAAGCAAAAGTCGTTCACGGCTCGAATAGCCGTATCTCGTTGCTCTGCACCTTGTTTTGGAGTATCTGAAAAATTTACGAAGATTCTGGGACTCTGCCCTAGATGCACATCCAGATCGACAGTTCAGTTAGGAGAAAAAAGGCCGATAAAAAGGTCGAAATTGGTTTTATGACAAAGTTTCCGACCAGGATTCATTATCGATGGCAGTGAGCCGGTACTATCAGCGGCTTGTTCGTTTCGATACCAGACCGCAGCGTTGTGTGGCGTTATTCTGTGCATGCATACGCTCCCAGATGCTGTTCCGGCTTCGCTGACCAGTGCTCGTATACAAAATGAATACCGAGCAGCGTCCGGGATGAGGGAAGACAAGGTCTTTCGATACATTCACTGTTACATGTAATACAAGTCGCTGCCAAGTGTACGTGTGGATTGCCTGAAGCATCTGTCCGCACCAAAGCTCTGAGATTCTTCTCATAGTCGCCGGTATCACCACTGGTACCACCAAAGTGACGATCCTTGAATGGATCTCCCGAAGAGTAAACCAAGTTGGGCGCGAGTCCTGCATCGCTTTTTGGGACCACACGGCCATACTAATTCATCTCATGCATAGAATCAGTTGGGACGATTTCATTTGGCCCCAAAACTCTGCGGAAAGCATTCTTCTTCGCTTTTTTCCCTTTGAAAATCTGATAAATTCTCTCCATCGCCGCTTCACTTTGAATTCCGGAGATTTCATCCAGACGCACCAGGATAGGCATAGCAGCTAAATGGATTGATGCAGAATGCTTCCTCGACCGGCCCCTTGGGCTGACGTTGTACCTCAAAAGGATAGTCATCATTACTTGCCTGTATAGCAATCTATTATCTCTGTGAAATAGATTCGGCTTACTTCAAGCTCTGTACTCCGCCTTCTTCGACCAAGCTTCCCAGAGCTCGTCTCGTAGGACAGGCACAGAGTGTAGAGACTTGTTCCCGATCGCTTGTGAGTCTTGTAGAGAAGAACGCCATTTTTTGCACGAAGGGTTGCAGACTTGATTTACTAGCAGAATGCGTTGATACCCGACGCCACCTCCGTTCGCGATAAACGCCCGCCCGCGCCCTTGTATCATTAACGGTCCAAGATCAAGATCCGAGTAAAATCCGATCTTCCGAGACACGAAGGTTCCCTGACAAGGCCATAGTGAGCGCGAGTCTCTTTTCACATACCTTTCTCGGAACGGAGGCCACATCCAGTATTCTTAAATTCGTATCTATGGGACCATCGTATCGGAAAATGCCCGGAGTTACGCGCAATAGAAATTGTGGAGTAGCGTGATTATTTTCGATCGAGGAGATGGCTCATCAAGATACCCATTGGATCACGCGGAGACCAACAAAGGCCGATGAAGAAACAGAGGCGCTTTCATAAAGCTATCAGGGCTACACGATACGCGCGTATAATTCTAGGCTTATACGCATACGCTCGTATATTTGATTTTGAAGTGAGATACGGCGCGTATATGGGTCCCCGCCAACAACATAATATTCTGACTGACCATTGCACGTCATGTTTGTGCTAGAAAAAAATACTTTCATTGCGTACCTTAAGTTGAGACACCTAATACAAATAATAATTAATTTGTGCACAAATGACGAGATTCTGTCAGATAGATAAGAGAGTATGAAGTTACGTAATTTTTGCATTATGAGCTAGACAAACTTAAATATTATGCTGAATGTCGTACTTAGACCGTGACCATACACGCAACAGTAAGATGGATGTCGGTGAGTAATGTCTCATTTCTATTTCGAAACAAAGGGGCAAATTTCTCATTCGAATCCGAGATTTCTTACTGTTTTCAGGCCTAAAAAATATACATACGTATACGCCGTATACGCCAAATTTCCAAAACATTATACGCATACGGGCGTATAAATACGCGCGTATAGCGTATACGCTGTATCGTATACGCTATATACGATATGCTGCGGAGCCCTAGAAGCTCGTCGACTCCACCTCTAGTACTGATGCTATTTAAGACTTTAAGGGACCAGCATGAAAGGGATGAGCAGATCACTGAACTCTTCCAGCAATTCTCGTTTCTGAGACTCTGAGCAACCCTTTCAGTGATCACTTGGATCAGCTGGGATGAAGATTGAATCATGGGCTCTCTATCTACTGACGGAAGTATTAGAATATAATCATATTATGTAATATTAGCACGTGCTGTATCAGTAGTTCTTAAGACCTCTGGAAGGTCAGTGTATAATAAGAACGAACGTTCTCTCGTTACCGTACGTATGCCCTCATACTGAAGGCACCGTGAGCTCAACATCTTAAAAGGAAGGACCAAGAACAACATTTCGGAGAACGTAGTAGAGCTGTTTAAAACTGCTACTGTCAATATTAGATTGTGTAAAAAAGATACAAGTGAGGAGATTATGTCATGCATACTATTCATAGCAAAGATCTACCGTCGATTCGTCGATCTACTTGCTTACTATAACAAGCCGTTACACTTTCCCAGTGACCACCGTCTCATCAAAAAAAAAAAAAAAAAATGGAACTGGTCTCTCCTCCTCTCTCTAGGAACGACGTGCTTGCATTCCAGTTCTCATCTTGGTATCCTCGCTTTAAGCATGCTAGCATCAAGTCTTCAATCATAAGGCCGCTCGGAGCAGACTTCAGAAGGTACATGCTCGCAGATGGTGTGCGCATTCCAGATGATGGAGCTGACGGCACGTGTGTGTCTGCTCGTACAATACATTCCTACGTCTACTTATGCCTGCTTGTAAAGAGCTGAAGAATTAAATCAAGACGTAGATGACTCGGACGATGAAGAGCCACAGGAACGGTTCGCCTTCCTAGAAGTCGACGCCAAAATCAGACAGGCCATTGAAGACTATGGAGCTGTCTTTCCCAAACTTAATTTCTCCTCACCAAAGGCACTTTCCAATCTGACTGATAATGCGTCCAAGTTGATGATGACAATAATCAGGACGCGTCGTGGATTCTTCCGTCCTCTTCTCCGCTAAAGTGCACTGCTCCGTCGGAAGTGTACATGCTGCTGAAATCTTCTGACTTCGTCTTACACGATGTGGAGGAGGAAGCAGTGTTCGAAGGATGCACTTCCGATGTCGAGAGAGAGGTGCCCCGATATGAACTCGAGCTAATACTTCGCAAATGGTATCATGTCGATCCGAGCCGAGAGTTCAGATGCTTCGTTCGTTCAAAAAAATTACTTGGTTTGTCTTTCTTTCATATATGTGGCTAATGTTTACTAAAGTCAATACATAATTTTCTTTAGGAATATCACAGCGTGATCAGAACTTTTACCCTTATATGAGTGAGCGAGAAACACGCGAAAAAATAGTGGATACAATAGAGAAATTTTGGATTCGGGAGATTCAAAGAACCTGGCCGACAGAGGATTGTAGGTCACGATGACTTCTATCGTATGAGACAATGTTGATATCTCCAGGAAGATACATTCGACTTGATTTTAACTCGGGATCTGCAATCTGGACATATCGTTGACTTCAACCCATATGCACCTCGTACCGACCCCTTGCTATTTACCTATGACGAGCTGTTCATCCTTCACACCGGCTCGCATCCTACGCCTGTCTTGAAGACGATCGATTCTGGATCGCATGAAGCCGCTGCACGAAGTTCGCCTGCGAACGTACATAATATGGTTCCGTTTGAACTGCTTAGTATGAGCTCAGGTCAGACATTGGATGATTTCACAAGAGATTGGCAACGCGAGATAGAAAGATCAATGAAGGAGGACGTTTAGATATGTACTGTACACATGGCCATTCCTATACATATCAAATTTGACAACTAGGATGCCGAGATTCTCTCGAAGAACTGCCTGAGCGTATCCGCCAATACATCTGGTAGCGTCTCAACATCCTTCAGAATCACAAAAAATTCGAAGGGGAACGAGTCAAGGTAGCGTTGCATATGTAACTCGAAGTGACCATTGACTGTCCGATACATAGCCTGTGTCATATTAACGATCGAGTTTTGCAACTGAGCTGTATCACCTGCTGAGTCTTGAATCCAATGACTATGATGCGCGTCTATTATGATAAAGACGATTAGGATGTGTTCCTCTTCCGCCTTACGCAGGATTGCTCGCAGTTCTTCGTGGTCCTGGCAGATACCGTCGGATATGATGATCTCCAACTGCCAAAGGTCGGATGACGACGACGAAACACGACGTTCTCGCGCTTTAGTGAGTACCTCAACACTTGAGTCGAGCAGCGAGCGCACATTGGTCGCGGTCTGTGCAAACTTGAATGTCTCGAGAACTTTCGTCCCAGCTTGTTCTGTGAACGGGCCGTCCTCAAATCTGTGCACCATATACATACGTTCACCGAAGCTCGCAACAGCGACGTCACCCACTTCCAACCGATTTAGCGCTTTAGATACTAGCGCAAGGGTCTGGAAGGCGAGATGGATGGAGTGGGTTTCTGCCATCGAGCGCGAGTCGTCCAAGGCGATCAGAACTTGGTACTCACGCTGACTTGGTCGGACGCGACGTAGCCAAATCTTATCCTTCGTGTAGTTGCTGGCAATGTATGGTATGATCTTCTTCATGTTCAAACGCTTGCCGGTCCGGAAGTCTCCCATGAGACGCGTCGCTCGAGTCGGTTCAAGAATCAAGCGCAATTGCTCGCATAATGAAAATGACAAATCTTGTGTCAAGGCATCGTAAAGCTGCCATATGCGCTGCGCATCCTGCCGGGGCTGACCGTTACAAAACCACTTGTCGAGTTCAACCTCTACCTTCTTGGTTTGACTTAACTCGCGTTCCTCAGATGAAACTTTTTGAAGATGTGCTTCGCTTTGATCAACTCCATCGATATCCATTGACTGTGAATCCGCCTCCTTTGAATTCATTTCCTTTCCGTCGTCTGGATTCTGATGGTTCCGAAGTCTTCCATCATCAAGGTGCTCCTGTCCAGACGTTTCGACTTGATCTTGATGATCAGTCCCATGATCAGGCGGGACATTCTGAGATATCGAATTGAGCAGCCGATCTTGTTCCTCGACGAGGCTCAACTTGTTGAGCTTCGCGGTTTCCTCGTCCAGTGCAGGTCCGAGCGCTTGCATATCACCTTCCGTCGATTCATCAGGAGCGTATTCTATGACGGACTGTTCAGCTGCGATGGTTTCATGCGGATGTGCGCCTGTCGTATCCAGGATCTCATCGAATCTCCTCTTGACCTCGCGCAGCGCATCACCCAAGCTGCGATGCGGATTCGGAAGGGGCTCCTCTTCCGACATCAAGCGCTTGCTCGACTCGGCCCCATGCAGAGAGGAATGCGCGTCGCCCGTAGTGCTGGATGAAAACTTGGTCTGTTCAGGTATCTGAGCACTATAGGATCGAAGAGTGAGTCCTCAACCTGCAGAAAGGAAACAAACTAAATCAAAACTCACATTGGGTTAACAGATGACGCATCTTCAGATTCGACATCATTGACAGCAGGAGGTTCTGCAGTAGCTTCATCAAGCTTTTGAGCCATCCCTTCAGAAGCTGCCGGTGCATCCTCTATTCCCGTGTTCTCGTTCCCATCTCTGCCACCAGCGTAGACATCTGCTTTCGACGCTGATCCGGCGTCATCCTGATCCTTTGATCCATCATCATCCTCTGCGTCCGCAGCGGCTTCGCTGCGATTGGCTTCTACTTGAACGGGTTCTTTTTCCTGGCCAAAGTCACCTAGATCATCCAAATCGTCCGTTGTTTCCTGTTCTTCTTCGGGAAAGGCAGGCTCCATTGAAGATTCTTCCATTTGGCCTTCAGAGGTACCATCGGACATCTGTTTGTCTTCTTCTGCCGCCTGTACATGCTCGTCTTTCTCGTCTTTGGCATGTGACTCGGCAGCTTTCACGCCATCATCTTCACCAATCTGAACTTCTTCTCGAGTTTGATCGTTCCTTGTTTCATCTTCAATACTTTCCTGTTCCTTTGCCATCATCTCCGACCTTCCGTCCGTTGCAGTACTATTCCCATTGAGCTGATCCGATAACCCTTCGTCATCCGCCTCTCCATCCCAGAAGTCCTTGTCGACATCGTCGAGGTTATCCGAAATGTTATTCCCGAACTCATCATCAAGATCAGGCATTGATTCTTCCTCCTCAGAGAGCGAATCCTGGTCATGGCCATCTTCAAATCCCCCGCCCAGATCAAAGTCGACGTCTATAGCTTCATCGTTTTCGCCTCCTTCTGAATTACCATTGGCTTCGCCATCTTCGCCTTTGATCCCTTCAAACTGGCTTTCGTCCTCGATCTGATTACTGACATCTTCTTGGCCATCCCCTTGACCCAGTCCTGTTCCCTCGGCCAATTCGATAGCACCATCTTGCGCATCTCCAGTGTCCTCGAACTCGGATGGCCTACAGAAACCGTTGGTGGCGATATTTCGAAGAAGGCTCCCCGAAATATAAGTGAGTTTCAGCAGTGACTTTGTCCACGATGAGAACCCACTAAGATGTCTTTCAATGAAAGCAAGATAACTGCCAATAAAAGGGAGGATTTGGCACAGGATTTCAGATGTTTCCGGAGGTTGTAAGCCGGAAAGATCCGCAGATAGTTGGCGCAGATGATTGACGATGCTATCTGCTCGCAAGACCTGCGACACATGTAGGAACATGGAATGTTGACGACGCAGGTAACCACTGTCATCGATGTTCTGCATCTCCACGAGCTCGTCAATTTTGCGGACGTCCTGGCCGACAAGAAGAAGAAGGTCGATTATGCTATTCATATCAGTCGCCGTGTCGGACTTTATTGGTCCAGCATTTTCTATGTCATCTGAAATCCTTATGGCAAGTAAAGTTTCGTCCAACCAGTCGCGAATCGAAACACAGAACCGCATGAGACTCGGCTCCTGCTCAGACACGCCTGTAAGTAGTACTCTGAGGCTACGAAGGTGATGTACTGCCATGCGTATTTGATCATAGTTATCTACATTTGCACTAGTGAGTGTAGGAGTGATAAATCAGACTTGTGCATTAGCTGACCTTCCGTGATTATACAACCGTTTTCGGATGCCTTCGACAACGCAGAAAGTTGTTTCGAAAATTCCGTCCCTTTCGACATCCAGTCATGAACACCAGTCAGTGCTTCCGTGTCAATGGGAGGGCTGTCATCCGAAAGGATTGAGACTTTAGTCGCAACGTCAACCAGCTCTTGTAAAGCATCGATAGCTTCTCTCGTTTTAATAGCCACATTTCGTATCACGTCCCTTGCAGCAGATGCAATGATTCCCTTCGATCGCGAGTGCTCCAACTCGCAGAATTTGCGATACAACAATCGAATAGAAATCCAGTTGCCAGTAAGTCCGGAGATTCTAGGTTTATCTGTCAGCTCTGCACGAATGATTCAAGAAAAGGTAGCTTACGTGGTTCTTGCTGAGATCGCAAAAAAGAAGGCGCTTTCGAACGAGGACACTCCCCGCTGTATTTCGCGCGTAGAGACATCAGAATGATGGTCTATGTCACATTGTAGCAAAGTACGCAGAAGTCCAACGCAGCGATAGAAGTAGCAATTAATTTTGCTCAGCGCGACACTGAAGGGCGTTTCCTCGAATGCGTCGATAGTAGGTTGTTCCATCACGTATCTTTTGCTTCTGAGCGCCTCGTTTATCTCGTGTCTGACATTCGGCGAGAAACCAATCCGCTTCAATTCCTTTAGGAAGTCATTCCACGACCTTTTCTTACGCACAAAAAGCGCCGAGTTCCACTTTTTTCGATCACTCGGAGACAGATCCCTGTCCGGTTGAGCATTTGCATACTCACTCTGTATGGCGATGATGGAACGGGATAGATCCTCCGTAGACAGCGTGGAAGACGGGTCCAAAATGTGCTTAACGCCGTTGGACAATAGGGATGCGAATTTTCTCGCTCTCGGAGGGCCTTTTTCCAAAGCATGCCATCCAAAATCATCGATAATATCAGCTTCGTTCTCATTTGCTTCAGCTGAAACGTCTGATTGACTATCATCGATCTGAAGGTGTGGTATGGCAGGTCGGCGAAGAAGCTCTCTAAACTGACGGATTCTCTTGTAAAGTTGCCTGTGCGTCCTCAGCGCGCTTTGCTGGAGAGCATGTACGTTGACATCCTTCCATGTCGCGAGCTTGACAAGGCTCTGAACGTCCTTCTCTATAGCAGCTCTACCTTCCAGGAGAGTGGCGGAGACCTTCTCAGCAAACTGTCTGTAGTAATGATGAATGCCGGTAAGGACCAGCAATACGCGGCTCATTACACCTCGAGAGGACGATCCGGTACTTGTAAGCGCGCTAGTGAACGATGCGAATGATAGAATCAGCTTCAACCGATCGATATATTGACCGAGCGGTGATGTGCTGATGAAATCTTCGACCAGAATTGTCAATGAGTCAAGATAGCGAGTGAGAGCATTGCTCTCCGCATCCTGAGAAACGGCTATTGCGCCGCGGACAGTAGCATCGTACATTCGAGACCACCAATCGCTAACCTCAGCGCAAAATTCCTTCGCTTCGACGTCCAGTATGGATTTCCAACCATTCAACTCGAGTTTCCTCCACTCCACAATCAAATTAGTCAAGGACTGCCTCTGCTTCGTGAGAGAATTTTCATGGTTAGCAAACATTTCCCAGTCCTCGGTGTGAAGCAGAAGACGTTCGACCGCTCCAAGCATCCTCGCGACTGAGCTAGTCATGCTAATGGAAAGAATACTATCGCAGCGATCCCGCAGGTGCTGTAAAACAAGTTGATCTGGCCAGAACCGAATCAGGTCCCTCAATTTGTCTCTCAGGCTCTTGACAATGTTTGCCGCCTTCCTTGCTTCATGCAGATTAGCATCGTGATAAAAGCTATATGTCCTTGCATCGGTGCGTTGAAACCTGACTTTGGCATCAAACAAGATGTTCAACCGAAGAGCGTAGCTATCATCGTCAGTAGAACACGGGAGCAATGATAGCTGTCCAAGCTTCCAGTGCGTCACCGCGTCGAGAAGCGTAGAATGCCAGAACTCGCCGTATTCTCTCCGGGAGCAACCATCGTCTCTGCAGAATAGAAGAAGATGCACGTTCAATAGCTTCCGTGCAAACTCGTTAGACAACGCGGAAGTAACGTCAGTCGATGGTCGCTCAGTGGCAGTCGAGTCCAGCACTACTTCTCTGTCCTCATCAGAAAATACAGGGAACAGCTGACGAATTTGTTCCTCTTCCGAGTCGTCATCCGACGTACCATGCGTAGTCTGTCTGCTGCGATACAACGACTCTGCCTGACGCTCCTTTTCCTTCTTCTCGTTGAGATAGGCGTCAAACATCGACATGATCTGTTCGTACGAGTTTTGAATTGCAACGACGCTCTGCTCCGCAGCTTCTCTGCTATACAACTGCGGAGTCGCTAAGATCCGCAAAAGTAGCGTGTCGGCTAATTTGAATCCGACATCAACAAGGTCTTCAGATGTCGAGTGCAACGTGGCGTGCATCGCCTGTACAGAAGGGAAGCTGAGAATTTTGCACGTACGCGGGTCGATCGAATTCGTGCGTCTCAAGAGTGCAGAATGCCGAAGCGCACTGAGACCAAACCGAAGTTGCATCATAGACAACTCAATGGGCAAAAAGAGGTCCTCTATTGCGCTGTACGCACTCTTCATTCGTTGCATATAATTTGATATGGAGTCCTGTAGAAGCGACTCTTGCCCTGCAACATCTCCTTTTGCCTCCGCAGCTCCAAGTACGAATCGTTCTAGACGCTCCGGCGACACAATTTCTCGGCAAAATCCACGTGTTTCGTTCCAAAATGCCTGTAGTAACGAGGAGCCGGACTGGCGAGTTACGCTGTGTACGGCGGGCTCAGAGTCAAAGTTGTCTTGCAAACTTTGAGAGCGGCTTCGGAGAAAATCGGTAAGAGCGTTCTCGCGGTGACCGCTGCGGTTATGTTCCCACAACGAATAGACGCGAATTTGAGTTTTCAATAACCCGATCTGGGACTCGATAAACGATTTTTGGTTGCTGCGGACTACCAATGGGTCGATAGGGATGCTAGGCACGTATAAGGAGAGTAAAACTTGGGATAATACTATCCAGCATCTGCCCATAGATTGTATCAAGTCGACCCAAGACGAACTACGAGCAACTGTCTCGAGTGCAGGAAGAAGTGGTTTGAAAGGCTCCAAGGCTGTATACTGCAATGCCTCAAGCATGGGGAATACCGAAGCCTGCTCGGATACATGGGCGATATCTCCTGGTAAAGATGCCGCAATGTCAGGAAAGCCCGCGCGTATTACCTACTTACTGTCAGAAAACTTCGTATTGATTACTCCGTTCTACGTACCATTTCAATATTTCCGAGAAGAAAAGAAACTGCACGACTTTTTCGATTTTGCACTTGGGAGCTTTCAGACAAAATAAGTTTGATCTGGTCGCCGAGTAAGGCAAGTCGAAGATCAATATTCCCCAACCCGCCAGCGTTGACGCTAGAGAATAAAACCGAAGGCTATGTCAGGGTCTTGGCTTCTATGAGTTATGCTATACGATAAGTAGTTCACCTTGCTGTTATAGCTGATTGCAGAAAGACGGGGCTATATGCAATCGAAGGACCCGAGTTCTGTACACGGTGTCAGATATATGCCAGCTGAACAGAAATTTGATTAGAACCTGCAATAATTCGACATCATCCCAAAAACTCCTGTGCCACTCAAGATGAGCATTGACGAGCTCAGGCAGTATATCTAATATGTATGAGTTTGAAGAAAGAATTGACTTCATGAGGTAGTTACATACCTAGTCTAGCTTCCATCTTCCACAATAAAAGCTGATAAGCGATACGTCTGGGCACTCGGACAGTCTGAGAAATTCGCCATCTTAGCGAGTTTATCCGCTTTCTTGAGTCGGACTGAGGACAAAAACTGCAACTTAGTCTCAAAGTGATACAGAATAGAGGTCACGCACCGTATCAGAATATGGAATCAGATCGGCTAATTCGTTCATTTCACTTATCAGAATTGCCTGATTACTCTCCTTCAGTACCAATTGCTGTGGTATTCCTTCGTCGCCGCTCAGTCTAAACGAGTTCTTTGATAGCATTAGCCCCAGAAGTGGACTAAAGAAAGGAACAGTATGTACTTCATCAATACTCCTTCGGATCAATGAAATGTTCCTCTCGGCATCGTCGGCATCACCCCTCCTCGCACAAACTACAGCAATGAGATCCACAGCACGCTTTCGTATGTCTGGAATATGTCAGTTATCGGCATGTTGGTATCATAAGTATTCCTTTTCCTCACCCTGAGGCATAGTTTCGAGTAAACTCAATAAATTGCGCACACGAGTAGGCATACATGGGCGATAAAAAGAGGCCCAGATTTCTTCAACTTTCATGCCGGAGGTGAGCGCGTATGCCTCATGCAGAGTTTGTCCCAGTTCACGAATTTCATTGAAATGATCGGAAGTCGCACCCAAGCGTTGATGGATCCAACCAGATGCTGCATATAACGCCGAGAAATCTACAGCTGCTTGCACTACCGCTTGGTGGAGATGCAGAGCGTAGTAAATTATATCCAAAACTGCCTCGATATCTGGCTTTACTGGAGTCAGAATTGCGTCCCTTGCACAATCAATCATATAACCCACCAATAAGTCGTATATGTTTGCCTGGCCTGCCGATATAAGCTGTCGGACAAGCAATGACGTCGCCTCCATAAAGTTGAAGATATGCACGTGGTCCGCGTTTCCCTGAAGTAGAACATTAATGGACGCGATCTTTTTACGCAACTGGAGTTCCAGGCGTGAAGCCATGAAGGACGCTTCTGTAATCAGAATGGCAAGACAGGCGCACTTGAGTTCATCACCTGAAAGGCAAGTGACGAACGGAAATGCCAATAAAGGGTTGAGAGGCTGAAAGCCCAGTTAACATGAGTTATGTCATGATTCATCATCAAGCCAAGAGCTTACTCTATATTGAACGTTTTTGTGTCTGGATATGTCAGCGTGAGCAAGCGTCGACCTCAGATATGCCGCATCTTGAAGAGATAAGGATAATTGCTCCATAATTGCTATCGTTCTAGGTCCGGTGAATGACTTGAACATTCTAACCACAGCCTTGAAATTGTGAGGAGTTGAGGAGCTAAACGCGAAAAGGGCTATCGCAATATCATACGAAGAATCCAAGCGCTTATACAAAGCCTCTACTGCCATGATTTCGGAGGATACCGAATCTTCGTGAATGACCGAGACAAATTCCTCGTGCCTCGGAACTCGCGAAGCTGAACATAGTGCTCGACGAGAAAGATCAAAATTCGGAGTCGAACAGATGCTATGTAAAGCTAATCGCTTTGCGGCACGCAGTAAGGTCATCGTGTCTTCTGATTCCAAAAGGTCCAGAGCGATCTCGATTCCTCGATTACGCATTGCACGAGAAATGTCCCCTCGAAGAGGGTCGACACTCATTATGAGCCTAAAATCAGGATGCGGGTACACGACCTCTTGATCCATGCCCTTTTCTGTCAGGACGAGGGAGCCATTCGACTCGCACAACGAGTTCAACCGATCGAGAACAGCAGGGCTGCATAAGTTTGCGTTATCCAATAGCATCCATTTCCCTCGTCTCATGGCCCGTATCAAGGGACCATCAACCCATTCAAAAGTCGGTTTTGATTTTTTCGCGTCTATGGGCAAGCTCGATATTGCGGCAAGCACTGTCTGAAGTTCCGGATCTGCCGCATCGAAGATGGGCGCGCTCAGACTTGACCGAGTAAAGTCTTGTAGTGGAACTAGCGAGCACGTGCGCTGCGCTGTGAGCACCTCATCCTTTAGTCTCAACAGAAGGGACAGGCCATCGGCGCTCTTTAAGCAAGCCCGAGCTGCAGCTGTGTCGATGATTTGCAGAACATCGTTTAATAGATGCTCAGCTCGAAAGTCGATGCTATTCTGTTCGAAGCTCCCGATCAGATCAGACGTATCTGTGGAGCTCCCCATAGAAATTTCCTCCAACGACCGACCGCATGCGGCGGCAAGAGCGCGCGCAAAAGTTGTCTTGCCTGACAAATGAGGCCCGGTTATAATCACAAGCCATTTCTGTGACAAACTGGACAAGGCAGAGTCCACCTTGTCGGTCTGCGGCGATAACAAGTGGGGAGCACTACACACAGATGCTACCAGACCCTTCCGAAACAATGAGTTACCGCAAATGACAGTCTCAGGGGTGTGGATGAGAGCGGGTCGGACTTTCTTCACAGTATCGGCGTCATTAAACACTTCCGCGCATAATTCCAGCAAAGCAGTTCTATCTGCCATAGTTCGAAAGCGGCAGCCATAGATTATATTGACATATCTCCAAGGCTCTTCGTGTGACCTATCAGGTTGCGTCATCAGCGACGCCCATCGGATAAGATCACGGAGATTAAATTCCCATGGAGCACCCGAAATACCGAATCGTCGCTTCACGACTACGTCCTCTTGTAAACGACTATTTAGGTTTATCATGCGTTCGAGTATTGGGTTTTCTATTGTCGGGAAAAGATGTTGGCATATCAAGAGCAGGTCGTTTGAAGAAAGTTGTTCGATGTAAACCTTCGTGAATCGATTCAAGAAAGACTTTGGTAAACCTTTACGTCCGTTGCCCTGATTCAAGGGATTTTGCGCAGCGAAGACACGGAAGTTGTGATGACGTGGGAACGATCGATTGATTTCAGGAATATAGACCGTTCCGCGGTGATCGAAAACGGCATTCAGTCCTTCAAGGACAGATTGAGACGCCAAGTTCATTTCATCCAACAAGACCCAATCTCCTTCTTTCAAGGCCCGAAGAAACTCTGCATCCCTCCAAGCAAATGAGTCTGAGGAGTCTCCGTTCACAGGCAAGTCCGAACCGAACAGATCAATAAGGTCGGTCTGCTCCGAGAGATTTATTCTGCAGAGCTTTTGTCCCGCAGCTGCCGCTAAGGCAGCCACAAGGCTGGTCTTACCTACACCAGGGCTTCCTTCCAATAAAACTGGCTTTGAAATTTGACAAGCTCTCAGAAGTCGAAAGCCATTCTGCAGAGATGTTGGGGCTTTGAAGCTGAAAGTATTCAGCTGAGAAGGCTGGAATCCAAATGGGATAGAGAAGTTTCCAATTTGAAGCTTCCCTCCCTCCGCTGAGATGTCAAGAGGAGAATCAATGGATGCTATATGCGAGAAACCAAACTCCGCGAGTCGACAGCGGGCCCGAAGGAGGAAATCCCTTAATGACTCCAAAGACCAACCGCATAGCTGTGTTACGCTGTATAGACCATCCAATAGTGCCATCTCCCCACCTTGGACCTGTAGCATTATACACTGAGCACTAGTCCACATGTATCATAAACTGGGAACGTACGAATAGCGCCTCCGCTGACAGCGTATTTGATCGGAATAGCGTGTTGCAAAATGTTACCCAGCTCTAAATGACCATAAGAAAAGCGAAAACATGAGACTCGATTATGCATACCAAAATGTCTCGCAGGGTCACTACAGTACGGTCTTTAAGTTCTACGACGAGCCAGTCGACAAACTGCAGCATTGGTTCCGTGAGTCGTGCCAACTCGTCATGTCCCCAGGAAAGGTTCACGATCTCGGCTAGTTCATCGTGATTCATAACCGAGGGTACCCAAATCTCGGTAAAACGATTCCGCAGAGCAGGCGACAATTCCTTCTTTCCAAAATCACCGCCAGGATTCATCGTTGCAACAAACTTGAATCCAGGGTTTGCGGTGATCTCGAAATCCTCAGAAGCGTCGCCTCCTTTCTCCGCAAGTACAATGGACCGTCCTGGTTCTAGCACGCTGTTTAAGCGCTCGAGAACCGAATCATCGGCCAACGAGATTTCGTCCAGAAGGAAGACATCACCATAGCGCATACTCGTCACGAGGGGACCATCTTGCCATGCCAAGAGGCCTCGATGCATTGACAGAGCACACTCGGCGCGAATAAGGGTATCGCGATCGCTCGGACTTGAAACGTCCTGTAAGCTGTGCGAGATCATCTGGGCTAACTGCTCTTTATCCAGTTGATCCTGTTCGGCAACCAAGCCTAGAATTCTGAAGGCCTCCTGGACCAATGTCTGATCAAACGAGGCATCTCGGCGAACGGGTCTCAGTCCACCTATGATATCTGTAGCTTCGGTATTCTGATGACAGTTCACAGAGCGCAACACTTTCTTGTCGATCTCCGCATAATGCTGGCAGACCGATGTCTTGCCTGTCCCTGTTTCGCCAACCATGAGGACAGGTTCATTGTGCCGAAGCGCGTGGGATAGAAGCATGAAAAGACGCCTCATTGAACGAGTCCAGACAATACCGCTGTGATATTGCCCTGCTTGACCAAGTTTGTCCACGCTGTATAGACTATCTTCGCATATAGACGCATTGATTACCTTCTCGATTATGTCCTTGACCACGAGCTTATCCTCGTCTCGTCTCGTTCGTTCCGCCAGAAGCATGTAGCCAGCCTCCGCAAGCTCCTGATAACTCTGAGCATCTCTGTCAGCCCATCGGAAGAGGTCTCTTAACGTGGCGAATCCCTCTTTTCCCTCAAAGATCCTACCAATCTGGCGTCTTTTTTGCAGTTCCTGGAATACTGAGACGATACGGTGGGCGTACGAGGGAGCTATGCGTGATCGTTGGCTAAGGATGTGTTCGAGCTCTGTCGCTGGGACATCTTCGAAATGAACCTCCAAGAAACGGTTCCGCAGAGCCCTGGAGAGAACCTTTCTACCCGCATAGACACCTGGGGGATTCTGCGTCGCAAACAACATGAAATTTGGATGCGGCCTAACTATCTCGCGGGTCTCTGGTATGACAAGTTCTCTATTATCATCCAAGAGACGATTGAGAGCTTCCAGAACGTCGGTGGGAGCGAGGTTTAGCTCGTCGAGAACAATCCAATCACCCCGGCGAAGAGCGCGAACCAAAAGACCGTCATGGAACACTAACTTCCCTGATCTTGAATCCGATACATAAGAGCCAAGATATTCTTGAATGTCAGTGTGTTCGTGATTGTTGATTCGGACGAAGTTATGCCCGGTACGACGAGCAAGGTATTGTATAGCACTCGTCTTGCCGCTCGAGGTAGGACCCTCGATGAGCACCGCGAACCGCTTCGTCGTGACTATTCGCGCCAAATCCATGAGTTTCTTCTGCACTGACGGAGTCAAAATGTAATCGGAGACTTCTTCGTGCTCCAGAGGGCCTGATGACAACCAAAATGGCCCCACCTGGACGTGCGACTCTGATGAAACATGTTGAGGAGGAGGTAGATGACTGGTCAGGAAATGCGCTTTGTTCTTCACGTTTGAAAGTAGCGTGCGCCGCGCGAGGTCTAAAATGATCTCCGCACTTCTCTTGTCGAGGATCATCGTGAAGGACATGGTGAATCCCTCCCACAGCGCTCGCCGCAATCCAAAATTCTGGACTGTGTCCGCAGTAAACGTAAGAGCTCGAGATAGGGATCGCATACTGAAATGAGGCCTATGATTGGAGCCATCCGCAATTTTCCCAGACGCGGCAAGCTGCTTCACACTTGTATACAGCTCAGCGATATCCGAGATTACAGCCTTGTCTGTGACAGCCAGGTGTCCGATGTAGTGG
This sequence comes from Sanghuangporus weigelae, assembly GCA_033182465.1. Classification (NCBI taxonomy): domain Eukaryota; kingdom Fungi; phylum Basidiomycota; class Agaricomycetes; order Hymenochaetales; family Hymenochaetaceae; genus Sanghuangporus; species Sanghuangporus weigelae. The sequence continues at coordinate 1,487,437 of CP137326.1, forward strand.
GCGATGATAGAAACCAGGGCTTCTTGATCGTCGTCTGGGGATGCGACCTCGATCTCAGTGAACCTTGCCCTGATGTTATTGGGCAAGTCCTTCTTCCCCACGTCCGTCGCTGGATTCATGCAAGCAAATAGCCTGAAGTCCGGATGCCGTGGAACAGGTTCTAAAGAGCCTTGTTCCGTCAAAGTTATCGACGAGCTAGGACCCTGAAGAAGGCTGGCAATGCATTCAAGGGTTTCAGGGGAAGCCAGATTGACTTCGTCAAGTAGAACCCTAGTATGGATTAGTAACATGTAAGGTTTCCATCTAGTGCATACTCACCATGAACCGGATCGGACCGCCTTGACCAAAGGACCTTCCACGAAGTGAAAAGAAAATTTGTTCTTGTCGAGAATGTTCTGTACCTCGAATTGATGCACGTCATGAAGGAAAGCGGTCCAATCGGTGACAGAGGTCTTGAACTTCTCGCTCTGCAACTTGCGTCGCTTCCTCGGCACGGAGGAGTCCAATCCATCATTAGCTTTATCAAGATGACTAAGAGCATACGCCATCAGTATGGGTAGACCCATGAAACGACGACCGATACATACGAAGCCTGGCTGGTGTCATCCCTCTCCGACAACTTATTCACTGCAGTCGTCGTAGTTTCCGTCCACAATTTAACTACGGTCTTCCATTTTGCGTTCGTGATAGCTTTACGCAGATTCTGAAGAAGCTGTTCATTCTTCTTCACGCTGAATGTTTCTTGAAAGAGCTCTAAGAAGCGCTGTTGTATTTCGAGTGCCGATACACGGGCACTAACAGGGCGGAAGCCACCAATCAGGTCGGAAGACTCGGTTTGGTTTGATAAGTTTAGAGACACAAGTGGCTTGTTTAGGAGGAAAGCGAGATGCGAAATGACACTCGTCTTCCCTGTTCCAGTTTCTCCGGTAAGCAGAACAGGTTCAGCGGCCGCGACGCAGGTTGCTATTTGCGAAATCAGACGGAGGGCCTGCTTGTGCATGCTAAAAGGACGAGCGGAGGGTGAGTCAAACTGATGATGGGTAGATTTGACTTTCAACGAAGTACGGCCAGCTCTCACGGCCACCGGCCGTCCGTCGACATCCCTTTCGATCTCGAAGGCGGGTGACCTGCGCCTCAGAAGCCATTCGCAAGTTTCTTCCGATAAGCCGAGTTTCTCGGCAATTGTAACAGCGATATTATGTCGTTGTTCCGACGCGGGCTTGCTCGTTGCGCCAGCTGCAAAGAAGATGTCTCGCGCATCCAAATAAATTTCTTCTCGTGTGGACGGATGAGGAAACAAGCTAATCATCGACGGCTTAGTTCCTTCAGGTTCACGTTGAGGGGCAGGAACAGCGTTGGCGGACCTAAGAAATTGTGAAACCCGAGCACAGAACTTTTCGAGGTCGCGAATTCCGACAGTCCGAGTTGAGGACACTACTCGCAAATGCTTTACAGAAAGCCAGATGTCAATGAGTCCGTCTGTTATCGAGCCTGCGATATTCGGAAACTTGGAGTCGACAAGTAGGCGCAAATCGTCGAGAGAATTCTCCGGCATCCGTATTTCGCGCCATTTCTGAGCTCCAAGAAATGATGGCGGGAAGAAGTCTGATGGACTGTTACCTTCCACCGAGCGAGTTGCGAAAAGGGCAAAACTCTCTGCAGCTTCGACATTTCCGCGATTACCTAGAGAAAGAAAGGCATTCGAGCCGATTGGTTTGATGTCATCTAGGGACTCTGCTAAAGGAGAAATCAAGCCGAGGACTTCGTTGCTGGCACGGTCAATGTCTTTCAGGACAACCCATCGACCTTCACGCATTGCCTTCACTAGAACGCCATCTTTCCACTCAAATGTGCCCACGGAAGTTGTAGACGAAACGTAGGATCCTATTAGAGATCGAGGATCCAGTGACGTATCGGCGAGATGAATCGTGACGACATTATTTGGAGAAGAGGGGTGAATCAACGCAGAAAGATGGTGTACAAGTGTCGTCTTCCCTGATGACGGAGCGGATGTCAAGAGAGTGGGACGGCGCAAGGAAAAATTTACAGCGAGTTGGCGAAGCGTGAGGAGGGCAGGCGATGTTAGGACTAACGGTGATGACGAGCTCTCAGACGGCCGGGATCGAAAGAGAAGAATTCCATGAATATTTGCTATGTGAGGACTAGGAGCAGATCAGGATTTGACTCAGAACAGGAAATTTCATAGCTTACCTCAAGCTTGCCTCGGTCAACGAGATGCCCGGATTCTCGCCATATTCAAAGTAAACGGAGGAATCGAGTAGGTTATCCCGATAATCCTGTATTCTTCTGGACTCAAGAACTGGCAGTATCCAACCATCTACCTCTTCCACGTTCCCTGAAATGTTTTCACCACAGACAATTCCACAGTCTTCATCATAAAGCTCTCCTAATGCATCTTGCTCCATACGAATACGCATTCTCTCGCTCATTCTTGTCTGCAGTGAATAGCATCGGATAGCCAGCCAGCGTGCACCTCTATCAAGGTTCGGTTCCGCGCATAACCTAAGAAGGCATTCAAGATCCCAATTTAAAATTTTGGGAAGAGTTGGCGTCCCTCGTAATATACGGTAGTGCGCAAGTAAAACTCGGTGTAGCGAAGTGCGATCTCTCTCCTGGTTTTCTTTTTCTTTCAAGAAGGCGTATAGTGGCCCTCTTTCAAAGCGACGAAGGAAAGCCGAAAGAATCCTGTGGAACCATCTCATCAGTTAATTATGCGGGGCAACACAAGAGCATGGTACGCACGAGAAAATCTCTTCATGAATCTCAATGAGTAAACCCAGGGCTCCCAACTTTTCCCAAGCGTCTCCATCAGAATCCAACCAACGCGCGCATAGGTCCATTAGAAGGGGCCGAAAGGCGCTTGTAATCGCCATCGTAAGGAAGGGTCTCAGCATGAATCGGGAAAGTGTTGGCAGAAGTGCATTTTGAGAAAGTTCAGCATGTAGTGCAAAGGCAAGGGGTGAGTCTCGGGGTAGTTGTTCAAAGAGTCGGTCGAGTTGCCTCCGTACGTTGAGTGAAGTCGGGTTGGGAATATTCCAACATGCGTCTACTTCCATGGTTCGTTTTGATTGCCTCGACGATGCCGACCAAATACCAGGTGTCTCCTCCTATCAGTATCTGGTTAAGATAGAGCACTATTGCAACTGGTAACTGGTTACCCACGCAGTAGTGGTGGTAAGAAGGATCTACGAGTTCAAATTTTTGAGAAGGTGAACGAAGCGCAGATCTTATTGCTCATTTTGGACCTGTATTACATAATAGATACAATCTGAAACTGAAAAAAGGTCGTTCCACAGAGTCAGACTCGCGTTCGATCAGGATGGACTCACCAAAAACTCCTCGCAGGAAGCGAACTCATTGCGCAGTAGTGACCTCTCCTTACTTCAAGCAACGAAACTCCAAACATCAAGTAAAGCTAGAACTTGACCGTCCTATCTCTCCTTCGAAAGCCGGATTCTCTAAACGTCCAGAATTCATGACCTTTCATCTTAACTTACCAATGGGTCCGGATATTGACATGAATAAGCCGTGCGAAGAGTCACTGACCGACGACGATGTCCGATGGTACGAGGAAGAGTTTGCCAAGTTGCAAAATCCGTTGTATGCATTCGAGCTTCGCAAAACTGTTTATCTGAGATACAAATTAGAGCGCGCGAAGCCTGTCCTTATACAAGGTACTTATTTTGTAACTGACATAATAAGAACATCCAATGAGCTGATATACTCCTTTTTTTTAAGAAGAGCTGGCTGATGATCCATGGAAATTGCTGATCGCGGTTATGCTTCTCAATAAAACAGCTGGCAGAGCTTCAATCCCCGTCTTCAGGAGAATCCTAGAGCTCTGGCCTAGTCCGGAGGCTCTTAGCGTCGGTATGTGCTTGAGTACAACCTGAGAACAACTAACAGATCCATTCATCCCAGCAAACGAGATTGAGTTACGGGCACTTATCCAACCGCTCGGGCTTCAGGACGTTCGCGCCAAGCGACTTATTAAGTTGAGCTCATGTTACCTGTCGGAACCTCCAAGCCCAGACAAACTCCATCGCTCGCGAGCCGAACTTGTTTACGTACAAGTTCATCCAGGGTCGCAGAGAGCAAAGGCGATTGTGAAGGCACCTTACCCTCCAACCCCGATATCGCACCTCCCGGGAGCAGGAGCGTATGCTCTAGATTCATATCGGATTTTCTGTGCTCCTGATGACGAATGGAAACGAGTCTTACCTGCCGACAAAGAGCTCATCCGCTATCTTGTAAGTCTAATGTGCTGACTTATTCATCGAGTCTTTGACAGAACGATACTTTAGAAATGGAAATGGGCGTATTTTGAGGATCGCAGATGGGAGCCGGATAGAGGGGTCGTTGGTCCTCTTGATGAAGATTACTTGGAAGCTCTTCTGTCTCTCATTGCGCCTTAGCTTGATCATTTTTACTATTTATCATTTATCATACATGTATCACATCAAGTATATCTCACACTGTCTAATCTTAACAGACTCCAACCCGAGCAACCGATGGATCATGATCACTAGCCCGCGCGCTAACACTCGACGCCCAATTATTAACATGAATATGCTCCACTTCTAGTTCCCGGCTCGTGATTGCATTCGAAACAAAGAGGTGGTCGAGCTGTTCATTGTTCTGGTCAAATACGTACGTATATCGTTCGACATCCGGGATTCCTGCGAGCCCGTCAACATCCATCAATATACCATCGAATGAATCATAGACAGAGCGTGTCATCAGAAACTCGTTACAATCGCCTCCAGCAATGATGCTTGCGCTGCTGTCGATAGCCAGAATGGATCTCACGAAAATCTGTAAAAACACCCATCAGCGCGAGGTTCAACAGGAAGTCAAAGGAATGGTAGCGTGCCGCGACTGTTTCAACTTGGCTGGTCCGTTGCTCAACGCCAGCATTCACCGGGGAGCGATAATCTCCCTGTACCGAACTGCTTCCTCCCTTCGATGTGAGGTGCAAATTGACAGTGAAGAACCGCTCTCCACTGCTAGAAGGCAAGGTAGACTCCCAAAGGGCTACCAATGGCTTTCTCGAGCTGGCCCACGCGGAATTCGTCGGATCTATACGACCTGGGTTGAAACTTTATCCAATCTAAGTGGATTGCGTACCTCTAGTAAAAGCAAAACTCACACCAGGTCTATCTTACCGTTTTCATCCAAGAGGACGGACGTCGCGTCTAGTGACCCCCCGATAGTTGCGTTTCCAGCAAGTTTCAGCTTGTCACCACGATACAAATAGGCAACACGGATATTTCCGCCAGGTTGACCGCCGTCCTCTCCGTCGACCGGAGGGATCTCCGTGAAGTTGTAGCGCAACCGGTTGCCGGTGGCATTTGCGATGGCGTTGACAAGCGTTGTAAGAGTTAGATTGGCGCTAACTGTCCCATCGTCCGTCGGGCCTGAGTTGTCCTGGATTTCCTGCAAGAACACGATATCCGGTGCGTTTAGAGAGGAAGCAATATGCTCGGCAACTGTGCTGATATGTGACGAAGTTGGAGCCATGTTCTCCACCTTCATCTGTAGTAAGTACGACTGTTCGGCCAAGTGATAGAAATATACGAACGTTATAATCGCCAACAGTAAGAACACAAGCATCCGTATCTGAGGACTCTATAGTCGTAGGTGCAATATCAAAACTCGGAGACGAAAGGACCGTAGGAGCAGTCGTCGGAATGACGTAGTAAAACCCGAACCTCAAATGTTTCCAAGTTAGTACATGAACGAAATGCTAGTACTTCGGCCTTACTGCTGTGCAATGACTCCAGTGATGTTGGTCAGTTTTTGTCCGATCGCCACATCGGGATTTCTACTGCCGTCAAGAGGGGATCCCACAATTATGACTTCTGGATTCGCATCAGGAATTGCATCCGGCCCTGAGAAGAAAAGAGCAGATTGAGACCGGCATCAATCAACAACTTCGAGAGCGATAGATACGCACCGAAAACCATCGAAATGCCACCTCTGGAATTCTTTCCTGTTACGGTCCAATCTCCGTAAACCCAGAATTCACCGAAATCGTTATTGAAGTCCACTACCGTCGGGTTTGGAACCGTAACCAACTGTCCTTCAAGACTCGCCCAGAAGTCAAGCCCATAAAGATCCGGAGACAGTGTCAAATTCTGTGCTGAGATAGAACTTTGATTGTTTGGAATCGAAAGAAAGCCGTCGTTTCCTTTATCGAGGGCAGAGAGTTGTTGGGTAGGAGGACTACGGTCTATTCCGAGAACGACAGGTGCGAGAGTATTGTTCGAAGAAAGAACCGTAATATTTGTTGGACCGGTAATTTCTGTGGAAAAAAGATAGCTTGCACTCGAGCGAAATTCTGATACTCTGCCGTTGAGAGTAATAAGATCTCCGACCGCCACCTGGTTCAGGACATTGGACGAAGTTGAAAAAACAAAGAGCCCATTGGAAACACGCTCATCATCGACTCGGTTTCCTTGAATCCAGAAACCTTGTGTGCTCTATGAGCTTATTCAGAACACAATATTATAATGTATATTTAGTATAGCTCACTTTGGCGGTGACAAGTCCCAGCACACCCGAGACTGACTGGCCATCCAGCGGAGATAGAAAAGAAGGACCTTGAATGTCTGCGATCGACGCCGCCGAGGAAAGGAGAGGCAAGCACACAGTCAAGAGAAGCGCAGACGAAATGAAGGGTGACTGGCGCGAAATATCAACGAGAGGACAGCCCATTGCGCTGAGTGAGAGTGAGGTATCAGAGGAGCCAGGATGGTGGCTGTTTGAGTCTAAGGAGGGCCTGAGTGGTATTTGATAGCATCTTGAGGCATGTGAAAGAAATAGCCCAGAAAACAATAAATGATATAAAGGAACAGGCGAAGAGACCATAGAAGAGATAGAAAGTTGACGTCCCACATGCATACTATGCCGATGCCCTTTGCGTCGATCCCTCGCCGATCAAACTTGATCTGCCGATTCCCATCCGCGCGTCTGGCAAGAACAACCATCACTATGGGACCAAGATCACTGTCATCACAAACTTGGAATCGTCTCTGCCTTTCTTCCTGAAACAGACTACCATGAAGATCGCTGTCATAGGCTCTGGTGTCTCCGGACTTGCTGCTACTTGGGTGAGATTCATGTCAACAATGTTCAATTATTGTAATTAACGACTTTATATTCTTTTGTTTACAGCTTTTGAACGAGTACAGTGATCATGAGGTTCATTTATTTGAGGCAGAAGATCGTCTAGGAGGGCATGCAAATACTGTGCAATTTAAATCCCCACGTCACTCGAACTCGATCGCAGTTGATACGTATGTCCCCAGCGTGTTCTTCTGTTTCTTTGCTAACATTGGAACTAAGAGGCTTTGTGAGCGGTTATCGTTGTTTGTGAGAACATCACTTTGATGCTTCTCATAGATTGTTCTCAATCCAGTCACGTATCCCAATTTCCTACGTTTCTTGAGACTCAAGGGTGTGCCGCTTCTGCCGACAGAAATGACATTCAGTGTTTCGCGCGATAGAGGCTACTTCGAGTGGGCTGGTGGCAACCTCTTTACGGTCTTCTGTCAACCGACAAGACTTTTGGACCACAAAATGTGGAATCTAATCTATGATGTCGTGAGATTCAATGCCTGTGCTCGGGAACTTATCCTGGATAACAATGAGGATCGTGACATGTCGATCGGTCATTATTTGGAAGTCAATGCCTACTCGCATTCGTTTAGAGACAACTATCTTATCGTAAGTATTTCCTGTTTACGAAACCCGATTTGAAGTTTGACTATGTACAGCCCATGACCGCTGCGGTATGGAGCACTTCTCCAGACAAATGCTCTCTAGGTTTCCCCGCCCGAACTTTGGTGAGTGACAATGTGCTATTCCATTGAGAGGCATACATTTTTTATTGTACAATCCTTTAGATACAATTCATGCACAATCATCATCTACTCCAGGTGACTGGTAAACCGTCATGGTTGACAATCCACGGTGGGAGGTGGGCGTTTTCATTCGACTACGTGGAGATTACTAATCATCCAAAAGCAAAGTCTATGTTGATAAAATCGCTAGCGGACTAAAGAGGAATTGTCTGCATCTTGCATCCCCTGTCGTATCTGTAAAGCTGCTATCGTCGGATAAATTGGAACTAAAGACGGCAAACGGTCGGACTGAACTGTTTGATCATGTCATTCTTGCCTGCCACTCCGATACTACTCTTCAAATTCTCAGAACAGGCAACATTTCTAGTGAAGAAGAGCGGATTCTTAGCAAATTCAAGTGGAGCAAGAATGAAGCCGTCCTACATTCCGACGAACAGGTAATTCATCCCTTGCAGTTCAATTTATGTACATGTAGCTGAATCGGACACAGCTTATGCCGAAAAGTCGTTTAGCTTGGTCATGCTGGAATTACCTGTCCTCTTCTATGGTTGATAAATTAGGACGTATCAAGGCTAACATTGACCGCGTCTCATTGTGAGTTCTCTTTGATGCTCGATCCTCTCCCCCTTGCTAACACGGATGGTCCAGAACCTGTAAGATGACTTACTATTAGGCTTTCTATCTCACGTTGCTAATGGACGAAAAAGACTGGATGAATGACTTGCAGCACATCCCGATGAAAGAGTACGGGCCTATCCTTGTCACACTGAACTCTCCATTTGAGCCTCGAAAGGACACCATCGTCGGGCGATGGGCATACGACCACCCAGTGCTTGATTCACAGGCCATAGCCGCTCAAAGTGAAATGGAGAAAATCCAAAACAAACGAGGTATCTCGTTCGCTGGCGCGTATCTCCGTTACGGCTTCCACGAAGATGGCTTCACCTCTGGCATGCGAGCAGCGGTTGAGCACCTGGGCGTCAACCCACCGTTTGACATTAGGGATCCTGATCGACGACCCCGACATGCATGGATTGCATACTTGTTCTACACTTTCGAAGGAAGCGGCGCACGCACGGTGTTAGGATTTTTATTTTCATGCATTTTATGCCTTCTTAGAATTCCAATCGGACTATTCGTAGACTTGAGTCACATTGATCATTGTATTTTCTGAGAATATGAACACATTCTACACGTCCATAATGCTATATGTCTGCTTGCAGTGCATGAGCTACGAACTACAGATCGAAAAAAATATGCAAGGGATACACAGAGGAAACAAATGCATGCGAGTCGAGAGCGATTGCTAAGAGGCCAACACCTAAACACGAGAGAGGACAAGAAACAAGAATAGATTGATATGCACGGATTAGAAAAGAAAAGTCTATTGCCTTGGATCGCCAGGCAAATCGAATGCAACTTGTCGGCCTGTTGTAGGAGTGCTAGGGCTATCCCGCTCTTCAGCTGGCGTGGCCGTTCCGCTATCTGAAGCAAAACGGACCGAACGAACGGAACGAGCAGGAGATTCCGAGCGCGGTGAGGATGGTGCGGAGGCCCGGAGAGATTCTAGTCTACGATGTCCAAGTCTCTCAGGCAGCCCAGTAGACCCTTGACGACCGCGATGGTTCTCTTCTTCATCTTCGTCGCCCATCTCTGGCACAGAAATCTTCGATATGGCTGATGGAGCCAAAGGTCGGACCTTGCCCAGGAGGTTTCGCCTGAACGAAGTACGGTGCCGCCGAGAACCATGTCCATGTGACTTGATCCCGGGCTTGAGCTTTGGAGACTTGGAACGTTTATGAGGCGACTCATCAGCAGAATCGTGCAATCCTCTGCTACTACTAGGCCTGCTTCTCTGATCACTTCCTTCTGACGCCCAGCCTTCATCATCGTTGTTAGAATTTGTGCGAACTGGCGAACGATCACCGGCTCTCGGCGAATCGGACGGAGAACCATGGGTGTCTATGCCAGCAATTCTGACTCGTCTTCCCACCTCTTCGGAAATATCTTTAGCGATTTCTTCGACCTCGTGTTTTTCATGCTTCGCCTTCTCCTTTAATCTCTCTTCGAGACGCACAACAGACTGTTCGACTTCGCCCGGTGGGCCACGGATAGTGTGCAAAACTTCTCCCTCGTCATTTTCCTTTGCGGCAGCTCCCCGTTTCACCTGAACTTCTACTTCCTCTCCAGGAGCAGTTTGTCTTTCTACAACAACGTCTGAGCCTTCCCTCCACTCTTCTTCCAAAGCATCAGCATCGGGTGGCTCATCGGGGTGTCCCTCAGTACGGGCTTCAGGATCACCTGCTTTTGATGGTAATGAGCTACTTGGAGTTGTTGGAGAGTCGGTGATTCTTTCGTGCTCAAGAATGCCAGTTGGATGGTGCTCCTTCTCGTCAATCAGGCCGTGTCTGAATTCTCCGCGCTCTAAAGTGCTGTCGCGATTGATGACGATGTCTTCCGGACGAGAAGCTCTGCGAGTGTGCATGGCCCACTCCGGACCCAAGGGATCCATAGACTGATGACGAGACCATGTTCGAGAAACGGAGTGTACACGGCGGCCAAGGGAGAAGAACGGGATGGACAGTCCATGGATGGTAATGGAAGTAAGCACCATAAAGGCGACAATGGGCTGAATCGAGGCCGCAAGAAGCTCTGATTGGTTATTCTGTACGTCGTGAGATTCGTGCGGGGTCGGAAGATGTTCTGCTGCGAGTGTCGAAATGAAGACAGCGCCGACACCGATCGGTCCGAAGTGACCACTGAAGACTGCTTCACGGAACGTCTTGATGTCAGGTATCCACTTATACAGTGCTATTACGACAGGAAGCCGGCGTAGTAGAAGGATGAGTATCGCGATGACGACGAGTCGCCAAACGGATAGTGTGAGCTCCTCGTTTGCAAAGTCACTAAATGGCATCCAAGCTCCGATGAAAATGAAGGCAGCGATGTTGAAAAGCAAATCTATGACGGACGAAAATACGGACTGCTCTGTCTGACGGTTAAAGAAACCATCCCAAGCGAAAGCTGCCCCGCACGAGAAAGCCGCCAAAAGATCATCGCTTCCCAACATTGTGGTAACACCAATGACAAACATCGCGAGCGAGACATATTGGGCAACGTAGGACTGCCTATCGATGAGATCCTTCCGTTCGCAGAACTTCATCAGGTGACGAAACGCAATACCGATAAGCGCTCCAAAGACCGTCCCTAAAAGTACCTCGTCTAAGGAAAAGGATATTGTCAGATGACAATCAGCTAAAGCTTTACCGATAACTTACAGAGCCAGGTGATAAGAAACCAATCCTGAATCGCAGCTCTGTCACTACGGTCTAGGACGAGGTAAAGGGCGAGATACAAGAACGGGAAGGCGGCACCGTCATTGCATCCACTCTCAGCGACCAGAAGATGGCGCAAGTGAGCAGGCACATGTTTATCCGCATACTTTCCCCCGACGACGGCGGCGGCAAGGATGGGATCCGTGGGCGTAAGGCATGCGGCTACTGCCAGAGAAGACAAGAAGCTGAGCCCGGGAATAAGAGCAAAAATGAGACCGGCACAAACTATCCAACCGAAAGTCATAACCGGCACCAGCAAGAAAAACAAACTCTTCCAATGTCGGGCCATGTATGCTTTGGGCAACTCAACGCCAATTGCAAATACACCTATCGCAAGGACGACACGAGTAAATTCCAACGTGATTGTATTAACTGTCTCATGATCCCCTCCGCCCCAGGATCTAGGGTTGAAAATATCCGCGCAATATGGACCAATGATGATGCCAAACAGGAAGGCAAGCGGTGCCTCTCCAATGTACAGCTGAAAGGAAAGCCACAAATGGTTAATCTCTACAAGGCTCGGCAAGTCGAGGTGAACTCACTTTCTCTCGGATGAGGAGAGAGAACATGCCAAACTATTAATATCCGTTAATAAGAGCATCAAGAGAAAACTTATGCGGAAACACGCACGATAACAACGAAGCCACCGGTGACGGCATATACAATATGGGGAATGGAAACTTCAAACTGCGAAAAAGCAAAGAGGTTCAGTAAGCAGACGAAGAGGACAAAAAAAGCGGCCCAGCTTACTGGGTTGAACGCCATGATGGGCGAGTTCAGGTCGCGGCAATCACGACGACGGCAAGACGAGATAACCTTGCAAGCTTGAAAACGCCGAGAGGTCAAGGGTCTTGGCCTGGCCTAAGCAGGAGATAATATCAGTGGAGCCCCGTCGGCTCGATTCGCAGTATCTAACTGCTGTACAAGTCGTGGTCGTCGTGAAAGAATGTCGTCAGTGTCGTGAGACGGATCGAGCCAGCTGTGATGCACGACGCCGAGGGGGGCGGAGAGAGCGAGTGACTGTATTGGATTAAGTCAGTCAGAAATTATTGCCGTCGATCCAAGGTATAGCCCGTGAGAGTAAAGTTCGGCAACGCAAGGCATCAAAGGTCACGTGTATTACACTTAATTTCAGCCCCACTTCTCTTGGCGTACGTAAGATCAATCCTTCACTTTCCAACAAAAAAAGAAAACATGTATTTCTCGTCCTGACTATACAATCTATACATCCGTAAGTCCCACAGAAAAATTGTTAAAACGGAAAAGACCATCAATGTGATTTGAAATCCCCTCAGTAATCAAGAACAGACCAGTGAAGTCACGATCGTTGCTGCAGCGTCTGTAGCAGAAGCTGATGAATCATCAACAACCGCGGTTGCATCACTTGATGCAATGTCAGATGCAGAAGCTGAGATATCAGCGACAGCCTGGAAGAAACCATTAGCTAGAAAAGAGAAAACAAGTTCTATGATCTTACAGCATTGATATCGTCCTCCGAGACATCCTCTACGAGCAAGTTCTGTGTGAAGATGCACCCCTCCGGGTCGTCGGCATCGTCGCATGTGTTCCCTGCGCCTGTTGTGTCGCCGATCTGACCAGGTGCAAAAGTGCCAGCTTGGAGAGCGTCGAGAGGGTCGCCACCGATAGCGGCAATTTGCCTTGCGAGTTCCAAGGTAATCGCTTGGTTCGTTTCGGCGGCACCATCGGATGCTGGATCTTGGTGCTGAAGTCATTTATAAATCAGCGATCTGAGTAGCCTATTGTAGCGGCAGGAATCACTCACCTGTTGGATAGCAGCGATCTCGGGGTTCACCGCTTGGATGGTCGTGCAGGAGTTGCTTTGTAGGCCAACAGATCCAGTGTTACGTTCGAGCGCACGGAAGATCAGAGCATCGACCATACCCTGAACATCCCCATCGGCCTTCGCATTCGTGAACGCCTGGTCAGCAACTGCCTGCTGCAAACACTCTGTATCCTGTTCCTATACCTAGTATCTATATTGCGAAATATAGTGACTTAAAGACAAACCGTGATCTTGCCCAATCCCTGAGCAGCAGCAGCGTTACCGAGCAGAGAGAAAACGGGGTCGACAATCTCATCCGGGTTGTTCTTGTTCAGGCTTGTGCTCACGGAGGTCAAGAACTTCTCGTGACTGTGCTCTGAAGGCCATTCAGTATCGCTTGGAGACAGGGAATAGAATGATACGTTATATACCTTGGGGAACTTCACGCCTAAAAAACGAGGGTACAGGGCGAGACGACACTGCGCAAGTAAGCGCGGCTAAAGTAATGACGGATTTGTTGTAGAAGAACATGACTACGAAAATAAAAACTTGAAGGAAATAACGAAAGAAGATCGAATGAAAGACTGAAAAGGGAGCGAATGCAGACTGTCGATGATTTGAAAATCAGTCTACGGTAGGGAGAACCTCAAAGGACGAGTACTCACAAGTATAGTCAGAAAGAAACACAAGAACCAGTCCTGTGATGGAAAAAGCGAAGAAAAAGAATTGGGATATTTATTCCCTACCTGGGGAAGCCACTTTTATACTAGAAGGAAATTCCGACGTCGGAAACCTAGTTACGCTCGGCTTTAATAAACTACAGTTACCGGGCTTCCGGTCGCTCTAGAAATGTCGTAAAGAAGTCGGCGCGGCCAGAATACACTTGCCAATTCGCTACGAACCGCGTGCCTCGGAAGGATTGAGGTCCATCATGTTGCGATGGAGAATTCAATTTCGGCGATTTTCAGTCTATTCTGAACGTCATTAAAAGGCTCGAACGCGGGAAAGCTGAGATTCAGAAAGACATAACAAAAACGATGATTGGCTGCAGCGTTCATCATGCATAGAGTGGTGATCTGATGACACCAGCTTCGGAGGTATAATATTAAAGATAGAAAATTGACATTGTAGTTCCCGTGAATCAGAGCGGCCGCCATAGGAAGCAAAACGTGCGGAAAGAACCATGTCGATATGCCAACGTCAGCGGAATATCAGGAGACGACCTCATACGCGAACTCATTCTCAATCCCACATGTCCGGGCGTAGGCTTTAGTTGCCATCAGCTACAGAAGCCATCAGGAGTGACGAGACGAGAGCGAACAATCCCGTGCCAAGAAAATACATGTTGAAAGATTCCTGGATGTCTAGATTTCGGTAAAATCTTGGTATTGCATCAAGAAATGGAAAAAAATTGCATCTAGACAACATGGGTTGTGTTTTCTTTCTTGGATAAGGAGTGTAAATCTTTCTCTAAACCTGTCCCGTCAGTGTCTACGACCAAATGAACGCTAGGTAAACTCACGAATACCCCACACGTGCTGCCGGAGGTTGAGGAATTCTATAGTAACAGTCGGTAAATATTCTTCATGAGAAGATACAATGCTGGCAGCGAGTTCACCTATCTCGAGACCGTCGTAGATTTTCTTCACCTCCGCCCTCACCCGCGACAGGTCATCTTTGGTTGCAGAAATACTTGACAACGCCTTGAGATCTTTCTCAACGGCCTCTATTCTCCTGATATGAGCCGTAACCTGATGTTCCACACCATGTCATATCTCGCCTATGGTATTCTAAAGGTATGTAAAAACATACCTTTTCTGTGCTGGCCTGCAGCTCCATGACACTCGCCTGTAACTGGGCAGAAGCTAGTTTGTACTCTTCCAACAGGTGGTACGCAGCAAAAGATGACGCTAGCGAAAAGCCAAGGAGGAAACCGACAATTCTGATGCGATACAATGGTCCCGTATTGAATGGACTGACTGTTAGTCCTGTGACCGACATTCACGACGGTTGCACGCACCCTCCTCGGAACCCGCCGACCGGCGGTTTCGGCGGTTTGACGCTGCCAACATTTGGTGCCGGAGTCACTTCAGCTCTGATTACAGCTGATGACCGAAATGAGCGAGAAGCAGCTGTTGCGGGCAGCCTGTGAGTAAGCGACGAGCACTGGCACCGGAGCACCGACATGGTGGTAAGAGGCAAGTCACGACGCGAGTCGTTCCGCTTCAATCCATAATTCTTGATTTGTTACCACCAACCACCACGATAAAAATGGCTCCAAAGCGGAAAAACCAAGATAAAGATGTAAATTCGGGAAATAATGCAGCTAGCACTAGTACTCAGAGAAAGAAAGCTCGCTTGGAAGAAGCTCGGAAAATTTCTGTCCAATTTTCAGATCCCCCGCGCCAGAACACCAAATCCTCTAGTAGTAAGCATTTCGCAAATCGATAACCGACGCAAAGCTAACTTCGTAAACAGGCATGGAAGGCTTGCCGAGCACGATCGATGTAGAGAAGTTTGCAGAGGTAAGGAATCCGATTGTGTCCTTGGACGGATTGAATGAGATTGATCTCCAGATTCGTGGATACGAGATCAATGCAATGAAACAGGCCATGGATAATGTCGCGTGAGCATTGATTCTGTCTGATAGTTTTGAAGCAAGTGTAATGTGGACTCGTAGTTCGGCTGGAACTCAGCGAGTCTGGCAGTCATTACCTCGGCACTTAAGACGTCGAGCAGCAAGCCACGATGTGCGATACGTTCCAGCAAGACTACGGCAGAAGGCTCGCGCAGAGGTAAAAGAAGTCTATTGAAATACTCAACAAGCGCGCTCACTTTCTCGAGATGGATTCCTCGGCGAAACCTTCTTCCAAGAAAAGGCTATCAAGGCGAGGGAAAGCGAAGGCACTAACGCGTACGGAAGAGTTTCTAAAGCGACAACGTACGCTTCGAAATTCTTGCTCTGAATTGTGTTTAACATACACTCATGGTAGAGGACAAGTCGTGGCTCGAGACTCATATTTGGCATGCAAAACGAATGCACATGGAAAATATGTGGGGCTATCGCCTCGTAAGCATTTCCCTATCTCTTCCCATAGAGTAAATACCTTAGTGGCTTGTGTTTCAGGCAAAGACACCAACAGAAAAGGCTTTCCGGCCATCTCATCGTGCTTCTGTACATGGATGTATTCTACACGACGCCTCTTATGAAGCAATCATCGAGCTTAATGGTCCCGAGGAGGTTCTCAAAGAGATACTCACGAGATGCTCGGACCCTCAGACCGTTAGTCCAGGCGCAGTAAGGTAGTGTGAGAAAGAGTAAATTTTGTTTGAGTTTGCTGACGTTCTTGCTACTGATCAGATTTACAAATGGTTCCCGCGTGTGTTATACGCATATGTATAAACCCTGGTCTTATCCATTCGATCTGGTGGGACCAATTGAGATCCTCTGGAAGACGAGCGCTTCCTCACCTCCGCAAGTGCAGTCAGAATCCTCGAAAAAGAAAGATACCCAGAGGCAAAAGGCTTCGATCAGGACAATTTGGGTCCGATGTCACCCTATCATTTACGACGCTGCGGTCTCAACGATCACATACTGCGTACAGGCTTATCTGCAGAGAGCACAGAGCACGAGCAAGAAGGAGATAAATATTGAGGTTGCTGACCTGAGAGATCAATTCAACATCTTCGAGCTCGTGGGTCCCAAATCCAGTCAAGTCATCCATGGCGCACTTTCTCCCGTCAAGAACGAAGAAAGAGAAGAGCTCAAGAAGGTAACACTTATACCATTGCATTTTTTATTCGCCTAATATTGCGTTAGTTTTGGAAGGCTCTCGGACAACTTCAAACAGTAGGATCTGCACCTCGTGGTATGGTTGTGGGAATGAAAGTACTTGACCCGCGTCTCAAGCAAGTATCATTTTTCTTGCACCCTCGAGATGCATCATACTAAATTATTGTAGCTTCCCTCCTAAAAACACGAAAATTCATTTGAACGCGAATTCAAAGGAAAGTACGAGTCTCTCTGCAGGTCTTTGGCCAATCGCGAAGTTAGCAGAGAGTGAGTTGTGGGACAGCGATGTCAGAGCGCGTCTCTGTACACCGCGCTTCAAGAAGAAGGATATTGACTCGCGGAAGTCCAAGGTTGATTGCTCTTAATCTATATGGTCCGGATCGATTGACTAACGTCGCTATAAAGCACCTTGTTCCCGGTTCGGAGCTCAATCCGCTTCGTCAGGACAATCGGGTCCCGCTGCTTCTGATTCAGCAATCAATTGAACCACCGGGGTCATCGTCATCGTCATCGTCTCTCGCTGTCCAGAATACATCAAACAATACTCGTCCTTTGCACGGGTGGACACTCGTCATACCAAAGGGATGGGGCATGCCTTTCTTTTCCTCATTAACTCATACAGGTACCCGAGTCGGTGGACAGGACGAAGTTACCACGCAACGCTTTGAGGCGGGGTGCCCGATGTTCCCGATGGACTATCCATGTACGGAAGCCTACACTGCGTGTGCAGAGGAGCGTGGACGAGAGGAGAGGGAACGGTGGGAGCGGAAGCCTCCTGCAAAGCGACCGAACTGGGAGAAACTTGGGACGGAGAGTCCGTGGGTTCCTGATTGGTATGGCTTACTGGGTTTGCAGAAGGCATATTCCGGGCCGCGGACAGATGGAGCTGCGGACCTGGTCCCTACGCAGAGGGAGCCTCCTCAGTCAATAGTCGAGGGTGAAAATTCAATGCAGAAGACAACCGAAGGTGAACCAGGCAAGGATCTCGGTATCCGACCGTGGCTTTTCAGAGGACCCGAAACTCTGTCTTGGATCGAAGCCCTCTCCCATTCTCCGAATCCTGCTTCCGATCTCCTCGCAAAACTCAACACGTTGCGCGCCAAGCGTTTTCTCCCTGTCTTACCATTGTCTGCGGACGCTCTTCTCCAAAGTGCTTTAGTGATTGTACGGCTATCGATTCCTCGTTCAGGCTCGCCAGAAGACAACGCAGTCATTTACAAAATGCGTGACGAGGAGGCAAAGAAGTGGAGGTCACTGGTCGAAGAAGGAGAAAGCGAACTCACTGAGACTCAGGTATGGCCTTGGCATTCACCAGATGTACTTGAATTCGATTTCTGACTCACGACCCCGTGCAGCTGAGCGAACTTGAGTATTCCAGAGACGCTTTGGTGGGTTACGTGACAAGCGGTCATTATTCGCTCTCCATCGGACGCGGACAGGCTATCGGTGCGGTTTCGTTGAAAAGATATCTGGAGATGAAAGAACAGCTATATCGGTAACGTTTGCACTCGTTCTTATTACTTATACTTTCTAATAGACTGCGATTCAGCTTGGGAAAGCCCAGGGCACTCCCCTTGGTAAAAATCCGCAACAAAAACAGCCCCATCTGTCGGGCTGCATTCATCGAGTTGCTCTGTTGAATAAGTTTATCTCTTCGTTAATGGTCCCAGCAGGTACTATGTTCGTTCTGATGCGACAATGTGTATCTATCTTGTGATGTGTAATGCTCTCTGCGATACAGTATGTCCTCGGAGAAAGGGGGAAAAAAGGTGTGAGAAGGAAAGGAAAAGAGGATAATAACTTTTACACGGCCGTAGAATATATGTAGAAATATTTAAGAGACAGGTGGTAAGCAGAGCAGTTTGAGTGTGATGAGGGAGAAGAACTATGAAGACAGAATGGACTTGCTAGACAAGAAAGGAAAAACACCAATGCAACAGTGGGTCGCCAAACTAGATTTTCCACCGCTCCAGAGCGGTCTGAACCAGACGTGTCATATCTTCCCTCGCCTGCTTCTTTGCACTGTTGGTAATGCCCTCAAGTGCATCAAGCTCTGCAGGGCTAGTAGAAAATGGGTCAAATTCCAACACGAGTCCATCCTTAGTGGGGACTCGCATGAACGCACTCGGATGCGCGGGCCCGAGTACGCTGCCGTCTGTGGTGGAAGGTACAGATGACATAGATGTCGATGATCCCGAGCTGGAATGTGCTGCTCGCGAGGGTGACTGTGAGCGCGGGATGTGATTTTCATTGCTGCCTGTTGAAAATGCAGATGCTTTCCGAATGACGATGCTTTGTTGTCGATTGAATTTGAATGGGTGATGTCGATCTGTCACTTCGTCCCTCTCACCGATTGTGTCTGGTATTGCGTCCCGTTCTCGTTCTCGAGGCAACGGGAATGCTAATGGACTGCCATTGACGCTCATGACACTCTCGTCTTTCCGAGGGAGGCGAGGATAGGCGGGTGCCTTGGGTAATACAGGGTTGAAATTTGAAGAGGGGACACGAGAAGTGGAAGAGGCAGAAACGTTCCGCGATGAAGACGCCTTGGTTGGTGACATGAAGCGACTCATAGGTCTTGATGATGATGGCTTTGATGGAGAATTTGGACCGAGGTGCGGATATAGGTTACGGGTAGTTCGAATCTGGTTGGAGGATTAGCACATAAACCTCAAGAGTTCAGTACTGAACTTACTGATTTCGGAGTCTTGTTGAGACGAGCCTTTAGCAGCTTGGCTGCATCCATTTTCACCGGCGAAGCAACGCGGGCTATGTCGACCATCATACGCGACTTATTCAACAGCAACTTCAAAGGCGACGAACCTGTCTTTGGTGCTCGTGGTGATTCGGAATTTCCGGATACCAGAGGATCTTCTGTATCTTTCCATTTTCTCTTCCTCGATGCTGAGTCCAACGTTGGCTCCCCTCCTTGTCGTTCTCGCTGCAGACCCCGCAGACAAGCGTTGATGTCACCATTGTATTTGTCCGCGAATTCGCCCATGGTTATACCCCGCACAAGCTTCGGGACGCGCAGTACCTGACCCTCATGGTGATTTTTGAAGTTTTCTAGCACCTGAGCTAGTGTTTCTTGGAATTCGCGCGCTCGATGATGTACTGAGTAAGATAAGCTGTTGAGTGGGTTCAAAACAACCACTGGGCACAATAGAAACACACCTTCAAGGTCCAGATTTGCAAGAAGTTGCCTTTTCTCTTCGGCGCTCAGTCGAGGTCGACCGTCTTTCTCTTTGTTGCGGGCTGGTGTTTCCATGTTGTCCGCCTCCGCCGTACTCGTCGTCGCCGTTGTCGCTGAGTGTGGCCCAACCGGAGAGCCTAGCTTTGAGTGCGCGTTTGGGATACGCGGTCAGGTGCCTTCCCGGTGATTGCCGATCTTTACTGGATCCATGGCCATGGCATGGCACGACTTCTCGGTCAGTGACCAGGCTAAGGCTTATCTCCTCCCTTCACCGTCTCCTCGCCGTCGTCAAATTCCTCAAAAAATGTCTACAGAAAAAGATAATTATATTGTAATTGGCGGCAGCGGTTTCTTGGGTCGACACATTGTTGAGGCTCTTCTCAACCGTGGTGACACTGTTTCGGTGCTCGATATTGTCCAACGGTACCACGACGTCCCATTTTATTCCGCAGACATATCGGTACAGAGTCAAGTCGAAGATGCATTCAGAAAGGTGTGCAACTATAGTCTTTTTCTGTTAACGGAACTTGCTGAAGAAAAGTTCTGCTTTAGAGCGGTGCTACGTGCATCATTCATACTGCCTCTCCACCTCACGGCCTGGATCCCGCAATTTACTGGAAAGTAAACGTAGAAGGAACAGAGGCAGTCATCGCTGCTGCAATCGCACTTCACATAAAAAAGCTTGTGTTCACAAGTAGTGCCGGCGTCGTCTTCAACGGGAAGGACCTCGTTAATATTGACGAGCGCTACCCCTACCCAGATGTCCCGCTCGATGCTTACAACGAATCAAAAGCCAAGGCAGAGGAGCTGGTATTAGCAGCTAACGGCAAGGATGGCCTGCTTACAGTAGCCCTGCGTCCCTCTGGTATTTTTGGGTACGCTATTTCCCCAGTCAGTATATCATCGGAAATTCCAGCTGACAACTCTTAGCCCGGGAGACCGACAAATCATGCATGGTCTCATGCAAGTCCTCCACAACAAACAAACGCACTTCCAACTTGGAGACAATACAAACTTATTTGACTGGACATACGTCACCAACGTTGCGAAAGCACACCTACTCGCTGCCGATAGACTCACGAACCCGCGCCCAGATCTGGCGGAGGTAGTAGATCAGCCTCTCCCGCCGATTGATCTTTCAACCGGCGTTCGTCGTGTTCCTACGTCAAAGGCACGACCTATTGGGCCTGCAGTACAGCCACCTCCAAATGCTGCAGAGCTTGAAGAAGCTTACCGATCCAGCCCATTCTACGAACCGCGTCCTGTCCATCGCACCCGTTTTGATCAATTAGCTCCCTCGACGATGGAGCGTACGGAAAGTAACCCACTCCGCGTAGACGGGGAGGTATTTTTTATCACAAACGGCGAGCCCTTTTACTTCTGGGACTTCACTCGTACAATATGGCATCTGATGGGTGACCCACAAGACCGAGGCATATTCAGGTTGCCAAGATCGCTTGCTGGTGTCCTTGCCACCCTTGCAGAGGGTTGGAGTTGGCTTGTCGGAAAGGAGCCGGGCTTCACGCGATTCCGTGTTACATTTAGTTGTGCCCAGAGGTGGCATAATATTGAGAAGGCAAGGCTTGTCCTGGGATATGAGCCTGAGATCGGAGTTGTCGAGGGTATCACAAGGATGTGCGACGTAAGCTTCCTTATTGTCTTTTCCGGGTGTGAGGCTGATGTTCACGTTTGCAGTGGTACAAGGCAGAGTTCAAGAAGCAATAGACTCAGTTCTCAATCTCTTGTGTCTATACCTTTCTTGTGTACTGTAGCCTATACACGGTATATTTTTTACTCGAGGAAATTTAACGAAACAAGAAGAGTGTCAGAGCATTGCGACATTCCAAACAGTACGACGACAAGAAAATACAAAACAAACGCGAAGATATATAGTAGAAACGTTAAGAAGAGCAGTATTTGTCCATATTTCCATCCCTAGTAAAGGCGAACGACGTAGAAAGACGTTTATTGCCTTAGGCGCGACTCAATACCCTCGAGGACAGCAACCCCATCCTTCGTCAGTGTCTTCCCAGTCGTCGAGCGCACGGCCACGCAGAAATCAGAAAGTATTTTCGCCAACTCCTGATTACCCATTGCCTGTGGGCCATTTTGCAGTCGCTGCCGAAGTGCCTTCACCGTTTCCGATTTCTGCGTATGCATCGGCGGACGTTGTCGAAGCCGTTCCTGCTTACTCTCGGATTGTGTCTGATTCGATGTCGCACGTGAAAGTTGCGAGTCAGTCTTTTGAGAGTTACGCGCGACGATTGCTGAAGGGTTCTCCAGTTGCTGGACAAGCGCATCTAGGAAATCAAACGCGTCCCGCGTGATTACTCGGCTCCGCGTTCCCGTAAGTGAATACGTCTCAAGGAACTTGCGAAGTAGGTCCGCAAGAGAGACATTATCGACAGTGGAGCGAGCGCGTTTAGCGAGGAGGCGCATCGTTGCCTGTTTCGTCGCACGATCCATCTGCCGTGAAGGCTTAATACTTCCTTCATCGGACGAGTCACTGATGACAATGACACCCGGAGGGTACTTCGCTTTGCCTTTCGATTCTGAGCGTTGAGAATCAGATTGCAATGGAGCTGCCTGTTGAACATTCTCATTTTCAGTTCTGGGCAAGTTCGATCCCTCAGAAGGCAAAGAGACAGGATCTAGTCTTGGAGCCTCGGGAGGTGTCCTTACAGGCGGAAGTGTGGGCTCAAGTCTGGCATTTCTACGTTCGTTCCCGAACCGAAGTCCTTGTTTCTCCAGATGCATTTTGGCGATCTCCTCGAGAATCATTTCTATACCTATTTCCTGCTCAGACTCGTCTCTGACATACTGTCCGCGTTTTCTATAAGGCGGTGTCTGAGGAAAGGAATAATAATAAAAATGTTAAGAGCGGTTCCTCCATGTCAGCGACTATGGTGCCTTACTTCTGGTCGTGGTGGCCACACAAAGTAGTCATCGACATATCCACCGTGTATCGCATACCCCTTCTCCCTAGCGAGATCTGCAAATCGTTCTCGCCAAAAGCGATAAGCTGGCTGCTCAGAGAACTTGAGTCGGCGGCAATAGCGCAGGAACTCTTCAAACACTCCAGGCAGACCACGACAAAGATCCTCAGGAGTAGTTCTGAGCTTCTTTCGTATGAGAACATCGTGCGCTTTGTTGGTCTTTGGGACACCGTTGCGTGTCCATGGAAGGCCACCTTCTGTTAATACATGGATGAGCATCAGCGCGAGAGCTTCCATGTCGTCTCTTCTGGACGGGACTACGAAAGTGGGTATTAGTATCAAGGACTACTTGAAATGAGAAAACAATACCTTTCCCTCGACAGTGTACATTCACAGAGGTGAACCAATAATTTCCGATGAAGTCGCGCTTTGACCTACTATCTGGAATATGCATACCCGTCTGAGGATCAATATATCGCTTTGAAAAACCGAAATCGATCATGTATATTATTCCTTTGTTTGTTCCGAGTCCAACAACACAGTTTCCTAGTTGGATGTCTCGATGCAATATACCTCTTGAATGCATGAATTCAAGGCGTTGTATCTATAGAACTTCACACTTCGGAGGATTCCATCATTTGAGTAAGCAACTTACGACTTGCATTGCGATACAAATGGTGCTTCGGAGATCCATATTCTTCCCATTCCTGCGGTATAAACTATCAAGTGAAGCTCCGAGAAGGTCGATCACTGGAGCGCCCTTGGGATTAGTCCGGGGATGGACGACATGAATATCTGCGGGCTCACCCAAGTAATCGTAGTCACCCTGGACGCCTGCAGCCCATAAGGTAGGCATACCAGTTCCGCCCTGAAGAGATGGATAAAAGCTGCGCTCGTATCTAGACATTTACAGAATTATGTATTGAACATGGATCCACGAATCCTTGCCATACCTGTTAGTTGGGCATTCGTGACCGACATCTTGCACTTTGATTGCTGCTATTTGCTTAGTAAATGGGTTGGTCGCTCGCCAAATTGATCCTTGATGCGAAGAAATACTTCTAAGTTCCTCTTCCGGTCATATCCAGTGGAGAACGCACCAGAGTATCCTGACCCAAGGCACTCCTCTAGAAACCAGTTGGCAATGCGAGACGGAACGCGGATGCGGCCATCATCACTGCCCATAATACTGCCCGCGTTGTATGATATCTCAGCGAAATGAGACGCGTCAAACGCGCCGTGATCGTGGCCGAAAGCAAGTCGAACGTGCCGCAGGCGTAAACGCGTTCATTCTACACACGCGAACGAGACGCACGTGATCATTTTTTTCGATCCAGAATCGATCGCGTGTCAAGGTCAAGTCGACTGTCGACAATATCTCGCTGAGGTCGTCTTTCAGCTTCTCACTCTCTTATGGCAGATCGATCAGAAGTACATCCAGTGGATGAAACGACTTTGGCCAATGACGTGGTCCGCCTCCTTGGAGGAGAGAATCAACGACTGAGGCGAGAACTTCAGGAAGTAGAGCAACGCGCGAAATTTGCTGAGGACCGTGCCGAGGCAGCTGAGCCAAAGACAGCTATAAAGGTTAGATGAACACTCTCTTTGAGACCAAAACAGTTTCTAATGGTATTCTGCTCCTTATCCGAAGTAGAAGGAACCAACTGATACGAATCAAGATCTGTCGGCGGCTGAAAGAATACAACAACTAGAGGAGGAAAATTCAAGTCTCCGTGCTGAGCACCAAGAGCTTGGGTCCAAATATGCCAAGGAGAAAGAAAAGCGTAAATCACAGAAAGCTCAGCTTAAAGAATTGAAAGCGAAGGATACTCCTACTAGCGTTGAGTCAGTACGTATACTCATTACATTGAAGATACTGTGCTCGTGTCTAATACTTATGCTATAGCCGGAGTTCCTCGAACTTCAACAGCGTCGAGAGCAAATACAGGCCCATCTTCTTGAAGCTGAAACAGTATGTCGCTTCCTATCAAATCGTATCAAAGAGACCCCTGAAGGTATCCCTTAGAAAGTCAAGGAGCTGTCGCAAGAGGTGGAACAGCTTAAAAAGGATAAAGAAATGTATATGAGGCTTTTCGAGAATGCGAACGGAAGAGTAATTACTCTTACTGTGAGATCATGGCTCTTTAACTCTCGCTTGTTTCTGACTTTTTGCTTGATAGCGAAATGATCCGTTCGCGTATATCGATGAGATTCACACTCAACGGCAGGCTATCGGTTTCACGAGACTCAGACCGTTTCAAACTGATAGTGCCGCAGCTCACTCAACTCTCGAGGCCTTTTGTAAGGTACGTTAGGATAGTCATTCGACATTCGCGGTGCTGAGCTCACCGACGCCACTAGAACGCATTGAGACCCCAAGGGTATGCTATGGTTTGATCAATTTCTTGCGACGTTGCCAATAATTGCTGCTAAAGATTGGCACGTTTACCTTTTGTGCGTCGCAAGCATGATATCCAATGGAGTCTAACACAACAAAAACATGGAGTTGCTGTCGTACCGCCGTATCGATATGTAGCAAGCAGATCATTAGCTGGTCACAAGTGGGTGTCGAACGAGGTGCATGCAATTGAAGGCCCCTTCGAGCTCCTTTACGAGACGCGTAACTTTTGGTACTATTGCGGGACCTACTCCACGACGATTATCCAGTCAAAAAGTAAGGACTTCTTCGACAAGCTGCTGTCTAGGGTATTATCATTTCTTATGATTTCTAAAGTCAGATTTTCCAGCTTACATCTTTCGCGATTTTGCACTTTTCCCAGCTCAAGGATCGCTTGATGAGGGAATCCGTAGAGGAGACAGACCTACTGCCTCCAATAGTAAAGAAGACAATCATGGAGATGTATTCGCAGGGTGTGTTACGCATCACCTGCATAGTTTTCGAACGCATCGGCTTCAACGAGCAACTGTATAACGCCCTTCTCGAGTTTGGAACTGCAAAAGAGGGGCCTGAATATGCCTTTGATTACAAAGACAAAGTACCAAAACGAAAGATTGGGCGAGAAGAAAACGCAGGGGCGCGGCCTATGGCTAAACGATCTCGATAAGTATACGCAAAGGCAGGACAGACAGCTTCGCTGCAGTCCACTGGCCGCTAGATTTTGTCAGTTGATTCCACTTTATTTGCCGTGTTCCATTGATATAAACTTGTGTAGATTTTCGATGCTAACTATCTGCTGTTTTTATCGCTTTCGTTATTGCTCTCGTATTGTTTGTGCAGCACTTCGTATAACGTACCATCATTGGCTGCAAGAATTAAAGAACTGGAGTTTCAAAAGTAGCAATATCCCTACGAAATTGAATACGTTCGCTTCAAAAATTCAAAAATATGAAAATATTAAGGATGCGGCATGTTCCGTCAGATCAACGACCGTCGTTCTTCTCGTTCCGTCGGCTCGGATGGGCGCCTATATAATATACTGGTTATCTTGCTACCCATAAGTTCTGCTTCCTCATGGCAGAGCAATCTCTAGTACATGCACTTGACGAAGACGCGTTGGCGAATGACATCGTGCGGCTACTTGGCGCTGAGAATCAGCGTTTGAAGAGAGATCTTCGGGAAGCACAACAACGCGCACAGAACGCTGAGAATCAATTGGCGGTGTTGGTGGCTGAGGCAGGACCACTTGTAAAGGTCTTTTCGGATTTAATAAGAGTTGTATAGTGTATGCTAATCTCTTATTCGCATGCAAACAGAATGAATCTACTGCTCAGGAACAGATTCTACCTAATACTGAACGCGCGCGACAATTAGACGAAGAAATCGCATCACTTCAAGCGCAATATCAAGAGCTGGAGGCCAAGTATGAGGAAGAGAAGGTTATACGGAAGCTACATGAAGCCGAGGTCGACGAGCTTAAGTTGAGGAACTCCGGTATGGAGGAAAGTGTGACTATAATCACCAATCGTTCATTTCTCCAATCTGACATCAATGGATTATAGCCGGAATACTTCGATCTTCAGGAGCACCAGCAGACAACCCAAGTTCACGTACCTGACGACGATAAGGTATGTATTATACGCCCTTCATTTTCCAATTGCATGAACCCAATAGAACTTTCTAGCGAATTAGGGAGTTACTGGAACAAGTCGAGCATTTAAATCAAGAAAAAGAGATGGACAAGCGGCATCTGAAAGAAGCAAATAGCAAGATATCAGCGCTGACTGCAAGTTCGCTAAATATCATCTGTGCTTTTGTATCTAACCCCGAATCTATTGGCAGTGCAATGACCCGTGGAGTTACATTGACGAGAGTCACGGCCAGCGAGAAGTCGACGGTCCCCTTAGGATCAAGTCATTCCAACAATTTAACAAATTCTCTGTCAAAACTATCGATTCCTACTATGAAGTAAGTCATGAATATTCAACCCGTATGATTACTGATAGCTCATGGCAATCTGCCATAGAATACGTTAATACCGCTCGGGTGAGTTCAGTTTTGCTTCGATTTGGGATTATCAAATATTGACAGGAGCTTATTCTTATAGGCTGGCATGCATTCCTTTTGTACGCCGTAGGCGTGATATCCTTTGGAGCCAAACGAGTCCAGGATTCGGTGTTTCACTTGCTCCTTCGTACCGCTACGACGCGGACACGTCTGCATCCTGCCACAAGTGGAAGGTAAATGAAGTGCATGCCATTGAAGGCCCTTTCGAGCTGCTTTTCGAGACTCGTGGTTTCTGGTACTATTGTGGCACTTTCAGTACCACAGTGATCGAGTCGCGGAAGAATATTGAATTTTTTAGATCACAACAGCCACAGGTGAGATCCTCAAATTGGCCGATTCTTTTATTTGCTTGATCCCGATGCTTTTTCTAGGTCCGGGAAATATTGATGAGGGAGACAGTCGAGAAGTCAGACTTTCTGCCTCCGATCATTGAGAAATCGATTATGGAAATGTATTCGCAGGGCGTCCTGCCCGTAACCTGTCTCGTCTTCGAAAGGATCGGATTTAACAATGAGCTTCACGAAGCCCTCCTCAAGTTCGGAAAGTCTGTGAATGGTCCAGAATTCGCTTTCGAGTCTAGCAAGGCAGATATGAAGAAGGAAGCGAAGGCTAAGCGGAAAGCAGTGGATGGGAAGATATTAGAAGGGAAACGGGCTAAGTTAGAATCTGCGCAATCAGGATCCTCGACCTCAGCAGAAGTTGCATATCTATGAGGTTTGTTGTAAGATCTATTACGTTCGCTTCATACCATTGACAAAGCTATATTATGATTCTGCTACGTGCCGATGAACCTTTTGTCCCGTCCGTTCATCAATTCCGTCTTTCGTCGTGTTGTTGTGCTCCATTTTGCCATTTTCGTTGTTTTCGTCGTGTGCTGTCGTGTTGCTTTTGTATTTCTTGCTCATTAGCACGTGTGTACTAGTAGTAGTAGTAGTCAGACCGTTATCTGTAAGATGCCGGGTCATTTATTGCGGGAAGTAATGTACAGCCACTTGCTAAATTGAACTGGTTTCCCAGGGACAAGAATGAAGACAGCCAGATCGAGCATGTTCCGCAAGATCGGCGATCGTCGATCATCCGAGCGACACCTGCGACACCGCTCGCGTGGGTTTGGCAAGACGTGTCACGTACACGTGATGTGCTCCCCCATAAGCAACCGGATGCAAAAAAATTTGATCACCATAAAATCTTTCGTACAAATTTTGTCCTCAGTGCGTTGCGCGCAAGTTTGTGAAGGAAGCTGCTTGAAATGAGTGAAACTAGAATGATGATAGTGTGTGACCGGAGGGATTAGAGGAGAAGGAAATTCTATGCGAAGCCTAAGCGGAGGCACGAGGCAAACCCCGTTTGGGCGCGAACAGACGCGTGTGAGTCTGGGACCCTCTTGTCTCTTGAGGAGAACCAGTTCAACTCCGCGCCCCGTCGCGTCCTTCTCCTCAACCACCCTCCGTCGACGTCCAGTTCCCCAACGCAGCCGTCATTCACGCCACGACGCAGTCGACGACGACGAGACAATGACGGTCCACCATCCGCCAGCGTCCGTCTCATCTGAACACGACACCAACGTGTACAGTATCTCGGACGCGAATCTCGCCCAGCGCTATCAGTTTATTCGCGAGGTTTGTTTCTTCTTCTCGATGCATCTTCAGGCTCTAGGATTCAGCTGATGATTGGTGCAGATTGGCGCAGGCAATTGGGGATGTGTCTGGCTCTGCTCACCCAAGACCGACGAACACCGCGCGCAGGCGCACGGCGACGAACCTCCACGACGCGTCGCTGTCAAACTGGTCTTTCGCGAGAAGAAGCCCAACACTGCGCAACGCGTACGATCATTGTGAGCACCGTTATATGCGAACGAATCTAGCATATACACTCATACTATTACGCAATAGATGGAACGAAATGAAGATTGTACGCGCGCTTAAACAGGAGCCTCATCCGTCTATTATTCCCTTCCACTCGTTCATCATCACACCTTCCTTTGCTATTATCACAATGTAAGCATCTTTTCTCGTTTGTTCGGGAGTGCAGGACGCCGCAAAACGTGACCTCGGAGCGCCTCGGTGCCTTGTTCGTTTGACCTGACGGGGACGTGATAAGCATACCACCTGTCAATCGCGCGTCAGTCAGAAATGGTTTAGTTGATTCTGCTCGGACTTTTTGGGATGCTCTGATGGTAACTACGAGAAGACCGGATTAATTTACATTGTTCTTTCGGCACAACACTTTCCATTATACGCCAGCGCGTTCCTGACGCGTTTCCGCTGGTCATTGCATTTCATGGATGTCCTACTCTCAAATCCTTGGAAGAGACGCGTTCAATCGCGTCATCGAACGTGTTATGATTATTCCAACAAATATCATGATTGTTCAGTTATCTCCGAACCTTACTGATCTGTGCTTTCTCTAGGGAATATCTGCCTTACTTGATTCCGGTTGAGGTTCCTGAAATAAAAGCGCGCGAATGGTTCCATAGTTTGCTCTCTGCTGTACACTTCTTGCATACTAGGGGCGTTGTACATAACGATATAAAGTAAGTTCCAATCATCTCCCTGATATGATTAACATTGATCCTCCTGCGCATAGACCTGCGAATATACTTCTGTCGACGAGGAAGGTACCCATGTTCGTTGATTTTGGCTTTGCAGAGAAGTACGAGGTCGGATCAAAACGGGCGTTCATGAGCAACTTGGCTTACGGCACACCTGAGGTCAATTTCATTTCTTTTGAAACATTTAAGGTTTCGATTCAGACTGACGAACAACTATTTCAGTATTTGTCACCAGAGCGCGCTCGTGGGACTGTTCATGACACGCGGAAGTCTGATATGTGGTCGCTCGGTATAACATTTTTCGAGATCTTAATCGGGCGAACGCCATTTGAATACATCGAAGGGGAGAAGTTAACTACACCGGCCGATCTCGAACGTTATTGGTCACGCACCGTGAGTTTAATAAAAAAAATCGGGTTAAGGACGCTAAAATATACGCATTCACTTGCAGGCAAAAGGGAAGTGGGTCGGCACCTGGTCAATGTCCAAGGCGGCCGAACGTTTGCTGTGCAGGATGATCTGCCCGAGTGTCGATACGAGGTGTACCGCTGCAGAAGCTATCCTGGATCTTTACTGGATGGAAGACATCGACACGATCAGCCTTAGCCCCAAGAACTCCTTAATGACAATGTCTTCTCCGGCTCCTGGCATGGCAGCCGATAGGGTGAGGAAGATGGGAGTGAAGCCCATGTCACCTAAGGAAATAATGCGGCCGCTTGTGGCGAAGCGATCTAACTTGTCCGAAGGTTCGTTAGTGAATTGTCCTTGTGTTTTCATTGCAGTTAAGGTCTTCTCTAGCTTCAGACAAGACAAAATCAGTAACTCGCCCCCCGCGGCGCGTGTATCCTCATGCCCTCCCGACTATTGAAGGCTCTCCGATTTCAGCACGCACGACTGGTGGACGTGAGAACATCCCACCATCTCCGTATCGCTCTCCTCGCGTCGCTGTTGCTAGAGCACGCCCCTCCATCAAGCGGAAGCCTGTTCCTGCATTTGACGAGAATATGTCGCCCTTCCGGACTAAGATCAAAGATGTGGCCGTTCAGACACCGACGAAGGTCGCTGACGTACATAAACGTCGAACTGGTGTGCTGACTGATGCGACGTCCCGCGTTTATAACATCGGGACTCCCAAGAGGCCTGCGACGAGCCCTGTTGGCAAGACTGAGAAGGACAGAGACAAGGTTCCGGAAAAGGGAAGACAGTTTGGCAGTGGCAGTTATGATCGTGTCAAGGCGTTTGAGCGGCTGAAGCAGCTCGAGCGTAATCGCTTCCTTGAGGAGGAAGAAGACGAAGGGGCTGGATCGGACGAGTCACCGCGTGAGAAGGCGCCTCAGAAGAAAGAGAAGGAACAAGATCAAGGCTGCGTTCAGGAGGTCGTTGTTCCGCCGAAACCTTCGTCTCAGTGCATGACAAGTACGTCTCTCGGGGCGATATCCACGGTGACGCGGGTGGACTATAACAACACTCCAGCGCGGAACTTTGCGCGTCGTGATACGACTCCGTCTTCGTTCACTCTCATGACCGACTTCAAGAGCACGCTTGTTGATAGACGGATTCTTGACGAACCTCCGGAACATGGTATGCAATTCCATCATAAATCAAGTACTCTGGGATCTCACACAGTGTCTCAAGATTCGAAGGCAATTCTAATGAACTCGCTTCCTGTCTCTCGACACCAGGCCAGTCCAAGCTTGTTCAAACACGGCATCAAGGCTTCGATAGGTAATCATCTCTGACATTTTTTTTTTCAACAAAGTCTTTATCTGACAGATTATGTAGACAAAACCTTTGGTCTCTACAAGTTGTCCATCGGCAGAATGAACACTCGAAAGCCTGTGAAGCGTACATCAGAGGACTTGGACGCGAGCGTTTCCTATAGAGCATCGTGGGAGGACTTTTCGTTTATCACTGACCGTACGTGTACAATTTCATCCATAACTCACGTCGATAACATCGTATGACTCTTTGACAGCCAAAACATCAATTCCGATTTCTCGGCATCCTTTGCACCCTGACCAAGTCGTCGCAGATAACAAGGCGGACCGCTTATCACAATGGATCCGCAGCGTCGAACGTAAGTGTGACATTTTTTTTTTGGCACCGATCATTGTTCTAAAGCCGGTCTATTTTTTTTTTCACCAGAGGTTGTGAAGGAAGCGAAAGAGAACTTCGCTTCGTCAAGTATCACGGCACCACCTCCGCTTCCGGCCCCTCCAGCATCCCGCGCAGGTGTGGCGCGTGCTCCCCGCACTCAGAGAAAGATCCTTCCTGCCGACCAGATCTTCCAAGAACCGGAATCGATATCAACGTCGCCGGCTGAGCCTTCGGGACGCCAGACCCCGCCTCCGCCTAATCGGGGCATTGGCACGACCGCGGAGCTGCCGCTTCCTCCGAAAGAAGATCCCAGCAGCCCTAGGAGTCGCCGAAGGGCTACGATCTCATCGGGTCCTAGCCCAGCGGCGAAAATTGAGACTGCTTCGATTGATGGCACCCCTTCGAGGCGAAAAGAGAAGTCAAAATCAGCTGGGAACCTGTCTAGTCTGGTCAGACCCATTAGCCCGTTAAGCCAGCTGCAGAAGGCGTTGGAGAAAGGTATGATTCCTAGTAGATCAATCTATGCGTATGATTAATGACTGGTCATACAGAGGAAGAGTCGAAGCGCAACTTGTCCGAGCTACTTGATCGGAGTGTTTTCATTGCACGGCCTTCAGGATCAACCCCTCCGGGAGACATTGACTTGGCATCTCCTGGATCTCCACGCCCGCAAGCACAGTTCCGCCTTTCGTCTTCTCTCAACCCGGCAAAGTCACCTGCAATTTCGACCGTCCTCCGTGAGAGCAACTCCTCCCCGATCCTGTACTCTAGGCCTCAGAGCAAGCAAGAGAACCCGCCCAATCGTGTTCCCTTGGTCAAGACTGGAATCAAATCCCGACGCGTCTCCAAAGCACAAATATCGGCTCCAACTCCAGTACAGGCTCCTCCGACATTGCAAGTCCCTCCATCCACGGTCAAAAAGACTAGCAGACTATTTGGTTCTCGTCAAGGCCGTATTTCACATCATCAAAGCTATAGCGACGATCTGACCATGTCGCATCCGGTTGGTACCAGATCTGGAACCGAGGATTTTGGGCTCCTCTCGTCAATTTCGCTCTCGCAAAGCGCTTCGTTCACCAAGGATGCGAGTAAGTCGGTCAGTGCCGTGCGCAAGGCATTCAAGGCCATTGTGAGTGGCAGATCCGCTGCTCGTCGCCGACAGCAACAGCAGCAGCAACATCTGCAACCACAGCAATTGAAGGTGCCTGTGTAAAACTTATTAAATATTGTCTTTTACCACTCTGGTTTTCGCTTATCTTGTCTGTTTATTTGATCCCCCGTCCCATCCCCTCGTCGCACGAATTTTTTTCAATCTTCTTTTCTTCTCGTGACTGTACTGGTTTCGTAACGCATCCTTGTTTGATTGACTCACTACCGGATAATGTTTTTCTCGTGTGCATATTCCTGTGTTTTTCTTTTGACTCCTCCGTCCATTATCCTACCCACCACGCTGATCCTGCTCTTCTGCTATCGCTATCGCTGTACTGCATGATCTTGCACGCATTCTCATGAACCACGTACTCCACGCGTTTTCATTTGCGCTTTCCTTCCACCATTTTCGTTCTGCGCTCAGCAGTCCTTACGAATTTATTTTGATGCCTCTACTGTTTTTTTATGGTAACGTCATTGTACATTATCATGTCCTGGATGTTGATGACCGAATTGATGCTTTTGGGCTGAGCCCTATGACCTTTCTCATCAGTTCAGCGCAGCGTGCACAGAGTCAGGCCAGTGGAATTGCTGAAAGGAAAGTACAGTGTGTTACAAAGCGAGGGGACATGATTAGTTTCTTGATATTATATCATCATCTATATTCTTTTTCTGGAGCTAGGTTACTTACGTAAGTGATAGATATATTAATGAAATAATCTTACTTACAGTCATTAACCGGTCCTTTGAACACCTATTACAGATCCACTTTTGTAGCTCACCACGCAGCAATTTTCTCAAAACTGAGTGCATACTCCAATTGTCTACCATGAGATACACCTGCTAATTTTTTTCCCGGTCATAACATAGACAGGAAAAATTGATACAGTCATTTACCGGTCCTTTAAACAGTACCGTTCCTTTGAACACTTGAATTTCCTCCCTCAATTCTTCTTCCCTTGTCACGAAAAAATCACACTGATGCAGAGAATATGTACCAATGATAATATCAAATTTCAGAAAATTTGAGTGTTGCGTTCAGTGTAGAGAAATTGTGCACTGGCTAATTTGGTTGTATTTGGTTGATTCTAATTTGCAACAATTGCTCTTGAGCTTGTTCTGACCAATTTATATAGAAGATAGCTGCACATATCACTAAAGTATCGTCATGGGTACATCTGTGCAAAGTTTGAAGAGAAAACAATAACTCTACGAATTAATGCAGGGGAAATAAACAGAAAGTGTGACAGATGGGAGGAACATGCTAAGATCGGTGGTTGTATTGCCATACCCGAGAACTAGCGCCGTGACGGTAAACTCTAATGTCACACGGTGTTCAAAGGAGCGGTTTTTGTGACATTCTTGCATCTTTTTTCTTTCATCGATAATAATTTCTCCTGTACAATTTACAGCTTGAAAAAAATAGAGAATGTTGCCCTCGTCAAGGGCTATCAGAATATGTACTTTAAATATATAAATTGGCTGTGTGGTGAGCTGGGCGAGCGCATCTGTATTGGGTGTTCAAAGGACCGGTAAATGACTGTATGGCCAATAGAAAATTATAGGTGACTGTCACGTAATATGGCTCCTTTGAACACCGTGTGACATTACAAAACGCCTAATATCGGCTAATTTGCCGACTTGGCAATAACAACGTCGATCACATTATGTAAAATAAATGGTTTGTGCATCTGTCACATTTTTTGCTTGTTTGGCTTGCATTAATTTACTGAAAGCATATTCCTCCATGAAAATATAAGATAAGACACTCATAATAGAATGATATCAGCTAATAAACTCAGAATCTACATTGGTTGACAGAAAAATGCACAGGACCAATTTGACCAGAGTGAGGTTTATTGGTTTCACATAAATTTGACCAGTGTCTAATTTTTCCTGACCCAGCAACTTGCCCGATTTACTTAAAAATTTGGATATCAATTCAGATATACACTTTGCATCTTCAACATTTTTCTTGTGGTGAGGGATGAAGAATTGAGTGAGAAAATGTAAGGTGTTTAAAGGAATGGTACTGTTTAAAGGACCGGTTAATGACTGTATCATTTTCTACATAGTCCACGTTCACGATACGATATCTTCTGGCGACTCTCAAAATCCCTGCCTGCAGGACAGTCCTTTCGTACCATTATGACTTCACTAAAAGGCGTCGGACCCTGTCAATACTGTGAATAGGCGCCTGAGGCTGTACCTCTCCTGATAGATACTTATTAGCAATTCTTATTAGCCATCATGGCCTTTAGGCGCCTTTGGACCCTCGACTCGTACCGTCATGTCAGTCGACACAACCAGCTCTGGAGACCTTCAGCGACCACAATCATCCACGCATGTATCTTCATTCGAGGAATCTGGATTGGTCATTCCGGATAGCTCGCGCACGGAACAAAATGAGATGCCTACGAGCCCATCAGCAGCACACAGACACGATATACTCCCGCCCAACTTCGATGTGCCTCGTGAATACTGGCCTTCAAGTACACAGGCGCTCTCAGGCTCATCTCCGGTATCCTTCCACCCGGATGAACCCTATGGTCTTCCGAACAACCCATCCTCAGCGCGAAACAACGCAACAACGGCACCAAGTGTGGATGCAATGCTTTGGTTGCAGCGTCAACAAGGTCGACCCAATGATTTTGGTCCGCGAACGGATCTTTCCGCGCGAAACTCGCTGCGCGACGTGATACTATCTTCTATTCTATCCGAAGCGCTCCATCCCGTGGAACGCGTAGAAGTTCTCGAGGATTGCAAAGCCTCTGCGGAAGCATCAGGTCTTGGTATTCCCTTTCGCGAAATCCTGAGCGAGCCCATGGATCACTTGGGTGTATCTCCGCTCATGTATGAAATCATGAGGTGCCATCTAGACGATTCGGCCTCGGGTCTTGAAATGGTACTCTTCCTGATTGAGAACTGGCACGAGAATGTCCTAGCGCATGGAAGGATGGGGAACTGCATGAACGTCGTCCGCACAGCCTGTTTGCGAAGGACTGATGAACACCACGGCGACGACGACGACAAACTTTTTCAATTCCTTCGTTCATTCGTCCTCGAATCTCAGGCGAAAGATAAAGAACAGTACCTCTATTACGACATTTCCATTACTCCTTTCCGCGGAAGAAATGAAGAGACTCGCGAGCCCCAGTATTCGAATCGAGACTTCACAGCCCTCATTAAGATCACGCACTTCGGATGGCACCCTATACAGCCTCCATCCTCAATGCCCGGCAAAAAGGCGAATTCTTCTCTTGGATGGAAATTTCCAACTCCCGCGTCCATTACTTATGTCCCCGTGGAGTTTCTGGCAGCAAGATGTGCTTGGCGTCTCAAGGTCGATAATAATTCACTCACACTTGAACTACTTGATGGCCCAGGTGGTTCCGTTCCGGCAGGTTCGAACGACCTTCCGGCACCCATCGTCGATGCTCGCGTAAAGATCATAATGCCGGAACAAGACTGTATCGATCCAAGTTCTGTATCCGGTTCCGCTTCCACAGACAAAGAGCATTCCGTTGAGCTACTGTTACCGCGTTCACGGTTGCGTCCTTCTGTTGCCTCCGGGCCCGGACCATCCGAAGTGAAGCTTTCGCCTTGCTTCTGCGCAGCACCTGGCGACTATGATGCTATTCGCGACTTGAACGATCCACGCCTCCACGACTCACATGGTTCCCTGCTCTTCGATCTGACCGTGCGCTTCGATTATGAGCTCTTTGATTTTGCGCTTGTGGATGTACAAAAACCAGCTCCTCCCGACCTTGCCTCCACATCTGCAGCAGGCCCGTCCGGGAATGCAGGTGTAGATCAAAGCGAAATCGACGAAGATGATCTGTACTTTACTTCTGAAGACGCGTACTTTAGGAGAAACGGAGAGGAAGGCGGACATGAAGAATCCGACTGGGAAGAGCTTAGCCAGATAGACGAAACCGAGTCGAAGGAAGGTGGATGGGTAAAAGCAAATTGGAGTGGCAAGGATGAAGATCTTTAGTTTGAGAGTGATCGAGAGGTATCGAACAGGCATATCATTGAATCTGAGCATTCGTTTCGAGATATGGTTGATGCGATTTTTGACTTTCAGAATGATTGTGTTTCCTTTGCGGTTTCCAGTCCCTCCCCTCCCCATTCAAGAATTAAAAAAAAAAGTGATGAATCCCTGTTGAGCTTAGAGTCCTTGCATAGACAGACGCAAATGTCCTGCAAGTTCATTGGCATTATATCGCCTCATCTTGTAGGTAATAAGCAATCAATATGTAACGAAACCCGATCCAGGGTGCCTGCTAAAAGTTTTTACATAAGGTATATGTATTACAAGACAAACAGTAAGAAATATGTCCCTCGTCAGGAAACGATGGGTCTCAATCGATCCCTGACCTGGTGTGTTGGCATAGCTAGTTAATGTCCGATACTGTCCACTTTCAGGTATGAGTACCTCGAATTTAGACCATCTCGACCCGAGCCTCAGCCTCGATTACCTCCAACGATCGTTCCAGACCTTTCTCCTGTTTCAGGATGTCCCTCTTCTTGAACATGCAGTCGAGCAAGATATATCTATAGATGACCGCAATATTCCCACCGACAGCGAGCGGAAACAGTGTGCTGATCGTGACACAAACCGCAGCGGTGCTCCCTAGCTCCGCCCACGCGAACGTGAGGAGGGCGATATTCAGCGAGAGGAAGGACAGAAACATGCACGAGACCGCAACGAGGAGCATGGCGATGACGAACTTAGATTCTGTGCTGAGCAGTCCTATATTTTCCTTACGCAGGGACGAACGGAATTTGATCGCCATCTGTGCAACGTTCCATGTAAGACTTCTGGGAATTCTGGCCGAAGCGATCGTGTTCAACGAGTCAAGTGTTGAGGAGCTAAGTAGCCAGATATCTCAGATATCGTCCAAGCATAGATATTGTGGCGTAAAGAAGCTGACTCACCGTACACCCACACGCCAGCGAGCCGAATCCGCCATTTCAGATTTCTTCGTGGTCCTTCGCTTTCTCAGAGATGGAAAATACCATTCAATAAAAGCCACTAAAGAATTAAGGGCGCCATCCTTCAAAGGGATAGTTAGGAGAAGGGTAGGAGATGCTCCGAAACCGAGTGCAATGGACGAACTGATCGAGAGGAGCACAGAAAAGATCAGACAAACAGTTGCGATGTCGTCTGTCACCGGCGATGGGATCCCCGCAGGCCTGGCGACGTATATGTCGTGCATATAAGACAGGAGGCCAACACCCAAAGTCGCGATGAAGATCGCCTAGTAGAATTCTTATGATGAAAGCAAGAGTTCTCGCAAGCGAAGCAAATACGTACGATGATGGCATACATAGAGCAAATTTGAGAGAAGGTATCACTGCGTTTGCTGTACTTGCGCTGGTCGTAATTTGCCTCTTTCACAGACCCTTGCCTCTGTAAGCAAGCCAGGATGGCACGTAGAGTCTCAGCAGACTGGTCGTTATGCATGTTTCAAACGAGTAAAGACTGTAGAGTTCAATCACAGAAAGTCCTAGATTATCCCCACCGCCGGTCTCTGAACCGTGAGCATCCTTTATATCGACGAAAGAACAACGTTCCTTATTGTCTCGGATATGTTGCAATGGCGTTTGATAGAATACTGTCTGGTTGCCATGACTGATGTCCATAGATGCTCATGGACGAGTGCAGCGTTTCAGAAACAAGGCATAAAGGGAAGGGCAAGAGTATCACAATGAGATCAGGTTGGTTCCGTCGACAGAAAGAACAATAAGGAGAATATGGGCGTACTATCCAATGCAAAGAAGGTGTCCGGCCCAGGTGAGAAATCCACGGAAGCGGCACGTAAGACTTCCAGTAATCCAGCCATGAGATGGAGCAACGATGATAGCGTGTCTGATCTCCGTCAAGCTGCAAGGAAATACAATGGCAGTAAAGTACAACATGAAGCCGCAATCAGAAGAAAAGACGACCAGATGCTCCAAAATAGGAATGGGCTAGATGATGTCGCACGAAAGCAATGACAAGTAATATGGCGATATCAATGACAAGTCCGCCGAAAACGCCGTGATGAATACAGAAGTACGATGAATATACACAAGAAAGATCGAGACTGTTTCTAAGTTTTCTTTTTCTTCCCTGAAGGAGCGCTTGCCTCCTCGCCCTGAAGAAAGTCACACGAAGTTAGACTTTCAAACAGTCACGGATATTCAAGGAGACAGACCTTTCGCTTTGCACCCTTCCCCTTTTTTGTCTCCTTGGTCTTTGACCTGTCCTTGTCGCCTTTCTCTGCAGGCGGCTTTTGTTGCAAAGTGAAGAAACCATCCAACCGGCCTTGTTGCTTCGCATTCAAGAATTTCGCGAGCTTTTCGGCTCCTTTCCTTACTCGCTCTTCGCTGAGAGCGTCCGGGCGTTGAACGACACAAAGTTTAACACGAAATGAGACGACTTACTTAAACCCTTTCTCGACGACCAGGAATTGTACTAGGCCTTCAACGTCAGGAGATTTCCACTCAAGCTCGACTTGGTCCGCAGGCAGGACATCAGGCTTCTCAAACACCTTCTTAGCTTCCTCCCAAGGCCATTCCTCTGGAATCACAATACCGCCCTTCTTTTTCTTTCCGTCTTCTGCAGCTTCTTCTTTTGCTGCCGTTCTTAGTGACAGAATTCGAATCTGTCAGTAGAACAAGAATTAGAAACAATGCTTACTTCTCTCGCAAATGCTCAATAACGGCACCAAGGGTCTCATGCTCGCGTATGAGTTTTAGGGCAGATTTAGGACCGACACCCTTGATAGGTTCGAGGTAATCACACCCGAGTAGAATGCAGAGATCAATGAACTTCCAATTAGGTGAGCACAGTAAGTGGAAAAGACGATCAGGGATTCAGCTACCTGAGACATGTTCATTTCTAGTCCTTCAAGCGTTTTCTTCAAGTTGATTTCGCTAATCGGCTGCTTCTTTGCTTCCGAAAACGTCAGATGTCGATATAATATTGGTGCTGCGAACGTAAGCGTGTCCATGTCCTCGGACCCTGCTGCATAGACCTGATGAACGTGAGTTACGCCCCTTGTGGAGAAATAGTTTGCATAACATTATACCTTCCCTCCGCGTGCCAGCTCAGCGCATTGCGCTTCTGCTTCAGATGGCGCCTACAGTAACCGCTGAGAAACCCGAAAATCGAAACAAGATATGCAGCTCACTATCACGACAGGTATTCCCATCAGCCCCAACAGTTTGCGACATTCTTCATTGTGTGCTTTTGTAACTTTGACCTGCCGTCTGGTGAACCGCTCCATGTCTTCTGCCGTGCCCGTCTCCTTCGCCTCTTCTCCCTCTTCCTTGGCTTCTTCTCTCTTCTCAAATCGCTTGGCAAGCTAGACGGCAACATATCATGAGCACAGAGTCAAATGTACAGGCG
Source organism: Sanghuangporus weigelae (assembly GCA_033182465.1). Classification (NCBI taxonomy): domain Eukaryota; kingdom Fungi; phylum Basidiomycota; class Agaricomycetes; order Hymenochaetales; family Hymenochaetaceae; genus Sanghuangporus; species Sanghuangporus weigelae. The sequence goes on from CP137326.1 coordinate 1,528,024, forward strand.
ATGAATATCGGCAACTCACTACGCCAGACTTGAGTTCTGGTGGTTTGCCATCGAAGACATAAGCGGGTTTGATTCCATTCTCGACAATACGAATGGTACGATAAAAGAAGCCCATCAGGTGACTTGTTGTTTCTCCAGATTCGTTTGTCAGCAGTTCACCGTCCTTCTGTCGGACGGCGATGAGGAACTGGTAGATAGACATGGACGCGTCGATGGCGACCTTTCGGCCGAAGAGCGTCTTAATGTCATGCTCCTAGATAACATTCAGATTTCTCTTCCTCATGCCAGTATCAAGGAAAAGGAAAGCCTCACTTGAATCGCCTTTGGTGCATATGTAGATATGAGAGCAGTAAGGCCTTTGATGCCCATGTCGGCGTCGATACAACTTCAAGATGTCGGAAGGAAAGAAAGTCACGACGAAGCGCGGTGGATCGCGTGACGTAACGTAGAACTAGTCACGTGCGTATTTTTGACTCCGCGTAATTCAATTATAATTTAATTTAATTTAATTTAATTTAATTTAATTTAATTTTAATGTCTCGCTCGAGTTTTTACCTACGCTGCTCATGCGCAAAAACAAAATGTTATGTATGATTACACTCTATTCCACAGCAAACAATGAACGTGAGGATTACTGTACACCAATTCTAGGCGCAGCCTTGGGAGAAAGACAGAATCCTACCCTGGACCGAATTGTAAAACAAACGACGGATACAAATTTTGTAGAGAAGTCAAGAACGAAGGTAGATCACATCGGCAATAATAATCTGCTGCACAAGTCCATGCGAAATCAAAGCAAACGGAGAAGACAGTGGAAATCACTTCCGGGCTTGGAGGGTACGACCCTTTCAACCTAAAACTGCGCGGCACGTTCTGGGGCGCGTACACCATATCGGTCAGCTACGCTTGAATATTCTGTTGCTCTCCCGTAAACGTGTCGCTCAGTCGCAAAACGATTGTACGAGTAGCTTGAGTCTGGGCTATCTTCGCCCGACTTGGCCCGATGTTCCTACGGAGACGAGCGAGGCTGCATCAGATTTTCCGACAATATTTGAAGATTCAGGGTGACGCAATGCTCACATCAGAAACGACCTCTTTCAGAACGTTCACTTCAATATCAGCCGGTTGCTGGGGAGTTAACACCAAGCGAGTCAGGTCGATCAACATGGTCATTATGAACATGCGCTCACCTTTGACCAGTCTACTTGGCCAAAAATACTATGTGTCGTCTGCACTGGCCCAGCTGAGTGAACGATGGTAAATTCTCCATTCGTTCCAGGAGTACGATCCGTCCCTCTTCCGCGCACAATGCGTCTTGTATTCAGAGTTGCGAGCAGTGAATTGCTGTAGACTGGAGGTTGAATCACGGATCAGTACGCATAGTTAAATCGGGAAATGTTCGCGGAATGGAAGACGTACGCTTAGATAGGACGAAGAAGAACGATAAGTATACGAAGGTCGTGGGAAGGATGTCGAACTTTCATCCAGGTCAGTCATTATGCATACCACGGTAATACAATTGAAAGAACGTACGGAGACCAATGTCGCGATTCCACACACGCTAAACAGTCCGATCGTAAAGATAGTCCTCATAACTATTGGCATCAAGTGCCTCACCTTGTGATTGCACCTGTCTCGAGCGAATATGCAATCAGATCATTGACGAGCGTGTTCGCCGAGAAAGCATTCCGCAGATGGTGCAAGAAATAAGTCAGCGATGCGGCTATCACAAGATCTGTAAATACGCTCGTCGCTAGTACAGCGGTCGTCAGCCATTTTATTTTCGGCTGCTCAGCAAAGGTTTCAAGATGGAAGGCCTGAATAGTCAGGATGACCGACATCACTGCAACCAACATGAGCAACAAACCAGGAGTAAGTCAAAGGAATTTGCGCACCGAGAATAGATGAGCTCAAAACCAGCTGCTAGTGCTTTAGAGATACAGACAACAGGCCAGATATATATAGCTCACAATACTCCCGGTAAGCATTACATTGTTGCCGCTGACTGTGAGATATTCAGCATGCAGCTTCAGCAAATACCTGTAATGGAAACAGGACTGACATCTCCATACTCTCATTGTGAACGCACTTTAACCGATGTTAGCAAGCTGTCCCTCATTCGTATATATCACACACCATTTCACTAGCACCGAGATACAGGCCTACACGAAAATGAAATTAGAATGGGAATGAATACCGGCATGCCAATGCGATAAACCCACTCCAACAAGAATTTGTGCCTGCGCGACAGTCAGAAAACCATAAATAACACAGTCAAAATGCATCGAAACTCACTGTAACTGACCACGTCGGAATAAGTAATGCGAAAGGATTGCCGAATGAACTGGAGAACCAAAATCAGCATAGACAACTGTGAACTCTGAAATGAACTGACCTGATCGCATAATGATAGACAGCATGTCCTGAGAAGACTGAATGTACAGTCTCCAGTAACCTGAATGGAGCTCAACTTGAGGATGGAGGGAGCTGCATTAAGACAGAAGAATCACTGACCATACGACAGCAACCTGATTGAGAATTGAGTCTCTTGGGCAATCACCAAGCACAATCGATAACGCACTAGTAGTTTGTATAATGGTCGATCCAGGGTGTATCGCTGAAAATACGAGTACATCTGAACCATCAGAATGCCATAAAAGCTAGTACCGAATGAATTCTATTTTCTCTGAGGAAGAGAACATCAAGCCGTACAGAGTTGCCACCGCAAAACCAATGAAGGCCGCGCCGAGAGTATCGTCAAACATTTTCCAACTTGGATCAACGCCGTCCCTGCGACTGGTCCGATCCAAAGAGGCCAGGTAAAACGGTTTTTAAGCTGATAAAGGAGGAGGGTTGAGGAGGGAGAAGAAAGAAGAGCTAGTGGACAGGAAAGTAAAGAATGAAAGTGTGGTAAATTGAATGGAGGACGGACACGAGAGCAACGGAAGCCTATAGGACTCGGCACGAGAACACTGGCCATATGGCAAGGTACCAAAACCTCTCATTTTCTAACACCAAATAAGCTCGGTTGATGTTGGATTTTCCATCCCGCGCCCATTCGCATGGGATTAGGTCATTCTAGTCATTCTCCGCAGCAGACCTGAAAACTTTCTTTCCGCGTTAGGAAGGTGTCTCACAGTTTCCAAGCGCTCGTCGTCAAGTGGCCATATCTTTCCATCTTTACCAATTTACACAGAGTTGCGTTTCTTCACCGGATATTCATTTGGTCTCGGATGATGGCCTCTTCATGATCGGAGGCACGGATCGGCTCTTTGGATGTCAGGCATCCCGATAATCTTTTGGAGGCTCGGCATCGTGCACAGCGACGCCAAGCCGTACTATGGTTAAGAACAGCGCTCGGTGAAGGTCCCGCTGACCTTTCTTTCGTGCTCCGTCCAGTACCCCACGTACAACATGTGCTGGAACTAGAAGACGCCTCTTTGATGCGTGTGACCCGCTCAATCCTGTGATATTTGCCCGCGCCGAATTTTCGGACCTCAAATCCATTGACTGTAGACCGCCCCAGACCAGGGATCGTATAAAAGCACGCAGTGATGCCGTCAAAATACCGTACGGTACGAGTTCTGCTTCACAGTTTCTCTTCGACGGTGCAGAGCCAGACAAAATCGGATCGTGGAAGGCCGGAAAGCAAGGGAGGCTCAGCGCAGAAACGATGTTCCGCACACCGATCAGTAAGGTGGGGTCGACTTTCCCAAGTAGATGAACGAGATCATCTCCAATTGGAGGTTTCGTTGCACAACGACGTCTGGCGGTCTCGGCCTGATTTCCAAGGAAGTCGTGCGTGTCCACGATAGGCATTCTTCCCGCACACGATAAAGGTTCGCAAACTCGACCTGAACCTCCCTCCTCACCATCCTTCGCACGCAAAACTTTTCCTCTCCGATGCACGGATACCCGATAACCACAAATCGAGCAGAATAAGTCTTGTACCGACCTATGAAGCTGCGACGATGGACCGGTCGGAGAGGCGTCGCTGCCAAGGCACAGACCCTCTGCCTTCATCCATCGATACACGTCTATTGGCCCGGAAATTTTCATGATGGAACCGGAAGCTTGCGCTTCCTGAGCATCCTTATTTCTATCTGGAGCAGAAGAAGTAAAGGCTTCCCATATGGCCCTCGCACGTCCCCACTGGTAGACAAATATGTATATAAATTCCCCAAGTGGCCTGTGTGACGCCTTCACGTACCTCAATAGCTTTACGTCTTCCCTCAACCAAACTTAGAAAGTACTGAGGTGTAAGAGGAAGGAAGTATGGAATCTGTGGTAGTTTACGAAGACCGGCGTCTAATCAGAAGGAAAATGCATCAACCGATAGAAATGAAAGTTTAAAATTTGCAAACCTTGAGCCGTCGAAGGAAAGTTTAGAGCAATCTTTCGCAAACCCAGTGACCAATCTGATATCCATCAAAATAATGTTTGAGTCACAGTTCGTCTTAAAAACAGGAACGTATAAGGATCGATCTGACCTTGCTCATTTCCATTCGGCTTTTCAGTCGAGCCTTGATTTTCATTGATAGCCTTCGGAGGTTGGTCGACCTTGACAGACCAATCCATCTTCCAACTATCGTGTTTCCGAGGAAGAATCTCAGTGTGTCGATCTAGTTCCACATCGAGGACTTGTTCCTCCCCTTTGACTGGCCGTGTCGACTTGCCGTCATGCAGCTGAACACTTAAAGTCAAATTCATCACCGACAATTCAAATGAATGATACTTGCCTGGACCCAATGCTCAATTTGTGTGGGCTTATTCCGAGTCCCAACCCATTCCAAAATTATCTGTGCGAGGAACGGTTTATCTGAGGTCCCCATCACAGCGAATGGAGGTTCTGAAACAGACAAAGACATCCCGGTTGCAGGAGAATCTGCTGCGCAATCCACGGACATCCTGGAGAGTACCGTGCTTATGTGTAGACTCTAAGGTACAGTGAAGTTAAATATATCATCAAGTGTTTCGAAGTACGGAAGCGGCCTACGTAAGATGCTGTTGTAACCGAGACCAGCCATTTATGTGTCACTCGTCCTGATTCTTGAGCATCTGTGATAATACGCTGGTAAAAAACGGCACGCTAGAATCGCTCACGTACATACCTTCTGGTAACCTGAGGCTATAGTCATTAACTATCAGTCTCAGCGGGATGTGGAATCTGCTGCCCTCGTAAGCCTTCAAAAGTCCCTTGGAAGCTACGGTTCCGTCTGAAGCGTCTCCAAGTTCATCTTCAGACGGTGTCGCCTCTTCCATAGCTTCAGTACCGGCTGAGCTTGCACTCCAAGATAGTCTCGTCGCGCATCTTGGGAAGTCATCGTCGACACTGATTATATCGAGAGGTTTGTTATCGTCATAGACATGGATTTGTCTCTTCTTCGGCGCCCTGCCAAGAAACGGTGCCAAGGCTGGTGTATCTCTATGATGGCCTAGAGTCTTTGTGACAAACACAGGATCCTTCATTCCTTCTCCCTCCTCTTCCTTTGTCTGAGAGCAAGGTCCTACAAGGTCGGAAAGCTCGTCAGCCTGTTCCGCCTCCGGCACAGCAACAATTCCATCGTACGATCCGACCGCCATTTTGAATAGCCTTTGTAAGCTCGCACTCATTCCTGTTACTTCCAGGCCATGCCCAACGACAAACTCCTGCTCATCCTCTGTTACAACGGAGGCGCATGCCTGAACGCACTCATCATGACTGGCAAACTCGCGATGGTGCTTCAAACGACAATGATTCAGCAAACCTTGCAGGCGCGGGAAATCTGACCGATGACAGTCTGGGCACGCGATTTTGTATGTCATTATCGGTGTTGAGGTAATGTCGCGCAAGTAGAGATATCTATTAGGCTCCTTGACCACTCGGTCCTCGTGGTGCAACTGAACCTGCGGACGTGTCGCGTGTCGAGAACGATGCGAATCCTGTAGAAGACTTCTGCTAGTGTCATTGGTCTTTGCCGACGGAGTCGGATTTTCCGCAATGCCGAAACACGTTGGAAGCTCTGCTGGGAGAAAGAGCTCAGCAGACGCGTTGGCTGCCTTATACGTCGCGATGGCGAGGTCTGCAAATTGGTTCGGACCGTCTAAGACTAGACATCAGAAATACTGAGAATATAATTTTGTAAAGCAACAGTACCTTGTATATCATGTCCTTCAGGGTTCAAGACCTGCTTTTCGAGAACATCTTGAAGGACGAGTGCCCAAGACAGCCGAGACTCCATTGTTTCTGTAAGTCGAGCGCGAAGGCCGATTTCAAGGCCAATTTCTTCGTGGAGAATTGCTCTGAGCACATCGTCTGCATGCAGTTTCAATGAACACTTGCACGTTATTTGACATTTTATGAATTAGATGCTACCTTTGTTGCCTTCGATTTTTCTGCATTTTCGCGGTCTCTCATCGTCATCGAAGTCACTCATGAAGTTTCGGGCACGTGCCCGACGGAATCGTCAATTAGTGCGTCGATCATGCAGATCTATTTGAAAATGCGAAAAGATAAACTAGAATACAAGTTACAGCGTGTTCAGAAAACCTTGACAGTGTCAACTTTTCATATATTTTTTTCGCTTAGCCTCGGCTGTCCGGTTTGGGAAAGCCGCACACTCACAACTTCCGCGTGAACCCGAATGATTTCGACACTATCTACTATGTTTAAGAGACACAATATAATACAATTCAGACTGGAAACTCTGTGTCCTGCACAGTGCATGACCTACTTAATACCAACATGGCTTGCAATGCTTGTCTCTGCCAGTATTGCAAGAGGGATGATAAGCTGTGGTGGGAAGTGTAATAGCATAACTGCACACAAAAATGGGCAGCCGAAGTTTTCCCATAAGGCAGGACCCTGAGCAAAAAATATATATGAAAAGTTGACACTGTCAAGGTTTTCTGAACACGCTGTAAAACACATGCAAGCGATGAGATAGCCAGATTGAAGTGCTAGGATAGGTGAATATGCAAATGCTATGATGGGGGAACAGGATTAGGGGTGGTGGCTATTCGATCCCGTCGTAACGCGACCGGCTTTGCAGCGGCGGTGGTCTCTGCAGGTTTAATCCGCTTAGCCAGCGACTCGGCTGTGTTTTCGGTTGTCTCCTCGCGAGCACGTTTTGTAGCGGCGCCAATGATGGAAACGCCGCCGTCTGCAGCATTCGCAGCAGCGGCTTGAGCAATAGCAGCGGGTGCTCCGCCGCGGACTGTGCCACCACGGGCTACTCCACGTGCACCTCGTACTCCACGTACAGCACCACCACCACGAACACCTCGAACATGTGCATCTCCAGTAGCAGCAATGGCAACCCCGAGCATCGGCTTCTTGGGAAGAGCAGCAGGCGTCGCCGAGGTGGGAGTCGAAGGCCCCGCGATTGGAGCAGGGGCAGTTGCTGTTCCTGGTGTCGTTTTCGCAGTGGGTCTTGTCGCGGCTGTTGCATGTCCGGCTGCCGCAGATGAAGCGGCAGAGGGTGCTGGTTTTACTGGAACCGGTGGAGTAGCTTTCACAGGTGTAGCAACGGAACCTGGAGGAATTGTGGGAGCAGCGGGTACGACGCCGGCTTCCCGCCATGCTTTGATTTGTGCCTCGAGATGCTTCACGTTCGCCTGAGCCTTCTGGAGCATACCATCCTTCAATTTCAGCTTTGTCGTAGACTCCATCCTACCGCGTTCGGTCGCTGCCTTAAGAGCCTGCTCGTGTTCCTCCTTCGAGATCATGTCCTGCGTGGTACCTAAAGGAGCAGCAGCACCCGCCTTCGTGGCTTCTTCCTTAGCCTCCTTCCGCGTCCTTTCAATTGCTGCCTTCAGTTCCTCCTCATGCTTTGCGGTGAGTCTTGCTTCCAGCACACGGAGTTCTTCTGCATGTCGAGTGGCAATCTCCGCTGTATCCACACCCGGATCCTGCAGTTCAGTCCGCAATTTTTCAGTAGCGGCGGTCAAAGAAGCTTTCTCCGCGAGTAACTTGTCCCTCTCCTCACGGAGAGCAGACTAGACAAAATCTGAGAAAATATTTCTAGTAGTCAAAACTCAGTACACTCACCAAAGCAGCTTCATGATCAGCGGCAGCCTTCGCCACTTTGCTCATCTCGTTGGCTAGTAACTTCGCCGACGTCTCTTTCTCCTGGGCTGCAGCCGCCAGTTGAGTCTTCAACGACTCCACCTCGGCATTTGAATCCGACGATGTCGCCGCTGCGGCCTGACTGGCGAGGCGTTCCTTTTCGTCGGACAGGTCCTTGACTTGCTTTCGCAGCTCAGCGACAGTCTCGTTCAACTTGGAAATCTGATGATTCAGTTGCCCAAGTCGGTTGCGAGATTCTTGCCCTAGAGACGAGTATTTCGTTCGGAAGTCGGCGAGTGTAGCCTGCGTGTCCTCAAGCTGTAAGGTCAATTGGTCAGTGAAGCGTCTGTTTCGAAAGTGAGCAAACATACAAGTTTTGTCTGAGCATCCTTCTCGGCAGTGTAAGCCGCCTTCTCTTCCTCGGCCTTACGGAGATCAATCTGTAAGTCTTCAATCTCGTCCTTGAGAGCTTGGACGTCGTTCGGGTCAATACGATCGTACTAGTCATTGTCAATAAGCCTTAAGTATAAGTACTATAAATACGGATCAGTTAACTTGCCTTCGTAAGAAGCTGAGCATTCCGTTCCTTCCATTGACGGCTTTCGTCTTCAAGCCGTTGAATCTGAGCATTCTTGGCATCAAGCTCAGCGCGGAGCGTCGTCGCTTCTTCTTGAAGCGGATTGAGTTCTGATTGGAGGTGATTGAGCGTCGTCTCAAGCTGGCGTGCTTTGCGAGCTTGTGCTTCACACTCTGCACGAAGCGTGGCGTTGCTTTCACGGAGAATGTTGAGTTGGTTGATCCTCTCCAACAGTTCGGCATGCTCAGCAGAATTACTGATAGCCTTCGCAGCTTCTTCACGCTCCTTTGAAAGAGTTAGTATGCATTGTAAGGAAAAGCAGTACGGTGCGGACGAACATTTGACAGTGCCGTCCTTGTTTCCTCAAGAGCCTGGCTGAGATGGTCGATCTGTGCCTTTTGTCGTGCGTTCTCCTGCTTGGAGAGCTCCAGTTGAAGGTCAACGATTTCCTTCTCCTTGCGCAGATAGGCGACTACAGAACGCAGCTCTACCACACGGCCATCCACATCATCACCGTCACCCGACTCTGGCACGTTCATGTTTGAATCCGCAGCTTGGCGTATACGAGAGGCCTGTGAACTAACAGACTCCAGATGCTGGTGAAGCAGGCTATTTTGTGCCGCAAGATCTTTGCAACTATATTCTTGCTTAGAAATCTATGAGGAAGTGAGCAGAACAGCTATGCTTACCGAGCTGTAAGATCTGCAATCTCCTTGTTAAGAACTTCCCGCTGCTGGTTCCAACTAGCTTCCGATGAGGTCAAATTCGCCTGAGCAGTCTCAGCTTGAACCATCTTCTCGCGTAAAGAAGCCCGTGTCTCGGTGAGCTCCTTCTTGAAAGCGTCCACGACTTTGATTGACTCGGCATGAGCGACGATCTCGCGAGAATATTTCTCTTCAGCGGCCTTTATACAGAGGATAAGTTCACTAATGCTCTTGACATCATAATAGACCTACTTTGGCACGCTCCATCTGCTCTCGTATCTCGTTCTCGCGAGATGTTTGATCGGTGCGCGAGCTCATCTCAGCATTGGTGATATCAACAATCGTGTCCTCCAGCATCTTCTTGTCCTGGGCGTACGCTTCGCGTTCCTTTTCGAGCGTTTGCTGGAGCTCACCGTTCTTCGTGTTAAGTCGAGTCATCTCGTCCTGCAGAGATGATACTTTCTCCTCAAGTGCCTTCCGTTCAGCCTAGATATGACGAAGATTAGCATATGATGCAGAGGACGAACAAGCTCCCGTACTTCGACTTTAGCAATCTCAGCTTCGGTCGATGCCTTATACTCGTCATGCGTGGCAGACAGTGATTGCAAAGCAGCTTCACTAGCCTGGCTGATTTCCTGGAATTGCTGCACATGACTGCGGGCAGCGGCAAGATCAACTTCGGCAGCCTTCAATGCGGCCCTATGTGGCACAAGAAAGTCAATAACCAGTGAATACAAAAATACGGTCAAATTTACCGGAGTTCGGCGACTTCGACCTTGAGTTCCTGCTCCGAGCCATCTTCACCGGCGGGTGGACGTGAAGTATCACCAGTCGTGCCAGTGGCCGAGGAAGTACGTCGCTCGTAAACGGCAATCTTTTCTTCATTCATCTGCACCTGCTTGACAAGCTCATCCACTCGTTCTTGTAGGTGTTTCCGACTTGTCTCAGCCTCCACAAGAGACTCTCGGGCCTTTGACAAGTTCTCTACCTGCCATAATATTCAATAACGTAGGAGACATTTTCAGAAGTATCTAACTTACAGAGCGATCAACCTTAGTTCGCAGTTCCTGAACTTCGATATCCTTCTGCAATGAAATTTGTCGGACTGTGTCGCGCTCGCGGGATAGCTGAGTTCGAAGATCCTGACTAAAGCATTCAAAATTGAATGTTACTACGCTAAAACAGACGCGATTTTGAGGAACACTTACGCTTGGGCCTCCAGATTATGAATTTGGGACTCAAATCTTTGCCTATCGCTGCCGTTCGCCTTGTCGATGTCATTGTGCATTTTCTGCACGTTGGCAATCAAGTCCGCCATACGAGACCGCTCCAGAGACAGAACTTTATTCTCATCAATTAGCCGTGTCTGCACATTCTACATCTCGAGTTAATATCATCACAAGACGAGTAAGTTTAACGGCTACGCACCTCCCAGATCTTCTTTTCTGCACGAAGATTGGAGCATTCGTTCCGCAATCGCTCGATCTGGGTATTAGCAGAGGCTAATTCCTCGGCAGCATGGCTACATGCGATATCCAGACGTGTGTATTGATCGTGCAGTTGTTGGTTCCGTTTCTGCAAATTTTGAGCTTCTCGCTCGTGCATGATGTATTGTTCCTGAGCCATGCGATGCCGCTCTGACCCAAATGGTGAGCTTGAACCTTTGAGGACACAAAGAGAATAAACTCACCATTGAGGAATTCAATCCTCGCGTTAGCCTTTGCGAGTGCCGCACCTAGTTGACTGGATTCACGCTGGTATTGCAGAACTTCTTCGCGAAGCTTGATAGTATCAACGCCCATTTCTTTTCGGTATGCCTCGAAGTTAGTTCGGACTTCCTCAAGCTCCTTCTCTAATTCAGTTGGCTCGCGAACAGATCCATTCACCTGTGGAGACGATGGACTCGCTTGCTGAGTAGAAGTAGCAGCTGGAAGTGCCCCGCCCCGTTCATAACGAGAAATCATGGTCTTCAACGTGTCCCTCTCTTTGATGTAAGCCTGAATCGTCGCCTGGTGGCTGGCTTGGGTACTCTCAAGTTGAGCCTGCAGTGTCATGATTGCCTCGTGCGCCTCACGAATAGCCTCGTTCTGCTCGTTCTCCATTCGCGCCTTGTACTCCTGCTCGGCATTTTCCATTCTTGACGAAATCTCCCGGATTAAACCTAACAGTGCCATATTCTTCTGCTGCAGCTCCGGAATTGACTTATAGAGGACGAGGTTATTCGTAATAACTTCCTCCACATTCGATGCTGGTTGAATAACCTGCAGATCTTCATCCGAAGGCAGTGTCGCATCCTGTAATCGACCCAGTTCCTTGAGGAGACCTTTGATTTGCAGGCCAAGATCATCAAGCTGCCGTTTCTGTAGAGCGTTTTCTCCCTTCAGGTTTTCTTCGACCTTCTTTGCGTTTTGAAGTTCTACCAGGGAAGCGTCACGTTCGGCAAGTGCTCGAGAGAGCTGAGTCGCGAGCTGATCCGACTCTGCTTGAACTCGCTCGATTTCTTGCTTCTGATGCGCGAGGGCGGGAGTCTAGATTGAAATTAATACGAGCAATTGATGTAAACCGGAAGTAAACATACTGCTTCTTCAAGCTCAGCAAGAACTCCACCAAGCGTACGATCAAGATTTTCCATGTCACGCTGTTTCTTGGCCAATTCGCCTTGCATCCTGACATATTCAGCATAAACCTCGGTGAACGTCTTGCCACTCTTCTGCATGCGGTTGATCATTGAGATATTTGGGCTAAAGTTGAACAAGCTATCCGCAGATACGTTCGGCGAAGCTTGCGCCCCCGAGGGAACTGGAAGCTCGCCCGAGCTGATGCGGTCCAAGACACTCCTCAGCTCTTCCAATTCTTCCTCGAGCTCCTTCGTCCTCTGCTGCTCAGCCTCCAGAGCTTCACGGAGTTTCTGTTCGTTCTCCGCAGCCTTCTGACCAAGACCTTCCCAATCTTTCTCAATCCCAGCAACTAGCTCCTTAGCATGGTTCTCACGCTCTTCCAGCATTTGTATGAGTCGGCGCAAGTTGGCAGCTTCGCTGGAGTATTTAGCTTCCTGGTCCGCAAGCTGGTTCTGGAGATCTTGAACTTTCTGCAAGGACTGAGAAAGTTGCTGGGTTTGTTTGTTATGGGAGGTTTGAAGTGTACGTAAGTTGGTCAAGGTCTGATTGTAAGACTGCTTTACGGCATCGAGTTCAGCCTGCAGCTGCACGAGTTCGGTATGCTTGTCACGGCGGTAGGTCGAGTACTCCTCTGTCTTCTTGGTTAATTCGGCATTCGCGCGCTCGTTTTCGTCCTTGACGAGTTGCAATTGATGAGTCAGGGTCTCGACTTTGAACTAGAAATTTATTGGTAATCAAATAATCAAACCAAAAGTCCATGTTACTTACCGCCGTCGATCTCTCAGAAGCTCGAATGTCTCGTGATGTGGATTCTAATTCCTGCGCCTCTTTCCTAGCAACCTTCAGGCTCTCGCGAAGGTTATTGATCTCCTGATCCCGCTCCGCTACATCCTCCTGAAGTCGAGAGACTACGCCGAGCAAGTTTCTCTTCTCCTTTTCGACTTCTTCGATTTTCTTCTTCAGGTCAGCCACTTCATGTGATGATGATGACTCTGATGAGCTGATCCTCTCGAGATCAGCCTTAAGTGCATCACGGGAGGTAGCTATGCGCAGCAAGCCAAAATAAACCGTCAGCGTCAACGTGTCTCCAGATTTCACATTTACGGACCTATTTCCTCTTTCTCCGCTTTTACCTTGGTAAGCTCGTTTTGCACATCCTTCACATTGACATCAAGCTCTGCAAGCAGATTCTCCCTATCCTGCAGCGCCTGGTCAAGCTCGATCTCCTTCCTCTCCGCTTCGGCTTCCTGGGCCTCAATAATTCGCTCCTTCTCATCCAGTTGTTGCGCTTGATTCAAAATGAGTCTGTAGCACTGTACGACTAAAACAGCCGAGGGCGTCTCAAGATGAGCATCAGGGAAGAGATTTGACAGCGCTTGAAGGTCGATATCTTGAAGTAAGGGTCCGATAGTAAAAGAACCTGTGGGAGGCGGCGTTGAACGAGCAGACGCATTGTCAGCGTCAGCTTCCGGATTCTTCTTGCTCCGTCGTCGCGGAGGCATGTTTTAATTTTGATGACTTTTGGATGCACCAAAAGAAGTGTGGTTTATGCTACGCAGACGGGTCACCAGCACCGCTGCGAGCGTAGATGAAGGCAAGAAAGTAAAGAGGATGAACGCTGGTGGTGAAAGTCGAGAGTGCAGGTCACATCATGTGGCTTCAACAACTCAGTCACAAACAAACAACTCGGTTCCGAGTTACGTAAAGCCAACCAAACAAAACTCATTTTTCATCGAGATAACTATTCATCAGCATAAAATAAGCAATATTCAGGACATTTTGCCCCATACAATTCACATGTTTAGTTCAATCACCTTGTTTGTATTATCATAATATCTCGAGAGCCAGAAATTGCGAACAAAGCATGAGCTGGTCAATATTGTATTGTTTTATCCCAAGATGATTCAGCACCAGAAAAGAATGGTCTACAAGAGATCGTCAAGAAGTCTCGGAACAACAGAGTCTATGAGTACAGTCCAAGTCCGTCGTAAACGTGATAACTAATCAAACAAATGGCAAGAAAGAAGCGCAGCAAGAATATCAAACAAAAAACGAAATGCTAGAACACCTACGCAAAATCTGAGCGACACAACATGTGGACTAACCACCATACATCAACTGCGAGTAAGCAGATCCTCGCGAGATCTGCATAGGATCTTGAGTTATCAACATCTACACGTCAAACGCGACGCGACGAAACAAGAGGGCACGAGGTCAGCATGCGCTTCAACTCAGGCGAAATGGTATGAATTCACGGCATTTGAGTTACGATGGCTCGACCCATTCTGATGATAAGCAGGGGGGTGATCAACAGCCATAGGTTGCCCATGTCCGTGCGTATGTCCATGGCCATGTTGCGGAGATACCGTACCCTGCTGATGGGAAAGCACGACTGACGCCATATGAGTGAGGTCTGATTCACCACTTAGTGCGGTGGAGTAAACGCGCTCCATCTCGATGGCCTCCTCTCCTGCTTCTTCGTATGCGTAGTTGTATTGTTTGAGCCCTGCAATACAGTTCGATACTTCCGGTCTGCCTAGCCGAGCTAGGAAAGTTCCCGAAGTTAGACAACTGAAATGCATGACAGCGGGATCGAGTTTCTGGCAGTCGTGTCAGTCAGCATAATCGTTCAGGTCACCGACTCTCGCGGCTGAATGCTCACAAGATATCCATTCGAAGTCAAGACACCAGTCTGACAGCCAACATCGAGTCAGTACGTAGCCACGTTCAGGGAAGTTAAGATAATTACCAAACCAGCGATTCGTAAGGCACCATGCAGCGCCTCATCCAGTATCTTCTGCTTAACGGATTCTATCGCAGGGTTTGGCGGCATATTCGGCAACGAGCTCATCCGTACGGCATCGTTAAACTCCTTTATTCCGAAATCATCAACGGCGTTGAAGACAATGACCCACATGACATGGTACGTCGCATCGCTCGCACCTGGACAGTTATTGTGCATGGAAAGATGCCATCCTAATTTAGCCCGAGCGACCTTATAGGCCAAGCAAAATAAGACTCTCACAAGCTGAGACTGCAGAGACGAAATCCCACTCCGACTCAAAGTCACTGGGTACGCCAACGCGAGGAAGGTGTTCTTCCCGGAATTCATTGAGCTTGGCGACGATGCCACACAGGACGTCGAACGGGATGCCGTCAGACTCCGTGGTAGGTCGCCACAGTTGTTTGGACATGTTTCGACTTATTCGCGCCAGCGCATGTGCCGCTCGGTAGTACCCCTGAAAAGAAGATCAGTGAGGACAAGAGACGACCTGCGGAATGCCAAGGTGCGCTTACTATGAACTAAATTAGATAGAATAGCAAAAGTCAGTGTTAGTTTTGTTTTGAAAGCAATCGTCAAACCTCAAACTGTTCCCGAGGCGATAACCCTGCACTCTGCACACCTTGCATGTCATGTATTTCAGGAGGTAATGGCTCTACGGTATAGAAGTCGATATCATAATCATCATCGTCGCTATTGCACTCAAGTTAGAACAAAGTTCAAGTAAAAAATCCGATGATACCCACAGTTGCGGCTTGCGGCGGAAATACGCCGAATGATACGCGTCCGCCAAACAAGCCATCCACCATGCGAAGATCATCGTCCCCCGAGCCTCTGGATCTTGAATGGTAGTCATAACAGACTTGTGGTTGATCTGCGTTAAGATGTCAGACGTTATCGACTTAAGGGGCACCATGTCTAGATGCGCCGCCGCACCTGGAGAAACAATAGATGCCGAATAGCACAATTGAGCCAGAAGCCATGGAAACCTGTCAGGAGAACGTAAGTTAGGCATCCTTAGAAACGACAAGAATGAACCTACAATCCGGGTCGTCAGGGGTTTCTGTCATGAAGGAGTTAGTACGAATAAGGAAATGACTGGTGAAGAGACATACGGTTCTGAAGCGGCTCAATGAGCAAGGCAATAACAATGTGGTCTATCGTGCTAATCCGATGGACTTTCTCTGCCTCCGCAACCTCACGCGCCCGCATGACAAGCATGCGCGCAAGCCGACTCTGACCGCCCGCACCTTGGCGGTCGGCAACGAGCAGGGGATGCTCGGAGAACTTTGCGCCCCATGCGATGACTGTTGCCAGTAAGGCCGGATGCAAAGGCTTCTCCGAAGTCGTTTTTGGCCCTGGGGAGAGCGCGTATTTGAGTCTCGAACGAAATTGTTCTGGATTGAGCAGAGGGAGCCGCGTATGGCAGATCTGGAAGAAGACCTCGACCAAGTCCAGGGCAAATCTTGTGGGGCACGCAATTAGAATACAGTCAGAATATCCAACGGAAAGATCGACATACTCGATTCGAAATGCTTCGCTCTCGAGACGTTTGCTCATCTCACCCCATTCATTGTAAGTGGGCGAGCGACCTCGGTTTGAGGCCGAGAAGGATGCAGGATCACTGAAATCCAATCAGTCAGTCTGACTCTGCCAGGAATGGCTCGGATGCATTTACGTTGGTCCCTCCGGGGAAAAGAGGTACGCTAGCAACTGCGTTGTCGCTACGTGAGGTGAAGCACGGGAGTTCGGTAGTTGATAGGGCAGTGAAAGGGAATGTTGTGTGCCGTATGGCTTATTTCCCTGACTTGATGGGGATGAGTCGTCTCCAGGAGGCGGACTATTTTTAGTGTGCGTCAGAAGTGCTGATTCAACGGGTCCGTGAAGCGAATCGACTTACGACTTGGATCCTGATGCAACCGAGGAGCCACTACTCGGGAGAGTATGAGCGTTGATGGCGAATGTCCAGATCAAAGCATTACTCGCCTTGCGTTCGTTGAACTCGTTCGTGTTCTCCTGTTCGCACCGGCGCCTCTTTTTTTCTCAGACGTCTGCTGCTGGACGTAGTGTCTGTCGATAAGAATGAGAATGACAGTCGACTCTGGAGAAGCCATACAAGCTTACGTGCAAGGATAATTCTTTGATATACAGTGCTGTCATAGAACAATACTGAATATTGCCAAAATATATGCAGTGAGAGGTGACAACGACTGACCTGGCACTATAATGTGTGAACGACTCAGCTCGACGTAGTAAACTATGAGTTGAATGGAACACACCTTGTCCTGTCCAGGTAGCTGGGTACACCTGACCTTACGAGTCCTTGAGACATTAAATGCAGTTTAATATTCAGCATAGCGGAGTGAAAGAGCCTGAAGCTGACCTGCAAGCATCGCAGGCAACGTTCTGGCGGCGGGGTGGAGGAAGAGTCTTTGCAAGCTCGTGAATATGATTCTGCTGCATGGGCGTGGGTAGACCAGCGACTGTATCGGACAACATTTAAATTAATATTAATTCATGGAATACATGGCCCGTGAACGTCGGCAGCTCGCAGACGTGCACGGCGACGACAGCGACGATGAGCAAAAGCGAAAGAGAATGGAACCAACCTTTTGGGGCAGACGACTTCGGCGCCGGCGTAGGAGATGAGGGCTGAGCGGAAGATGAGTTGCGAGCCGAGTCCATACTGGCTGCACTTTCGGTACCGGACGGCGGATACCGTGGCTTAGCGCGGGTCTTCATCTTCAGATTTATAACGTCCTCTTTGGCACATGGGAAAATACATTATGTAATCAAATGTATTTATTTTTTACTCTCATTTTCTGCCGATTTATCTGCTGTCATCGTTCACAGCGACCACGTCTACAGCGACCGACAGCGACTACTCTACACGCAAACATGGTTAAAGTAGTAGAAATTGAGGACGAAAAGGACGAGCAGAACTCGGTCTACGCCACCACGGAGGGGTCAGCATCGGCAGACTCGCTCGACTCAGTCCTCTCAGAGCCAGAGCACGAATCGTTTTTCGAGCGCATCGCCGCACTTAAAGACATCGTACCGCCAACAACAAGATACGCCATCAGTTCGCACGTATCAAAAACTTTTTCGGTGGTAAAACAGACCGGAAAGCTGGCTGGGAACGTCGTCTGGGTCGTCACAACCTCAGCTCTCCTTGTCGGTCTTCCGCTCGCGCTTATCCTCGAGGACGAAGCCAAAATAGTCGCACAGGAGAAGGAGATGCTTGCTCAGCAGGCCGGTGCGCAGCAGGTGCGTCATGCGTCTCTTCATGCTTCTCGGCAAATTCAGACTTACTATACTCTCGCGCTCAGATGATGGGAGGCTACCCGGGCACCAATCCCAACGAGCAGCAGAAGGGCGTCGTCCCACCAGGTTTCTAATTTACACATCTATACACCACCATAATGTCCATGCTGTGTCTTGGCCTGACGTGCTCTCCGTGATGTCGACAGACGGAATGACCAACGGGACCTTTCTCGCCGACGGCGACACACCCCTATCGATCCATGTCTTCCCCACGATTGTATCTTATGTAGCCACGAATCTCATCTCTGCACCCGCGATTTGCTCTCCCAGTCCCTGGCGCTCGCACTGCCTAACGTGTCATGTCCGTTGACTGCCATCTGGGCTCCCACGGCATACGTAGGACCAGCAAAAACAATACTTGCTGCGCAGTCGATGCCCATCTGGCCCAAGCAACCGAATCGTACCACTCTCATCTCTTGTCTATAAATTCGCAGCAAATTAGCTCTCCATTGCACTGGCGACTATCAGTCACTTCTTTCAGGGACAGTTCTCAGGTCTATCGTGAGAGATGACCATGAATGTCAGTCATCAATGAAATCTTTTTATAGCTACCTTCTCGACTCAACTGGAAGGCGCACTTGCGTGGACCAGAAGGCTGGTTGTATCCGAATAATGACACGGTGATTTGGTGTCGTGCCTGAGAAGAAACGGCTGTTAAACGTTGGGATAACCGTATACTTTCCTAAGTTCCACGCTGCAGTGCGGGAAAGTAGCCACTGGCAAAATAATTTCACTAGTCGAAAGTAGTGGGCATTCACCGTCGAAATGCCGTACGATGACTGGTTATCGGAAGCTTTCATCTCTTCTCGTCATGCTCGTTCAGCACTTACTATTGCCTGCGATTCTCTGGGCGCGGGAAATCAAAGTCCTATTCTAAGAAGGTTTGCGTCAAACCCCGGTCTCAATTCTGTTTTCAGGAGGTGGCTCCATGGGCCGAGCATAGCAAGATCGCCTTTTGCAACACCATGATAACGCTCAGATCAGAATTTATCGGACTAAAGTCCGCAAGAACCTAGGCACAGAGCAATACTAACTCCCAAAACATGTTTGACGGAAGGGCTTGCGTGCTCGTCGGCATGGCATCTCTTACGAAATCACTCTGTGGCTTCCCTGTTCTCTCGCAATTTTGATCACTTCTGGATGTCTAGGCGCAGTGAATCCTCATCCTTTTCAAGGTCATTCTGCTTGAAAGTCAATTTGTCTATGCATCTCTGGCATGCGGGTCTGTCGAGTACAACAGAATCTTTCTCAGGCTTGCACATGTCAAATCTCGGTAATATATTCATGAAGTCGGCCGATTGAAAGGCTCAAAAGGCACGGTGCCAGGAGTCACGTATGTGATTCAAAGGGTGCTGCGCGAGACCTCAGGACAGATATTGCGATGCGGCAAACGCTCTAGTTGTGAAGATAAGAATGCTGGCTATGTTCATTCTGATGAAGCACACTGATTATACATTACATTATACCAGAAGTTTCAGCTGCCCGTCCAAAAGCCGCTGTACCATTGCCCACCTGGTCATGCGTACTGACGTGGCGGTGAAAAAGGACTTAAAACGATGCTACGTTTCGACCGGTATGCCCGAGCAGTGGAATCGGATCTCCAACCTTGACGCCACTCAATCAACAGGGCAACAGACTGCAACAGAGGGGAGGCTCTAGCTCGTTGAAATCTCCATGGATCTGCGTATGTAGTGACTCGGGACGCGTCTTGCTCCGTAAAGCGCGCTCGGTTCTCTCCATTCGAGATTCTGTTCGAGCACGCCTGCATTGGCTTACGCGTTCCGGCACGGTCACAGGGCGGAACTTCAGCAGTTATGTCAGACTCGTCCGTGTATTTACGTTGACGAGAATCGGATGCGGTGCCGTCAAGTCACTCCCAAGGACGGTTCGCCATCATTCTCTCTATCCGCTTCGATCGTCCAATCAAGGTACGCTCTATTTACGGAAGAGGCATTTTTAAATAAATAGTCAGTTTCTGATTCCAGCTTCATGCTGGAAGTAGCTTACCTCGCATACTGCAAATCCTCCTCTTCGTACGGATCCACCACATTCATAGCTTCATTATGCGCAGCCTCGATCAGAACACCCTGAAGAGTCGCCTGCAACAACAATCATTAATCAGCCTACTCGACTACCTCGATTAATACAAAAAAAAACGTTGATTTACAGTTGCGAACAAGACGCGATTCTTCGTCATCCCGACTTGCAACGCTTGTCCTATTCATCCATCAGGACATCGGGTCGTCAAGAAAAACTGTTTCCCAAAAGCGAGCTTACTCACCAGTTGGCGTATCTTCCCCAGCATCGGCAATCGCAGGCCCAAACAACTCGATTTCTGCATCCTCTGCCACCTCTATTGCAAGCTTCATCTTATCAAAAACTTCGTACGGGACAGATGCAAGGCTGGTGTTCTCAAACGGACCTTTGAGAGTTGGGGGTTTATTATCAGTCAAACGCTACAGGAAAAGAAAGATTTTATATTCAACACGTACGAACGAAAATCTCAGTCGCTTCCTCGTCAGCCGATCCACCTTGTCCGTCGGAGATCTGATGTATATTCAAAAAAATGGTGAATCTGGCCGTTCATCCATCCATCGAAAACAACGATAAAGTTTGTACCTGAAATTCCGAATAACTAAATTTATTTTTCAGTCAATAACAATTTCCCCAGCGTGGAAAATGTATATTGCTTACCTTTTCATGAACGGGAATCGTTCGGGATCGTCAAACGCATAGAAAGCGCGTGAATGAACACTTTGGGAGGTCGTCGGAGCCGACTGTACCAACGCGAGGCTCAGCGATAATAACGAAAGTAGGACGGGCAATAAGGAGCGAATGAGGTTCATAGTCAAGCTACAAACGCGAACTGGGACACGGAAAACGAGAACGAAAGCCGATGTGCTTATTTTGGTGGCCAGCACATAAGGTCGAAGCGCAGGTCCAAGTTCTGGATCTGGGAAAAGGAGGGACAATCAAATCGAGGGTATGTCTCAGTCAATAAGTGAAGAGGTAATATACTCGAGATGTGAAATTTCAAGGACGTCCCACGTCGTGCGATCGGTGAAATAAATGGAGACGATCTTCTCCCCTTGATTCCTCTCTAGACGACGGACGACGAACACGGGGCAGCTCCACACCAACAGATCTCCGTCTCTATGTCTTTTGTTTGTTTTTCGGAGGAAGTGCTTCGCTTCGAGAAGGCGACCGTGTGATACGGCGGCAAACAGCAAGAAGACGATATCGAGAAGGAGTTGTCGAGAGGGCTGATGATATTGATGATGATGATGTCGACGAAATCTTTTTTTCTTTGCAGTACCTCACCTCGAAAGTAGACAAACAGGCAGCTCGGCGCCCTGACACCCTAGCACAGTACACTGATGGACCACGACTTTAACTAGTCTCGTCCTTTGACGGATATAAGTAAATCGCGCACGAAAAGGGACATAAGTAGGAGAAAAGGTTGCTTCCCACTTTTCGAACAATATTAATCCGGCGCCTGATGATGCTGCGGACTCAGAGAACAACAAGAAATCAAAGCTAGAACAACGTGCCCCCGATCTCTCGAGATTCTATTGTTAGCTGTTAGCAGTGGAGTGAGTCGGAATCAAACCGATTTCTTCAAGTAAGTCACTTCAGCAGCAGCAGCAGTAGCAGGCAGGAAAGAAGTGCCGTTGAGCACCCTCGGTCAGTTCGGCTCGCGATTATTGCCTCCACCACTACCACCATTGCGCAATGGAAAAGGAACGAACGAATGAATGAATAAACGAGGACGATGCGGAACGATCTCGGAGACTTTAAGTTAGTATACATTCGATCATAGTCAGTTGACGACGGTCGTAATCGCTCGTTTTTCTTGTCCTACCGTAGCAACAACACCTCTTCGTCCGAGTCCGAGAGAAGTCACCGTATCACTAAGCTAAATTTAGCTTCGATCATTTAGCAAGTATATTTATAGGTGTGATGATAAGTGGGGCTATTGCGTTATTGTTAATGGTCCACTGTTGGAAGATATGGCGTGAGCGGCAAAGCAAAGCAACAGGGTGAGGGCACGAGGAGGAGCAAAATGACTGCGGTGAAAAGAGCCCCTCATGTGAACAGCGGACCACTACCGGATCGCCAAAGTATGTAGGGCAAAAAGTCCGAAATGCGACAGTACGAAAAGATTTTAAAACAGCCAACTACTTCCAGTCCTCTACTTCAAGCAGTAGATATCAATAGGGGAGTATTATGCGTCATGGATGGATATTATTGGAGTGTGATATGGCCGTGAACAGATAGCGTGTATATATAAGTAGCAAAGCAACAGGGAGAGCACGAGCAAAAGTGACTGCGGAAGAAGAGAAGAAGCGTAAGAGCAACCCATCCGGGAAAAGCAAAATCAAGATGAAAAGACGATGAAACGGCGGCAAACTATTCTCCTCTGTCTTTGTGTTACTGTAACGCAAGGGTCAGACGTGCAGCTCACCGAACAAACAAACACACACACACATACGATTGACGTCAATCGCGCTGCCCATCCGCGCCCGTGCCCGCACCCGCACCCGACGGATGAGGATGAGGATGTCCATGCCCATGATGTTGCAACGCCTCCATACACCTCCCAAAAACACCGCCAACCTCCCTCTCCTCCTCTTCCTTCCCCCTCTTCCGCAGCCTCTCCTTCGCCTTCTTCACTTCTTCGTTCCCACCGGCAAGAAGATGATGATGATCCCGCCCGTTCAGATTGGCTGCCGCCCCGCGCAGGACTTCTACCTGTACGTCCTCCCCTGGCACGCACGACTTGCGCTCGATCACGACGTCTTGTCCTTCGATCCACTCTGACACTTCTTCCTCTTCCTCTTCTTCCTTCGTTGTTTCTCGCTCGATCGAAGGTTCTGTAGCTTGGACGGGGTGGTCTTCTCCGCGCGAGGATCGCCCTGCGCTGTGCTGAGACGACAGACTGGCATTCGACTTCGACAGGTGCAGCTTCGGCGGTGAGAAATGCATGTCGTCTGCGTAGGGCGAAGGTACACGTACTCCAAGTGGTGCTGAAATTGAAATGTGAGGCTCCGACGCTGTGTACCTTGGGCCTTATGAGCCCCATGTAAGTATATGCAACTTGACTTAATTACATCATCCATTCTTATGATCTCCGTTAACCACGGGAGTCGTGAAGGTTCGTTCACGTTCCCGATTCGATTCTATATCTATATATACGTCTACGGGACATGACGAGGTACTAGACGAAAATGGAAAATTTAATACGACTGTGCTTTCTGCCAGTTTTTTCCCGTGATGAATGAATGAACGTGTATCGTGAAAAAGAGGCAGCGTTCCAATCACGAAAGGAAACCCGAGAACCTCTACGAAAAGCAGATCTACTCGGACTTGCCTTTCGTGAGCGTATCCACTTCAACACCCGAGTCGCTGATCGTACCTCCCTCAGGCATAAGGGGACGAGAAGCCGCGAGGCCCTGTGCGTTCTTGTAGAACACAATGTTGCCCTCATCCTCAACGAACTGCGGAAAAACTCTTTAATTAGCAAAAGAGACAATGGCGTATCTGGTTTGGAATATCGAACTAACCCTGCATTGCCGGTATACACGATAGACCTCAGACCATCCCCCAGGTCGGCCCTGGAGTTTGATGCCTGCCCTTGCGAGACGCTCGCGAAGCGCATATGTTGCCTCCCATGCATTGTAGTGCGGGATCTTACTCGACA
The DNA here is from genome assembly GCA_033182465.1 of Sanghuangporus weigelae. Taxonomy (NCBI): domain Eukaryota; kingdom Fungi; phylum Basidiomycota; class Agaricomycetes; order Hymenochaetales; family Hymenochaetaceae; genus Sanghuangporus; species Sanghuangporus weigelae. The sequence continues at coordinate 1,551,777 of CP137326.1, forward strand.
CATGATGCAGAACGTGCGTCTCTGAAATCCCATGTGTCGCGACGGCACCGAGCCAAGCACCGATAGGTCCAAGGTCGCCGAGCAAGTTACGGTCAAGCGTTGCGAGCGCACCACGCGGGAACGTGAACGCCGGTGCACGGTAGTGAGGCAGAATCGGGTCGGTGTGCTGTAGGAAGGTGATAAGGACGAGCCAATGGTTGACCCAGAGGTACGGCACGAAGTAGAACTGGAACATCTCGCTGAAGCTGCGCGTGTGCGACCACCAGATGAGCGCGCCCAACCAGATGAAGATGCCAACGTCGGAAATAATGATCTGGTGGAATTCATGCGGCTTGAAGAGCGGTGCACCGGGAAGGAAGTCTACCCAAAAGCGTCAGGTGGATCACGCACTCTAGACCGTTGAAATGGCAATTGACTTACGGTTGGTGAATCTAGGATACCGCTTCTGGCCCGAGGCGTTGAGCGCGATATAGAAGGGCCAGCCAAAGAGCTGTGGGATAAAGTTAGCTCATGTCATGCATGGACTGTTTGAGTCTAAAGAAGATGGACCTACCAATTGCATTGCTGCGTTGCAAGAGGCAACGAGAGGCGAGTCGCCCAGAGCTTCCATCAATTCCCGTTTGACTTCATCTGTCACACTTGAACCGAACAGGTCCTCCTTCACCGGGTCGAGAGGGGGTAAACCGAGCTGCGAGCGTGTCTTGGGGACAAAGACCTGGTCCTGAGTCATGTGACCTGTGGATGCATGATGCTTCCCGTGCGTAATTCTCCACGAGTGGTATGGAACTCCCAGCCTGGATTAAAATGGCCCCATAATTAGCAAGGTTTAATCACTTTAAGAAGCGGGGAACGACCGATCCCGGGGCAGGTAGAGTCCCCGGTCCTGATAGGAGCCTGTATATCTCCTGGCGCTCGCATTGTAAGGTACTTACGCGGAGTGGAGGATCCAGCCAACGGTGTTATTCACCAGCTTGCTCTCCGAGAAGGCCTGATGCCCGCACTCGTGAGCGACGACCCACAAGCCTGTCATGAATAAACCGGCGAAGAACGCGTAAAACGCCCAGAGCGCGAATCGTGCGAAGCTGTACAGCCAAGGATATGGCAGGCTGATGAATTCGGGCGAAATACGCGCGTCTAGATACGTGTAGACCGTGTACGTGGTGGCGATAAGGATGATATCCATCACACTGTGCCATTCGTCGAGTTAGAAAAAGCTTTTCATGAATAAAAACGATGACGACGACGAACATGTACAGCGATGAATGCAGAGCCGAGCGCTTGAAGCAGTGGGGCCTGTCGAGTGGAGTCAGGAAAAACAAGTTTCTTCCAATGCAATACTGACGGGATAGCGGACAGCAAGTCCTTGACGGAGAGGTCAGGGATAGTGACCGACTGCTGGTCAACGACTGTCGTGATGCCATTTTCGTGCTTTGTTTTCATCCTTCGACGTCGTCGCGAGTCGTGCTCGTCGTAAATAGAGAAAGAAAGAGATGGAAGGAAGGAAGAAGGGACTGAAATAGTACTGAAATCAGATGGGTGGGGTCGGAGCTGATCAGGGTTGCTTGGCTTGGAAAGAAAGAAAGAAAAGAAAAATCGGTCGAACTTCTGTGACCTGTCAGAACTCTCCGATTTAGCGCCTTTTTCCTTTTAGAGATGGCGTGACCGTGGGCGAGTTGGGGCAAATTTTTAACGGAGCGTCACACACTACGTACGTACGCGTAACGAAACGCGTTGGGTTTCTTGTGTCCTTGTTTCTTTCCGCATCTCTCCGCATACGAATTCAGTTTTCGTCGAGCGACGCGTTTTTTCTCAACTGGTGGTCTGACTCGGAGTCGAGATAGGAAGTGATCTACCGAGGCGATCGGAACCAATTTCTTCAAAAGGATAATTCAGATCACATGACTGCACGAGCTGCATGTGTTTTAGCAGCAGAGACTCAGACAGAATTAACTCAGTTTCGTAAGTGACGACGAGAGGATATCGGTATCATTCAATCAAGCGAGAACGAGCAATATTAACGTCAATTTAGTCATCGAACTAAAATTCTTATCAATTACAGCCTTTCATATTTCTTGAACGTTTTTCAGTGAACGATTCACGGCAGTTCGTTCATGCCCATCAATCACTCAAGCTACTTCAACTCGTTGAAGATGGATGAGGCAGAATACGAATTCGACATGTACAACTTTTCATTTCCGTTTCTAATTAGCTGTTGTTCGTTCTGTCAGATGAGGTCTTTGTTTCTACAGCGCTATGCTTTGAACATGAACACAGTGGAGGACATATTGCATCAGTGAATTGCGACCATTCAGCGAAGTCTACTAGCGACAATAAAGCAAAACTTCCAAAAACAATCCTTCTCCTAGTTCCTACACCCCGTGCGCCCGAGCGCAGGCAGGGCCATCCACACGCAGGTCCTGCTCAGATCAATCCAGGTCGCCCCGGACTGACCCAAGCTGGTCCCGCGGCTTCAAACCACCACCTTTGCACCTGAGCTTGCATTTGACAACGAAAGTATGGCAAGTTGACGAGACAAGCTTCGCCACGAATGATAGTCGACAGGTGCCCTGCATAAAGCGCATTGCGACCATTCAGCGCGTGGTGTGCGCAGTTACATCTCCCACGAATGATCCGTCTTCTGGCTCCTACACGCGGTGCGCCCAGGCAGACAGAGCCCTCCACGCGCAGGTCCTGCCCAGAGCAATCCAGATCGCCCCGAACCGTCTCAAGCTGGTTCCGCGGCTTCAAACCAGTGCCTTCTGCACCCAGCCCTGATCGCCAGTTCCACCCTTATTCGGTGTGTTCGCAAAGCAAAACGTAACCTGAGTTGACGAGGCAAGCTGCGCCGTGAGCGAATGTCGCGTCACTTGAATTATCGCCTCGCGATATCCAACGAGTACTTTGTGTTTGATCCTGGAGAGGAGTCAGGAGAGCGGTCAAGTCGCGAAGGTCTGAAATTTAATGTGGCACGCAATGCTAGACGTGACGCACCTGTCACATTTTCTCAACCGATCGAAACCCGATTACAGTATGGCTATCGACGGACAGGCGTTGAGCACGAGCCGGTTGCCAACACCGATGCTCTCAGCCTTTCAACTACCCCTCCACTCGCTGTCCGGATGATCATTCTGCAGCCGGCGACCCGTCGGTGACTCTCATGGCTATAGCAGACGTCGATCCGGTCAGGGTGGCAGGAACCGTCTCTCTTCCTCCATTGACCTAAAGGCCTGACCGACGAGCGAACGCGGTTGGCATTCTGGAACGCTCGTCGGTCTTTCCCGTCCCCCATCACACCAAGGCTTGATGACAGTCTGACCCAATGAGCCCGTCGGCTACCCAGTTCTCTTTCGAACTGAGCGGTGCAGACGTGTCGATCTACCTGGCGGGGAGGACGAGCCGTGCCCTGACCCGATGCACCGACCGCGACTCGCGACTTACATCTGTGTGCGATGCACAACTGATGCGCATAGGTCGGAGGGTGGTGGTACGGCGGCAAAACCGGCCACACGCTGACCAGTGTCCTTGAGCTGGTGCAGCATCTGTCTTTTCTTGAGGAAGTGTGCTTGACAATTGCAAAAGCGACTGACGCTGAGCATCTCAATCGTGTCGAATGACTCTAGCAACACATGCGTAAGGGCGACTATGCAAGACCTGCACAATGGACGTACTGATATGCGTGGTGCCAATGGTGTGGATTCAAGCCACGAAAGGCATGCGATGAGAACGATGTCCGTGTCGCCGAGAAGTTAGCACAGAGGCATGGCGACGAAGAAGTGAAAGGCCAGTCGTCACCATAGTCAATGACAAGACGGAGACGACTCGCCGCTGAGCGGGATGATAATGGATGTGGGGAAAGATCGATGTGGGTAAAGCGTAAGAGAGGACAAGACTTTATACCAGTCGCCGCGTGGCTGGCAAGTGGCAGTGCTAGCTGCCATAAGAGGCTGGGTGGCTAGACGCCGCTAAACCTGTTTAGGTAATTTGACTCGGACAATAGCGGTAGGCTCCTATTGTCGTAGGCTGACGCTCGACAGCGTACCTCGACCCGACGACGAATAATACTCCCCGATATCATATGATATCATAGTACTGTAGGCCTCTTCATGAGCAGATCAGCCAAAATGCTTATACAGAGAGGCGACAGCGAGCACTACCTAGGGGGATTCCGTGGATTCATTGGATATTTGGGACATGATCTGATCTGTTCCTTAGACAATATGATGACAACCGAGCTATTGGGCTGAAGAGCTCGAATCGTGGATAATGGAGAGAAGCTAGCCTTCGATCTCTAGATCTGACATCTATTCCGCGGCTCAAAAACGTTCGAAGCCTCGACGGGTCCTCCGCCTCCGTCGAAGCATCAACTCGGAATCGGACACAACGGACACGGACACAGTGAAGATCTTCAGAAGATTTATTTTACAGGCATTTACTGGTCCTTTAAACAGTACCCTTCCTTTGAACACCCTACATTTACTCACTCAAACCTCCTATTTGCAACTTGAAATTTTTATCATAGGTGGACAGAATACACATGAGTCATGCTGCGAAATTTCAGCAAATTACTATGACCCGTTAAATACAGAGAAATTATTTACTGCTGAATTTCAGTGAAACTCAATGAGAAACAATGAATCAGATGCATTTTGCTATTCATTCATGCTTTGACCATGGCTCAAAAGCAGATATATTAGTACTCCACTACTGTAAGTACATGCAGCCTAGTTTGTGTGGCGAAAGAGCTATCCAATGAATTAATATAAGGCATACAATAAAGGTGACTTGAAAAGCGTGACAGGCAGACTTATCAACATTATTATGTAATCGGGCGGTGCGAATACATGCACTAGCATGACACTTATGTCACAAGGTGTTCAAAGGAGTTAATTTCGTGACATTTACCCTACTTTTTTCACACGCACAATTTGATTTTTCCTGCACATTTTACAGCTCAAAAAAATTTCAGCATATAGCCTCCATAGCAGACTACTCAGATATGTAATTAGATTTTTTTTTAAATGTTTGTGGTGTTGTGTACGAGTGGATCTGTCTTGGGTGTTCAAAGGACCAGTAAATGCCTGTATCAGATAAGATGCAGGTCCCACCATGCGACCATCTCCTTTCGGTCAATCCAATCCTCTCGCTCGTTTCATCTTGCCGTGCCGCAAAATAGTTTTTCTCCTTTGCATCCTTCTGCCGAGCATAGAATTACGATTCTTCACGATGTACCTCCTACGACTCCCGATGCAAATGAGGCGAGAAGGAGATGAAGGGCCGGTGGCCACCGACGTGAAGCGAATGATGTGGCGGCAGAGAACAAAGAGATAAAGTTGGCATTTATTACCAGGTAAATTCAACGCAGAGTATCGAGACGGGAAGAAATTTTACGGGATTGGGATGATCATGAACGGAAATGACGGACGACCTGGACGTGGACGTCATGGACGAGAGATGAATCATCCGTCGGTCCCTGTCGGTCCTCGGTAATCGGCCATTTCCATACCGAGCATAGCTCATTCCGACTCTTAGCGCACCGCATACATTCACCCTGTGAACCCATGACCATCTCTGTCGTCCCTTGGCTCGCACTTTCATCATCTCTTTTTATTCGCTGGTTTATTTCACTCGTATCTCAGTGTTAACATGACATTCCTGAGTTATTTTGATAATTGTATGCGTATTTTGAAGAGACGAAGAGATGAGATGTGAGCGGTCTTTGAGTCGGATGCAGACGGACGTCGGATCGGTGAAACGGAGCAGTCCGTGTCATTCATCCTATATAAGCCCTTTCGTCCTCAATCCATCCATCAGCTACTTAGACCAGAACTACTTACTACACAACAACAACAGCGACAACAACAATGTCGGTGTCATTGTCTCCCTCTCAGCAGGAGATATCCACCCTCAAGCAGAAGGTCTCTACCCTCCAGCAGGAGGCTCACGGCAGGGACTTTGGCGAGCCCATCTATGTCGGCAACTACTTACTCGCCAGGCTCGAGCAGCTCGGTGTCTCCGTACGTCCATGCGCTCTAGCGACGATGATGAAATGTTGATCTCTTGTGAGCAGCATATGTTTGGTGTACCCGGAGACTTCAACCTTGGTAAGTTGTATGCTCCTTTGTCACACTGATGATGGGACTGATAACGGGTTGACAGGCTTCCTTGTATGCTTGCGTCATACTAGTCTATAAATATCTTTACTGATTATTGGTAAAAAGGACCTTGTCGAGGACGACCCAAAAATTGAATGGGTTGGAAATTGGTCAGTGCTCTATCATCAATAACGCGCAGACATCGTCTAATCATGCGTACAGCAATGAGCTTAATGCCTCATACGCCGCCGACGGTTATGCTCGCGTAAAATGGCAGAGCATCGGTGTCCTCCTTACCACGTACGTTGATGCTCACCTCATTTCGTACCTCTTATAACTGACTGTCATGCGATAGCTTTGGTGTCGGAGAGCTGAGTGCCATCAACGGTCTCGCAGGAGGTGAGTCTCACATTCACATATTTCACGACTTCATTCTGATCAATCTTTCAATCCAGCATTCTCCGAACATGTCCCAGTCTTGCACATCGTCGGTGTGCCGAGCACGACGCAAATGAAGACCAAGCCGATGCTTCATCACACTCTAGGTGACGGTCGGTTCGACGCATACGAAAAGGCCGCTGCGCAGTTCACTATCGCTCAGGCACACCCGATGACCAAGGAGACTATCGCAGCCGAGATCGACCGCGTCCTCACGACGTGTATTACCACAGCGCGTCCCGTATACCTCAGTTTACCCACCGATCTCGTGTATGCGAAGATTCCGTCCGGAAGATTACTGACGCCCCTCCAGGCCATTCCACCGCAGAATAACCCGGATGAGGAAGCATTCGTTCTGGACGAGATCGTGAAACTAATTCACGAAGCTCAAGGTGAAGTCGTTATCCTCGTCGATGCCTGCGCGGTGAGGCATCACGTCATCAAGGAGACGCGCGAACTCGTTAAGAGGACTGGATTCCCTGTGTACTCCGCACCTATGGGTAAAGGTGCAATGATCGAGCGTGACGAGCGCTTCGGGGGAATCTATGTTGGATCCCTCACGCGTGAGGATATCAAGGAGAAAGTCGAGACTGCGAAGCTTATTCTTTCAATTGGATCACTGAAGAGTGACTTCAATACCGGCAATTTCACATATAGTATCCCTACTGCACGTACAGTCGAGGTAAGTTCCTAAGCCAGCGTTCGCTCTGTACTTCGTTTGACCTTCGCATATAGCTGCACTCTGACCATACCAAAGTCCGCTACGCCTACTACCCGAACATGGTCATGAAGCATCTCCTACCAAAACTCACAGCACGTCTGGAGCCCATGGCACCCAAAGCCTCACAGCTACCCGTCGCCTCCTTCGACCCGATCACACCTCCCGATGAGCCCTCTCCGGTCATCACACACGACTGGCTCTGGCCGCGCATCGGCAAGTTCCTCCGCCCCAAGGACGTCGTCGTGGCCGAGACGGGCACGTCGAGCTTTGGTATCCTGGAGGTACCCTTACCTGAGGACGCAGTCTGTGTGAGTCAGATTCTGTGGGGATCGATTGGGTATACGGTTGGAAGTACGCTTGGTGCGGCACTTGCTGCCCGCGAGTCGAAGATGAACCGTACGATCCTGTTCGTTGGTGACGGGAGCTTGTAAGTCGTCGACTCTTCTTTCCCCCTGCGCAATTGAACCTGACTGTGATCTATAGGCAATTAACGGTCCAAGAGATTTCTGTCATGATCAAAACGGGCGTCACGCCCATCCTCTTCGTCCTTAACAACTCAGGATACACAATCGAGCGTCACTTGCACGGTTGGGAACGGTACGTCTCTCTTCCCCCCTCTGTAATACCCTCATTAATCCTAACACCCTCTCACAGAAAATACAATGACATCTCCAACTGGAAATGGACGGAGCTCTTCTCCGTCTTCCAAGGGGGCCCCGAAAAGCCGAAGGGTAAATCCTACACTGTGTACACCAAGACGGACCTGGACGAGCTCCTAAACAACCCGGAGTTTGCGAGCGCGAAGGAGATACAGCTCGTAGAGGTGATGATGGACAAGTTCGATGCGCCGAGGGCGCTGAGGCGCCAGGCGGAGCTGAGTGGGAAGATGAATCGGTATGTCCCGCTCAGCCCGACGCAGTGAACGGGTGTCTGGTTTGAAGGAAAGTGGAGGGAGGAATATAGATTGATAGACGATAGAACCCCCCTCCCTTTTCCGCTTCCCACACCTTCCGCTCCGAAGTCACTCATGCGATAGACGTGCATTGATGCAATTAAAAGAAAGAAAAAGATCAGCCTTGTACCATTATCCCCTGACGTGTCTTGTTTCATGTGCAGTATAGTACCTAGTGATGTAGATTCCCTCGCTCAAGTATTTAGAGATCCCAGATTGAATGACCGATGAATGATCTTACAAAAGCTTGCTTATCTCAAGAAATATGTACGGCGGGGATGTCCCATCTGAAATTCGAAGCAAGTCGGCGGAGTTGCTTGCTGATTCATAGCAGGTCTAGCGGAAGGCTGAAGAAGCTGTGAGGAAAACTAAACACGACATAGTGGACACTGAACACTGTCTTTTTCACGCCTTTAGGTTGTCGCGTCATTCACCACCAACGTTGTCTGTAATCCTGTCAATATCTTTCAGTACAGCTATAGCAGAAACAAGCCACTCCACTTCTCCCAAGCACCCTCACTTAAAGCCGCACACTCTTAACGACCTTCGAGATCCCGGACATCTCGCCCCCGTACTTCGCAGGATCGCTGATCCCGCCTTTGTATACGGCCTTCTGCGACGCGAGCTTCTTCTTCGCCTTTTCGAACTTCTGGCGCTTCTTGACGCGCGGATTGCGCACGGACTTGGAGCGCTTTGGTGTGAGGCCCTTGTTGGACAGGATGGCGCGCGAGGCGGCGCGTTGGCCTTGTTGTTCTTGAGCGTCATCTAGGATTTCGACGCTAGGAAAGATGTAAGATGAGTGAAAGGGACGATGAAATAGAGGAGGGAAGGAATGTACCGGCTGGCTGCTTTCATCGCGTCGTACTGCGCTTTCTTCTCCGCCTGTTTCGCCTTCTTCTGTCTCTTGACAAGGGAGTAATAACCGTCGTCCTCGCCATCAATATCATTATCCGCACCACCTTCGCTGCCCTCTCCGTCACCGCTAACCTCATCTCTCCCGCGCTTTCGCGATTGCTGCTCGTGTACTCCCTCCGGTTCCGCATCATCCAAGTCCTCACCGCCCTCGCCAAGCTTAGCAACACGTGCAAGTCTCTTTTTCTCTTTTTCCTTGTTTCGTTCTCGATAGGGAACATCGTCGTCCCCGCCGAGAGCGGTGCGCGCGCCTTTCCGACGAGCACTGGCGCTTTCGATCTTCGCAGTATGGAACTGTAGGGCCTTGCGGTGGACCTTTTTATCTTCCAAATCTGCATCATCCAGGGAAGTTGCTTCGCCGAATCCAAAAGACCTGGCTGTACCACTGCTCTTTTCGGATGTAGCTGACGCTGCGCTTTTTGAAGGTAACGAAGGTTCCTCCACGTCGAATGTGACCTTCGGTTTCGTTACAGCGGTACCATTCAAACCCTTTCGCTTTTTCTTTGGAGGCTCTTGAGGCTTTTCGTCCGTCTTCGAAGGGTTCACCCTAAGCTTCACTTTCGGTAGTTTCTTACCAGTAGGAGGAGGGTTCGAAGAATATGCCTGTGCAAGAAGGTCATCTAGTTCCCCTGCCTCGAGCCCAAGCTTCCTCGCAGCCGACCACGTAGCAAGTCGATCAAAGTCCTCGTCTTCTAATTCACTTTCGTCCGAGCTAAATTCGTCTTCGGAGTCTAGTTCGCTTGCGTCTTCAGAATCGGACATGACGAAATCCAGCTCTTCAAAGGTGATGAGGCTTTGTTTGAGTGTGAGAAGTCGCTTAAGGATGGGATGTTGTCGTAGAAGTTCTGGATGGGTGGCGTATTTCTCCGATGCTCGTAGATGTAGGTAGAAAGCGAGTAATGAGGCATATGTCAGCAATGTCTCTGGAATACCGGGTTAGACTATGTTAGATAAACGACATTCAAGATATTTGCAAATACTTACGGTTGTGCAGGTGGACGAGACCTAGAGCTTTATTCTCCTTATTATCTGGTATTCTATGGATGGATAGATCAGACAGCAGTCATAAACGCGAGCACATACGGGAACATACTCAGAAAGCTTCTTCTCCGTTTTGATGACAGACCTCGCAATATCCTCCCACTCATATGCAAGAGCCAACGCCTCTGGATTAGTTCTCTGCAAGTGCCGCAGAATGGAAACCTTGTCTGCTCCGACGGCAGTAGCAGGTATATATTCTTCAGGTTTCCAGAAGTCGCTACGTTGGAAGATATCTTCTGAGTAAAAGCGATGTAAAATATGAACACTGTGGGAACGTACTCGACAGGCTTCAGATCCACTGAACTGGCATTCTGTAATGCCTCGCTGTATCCAAAATCCTCTTCTCTCATAGGAGCCCGAAGCCTTGCTTGTATCCTAAGAGCTTCCTGTTCCTCCATCTCGCGTGCCTCCTCGTCGTCTGATTCGATTTGCGCGGCATTTGACGAATAGTATACAGATTTCTTTGTCCCCCATGATTCTTCCTCCTCCTCGTCCTCCTCTTCGGATTGCTCTTCGGAGCTCTCTGCAGGTCTTGTAGTTTTCTTCCCTTCTCTCTTCTTCTTGATCTCTTTCTGCTTGGACTTTTTTGGTGGTTCGGGCTCTCCAGTCTCTTCGGGTTCATCATCATCCTCGTCCTCTTCTACTTCACTTTCTTCCTCCGAGGATTCATCCAGACCTTTCAAGGCAAATACCTCGTCCTCGTCGTAATCGCCATCTTGAGCAGCCTCTTCCCCTTCCAGAAGGATCTTGTCGCGCTGTTCATGAACTGGAGAACATTAAGCTCTACACACTGACGGTTCAAAGGTCGAACGTACACTGGTCAACTTCGTCAAGCGGGATATCGTCCCGAGTGTTCCATTTTTGTATGTATCTGCCCTTCTTTCTTTTGCTTTTCGATGGCTTGCTTTTAGATGGACGTCGGCGCGGCATTATACTGGATTTCGAAACGGGAGAAAGCGGTAACAGACGGGAAATGCGATGGAAAAAGTTTGTAGTCATCACGTGGTGCAAATCAAGTTTTCCCCGTCGCGGACCGTTGACTGACTACTCGCGCTGAAACCGTTCACAGAACAAAAACATATTTCGACATTTTCCGTACCTCGCTGACAGCAAAGTTTATGAAGATCAGGACTCATGACTCTTCGCTGAACATCATCGCGAACTGAATGTCGAATTTGTACCGTTGATCTCATAGCCGACGGTCCGGTCTGAACAGATTATTACTTCCATTTTCTCCCGCTCCCTTCTCTCGGTATTTCATGGAACTTATGGATAAGTCACAAGATCCAGATGATGAATGTTGTATTTGCGGAAGCCATATGCATCATCGCTGCGAATACCGCAGAAATGAATATATAATCGGTCGGAAAATCTGCTCCGAGTCTTCGTCAAGCTGGTCCTTCAGCGGTACGTCCAACTCTTCCACTCAGAGCATCCTATCCCCGCTGAAGCGTGGTTCTTACAGCTCACGACGCGCAGCAAGATCAACCTATGCGTTCTCAGTCAAAGCCACGCTGGCTTTCATCAGCCATATTGACATTAGCCCTTGTTCTTCTGTCGTGCTTTGCCTCGGCCAGTACTGCCCGATTGAGGGGTCTCCTTCCCTTAGATCATGAGTCAAAGGAAATTTCAAAGCGCGTCGAACCTCAGCAACTTTTCTCCTCTAACGGGTTGACGGACGTAGTTCAATGGGATCAGTACAGTTTGATCGTCAAAGGCCAGAGAATATTTCTTTAGTAAGGGTTACGAGCAATTCTCTTGCTCTTAAACAATTAATCAAGTTCGTCGCTTCTTCGGCGACCCCGATTAACAGCTCCGGCGAATTCCACACGTTCCGTCTTCCTGTTCCTTCGTTGTGGCTCGACATATTGCAAAAGATCAAGGCAGCAGGCCTCAATGGTATTAGCGTGTACACTCATTGTAGGTCCCTTTGTCCCTCTGGTGTCCATTTCTTTCGTAGTATTAAATGATTTATAGGGGGTCTGATCAATCCTTCACCGGGTGTCGTTGATTTTGATGGTTTCCGTGGGCTTCAACCTCTCTTTGATGCCGCGAAAGCTACTGGGATCTGGATCGTACTGCGTCCTGGTACGAGACGCTTCTGATCTTCGCGGAAACCTTAACATGTTCTTGAAATGCAAACTTCGTTCCACAGGTCCGTATATAAATGCCGAGACGACAGCAGGTGGTATTGCCCATTGGGTGACGTCCCAGGTTGCAGGCACGTTACGGACTAATGCTACTGACTTCCATGACTCCTGGCAAGACTACATCGCCGGAATAATCAACGTCACTATTCCAAATCAAGTTACGGAGGGAGGACCAATCATAGGTAGGTCAACTCAGGCTCAAAGAAGTCCCGAGCTAATGACTTTTTGTAGCGGTTCAAATCGGTGGATTATGCTGTTTGTCGCTAAGAAGTGGAATTAATTGACTGTTGGTAGATAACGAATACAGCCAGAGACCCGGCAACTCGGAGTATTTCCAGGAGCTCATAGACACGTATCGGGCCGCAGGAGTAGTTGTCCCGTTGACGTATAACGATCCAGGACAGCGCAAGAACTTCGTCAATGGCACGGTCCGTAGTCCCTATTCTGTCTGTAGACTGTCTTCTCATCGCAACGCACTGTACAGGGCGCCGTTGATATCTATGGGTAGGTTTTATCATTTCTTATCGTCGGGATTGAAGCTTAAGTACAATAAACAGCCTTGATTCGTACCCTCAAGGATTCGACTGTTCGAACCCCACAACATGGTCTCCGGTAGTCGGAAACTATCACGACTACCATCTAGGTTCGTTGCCTTGAGACAAACCTGGAGATATATTGACCTTTTATACCTCTTCTCCAGACACGAACCCGAGTCAGCCATTCTACATCCCTGAAGTATGCATTCTGTAGAGTTGAGTATGGCAAATTCTTATTTTCTTTTACTTTTTACAGTTCCAAGGAGGCGCATTTGATGCCTGGGGTCCTACTGCCCCGGGATATCCAGCTTGCAGAGTATTGACTGGACCGGATTTCGAAGACGTGTTCTATAAGACACTTTGGGCGGCCAATGCGAAACTCATCAACTACTACATGTTGTATGGGTAAGTAAGTCGGCTCATTCGGATAGTATCTTGTTGATGGATGTTCTAGGGGGACATCATGGGGAGCGATACCCTTCCCTGGCGTTTATAGTAAGTCTATGCTGTCACCCAGGCTCAATATCTCACGTTGTATATCTAGCCTCGTACGACTATGGAAGCTCGCTCACAGAGAACAGGCTCTTAACATCAAAGTTCGATGAAATGAAACGGCAGGCGCTGTTCCTCCGAAGCTCTCCAGACTTTTACAAGACGGATTGGATTGGGAACAGTAGCTCCACCGCAGTCAATGTGTCGAATTCGGACGCCTTTGTTGTGCTTTTATCCAATCCTGATACGGGATCTAACTTCTACATTGCGAGACAGGCGGACTCAACTTCAACGTAAACCATCATTAGCCTCCCTATATAGTCCTTTCTGACAGACGGCTGAAAGTGCTGTTACAACTTTCTCGTTGACAGTTTCCACGTCAAACGGTACTTTCTCCATTCCGAGGACGTTCTCGTCTATTACCCTCGACGGTCGAGAATCTAAGGTCGTCGTCACGGATTACACATTCGGCAACTCATCCAATCTCCTTTACTCGACTGCCGCCGTCTTTTTCGCTGGACAAATTGGAAACCGGGACGTACTCTTCCTATGCGGCGACTCAAGTCAGCAACACGAGTTTGCAGTTGACCTTAAAGGTTCTTCGAATGTAACCGCGGACAGCCGTATCGCATCGACCGCTGATGCTTCTGGTTTGACTACAATTGGTATTCTCGGGAATGTCACTGGACTCATAACGATTTTCGATTCCGAATCGCAGTTGGTACTGTACGGTGATACTGACACGACTGGAACCTTCTTTGCACCGGTAATTCCCTCTCAGGATGCTGAAGGGGATACAGCAATATTCAATAACTATTGGCAATTCGGTTCCAATACGTCCGTGCTTGTTGGTGGTCCTTATCTCGTTCGGAACGCCACGATCTCTGGATCACAGCTGCAGCTCCGAGGTGATTTGAATGAGAGCGTCTTGCTTACTATTTTCACTCCCGAAGAAGTAACATCTGTGACCTGGAACGGTCAAGAAGTCGAGCCGCTCAATAGCGCCGGCTCTACGCCAGGTAGCTTTACCGCACAATTTTCTATGAATTTGTCAAGCACGGCGATCACCGTCCCACAGCTTACGAACTGGAAATTTGCGGACAGTCTCCCAGAGATTCAAGCGAATTTCTCAGATGAGTCGTGGACTGTTGCGAACCATACATCGACGAATAGTCCGTTTAAACCCTTCTATGGGGATGGCCGAGTACTTTATGGGTGTGATTATGGATTGTAAGTTTACTGGTCTTCATGCGCCGGCGTCGAGCTTAGTTCTGTCGAATAGCTGTGAGAACATCGTGCTTTGGAGAGGCCATTTCAATGCCACGGGTTCAGAGACATCTGTGAACCTGACCATCAATGGCGGCGAAGGTGAATTTTCAACGGAAAAATTTGCGTGGATATTCCATTCATCATTTTATAGCGTTCGCCGCAAGTGTATGGCTTAACAATGTTTTCTTGAACACAGCCTTCGGAAAGTAGGCGCGCTTTGTTGTTCCTCTGGCTGAGTGTTGCTCAAGCGATTTCTTCATAAGCTCTACAAACAACAGGTTTATCCTCGAGGAGACAGATCAAGTATATACTTTTCCAGAGGGCTCAGTATTAGCGGGGCAGGACAATGTGATAACTATTGTTCAGGTACGTTGTGCTGTTTACCATGGGCCCTCACTCGAATGAGAATCGGTTCTGACGCTCTCGTTACAAGGATAATATGGGCTTAAATGAATCTCAAAGTAGGTTCTTGGCTCTGACTCAGTGTTCTTCCGATCGCTGATCTTCCTTTAAAGGTACTCAAAATTCGTCCAAGTCTCCTCGTGGAGTTCGTGGATTCGAACTAAACACCGGTAACTTTTCCGAGTGGAAGGTGCAAGGAAAAGTAGGAGGTTATACCGAGCATGTCTTTCGCCTCCTTTTCTGCATCGTCTCGGGATGTTAATGCATCTGCACAGTTTCCCTGATAAAGTGAGGGGAGTATTGAACGAGGGTGGTCTTTTCGGAGAAAGGGAAGGCTGGCATCTACCGAGTTTCGACACGTCCTCTTGGGAGGACAGGAACATCACAGACGCCCTTCCTGGTGGAGCTACCGGTGTTGGGTTCTTCGTGACGACATTCAATCTGGATATCCCCGACGGGACGGACGTGCCCATTAGCTTTGTCTTTGACGGAGGGTCGGACGAGACAGTTCAGCCGTACCGCGCGATTCTGTTTGTGAATGGTTGGATGATGGGCAAGAGAGTCGCTAATCTCGGGTAAGTGTCTCTTCAAAACTATGTTCTTCTAGTGTACTCAAAATTCCGCTCAAAGACCTCAAACCAAGTTCCCGGTGCATCAGGGAATACTTAATTACCATGGAGAGAAGTTTGTTCAATTCTTTTGGATTCCCTCTTCATTGTATGTCTTATAACTCCACTTTGTAGCACGGTCGCTGTTGCTCTCTGGTCGATGCTTCCGGATGTGACTATCACACCGACACTGGAACTAGCTGTTGATGGTCTTGTGGAGGGAGGAGTTGGCGGAATTGTCACGAACAATCCCGGATTCTCAGCTCGCTCTGCGATTTGAATATTTTATTCGCTTTTGAGCAAAACTTTGCTATCCTTACGTCCCGGACTTCCACTTAGCAGATTTTGATTCTTCGGACTTTGCCACGTGATCACGTCGCGTCATGTAAACTCCGATTTGTGCTCCGCTCCGACCTTCAGATTAAGAAATGTACTGCGTCAGACAAAAGCCAGAACTCGTTTGAGTGAAGGAATTTGCGACTCAAAATCTAGACCTTATCGGTCACGCAGAGCTCATTACCGGACATCCGACATTATAACTCCGACAATTGACAGCGATTTCGGCTGCTTTATAGGTGCCGTCGAGATAAAGGAAGAAGAATACAAAGCAGGAATCCTAAGGACATGACAATTATAGAAGGTCGCAATGATTTGACAAAGTGTTTTTACCGCAACCGAAATTCTGGACTGTGTCTCACTACTCGTGCATACGGATAGCTTCGCAGTGAAATTAATTGCGAAAAAAAGGGGGGCTCAAGCTAAGTAAATAGAATCTGTCTGAGGCTAGGATCAACAAACCGATTAATTTCAGAGGCATTCGAAGCGTCTGCAATGCATTAATAACCCCATTTCTAATCGTTACGAATTGGAGCCCTCTCGTGGGTCTGAACGCATTTCCACAGCCCTTGGGGCGCCGGGAGCTCGAAGGATCCAGAGAGAGGAGCCTGCGGAGCATTACAGACTTCCATGCAGGGAATATTACCCTGACCCGAGCGGCAGACAGGTCCCCAAGTTTTTGCATTGCTGTCCGCAGTACCTCCGGAAAGTATCCAACGTTCAGCAGTGAAACCATTCGTATCTCTAAGAACGCCTTGACACCAGCCACCCACGCGGATTAGCACGCCGCAAACGTCCTCGGGAACGATGTCTTTCGGATGCACGCAGATGCCTCGTGCAGCAGCTTCGGAACCATCGCGAAAACGAACAAAGACAGCCGCACACGCCGGATCAACGCGCAGGTCGTGCCACACTTCTTGGTATCTGCGCAGGACGCCGTTCGCATCTTTCATTTCTCCCCGCTCACACGTGTCGCCATTTGGCATGGGGGAGCTCACGCCCGAATCACGCACATTCAACGCGTCGGACGTGCGCGAGTCGACCCAGTGTGTCCATGTACTCTCCGTGAGGTTGTTGTCTGAGGATCCAGACTGATGGGTGGCTATACCGGCGAAAGCCCAATCAATGGCGAATGATGGTTGCGGTTCATGGGCATGAGCGGCGTCCGGTATGCAATCGACGAGGACTCGGAGGTCAACGAATATCCCGGAAGGCGCGGTGAGTACAAGCGTAGACGTACGCTCCTGCGGTGCATCATCATCCTGCATGTGCATATACGTAAGTTCAAGCCAAATGCAGTGATCGATGTGCGAATTATGGACAAAGTTGACCCAGGATTGACATCGTGTCTTTGGCAAAACACACGCGAAACGTACCCACTGTATTGATACGCGTGTTGTGGCTGTCGGGATCGGCTCTTTGTCGTCTGGCATTTACCAATTTCTCACAAACTGTAGTTCTGTGTGTGCCCAAGCCGGATGAGGCTCAGGGAAGGTCCAGGATAAGGCGATTAGGTGTTCGTAAACGTTAGGCATGGGATGGGAAATGCAGCCGATCACAAAAGAAAGATGCTTACATATTCAAACTCCGAAAAGAGATAAAAACGATCACGTGAGAGAAATGTCGCGCGTCGACACGCGTTTACCACGCGTCGTGTCCTTGGACTCTCTGTGTTTGGAAGGTCAATGGGTCATAAGACCGTTCGACTATTCCGCAAGAGGTCCATAACACCCACGGCAAATTTCTGTCTTAGGTTTCAGAAAGTAATTTCCGTCCGTCAACCGCAGGCTCAGCGTAAGCGCTTTCGGACCTTGTTCCCATCGGCGGACCAAGCGGTGCAGGGGAGAAATTGCGTCAATATTTTCAATTTTAGTCTGTCTGGCACGTATTTCCAACTTACTTGCTTCTTCTCTGCCTTTACTAGTTCCTTCGAAGCTTCTCGTCCTCGGCTATTAAAGGACCAAACGAAGAATGATGATACAAGGCTCCCAGGCTACTTGCGCCGGAAAGTTTCCCTATCCGGATTCCACCCTTCGCCATGAGACACTGGAACAGCAAGCATCGGTTTGAGCCAATGATCTCTTGAAAGTGGCTAGCTCAAGCAGCTCCTCAGCTCCAATATAGGTCTACGGTGACCATTTTGTGTCTAGATGTTGGTGCTGATGGGACCTCATCGATCGATTACAGCTCCGATTTCTAAGGCGCGAAGCAGGAAGAGGAAAAGTTATGAGCAGTCAAACATGAGGCCTTCGTACGCTTCCCGCGCGGTAGGTCTGGTTCCACTTCTCAGCAGTGCCACAATAAACACATAGGTCGCCTGCTCCGAGGTGCATTGATACGATGATACGGGACGGCTCGCTGATCTCCTCGAGCTTCCATTCTTCCCCTTCGTTAAAAACGCCAAAAACACGCATGCGCTATTACTTACTCAGATTCGCTGTCGTCCGAGATTCGATCGCAGCGCAGCGCAAAAAACTGCGTAGTAAAGTATTTGGCGGATAGGTACGATGATGCTCGGAGCGGAATAGCATAGAAGGAAGCAGAGCTGAGAAGCAGGGACCCAGTGGAGGAACCCTGGATGAAAGGGTTCTTTTGGATTCAGGAAGCCTGATCTCTATACATGAAGACAGCAGACTAGCAGCGGATGAGAGAGAAGCCGTAGCCGAAGGAGGAAGTTCGGACCAAAGCGACATGTCAAGATTATCCTCCAAGAACTTACGGAAGATTGAATAGACCCCAGAACTCTGGCAGCTATTTAAAAAAGCGGAAATGATTAATACATGTCATTAATGGAAAGGCTATACGAGAAGGAAGGGAAGTCCGATGACCTAGGGGTAGCAAATGAATCTCGAAGGCTTTCCTTGTGGCTAAGGCCCGCAGTTAGTC
The DNA here is from genome assembly GCA_033182465.1 of Sanghuangporus weigelae. NCBI lineage: Eukaryota > Fungi > Basidiomycota > Agaricomycetes > Hymenochaetales > Hymenochaetaceae > Sanghuangporus > Sanghuangporus weigelae. The sequence continues at coordinate 1,570,612 of CP137326.1, forward strand.
ATTTCCCCTCTGTTTGACGCTCAAAAAATGGTTATGGGCGCTTATAAGACTACGAAGCGCAGCTTCGTAACGGTTTAAATCCTGTATATCGGTCCTGAGATGGGAAGGATTAGAATAAGGGGCTGTTGATATTAACGAGCAATAATGATACAACCGTGCTTACAAAACGGAACTTTCCAATTGTGTAACAAAAATGGAACGGCGAGATGCGGTGTAACGTTGGGCCTTTCGGGTGGTTGCAACACATTTGTATTGTCAGATAGGCATTAGCATCAACAATTGGAGAGGAAGACTAGGAGCGAAGCGCTTCGCGAGCCCCGTTACTCGTGGGCCATGGCACAGACCCAGGCGGACATCATTGTGTTTGCTCCGAGTCTTTCGTAAGGGGCGCCATGCACCGATTCTCTGGATTCGGAGTGGACAGGAAGAAGACGTGCAAAGCAAGATCGCCATCGGTATCATGCTTCATCGGAGAGGCGAAGAGTAAGGTAAGGGCAAGTGGACTGAATAAGGTTTAATGGACGAGGCTCTGGAATGCGCCGTGTCCATCCACCTCCACCTGAGGGGCATCTAGAGACATGCATCAAAATCTTGTTTGCTGCCGTTAAAGTGGCCACGCCTTTCGGACAAGATCTGGCCTAGTAATAGACCTTTGAGCTGAAATTCGGCTATAGGCGTATACACATATACGTATGTATATGCCATCTTGATAGCTTGTCAGCTTTCTTCGATCCTGAGCTTAGCAGCCGATAGAGGCATTCAGATGAGCGTGGGCGAGCTGCGATTGGATAGGCGGCGCAAAAATGGATGAGAATGAATTGATATCGCGGAAAACCGAGAATCATCGGCATCTCGAATTGCAAAGCGAAATGGACAGGGGTCTTTTGAGTATTGCAAACGTGACGCTATCTGCACGGTCTGGCTGTTGTCATTCAGATTGCTAGTACGGGCAGATATACCTGCTGCAGATATGGATAATACGAGCGGGAATTCTAGTTACTTGTAATCGAAGGAGTATTGCCGTGGACAGAGGCTCCGGGCTCCGAGACCGGCCTGGCTGGAGCCATGGCTCAGGTGCCAGTGGATTAAATTAATATTAAAAAGAGATTATCCCGCGTAAATGATCGTATCGCGTTAGTTTAAATAGCGGAGTAACTTGGAGAGCAAGGGCCACGATAAAAAGTGTTTGGGGACTAGAAGAGGAAAGAATAAGAGACTCATAAGCGTTGTATTCGGAGTGCGACTACCACTGGACCCTTATGATACGGCCTACTTATTCAAGCGAAATGCTCGCTTGCTCCTTGTCTCCTGCCCTCACCTACTCCGCCTCCTCCTCAGACTCGCTCGAGAGCACGTCCTGCACGTCGCTCGCAGCACATCAGCATCATCGATATCGCATCCAAAGGGCATGCTCGCAGCGTGAACGTGAACGTGAACTCGCCTTTCATATCTTACGCTCGCCTTTCACAATCGCCTCCTCGACGCCCATGGCCGACCAGCACCAGACCCATTCCGCCACGTTCCCTTACATGCTCGACGGCACAGGCATCCATATCGACATCTCAGGCAGTCCCCATGGCCATCGCAGCCAAGATCAAGGCCATGACCAAGGGCACGTTCAGAGTCCAGCACACATGTCGCCGCCCGATGGTGCTGGCGCAACCCAGTCTGCTTTCATGTACCACCCATTCATGGACAACTCCCAACAGTCCTATGCAAACGCGATGCATCAGGCTTCTCCGACTGTGCATATGAGCCAGGGTCAACCGTTGACTCTTGACCCGGCTGAGCTCCGCACGCCATCCGTTGGCCCTAGTCGCGTCCTGACGCGCCGCCAAGCTCGGATGCAAGCAGCGCATCCATACGCAAATGTAATTCAAGAGAATCAGCAGCAGCAGCAGCTGAACGGGGTGCGCATATCTTAACTTGCCTTCGTCTTCAAGAGAGCTAACTTTCTCTTTTTTTTTCTAAATTATTTTATGTAATATTTATTTTATTACGAATTCTTTCTCGTTTATTTTTACCTCTCAGGGATTTGGACTGTTTGGCGCCGACACTAATTCTCCGCGTCCACAGACGCCGGCTGGCTTCCATGCAAGCGCGCAGCTCGCAGCTGGTCGTATCGGGATACCTGATCTCAATATCAGTCAGATCACAATTCCCGATACCTCTACTATGTCTCCTCAGCACCCTGATACGCCTGCCTCGGTGACATCATCAACCTTTTCGCATTATGGGTTTGCGCAGTATACGAATAATGGACATTCTCGCTCAGCCAGCAGCTCAACTCATCCTCGTTCCACATCTCCCGCTGCCAGTGTCATGTCCGCAGCGACTTCCTTTTCTTCTGGATCGAAAACCAAGTCCGGTCGCTCGCGTCCTTCTGCTTCCTCGGGTTCTGCAGGCTATATCTCTGCAACATCATTTACACCTGTCCCTTCTGACACTACCACTGTCAAGCCCAAACGCCGGCTGCAGAATCGGCAGCGAAAGGAGATCTGCCAGTACTTCATAGAGAATCCGAATTCGCGTCAGGAAGATATAGCCGCACGTTGGGGCGTTGAGCGTTCGACTGTTAGCAAGATCTTGAAGAACAAGCACCGCTGGCTCGCTGTATCGGAAAACGACGACACAGTCCAAGCGAAGCATCGGCCGCCGAAGTTCGCTACAATCGAGCTTCATATGCAATCTTGGCTGGTTGAGTGCCGTGAGTCCAAGACTGTCATCTCAGACGCCATGATCCGTGCCAAGGCTCGCGAACTAGCACGAGAGCTCGACATTCCTGAGGACAAGTTCAAGGCTTCTGCAGGTTGGGTCGAGAACTACAAGCATCGTGCTAATATCAAGAAGGGTATCTGGGTCGGAAACCCCTCGCCGGGCGTCTACACGGATGAGGAGACCGAAGACGACGGTCCATTTCTCCACGATCTCATCGAAGAAAGGAGGCGTAAGCTAGCGCTGGACCAAGTAGATACTAAACGCGCTGCGCAGGATGCAGAGGACGGCGCTGATATCTCTGCAATTGATCTCGAGTCATCCTCTGTAACTCTCAACCCAACTGGAGAATGGTCATCCTCTATGGAGTTGTCTTTCGATGAGAGCAGCCCGACGGGTCTGCAGTCCCGAATGGACGTTGCGAACGAGGTCAACAGCCAGCTGGACGTTAACCAAAACGCTTCTGCTCCGCAATTTCCTACCGCAAATGGATTCCTACAGCAACAGATAGAAACTGCACAAGTCTCGTGGACATCTAACGGCGGACCTGTAGCTACGAACGGCGGCGGCGGGCAGTCATCGGTCAGTGCACAAGAAGCATACTCGGCGATGGATATCGTGGTCCGTTTTGTCCAGTCTCAGAAGCCTACTTTTCTGACCGAGAAGGAGAGGAACATCCTGACGGATATAAAGCACCTTATCTGGGTGAGCGCCGCACAGTCCACCTCGGCCTCTGCTGCCAGGAATGCTGCACCTGCAGCAATCGCAAATCCGGTGACGACAGCCATCAACGGGCCGATTGGGAATGTGAATGCGGTCGGAGCTACCCTAGCGTCCTCTAATCTTGCTCCCGGAGGGGAGCCTATCGCGGCATAGACGACGTGATCACTTCATGTTATTCAATCATCAAAATTTGTCTCTTCGGAGGCGTCTCGCCAAGATCTATTGGTTCATCTCTACTATTTTCTTCTATTTTCTGCTCAAGGGCTGATGGTTTGCATTTCTTGGACCCTTCCACGACTGCTGCACATGTTTCTCTCATCTCAATTGCAAAGTATCCTCATCAAGTATCGTTGTTGCATTTCATTGTTCATCCAGTGTTTCTTTTGCGAGCCGATTCTCGTTTATGTCTCCCATAATTTGACATCATGCATTAGTTTTCCGGTGTTTTCTCTTCACTCATCTGCGATTTTATTATTCTACAGCATTCCATGCCACGTTTTCTTTTCTTTTCTTCGTCATATGCACGCATTTCTGTGCCATCATTAACTCTGCCGTATCATCACGTGTCTCGCTTGTGTTCTGTGTCCTTGCATTTTTTTACGGTTTTTGCTCCGGCAGCTTACTGCGCGTTTCGTTTGACTTCAACATGCGCTTGATCATATTCAATCATCTTGTACTACATACAATCCACCGAACTCATCGGTCCGACCTCACTGGCGTCCCCTGCTTTCCCATATATGACTACCTGTGATTCCGATATAATTTTTGTGTTCTTGTAATTTCGTGAAGACGAATGTTTCGTCGTGCTTATGTATCTTTTGTACTCGAAATGAAATGTCCATACAGTGTACAATTAGAAACACTGTTTTCTTGTATTGCATTGTGCGTGGCTTATCACTGAAACGTATGTTCCTGCACTACATCACGGATCATTCAGGCTAGAGGGTCTGCAGTGTCTGTCGTCAACCTTCCTCCCACTAGAACAGTGGAGTGTTACACAGCACGAAGTCATCCGGGAAATGAAAAGCGCTAGAGAACTGTAACAAACTTTGCGGGCGTGGTGGTGAAACCCATCTATCAGAAGAGTGGCAATTGAGCTGCCTTTCACGCTTAAGAGATCTCGGAGATTCTCCTACAGAGCACGAAGAATGCGGAAGAGTTAAGTTTGACCAGGATATTTATATGCATATTAAGGAACGACATGCCTATCAAATCACAGAACCTCACAGAACTTCTCGGTCAACTCCCAGGAGGGTCAGTCAGCTCTTCGATTTCTTAGAAGAGCCCCTCTTTGAGCTTCTAAATCGGATCCCAGAAGGTCCAATGAGAAGTTATGCTTTATCAGAAAGGCAAAGGGGAACAAACTCTGCAGGAGCTTCGTTCCGTAAGATAGAAAGTGTTCCGGGTGAAACGGTAGCTGCGAGCTGTTGTTCAATCGATCGGTTGATCTTCGCAGACAATTTCTATCCGTAAGAAAGATCAAGCGACAACATCAGTCACAACTCCCCACGCAGTCTGAAGAAAATGATAAGACATACCTTGTGCAACGATGCAGTCTTGACTGCAGCAGCTTTCTTGGGCGCGATAGCTCGCTTGCCCTTCTTCGGGTTCGCAGCAGCTTTGGCGGCATGCCGCGAGGACTCTTGCTTCTTCTGAAGACCTTTTGACTTGCCCTGGGCCATTTCTGTTAATGGAATCAAGAGAGAACTGTTGAATGACGGAAGCAAACACGAGAAATTTTAGTCCAGTCTTAGTAATACGTATACACTATCACGTGGATTACGCGTCTTGTCACTTCCCCCTCACAGTGACCGTGACGGTTCCTTTTGCGCGGAGACCCCCCTCCGGACAATCTCTGCCTTGCGCACCCGCCATGATCGTCTGAACTGGAAGTACAATCGAGTCTGTTCGCTTCATGTTCAATTTAGGCCTAATGTGTTTGACGGCACGATCAATTCCCGCGATGCGAAACACCGTAGTATGAAGCTACCATTTGGCATTTGCCTCTTATTCTCTGGCACTCGTGCTGGACTGTCCAAAGTCCGAAGCTCCCAATCTCGGTCGCCTTGGGTCGCGAAACGCGCTGGTCAAATTTTTTGCGTCGTCTATTTATCTGTCTGTGCCTAGACAAGTTCAAACTAGAATTCCTCCTGCTACGGCCCGCGCAAGCTTCGCCGGAATTCAGCCCGTATTCAGCCGGTCCTTCAGTTACTTCTTGGTCTCGTGAATGGTCACAAGCTACTCTGACGTTGTTCTAGCACCAATGTCATGGACCTATGCGCTTTTCTTCAGCGTGTATAAGTGCTCTTTGCAGCTCGAGTGGGTGTAGCATTGTCGCCGCATCAAGCGAGATCGTTCGGCGACGACGATGTTTCTGCGCCAACTTTTCATCATCTGGTCCTCTGTGATTCTCCTTTCTCTTGTCACCATTGGTGGTGCATTCTCCTCAACCGGACTTACCGATGTGGTTCAGTGGGACAAATATAGTCTCCTGCTGAAGGGTCAAAGAGTATTTCTTCAGTAAGTGTATCTTCAAAGTTGAATAATGCGATGCTTATTTGGTTTTGTCCAGTTCTGGGGAATTTCATACGTACCGCCTGCCCGTGCCTGCACTATGGCTCGACATCTTGCAGAAGGTCAAGTCTATGGGAATGAATGCTGTCAGTGTATGCGTCCACTGTATGTACGGATTCTATTGCGTTCTGCGATCTTCTAACCTCGTCCTAATTTAATAGGGGGCCAGATAAATCCGTCTCCCGGGGTCGTCGACTTCGATGGAATACGCTCCTTACAAAGTTTATTTGACGCCGCCAAGGCAGCTGGCATTTGGATTGTTCTTAGACCTGGTACGAACTACTTTAAGCGTTTCCGGCGCATACTCAACTTCCACTTCCCTACGCAGGTCCGTATATTAATGCTGAAACAACGGCAGGAGGCATTGCCCACTGGGCCACCTCTCAGGTTGCCGGAACTCTGAGAACAAATGCTACTGACTATCGTGCTGCGTGGCAAGACTATATTTCTGGGATTATCAACGTTACAATCCCAAATCAGATTACCGAGGGTGGACCTGTGATAGGTAAGGAAACGATTTGACTGCATGCCTGGGACGTCGTAACAGAATGAGAGTCCTTTAGCTGTGCAAGTCGGTATGTTCTTTCAGCTGGATCCTCTGGAAGTATTCTAACAATTGCTTGAAGACAACGAGTACTCGCAGAGTGGGTTTGGACGTGCCGAATATTTCCAGGAGCTGGAGAACACATATCGGGCTGGTAGAATTGTCGTTCCTTTGACGTACAATGACCCTGGAGAGCGCATGAACTTTATTAACGGAACGGTTAGTAACAGTGTCAGTTTTATGCTCCAGCGTGTAATTATCCATTGCTTTGACAGGGCGCAGTTGATATTTACGGGTACGAACATTGTTCGTACAAGGATATGCTGCGGGAATTTGACAACGATCCTCGATAGGCTTGATTCGTATCCACAAGGTTTCGACTGCTCAAATCCGACAAGATGGGCTCCGATCCCCACCAATTGGCATGACTACCATGAAGGTACGTCAAATATTCTTGTATTGTAGAGAATCGAAGTGATCTGGACCACCTCTAGTCGTGAATCCGAGCCAGCCCTTCTACTTCCCCGAGGTGTGCGATGGAAAGTTCAGCGTTATCTCGAATCAACCTGATCCAGTGACATAGTTTCAAGGAGGGTCATTTGACGCCTGGGGACCAACTGCACCAGGTTATGATGCTTGCCGGCAGCTAACTGGGCCCGACTTCCAAGACGTATTCTATCGAGGACTCTGGGCAACAAACGCAAAGCTTCTCAGTTTCTATATGCTGTATGGGTATGCGTAAGAGATTTGGTACATGATAGCATGATGCTTATGATTCCCCCACAGAGGCACGTCCTGGGGAGCAATACCATTTCCTGGTGTATACAGTAAGTCGCACTTACAGAGTGAAAATGGTTTACAATTGAGATCCTCTTAGCTTCGTATGACTATGGCAGTACCGTTGCGGAAAATCGAGTTCTTACGTCGAAATCAACGGAACTGAGACGTCAAGGTCTTTTCATCCAATCCTCACCAGAGTTTTACAAGACGGACTGGATTGGAAACAGTTCGTCCACCGCAGTCAGCTTATCAAACCCAAATGCATTTGCTGTATTTCTCTCCAACCCTGATATTGGAGCTGGGTTCTATATAACTCGACAAAACGATTCAACTTCGACGTAAGTCATCAGTATTCTCCGTGCTGCCGCCATTGGACTCATTTGATCATTGTTCTTTTAGTGCCGTGACCGACTTCAGCCTGCAAGTTTCTACCTCGATTGGACAGTTAACTGTCCCGCAGACGATTCTGTCAATCCGACTCTCAGGCCGTCAGTCCAAAGTCATCGTCACCGATTATCGCTTCGGTGAATCTCATGCTCTGTACTCAACTGCTCCTGTCCTGTTCGCTGGCCGAATCGGTACCCGAGATATCCTATTCTTTTACGGTGACTCAGACCAGCAGCATGAATTTGCAATTGATCTGAAGGGACCTGGAAGCACCACAAGAAACGCAAATGTTAAGACGACATCCGGCTCTTCATCTAATGCGACCATTTTCAGCATTCTCGGAAATGTCACAGGTCTGGTCACCATCTTTGATTCCGACAAGCAACTGGTGCTCTTCAGCGACACTGACACAGCTGGAACATTCTTTGCACCTGTCATCCCACCAAGCGCCCCGTCGGACGATGTACAGACGTTCGCCAACTACTGGCAATTTGGGTCAAACGAGACTGTCCTTGTTGGTGGCCCATATCTCGTTCGGAATGCGAGCGTAACAGGATCGGAGCTCCATCTCAGAGGAGACTTAAATGTTTCCAGCGAAGTGACCTTGACAGTGATTGCGCCGCCTAAGGTGTCTTCTGTCTTCTGGAATGGAAGAGAAGTGAAGAAGGATAGAAGGGCAAGCATGTCGTTGACGCGAAGTGGAGGCTTTGTCGGCTCTCTCGGTGCTCGATTATCCGCAGAGTCCTTCAGAATACCCGAGTTGACTGGGTGGAGGTTCGCGGACAGTCTCCCGGAGATCCATGGGAACTTCTCTGACGAGGATTGGATCATCGCTAATCATACAGCGACTAATATTCCTTTCAAGCCTTTCTACGGTGATGGAAAAATCCTTTATGGCTGCGATTATGGCTTGTGCGTGACAGAAACCAAATGTTGGCTTACGCTGATGTCTTGCTTCTAGCTGTGAAAATGTCGTGCTCTGGAGAGGCCACTTCAATGCTTCGGGAGACGAGAAGTCCGTCAACCTGACGATCAATGGAGGGGAAGGTACGTAAGTAGAGTCTGATTACTCTTCATTGAGGACTTACCTTACTTTGAAAATGCAGCATTCGCAGCAAGTGTATGGCTTAACGATGTCTTTCTCAATACGTCTTTTGGGAAGTAAGCTATCGCTGAAGTTTCTTCTGAAGTCAATGCTAAATATCATACAATCTCGAGCAGTTCGACAAACAATCGTCATGTTCTGGAGGAGGTAGATCAAATATTCACCTTCCCCGAAGGTTCGGTTCTGATCGGACAAAACAACGTGATCACGATAGTTCAGGTATACTCGTCGTATTTAGTACTCATAAGGAAGTGTTCTGACCCTATTTACTGTAGGATAACATGGGCAATAATGAAACCGGATGTACGTATAGAGCGTATTATCGATAACCGACGGTCTCAGGTATAATTTCTTTATAGCTGGGATTGATGCTCCGAAGTCCCCACGCGGAGTAAGAGGCTTCCAGCTCAATACAGGAAATTTCACTGAATGGCGAGTCCAAGGGAAAATCGGTGGATATACTAAGTGCGTATTTTCCCTTCAAGCAACTTGTCTTCATTAATTCTCTCAACTCTCCAGCTTTCCTGACAAGACGCGTGGAGTAATGAATGACGGTGGACTATTTGGCGAACGTCAAGGTTGGCACCTTCCCGGATTCGATACCACCGGCCCAGAATGGGGCGAGCGTGATTTCTCTGAGGGACTGCCGGGGGATGGTGCAGGAGTCGGCTTCTTTGTGACGACATTCGAGATGGATCTGCCCGAGAGCACCGACGTTCCGCTTAGCTTTGTATTTGACAATGGTATTGGTGAGACAGGCGCGCCGTATCGAGCGATCCTTTTCGTGAACGGTTGGATGATGGGTAAACGCGTTGCGAATCTTGGGTACGTCCTTGCCTCTTCCATCTAGGAAGTGTCTCAGCTGAGACATTACTCAGACCTCAGGCTAAGTTCCCAGTTCACGAAGGTATCCTAGACCATCATGGGAAGAAGTGAGTGAAGTTTCCCCGAAAGAACAGTACTAAAATTGTCGCTAAATAGCACTATCGCCGTTGCATTGTGGTCAATGCTACCCAATGCTGGCGTCGCACCAAAGCTGAGTTTAGCCGCCGACGAATTCTTCGAAGGGGGAGTTGGCGGAATTGTACCCAATAATCCAACATTCCAAGATGTGCGCGGAATATAATTCTGTCTGCATTCCCGAAACAGATGTAAAAGTGGAATTTCGTCAAATTATCAAGAATGACTTCATATGCAACTGGCTCCATGTCCTTTATGCATATTACCTGAACATCAAGCTAAGTAGTGGTTATCTGCGATCGCATATATCGACAAGACTCCATTTACATTTTCAGAGAAAGAGGTGGATCCGCATCAAGAACGTCCTTACAGTAAAAGCGTGGCTTGAATGTTCTGTATCTCTAAAAAAACTATCAAAGTAAGGGCCAGAAAATGTCATCGGTAGCTTAATATTGCCTCCTCTAGACATATTAATGGCTAATCCTTTTTTTCGCTAATACCTGGTGTCACAATTGATCATTTTGTATCTCAGCCAAGTACCCTCAATATCTCACATGCAAAGCACTAAGCGAATGGAGAGTTGAATACTTTGCGTGCAATGTCTACACAGAAAGATGACGTCTCGAGGAATAGGTATGCAAAGTTCCGCAGCATAAAAATGCTTAGTCGCAGAAAAGTAGCGACAAACTACACAGGAGCCACAGAATGTCGCAAACCCAGAGATCTCGCCAGTTATCTTCCAATCAACAAGGATCAGTACATAGGGACAATTCACCAAGGCGTTCTCATACTCCAGTCCGAACCGGGAAGTACATCATCGAGGACGGGAGAAGGGCACTCTACAGTTACCATCGATGCCGAACTGGAGGAACGAATTAAAGAAACCCACGACAATGTAGAGTCGCTGCTCAATCATCACAAAGAAAGGCTAGCATATTGGCAGAAAAAACTTGAATGGTTGAAAAACCACACGGAGAACAAAATGCAGATAAAGAAGAGCGACTTGTCAGAGTTCGGAAGAATCGAGGACAAAGCCAGCCAGGAGAATAGTACGGCGCACTTGATGCTTTCGAATCCCGATACCATATTTGAGATCCGGTAGAGCCTTTACTTCCAAAGCGCGAGACAATCGAATTCTGTCTCGAAGCGCACAGCCGTAGCATGTCGGACAAATCCTGTACATTAAGTTTGTTTGTTTTCGGCTCGCTTAAACAGAGTTGCAAGTCGAATAGATATAAGAGCGTTTATCGAAGAGAATTATAATGCATACCGACTTTGCTTCTTGAGTCAGTCTGGACTAGGAATAATCGCCTGAGAACTGTCGCGCCTTCACGTGCCCATGACACGTCGCGTCTCGCCACGTGTGCCAAGTAACGATCGACTCTGTCTGACCATCTCGTCTGCAGTGTGCACGGCGGGCCATGGGATATCTCAAACCCAGAAAGCTCCCATCAAAATTTGCACTGGGCTCGATTGCTGCTTGGTCTGCCTGGTTCATCGCCAGACCTCTCTTAGATCCTGCGCCAACGCTTCCTTCATTATACACATCACTTGGATTCTCCCTTATAGCGTTCCTTGCTACTCTGTATCTTATCCCAGTACTTGGTCCGGCATTTATTAAAGCTGGGCTGAAGGGGAAAGACAGAGCGAAGGTCTATGATGATGACATGTACGCTTCGTCTGCTTTTGTTCTTTCCTGGTTCTGGACTCATCCAAATTGCTAGTCCAGAATGTCAAGGGCTCGTATGCGCATCCGCATACATACTCTCATTATTGCTATTCATCCCCTTTCCCTTTCTTGTCGAGTCGGCCAGATCTAGGCCTGAAGGTCTGACAGCAACAGACTTTCCTCATTTCCAGGTTAGCTTCTCAAAGACTTTGTGGTGTTTCAGTTCCAGCCTCTTCCCCTGACCAAATTAACGATGACAGCTCTCTGTGTATCTTTCGTCTGTTCTCTCCTTGTTGATGGCAACGATGCTCGGGTTTCTTGATGACGTCTTTGACATTCGGTGGCGATACAAGTTGCCCATACCTATCATCGCCTCAATACCCTTGTTACTCGTATATTACGCGGAGCAGGGAAACACTAACGTCGTAGTTCCGATACCATTACGATGGCTCCTGGGAAGGGTCATCAACCTGGGTTCGTTCTCCATTCATCAGAAAATTTTCGTTGTTTCGCTAAGTGTGATTAAACAGGTCCTCTCTATTACCTGTACATGGCTATGCTGTCTACGTTCTCGACGAACAGCATCAACATCCTCGCCGGGATCAATGGCGCGGAAGTTTGCCAGGCTATTGTCATCGCACTTTCTGTCATCTTGAATGATTGCCTGTACTTACCCTGGACCACTTCTTTCCGATTTCGCCTACCCCTTTACCTTCTCGGCGGAAAAACAGACATTGATTTCGGTGGCGTCTGGAGTGCCGGCATGGCTCACGGGAGCAAAGAACTAGTGGAAAGGCACCTTTTCAGCATGTACTTCATGCTACCGCTCGTTGGCGTGTGTTCCGGGTTCCTGTACCACAACTGGTACGAATTTGTTCTGGAGTCTCTTCCTGCCGTAACCTTAATCTTAGCTGAAACTGATCAAGGTATCCTGCAAGAGTGTTCCCCGGAGATACCCTCTGTTATGTCACGGGAATGGCGTTTGCGGTTGTGGGCATCCAAGCGCATTTTTCCAAGACGCTTCTGCTGTTCTTCATACCGCAAATTTTTAACTTTGTCCTGTCATGCCCGCAACTCTTTGGTTTGGTCCCTTGCCCTAGACATCGCATTCCGAGGTGATAGCAATTCTAGTTTACTTATTTCACTATTTCGTAAACTGATGGACGACTTCTTTGGCAGGTTCGACGGTCAGACGAACTTGCTTCATCCATCAATCACGTCGTTCAAAGACAAGCCTCCATCTCGCCTGACTGCCGTGGTTCTTCGTCTTCTCTCCTCGGTGGGGCTAACAGTACTCACCACTCGCAGAGAAGATGGAGTCATCACCGAGGCTGCCAACCTGACCCTTCTGAACGTGTTCTTGGTGCGCCTCGGACCCATGACAGAGAAGCAACTCGTGAAGGCTTTGATTTTCACTCAGGTGAGAGCAAATCGGCTTGTTGACTTCCTATTTCTTCTCCTCTAGCTCCTTCTTTGAATTCGTTATTGATGCGGACCTTGCTTTGCCGCTTGACCAGGTGACCTGCAGTTTACTCGCGTTTGTGGTGCGGTATGGAATGGCGTGGTTGGTATATGACGGCGACCGGAGATAGAGCGTCTGCGAAAAACTCTGTTTTGTTTTGGACGATAGCATAGAATAGTATTTTATCTTCTGTTACAATTTACTACGCTACAGATTTATGATAAATCAACATGGAAATAAAAAATTGGACGCGTCGTTGCACTTGCGTGTTGTTTACGTATATTATTATTATTATTTTGAATCCTGCTTTTCTCTTCATGCTGCGTCCACCAGCTTTACGCGTGAGCCTTGCAGCTCAGCGCTCTCTCCGCCGTCCTTGCATTCCACCGTCGGGTCTCCGATACAGAGCCCAAACAAGATGCATCTCCCAGCAGCCGCAACAAGAGGCGTCAAGCATCAACATCAGCAACGAAGACGGTAAAACACACTTCGGCTTCCAAACCGTCGACGCAACGCAAAAAGAGGACCTCGTGCGCGGCGTATTCAGCAGCGTCGCAGGGAATTATGACCTCATGAACGATGCCATGTCTCTCGGCGTCCACCGGCTCTGGAAAGACACGTTCGTCGGGATGCTCGACCCGGGCAAACGCGGCCCCATGAGGTGTCTGGACGTCGCGGGCGGGACGGGAGATATTGCGTTGAGGATTCTGGACCATGTGAGGGAGAGGTACTACGACCGCGAGACGAGCGTCGAGGTGCTGGATATTAACCCTGATATGCTCGCGGAAGGGAAGAAGAGGTTCAAGTTGACGATGTATCATAACAGTACGTGCATCGTCTAGTTGCTATTCCGAATGCTATTGACTTGGCTATCGTGTTCTTTACAGCTCCCCAGATATCCTTTACTGAAGGCAACGCGCAAGAGCTCAACTTGCCGTCAGATACATACGACCTATATACCATAGCCTTCGGTATACGGAACTGCACTTCAATCCCAGACGTGCTGAAAGAGGCGTACCGAGTCCTCAAACCAGGAGGAACCTTTGCGTGTCTCGAATTCAGCCGCGTAAACAATCCAATCCTCTCCACGTACGTTCCTGGTATTCCAGTTTCTTAACTAAATCTAATCGATGTTTAGAATATACGACCAATACTCCTTCTCTATCCTCCCTCTACTCGGGACCATCCTTGCCTCGGACCGTGCGTCATATCAATACCTCGTCGAGTCTATCAGAAGATTCCCGCCTCAGGATGAGTTCGCGCAGATGATACGGGATGCTGGGTTCGCTACAGGTGGTGATCACGAAGGGAAGGGAGGAGCGTGGACGGACTTGTGGGGTGGAATTGCCAGAGTCCATCGGGGTGTTAAAGTCTAACTCGCAACCGACCACAGTTTACCATACTCTTTATTGCGTATAATACTTTTAATGACGACCCCCGCTGGATTGAATACACAAGTACATCCTGCTCACGATGTCAAATCCCAGAGCGAACCCCGGCATTACCACTTAGGCTTCCTTGAACCAAAGCGCTTCGCAAGTGTCCCTCTTCCACGCGCTCCGCGCACTTTCTGCAAATCCTCGAACTTGCGTTTCGCATAGCGTTTTGCTTCCGAGTCTGCTACGAGCTCGTCGACGAGGTTGCGTTTCCGCTCTGCGCGGGGCAGGTTGCCGCCGCTCGTCGTTCCGAAGGGCGTTGAGGTTGTTACAATCGTGCCAATCTACGTCAAAGACGATACATAATCAAGATAAAAAGTCCAAAGAGACGACACTACGCACAGCGAAATATTCAGGCAATCCCTTGATTCCCTTCCCTTCTCCCGGCTCTTTTCTGTAGAACCGCTTCGGGTCCATAGCGTTGCGTAATCTGAGAGCCTCAACTTCTCGATACAGCTTCGGGAGTTCCGCTGCATCCGGCGCTGGCAAGTCAAACCACTGAGGTCCAGCCGTTCTCTTCTTCAGCTGCAAAAAAAGGGGAAAAAATCGAGTCAGTGTCCGTATAATATTTTACAACCAAAGACGCGGGAGGCTCGACCCACCTGCTTCTTCTCTTTCTTCGTCAACTTTCGTCCATCTTTACCAAGTTCGGGTGGCGCAGGTAGTGCAGCAGGGGCAGACGAAGACGAGGCGATTCCATCTAGCCTCTCCGCATCGATGTCTCGTAGTTCTGGCGGCTTCTTCGCATCGCTGTCTTTGAAGTCAAAGTAACCTGGTGGAAGATTCCCCGGTTCGAGTTGAGGTAGTTCTCTACGCAAGGCATCATATCAGCAAAACGATGTTACAATACCAGAGATATTATGGGTAACGCACTTTGAATCGTCCTCGTCCTGCTCATCTCCCAGCCGAATCTCATCTTCCTCCTCTCCAAATGCTCTCCCTTTCCCTTTCCCCTTTTCCTGTGCTTTCATCCGGAGATCTTCCTTCGCTTTCTCCAGCAACGAGTCCAAATACTCTTGCGAAATTTCTCCAAACTCCGAGTCACTATCCGATTCAGACTCTGAACTAATTGAACTTGAGCTTGAACTGTCACTTTCGCTCTCGGAGGCAGACGAAGAGGAAGAAACAATCGATTTAGCTGGAAGAGTAGAAGTATCCGATATTCTAGGTTTCTTTACGCCCTTTCTTGTAGCTTTCAGCTCGGCCATGGTGGTGGTGGTCCTTTCGAAGGAAGAAAATTAAATTCTCTAGTAAAGAACTCATCACGTGCACTACTTAATCAAAGAAAAAATCGATTATTTATTGAATTATTCACAGCCAGTTAACGTCAAAGTCTCTATCTCTACGTTTGTATTGATGAGGTGGTCTGAGATAACAATCGTTAGTTGATATATATATAAAAAGCGCAGTAGATGGAGCTTACCGCGAAGGGACGTTCGCGAGGTAGGATAACTGGGCGGGTATAATTCTCGCTGCACCACGACGAACGTCAGCACCTACTCAAATAGGAAAAAAGAACGAAGTAATGCTTACCCAGAGCGGAACATCCTGAGGTACTTTAGAGCAAAAGTCTCGATCTCGTCAGGCACGACGTCGACCACGTCCCAATCGCCGGGCGTGTCCACGTCGTCGATGAAGCGCCTCTCAACCTCGTCAGGGCAAACCGTCTGCCACCATACGTACTTAGTCCCCTTTGCGAGCCAGAGTGCGACGGGCTTTGGGAGCACGGGTGCCTTGGACATGGGCTGGTAGGTCACGGAAGCGATGAGTTCGAGAAGGTACTGGTACGTGAGGGTGGATGGACCAGGCAGCGAAATCGTCCGACCGAGGGGAGGCATGCTGAGGAGGTTAGTCAGTGCTTGCGCAACATCCATGACCTATGAAGGAAAGCATGAGATGCGTATATGACCGACTGGAGCGGAATTGCAGACTAACATGCACTGGACGGATTTTTGTTTGTCCATAGTTTAGTTTCCACCATATGGGCCATCCTGATTTTCAGCACTAAGATCATTTCAGAAGGTAGATTTGAACCGTCGACTTACTAGCCATGTTCGTCAACAGTCTGTCCTCGTAGCCGAACAAAGTTCCAGGACGAACTATCGTCGAGCCCGGGAAGGCCTCACGTACAGCCAATTCGCCCTCGTATTTGGACGCGTAGAACTGAGATGGCGAGTTCTCTGCAGCATTAAGATGAGATACGTGAATGAAGTTGTCTACGCCGTTCTCTGCTGCGATACGCGCGATGGATTCGGCGCCCTTGACATGGACGTCGTAGAAATCGAAGTTCCTAATATTTGTCAGGATACGTATAAGTTGCGGAACATGTCAAGCACAAACTTCGTTTCGTAGTTCCGTCCGACGAGGTTATACACGGTGTCGGAATGCCGTAGACACTCTACGGTCTGCTGCTCGTTTCTCAGATCCCATTCCTTTCGTTGGACTCTTCAGCTAAGTATGTATCCGAGGCGATGACAAAAACGCACAAGCGGAATGATTTGCCCCAAGTCGCCCATTACCTTCAGATGGCGTTTCTCATCCTCGTCGCGGTAGGGTACGATAACGCGAGTCCCAGACTTCGCTGTACAGAATATTAACCAGTATCTCTCAATTGCAAACCGAAGATGAACCTACCGATCTTTGAGATGAGATACCTCGCCAGAAAACCGGTCGATCCGAAAACTGTGACAGTGTGTCCAGTCACTGCACTTCGACCAGGCGGACCATAGGATATGATGGGTTTGCGGGAGGTCGTCGTGGTAAGGTCATGCAGACCGCGCTGTAATGACAATTCATTTCCATTTAAATATTAAATACCGTGTTTATAAGTTGAATTTATACCTTTTTGGCGGCTGTGGCCAATCCTCTCGAGCACACACGGCTCGAGGACGCTGCGAGCATGACGACCGATGTTGAGCGAGGATGCGAGCTTTCGTGAAACGTCGAGTTACCAGATACAGCAGGTTTGCTAATACTTGCTTATGTCATTTCAAAATACTTTGGTCGAAATTTTGAGCTTATTTCATTTGTTTTCCCGTTTCTTCTACCTGGTCATGTTGGAAGGTTCTTCAAGCGATGTTCAGGGAAACAACTTCTGCATCATAAGAAAATCTGCAGGAAAAGGACGAGGCTTGTTTGGTTCGTGAACATCTCATGGACCTGCAACGATTCATCGTCAACCAGCTTCAGCTTCTAGGCAAATCTCAGCTCGCACTGTAATCGAGTCAAGTCCTGTATTACTCTTCTCCTCTGATGAGTACGAGACTCACGGAAAGCATACCATTCTTGATCACTATACGTTCAAGTGGCCGGATGGTCGTATGGCACTGGCACTGGGACTCGGTGAGTTTCATCCCGATGATATCAATCAAATGAAATCTTTATTTTAACATTATCTCAGGATCACTATTTAATCATTCAGACGACCCAAATGTTTCTTTCTCTGTAGATTCTACGAACGATATTATTCGATTCACGACGACTCGTACCGTCGACGAGGGTGAAGAACTCTGTATTTTCAATGAACATAAGCTCTGGTTTACTCCTGTCGAGTCAAGTCTCACAGTGCAAAACGGATCGGCCTTGGAGTCACTGGGTGACTGTGATACACTTAAAACTATGAATTCAGACAGAACAAACCCATTCTCGGAAGGAACCCCTGCAGAACTTGTGAATGAAACTGATTTGCCTTTCTTACGAACACGAGTGATTTCTGACGATGACGAGGAGGATGAGGAGGGCTTAGTTAGAACCAGTAAGCTTTGTCGTTACTACAAGAATCTCTCTGATATTGATTCGACAACACGTTAGTAAAAGCCTGGATTGTCGACGTTCCGGACCCGAAGAAAACATCACTATTACTGAAGTAAGCCAAACCAATGCCTAGACGCGGTATAGAGCTTTGACAATGATGTTCCATTTCCTCAGATGGATAAAGGCCGCAGACCTCGAAACTCCAGACTTGGTTCACCTGAAGCGGATACGACGAGCAGGACCCGTCTCTTCCTTACTTCTTTCGGCTTCTGTAGTTCCTCCTCTCATCCCTGAAGACTTCCACTTATCCGAGCCCTATCAAGTCGACGTACCAGAATCGATAGCTCTGACACCGAAGTCGTTGAAGCTCAAGACCCAAATCTGGCCAACGGTTTACGCACCTCGGCGGAAGGGCGAACCGGAACCGTGGTGTAGGGCGAAGGCAGCCTGGGCATGGGAGGCCGTGGAGGTCTTGAAATCCGAGGCACGACAAGCGTCAAAAGGCGGCGAGGTGTGTATGCCCTGAAATCGAGTAACAATTCTGTAATTAATTAATTTCTTCGCGGATCAGTTACCGATCGTTTCCTACGTCCCTCAACATTTTATTGAGGAGGAAAATGCAGGAGACGCGCTCCCGTCTTTCCTGGCATTTGACACTCGACAATCCACTTCAAACCCGCTCCGACATTCTGTCCTGAATGTCGTGCGCAAAGTCGCAGAGTGGCGCGCGGTGTACCAGCCCTCCCCACCGAGGAACTCGACGCCAATTATAGGATCTCCTCCCTCCGAACCCGGAATAGCCGTAAACGAATCTCTGGAATCCTCCTTGGCACGTACAGAAAATAGTCTGGCTTCTGGCGAGATGAAGGTCGACGTTCGCGTTCCCCGCACAAACGGCACGCATTATCTTCTGACAGGACTCACGCTATTCACTACGCACGAACCCTGTCTTATGTGCAGCATGGCTCTTTTGCACTCACGAGTTCGCGAGGTCGTCTTCCTACGCGCAATGGATGCGACAGGCGGCTGTGGTGGTTCGACAGGGCGTGGAACGTGCGTTCCGCGGTTAAAGGGGGTGAATCATCGATATAACATTTTAAGATGGAAGACTGCGGAAAATGCTGAAGATGATGTTGATGATTGGGCGCTTATAACTCGGTTACCTGAAGATGTGGATGCCTAGCTCCTGTTCCGCTTGCTGTCGAGCCGTAAATAACGGTGAGCTCCGGACTATTTATGAACTCTTTCTCACGATTTACTGACATATGCCAAAGCAGGGAGAAAGGAAAGGTGTCGATGACCATCCACGTATACATACAACGGTTGCGATAGGCGAGGCAAGGATTATGTTTGGCATACGTTGCGTGACATTGTCTTGTACTCCCCCACCCAGACCGTGTCTACCGATTGTCTTCGTGTTTCCATGATGGTGCGAAAATGTGTATTCATAGACGGTCCCGAACCTGGACACTGCCCTTTATCATGCTTCCCCTTCTGCCGTCTGGAACCGGGCAATAGAGATCCGCTTATGTATCACGGCGTCTAGCTCGAATAAACGACAAGGACGATTGATGCCGAAAGTTCTAGTTGTCGATGTGAGCTCTGAGTCGGTGCTCCGTAGATTCTCACAGTGACCTGCCAAGAGTGCGATTCTTCGAGTTGCCCCACCGTCGCTGCCTCGCTGCTTTGTTTGTTTACCGAGCTACGGGAATGAACGTCCATCACTTGTTCGCTCTGGATTTTGAAACTCGTCGTGGAGATCTTCACTCTCCTATGCCACCTCACATCTTCTCGCGTGGCATCCGCTACAATAGCACATAGCATAGCCATATCAACGGTTCAGTCCCATAGCGTGTCTTGCTTAGCACGAAATTTTGTCCTCGAGTGGTCCTGGAACGTAGGAGAAACTTCAGACTTCCCGAGCCGAAATTAATTTCGGTTCTAAGGACTACACGTTCTCCTAAAAATGACGATGATCAACCACGGACGAACGAAGAAGGGAGTACTATTCGAGTCTGCGACAACGGCCTATCGCACTTCCGACTCGGCAGAACTAATAACAAGAGATCAGTTCCTGGTTGATTGCTACGTTGCGAGTAAATTTAAGGTTCTGAAGCCACCGAACTTTGGCCTGGAGCGATGATGATCATAACTATCCTTGGAACGGAGGCTTTCGTTATCCCGACCTTACAAGTATGTTAAGGAGAGCTTTTCGCGATGGAATGTCCGCACGCACCTCAACTCCTTACCTACGCTCTCCTTCCTTCCTTCTCCTTCCACTTCGCCTCCTCCCGCTCCCACCACTTCCGGTTTTGGATACACTACACTCTAGTAAATCTACTCCATTCGCTCCTCTTCTATCCTTTAAGAGTAATTCTCCCGTTTCAATTCTTGAAGGCTCCCTCAGACCAGTCCCGCGCAAACCGTATCGATCATGTTCATTCGCAGGGAGACAGCAGGCAATCCTGGTATGTTCTATAATGCCAGTCTCCATCCACCTGAATAAGCTAATGCGCGGTACTCTAGCAAATATTCCGTCAGAGTCAGTCAAGAAATATGAGGCTCTTTTCATCTTCCTGCAAGTCTTCGGAGGACAAATCGGGATGCCGTTATTCATCGTGACAATGTTGTTCGCCCCGAGCGTGAAGAGGCACTTGACGCTTGTGAACTTCTGCGTGTCGTGGATTATCTACTCGATCGTGTATTGCTTGACGTGCGTTATCGCTATTTCTCCAGCATTCTTTCCTCCTCTCAGACTCCACTGTACAGGGTTTACCACGACGAAGATCGATCAACAGGAATTAATTCACGACTCTGTTACGCTCAGGCAGTTATGGTACATGGTGTCGTACCACTGTGAGCAAAACCAGATGTAGATCCGCATGCCGAGTAGCCTTAACATTGCCAATAGTTCTGTTGTAACTTACTGTGCACTGCACATTCAAGTCTGGATGGGCGTCCGTCACGCTATCAGTCAGACATCGTGGTTACAGAAACATAAGAGGAAAGTTCTCATCACTGTATGTGCTTCTATTACTCCTGTTATGGGATGCTCGTTTGACACCGCCTCCAGCTTTTCATCGCACCATACGTGGTTTTTGTAGCTTTCTCTGTCGCATCACTTGTGGTACGTCGAGTTGGACTTAGTGCGGGTCGGATCCAGTCTGAGTCCTCGACTGAAAGGTCTTGTTGGAACAACCCGAGCTTCTCGACAGATCAGGCTCGTACTATTGTACAATCAATTATGATCCTTTGTGAGTTCACTTCTCAACTGCAAACCGTCTTAGGTTCCAGCAACTCGTTAAATCTATTTGACGCTTCAGAGTATTTGCCGTACCTGGATTCGCAGCCGGCGTGATTGCAATCATGATCATCTTGGAAAGTAAGTAATGAAACTCTTCCATTCATTCCAAGTCACTGATCGTGACTGTTGCTTCCGGTTCTATCCACTCTATCCACAAAACAATTAATCAGTCATCATTGGAGTAACGCTCGTCCGCCGATGGAAGGCTGTGCGCTCCTCACAACGGCTGACCGCCGCGTCTATTTCTATGATCATCCGCATTGCGATCTTCAGCGTGTACGGATTTGCTACGCTTGGGTAAGTTTTCCCTTTTCATAGATGGTTACCTAGTATACTCTCTTCCCTCTTCCTTCTTCCTTCTGTCTGACTCATGTGCTATTTTTATCCTATCGACCTTCATAACAGTGCTTGCGCGGCCTTCCTTGCTCGATCCCTCTCCATCTGGCCTTACCTCGTCCAAGCATCCTGTGAGTCCACCTCTCCCCGTCGAACAATAGACGAGACTGAGCTACTCTGCAACTTAGTACCGACTGCTGTATTCCTTATGTTCGGCACGCGGCGCGACGTCTGGCGAGCATGGTGCTTCTGGAAAAAGAGCCGGCCAGAATGCAAGGAACCACTTTCTATCCGTGTTACGCTCGAGCGCGCCACAGACTCGACGGCTGAGGCTGCACTATCATCCGTTTCAGATGAGCGACTCAATAGTTCGAGGACGAAAGAAAGAAGTAAGAGTCACGTTGTCGATGGTGTTCGCCGTGTGCAGGAGAAGAGTGAGAAAGAACCGTATGGAGATGTAGTAGTCATTGGTCGACTGGAACCCGATGACGTGTGTTGATGTCGATGCTCACGCCTTTCCTATTCATGTTGCGATGCTGGACTGTATCACTATTTACTGGATCAAGGAGCACAATATTCTCCATTGAATATCGTTTCGGCACATTATGTTTGGATATAGAGAAGGCATCTAGCTATGTATACTCACAATGACTACTGAAAGCGGAACGGGGACAGCTAATAAGTGTACGGATTCGCATCCCCAGACAGACAAAACCTAACGAAGGCTAGTAAACATTAGTGAATAGATCGAAAGAAAAGGAGGAGGAGAGAAAATGAAGGAGATACGGACGATCGGATGGAGGAAGGAAGATCAGAAGTTGGATAGGTGACACTTGCGTGGCCAATGAAAAGAAGAGCAAGGCGAGAGGACTTTTGCAGAACTGATGTTTAAAAATCTGGTATACGGGGCAAAGTGTAAGTGCAGGTAGGAAGAAAATGGCCGGGTGTCAATTGAAAAGTCTATAATATCTCCCATCTCGAGAATTTAAAAAAAAAACCATTAAAAAGTTCTTCAAACGAATTATTGAAAAGGAGAATATTAATGGGACCAGACAAGAACGGGATAGAAGTATGAAACCCACCCAGCGACGAGATAATACTGCCACAGTAGATACTCCAGCAAAGTTCCGCAGACTTATCCCCAAGTAAGTAAGTTACTGTCGAGAGCGAACTCGACGCACACAAGCTAGTCCTGCTCCTCCTTCACGATATCGAATCCGTGCGAATCCGTGGATTCCGCTGCACTCAGGGGCGCATCCACCTTCCGCTGCTTGAATTCGAGAGTGTCACGTCTATACTGCGAGACCAAATCTGAAAACAGAGGAATTCGCGCAATTATGCTATCCCAAGCCTTTCGTGATCTTTGCGAATGCGTTGGCCAGGCTTGGGATATCTCGCATTGCGGTGAAAGGACGTGGCTGAGATAAAGCGCTGTTTTATCCACGCCTTCAGGAGGAGGAGAGTTATGAACATGGAGACGGTTCAATTTCCTGAATGGAGTGATGGTAGCGTCGATGAATCCTCGACCCGTGATAACGTCGCATGCGTCGAAGTAGATATCGAGATTGCCGAGATCGGGCTGGCACTCTGCAATTCGATGCAAGATTCGTAGTGTCGGTACGTGCATGTGGCAGGATGGACGGGAAGACTTGAGGGGACGGAGGGAAAAGCTCTCTAACCGTGAACATCGCGCCAGTAGATCCTCAAGGTCGTCGTCGGAAATGTCAAAGTAAGGGCGTCCAACGCTGAAAGAAAGCTTCCGAAGTCTCCGCAATGAAGTGATAGGATCTAGGATGCGGCAGGTGATGATATTGTCTGGGACCGTTCCGTTAACGTGACACTCCAGTGCCAATTCCTCAAGAATGCGGCAGGATTCAGAAATGCTCGTGAAGAACTCAGAAATGACTCCTGCGGTGTCGACACTTGTCGCCGTTACAGTCAGCTTCCTGAGATTCGCGAAGCTCGGGTGGACCAGTATGAACGATGATGCTTTTGGAATATCCGCAAGGAGCCCAAGGTCCAAAAGGGATGGAAAACAACCAATGCTATGCGAAAGCCCACAGGGCTCAGGCTCACTTTCTGCATCGGTGGGACCAAGGTAAAGTTTTGAAACCTTCTTGAGTCTCGGCAAACCAGATAGTGATGCCACGATTGGACAGAGTTTCGAAGTGGTCGTAAACTCTTCCAACAGAACCTGTCTCGAAATAAACTGGGTGACGCGTTCGACAACAGCAGTCTGATCCACAGGTGCGTTAATATCTAACTTCCGTAGCCGGGGAGAACGTAATTCGACTTCTTCCAGAAGCGAATCGAATTCACGCATGCTTTCATCCTTCCAGCTTAAATGCAAGCATACCAAGGAATCATGCAAAAATGGCAAGAGAGTTTTTGCCAGTTTTGCGTTGCATTGAAGCACTATGAGCGTTTCTAAATTTGGCAGAAGGTTCGACCCTAGTCTGGACTTCAGCAACTCGATGAAGGCAGACTCGGAAGGCAGCTCGTCTTCATCGAAACCAAACAGTCCGAGTGTCCTGATCCGCTTCGAATAGTAGACAAATCGAGTCCTATTCCTTGCTCCGACGGGCTTCATGAAGTCCTATGCAGAATACGTTAACACAGTGTCATGTCGACTATCAGAAACGAAAAAGAGAAAGAAAAAAAAAAGAACCATACAAATCCGTTATCTATGCTCATTTCGCGTGGCGTAAGGGGTGCAAGCACGTTGAAGATTCGTCTAAGACCAAAAGTTTTAGACCATGCACGATCCAGAGCTTTTTCCGTCCATGCTTTGCAGACCAGAGCACAACGCACGGCCGCTTCGTCTTCGAGAGTCCCGAAGATGTGAACCTGAATTCCTGGAGTGTGAAATAATGCTCTTTGTGTCGCAGAAGGAATGATGGTGCGATGCTGTGGCATAATGGACGACTTGCAAACTGTAAAAAAATTGGTGTACAGAAATAGAAAGGACGGACGCCTCCAGTTGAAGTCGACGCGTTTTGAATTTCAGCCCTCCTCGCGTAGAGAAGTTTTACGTAATGAATCACGTATAAATTCCATTTATTCTGTCAATGCTATAAGCACTCTGAATTTCATTGTTTGAATTGATGTGAGTTTCGCTTACAGTGATTCTGCAAGGCATTGCGGTGGAGCGACAGGGATAGCTGCTGTGAGGTATTGTCAACGATGATTGGATTGGATTGGAAGTCCTCAGCCGTACGTGCCAGACTATATTACAGAATTCATCTGCGAGATATCTGTTCAACGCAGGAATGGGTTTTGAATGTTGATCAGTTACTTTCGAGGCCGAGAGAAGGTAGAATGAACGATGATAGGTGTGCCATAATACATAATTGACGAGATTTCTGCCAACTTGAGCCATTGTCAGAGATTGCTTTGCGGAGAATGGACTGAATGACTGAATGACCACAGTTGGAAGGCAAACTGAACTCCAAAGTAAGTAAGCACTCTCCGTTTAAGTCGAAGCATCTGAATTGATACGAGTTTCGCGTACGGACGTTTTGCAAGGTACCGCAGCAGAGCGACGGCAATAAGTAGCTGTGAGGTATTGTCAACGATGATTGGAAGTGGAAGTAAGTCCCTCGTCGTGCGTGCCGGACTGTATTACATAATTCATGTGCGAGATATCTGTCGATGCAGGAATGAGAATTTGAATGATTAGTTGGTTACTTTCGAGGTCGAGGGAGTAGTATGAACGATGATAGGTGTTCTGCGTATCAGCGTCAACCCATTTTATAATCGATTTCTGCCTCACTGACAGGAGGCTGCAGGCGTGTCAAGCACGGCTTGCGATGACGGGCCAAGAGTGGATTATATAATTGGAGAGAATTCAAGTGAACGAACTGAAAAGATGAAGGATGTATCAACCAACCGATGCAACACCTTGTGGTCGGTCTGGAACGACGAAATATGCTGAAATAGCTTCGCCTTTATGAAAAAAAAAAGTGGTAAGTAGAGACCTCGCCTCGGTCAATATCATCAAGAGAAATTCAAGGAGCACACACCGGTAAATGCAATCGCTACGTGTACTCCTTGTCCGTTCAAATTGGATAGAATTTAGGCCCAGCAGGACTTTAGAAAGCAGAAAACACGAGTTGATTGGAAGTGAAGTCCATTTTATAACGACTATAATTGAAGAGAGACGATGGTACCAAACGAAATCGAGTCCTATTCCTTTCATGAAGTCTGTCATGTCGACTATCAGAAACAAAAAAGAGAGAACATACGAATCCGTTCGCGCGCAGACCACGGCTGTAAATAACATAATTCATCTGCGAGATACGTACGATAGCTCAAAGCGAGCCATCTCTCTCTCTCCCGCTCCCACCCTCTTCCCTCCTCCCGCCATCCTCATCCACCATGTCCTCGCAATCACTCCCGTCGTTCGCTCAGGCTTTCAGCGCGCTCGACGACAGAGACAGGGCTCTCCCTCCAATTCACTCCCACTCCCCTTACCTTCGCCACGAAGCACCTATCTCAAACATAAGGAATGACGGCAGACGTGGCTCTCTTTCGCATTCACCTCTCCCCTCAAATTCTCTTCCGCCCTTGAAACGGGAAAACAGAAAACGGGCTTTGGAGAGAGACGACTCTTCCGAGTACGTCCTTGCGCTTTTTTTTTTGTTTAGAGTTTGTTTACACTGACTGAAACTTTGCTTTGCTTTGCAATCGTTGATAGACCGGAGTCGCCGAGGATCGTAAAGCAGGAGCAGGACGTGGATCAGCTCGAGCCATCGCCGCCACCATCCTCATCACAGGCCCAGCAGACAAAGTCACCGCCGAGGAAGGCTCCGTCGCCAGCAAGACCGACGACGCGGGCTCGTCAACAGCTCCATCTTAACACAAACGTCGGGAACTCAAACAACGCTAATAATGCGGCTTCAACGAACAACAATAGTACGACTACAGCTACAAACGCTCATGGTCATGCAGCCCCGCCTCTTCCGGCTGCACACTCGCTTTCTCGCCAGCAGCAGCATCCCTCCAAGCGAAGGCGTGTCACCATCAGCGGTGCTGCTCTCCCAAACATGTCATCGGCGTACTCCAGGAGTCCCGCGCATTCAAATGCGCATACTCCCCCGCCGGGAGGGGCGACGCACACAGGGCCGAGCACACCGATCTCACCTGTCGTCATGGGCTTCACTATCCAGCGCGATCCGCAGGCGTTCGAGCAAGTCCGCGCCATGCTCGCCGTAAAGCAGAAACAGAAAGCCCTCATCGAGAGTCGGCGAGGCAGCGCCGCAGGTTTGGCAGGTGCTGACGTGAATAGTGCTGGACGTTGGGGCTCGACAGCCGGTGTTCTTGATGGCGGTTCTGTTTCTGGTCGCCGTGCGAGCGTCGCAGCGCCCTCCGTCACAGTCAACATCGTCAATCCCACGCCCACGACTGCGACTGGTCCTGGTGCTCCTGGCGCTAATGCGGGTTCAGCTCCCGTCGCTCCGCCTCTGCGACGCACCGGATCGAGTCCTAACGGCCACCGTCTCGCAGCGACGCCTCCCTCGCTCTCGCCTAATACAAGAGCAAATGCGAGTCGCACGCGGAGTCCGTCCCTCCTTGGCGGAGCGCGTGCGAAGAGTCCCTCGCCTCACGTCCTTTCCAATCAGACGCAAGCACAGGTATCATCTCGGTCAGGAGCAGCACCACCGCCATCGAATTTATCGCCGCCGTCGCATCATCCGCATCCGCACCAGCACCCGCAGGCTAATCCGCATCCGGTTTCGACTCGGACTCATGACCCGAGCCCACCACAAGCTAGCAACAATAATTCTGGTAGCTCTGGCGGCAACAATGCACCCCCTGCACCGCCATCGTCGTCGTCTCCTCTGTCGACCCATGCCAACGCCAATCCGAATTCTTCCCAGGGTCATGGAGGCTCGGGATCAGGCTCGGGCTCAAGTCAAAATCAACCACCACCACCGCAGACTTTTGTTGCAAGCCAGGGACTGTCTGCCCTCGCGCACAACCTGCCGCCCCCACCGAATAGCTTCACCAAACGTCGGGCGGGCCAGTTCGGCTTGCGCGGCAACAAACCTGCAGATTTAATGATCAGCCCACGCGATCCCGAATCTGGTCCACCACCGAGTGGGCATAAGACCCCCGCTCCGCACCAGCACCAGCACGAGCACCATCATCATCATCACCATCCGCTTCCTCCTCTTTCAGCTTCGCACTCGCAATCTCATTCTCATACGCAATCTTCGACATCACTTAGACGGCCATTACAAATGCCAACTGCTGTACCTCTGAGCGCAAGCCTCAAGTCTCTCCAGCCTGCGATCCAAAGCGCGCCTCCTCGGCCTGGTCAACAACCCGGGCGCTTCCCGATGGCGTTGCCCAGTCTCCCGCCCATGATGAGCCAGGCGGTTGGGGGCGGCGGCGGCGGACATCAACCAACCCAGCGCGGGACGAGCTTGAGGAAGGCGCCGGGGCAGGTTCCGCCGACCCCGACGCGCTTGAGCGTGCAGCGCGCGCAGGGGACGGGGGAGAGCGCTAGCGTGAGGTTCTCGCGGCCGACTTTGCTCTCGCGCGTCCCGAGGACCGCGACGGGTGCGACGTTTGCTATTCCTCACGGGCCTGCTACTGCTGCTGCTGCCGCTGCCGCTGCTGGTGGGTCTTCGGCTACGATGGGTATGGGCGGGAATCCGAATCCGAATATGAGCTTGATGCCGGCTACGCCTGCGACGCTGCACCGCGTGTCGGCGAGCAGCACGGAGAAAACTGCGTTCCTCGCGCCGTTCGAGCAGTTCTACGACGCGCTCAGCGACGCGCAGGTCCTCAAGGGGTGGTTCGGCGAGCAGCTGCGGCGCGTGGGCGCGCTTGCGAAGGAGGGCGAGGCGCAGCTCGCGAAGATGAAAGCAGCCTCCGCGACAACTGCAGTAGCAGCAGCAGCGAACAACGAACCGAGTCCCAGTGGTGGTAGTAGTAGTAGTAGTAGTGGTATGGTATCCAAAGCGGAAGTGGAGGGTCTGGTGAGGGAGGCCGTTGCAGCCGAAGCGAGGAGCTGGAGGGAGGAAGTGGGGAGGCTGCGCGCGCAGGTGGCGGAGCTGCAGCAGGACATGCTGAAGAAGAGGGAGAGCGAGAGCGAGAGAGGGAAGGAAAAGGCGGGTGCTGGTGTCCTCCCAGCAACAATGACAGCAGCGGGAGCGGGACGAGCATCATCACCGGTGAACGGGCTCTCGCCCCGCCCGACGACGTTCCAGCCTACTCCGCCGACGAGCACGAGCACGAGCACGAGCACGAGCACGAGTGTCGCGTACCCGACTGCGCCGGGTGTAGATTCGTACACGTTCCCGCCTATACAGCTGAAATCGTCATCATAACGCATAATGTCCCGCTGGGAGTAGGGGCGGGGGGAAGAGACTACTTTTTTGTTATGTATTATCAGATTCATTCATTCATTCGTTCGTTCATCAGGAGATATGTGAGAAAATACACTCATATTTTTGACTTAGCAAAAGACAGTGATCGTCATGCCATTTATGGTAGTCGCCAATGTCGATCAATCTGCACACACTACTACTTTTAATTACTTACATTGAATAGTGAGTGAGTGAGTGAGTGGACTTTTACAATAATATTAAATGCCAGATTAAGCTCTCTTTCTGGTTGCCTCAGAAAACTCATATATAGCTTTATTTACTCCCTCCCCTTGACCACCATAATGCACCATATCATATTGCTCAAAATTTCAATGCATTATTATTCCATATGATATTTTTATTCATTAGTAATTTCCTATCTCCCGACATGGGAGACACGAAAAAAAAAAAAAAAAAAGTTATGCATTATGACCATATTAATATTGACACCGTCGAAAGCAGCCAAGACGTGACGAACTGACAAACTAGATATGTGTAAAGTTGAGAAGGAAGACGACGTTGATCTGCACACGACAATAATGCACAGAGCGAGCTACGCAAAAGGTGCATGGCTTAAGTTTCATTTTCTTTTCTTTTCTTCTTCCGTACAGTGAGCACCGTTACGTGTCCGTGTCCACCTACAGCAGCACCCGTGTCGGCGGTGCCGTTCTGTATTGATACTGGAGGCGGCGGCGGCGGCGGCGCGTCGGGGTTTGATATCGAGATGTCGCCATGTACGAAAGACGAGTACGCGTCCGCCGACGGCTCAGGTTCAGGGAACGGATTCGGCGATATGTCTATGTCTTCGTTTAGTTGGGATAGTGAAACCGGGCGTCGCGGAGGCGTCTTGGGAGGTTCGAGGGACTGTCGGGAATCCTCCTCCTCTCCTTCTCCGGTTTGGCCTTTCTTTGTGGTAGGATCACCCGCTCCGTCGCCGAGGAGGAAAGGAGGTGGCGCCCTTCGCGTTGTTGTTGTTGTTGTCGTTGTCTCGTGGATTTGTATCCCACCACTGCAAAGTCCACGGACGGACGCTTCGAGGATGGACGTTGCTCGCAGCGAGCGCTCAGTCGTCGAAAATTCGTGGCTCGTCATGAGCGACCTGATCACCCGCTCAACAAGGTGGTGTGAGACTTCACCTGGCTGAGGTGCTAAAGCATTCGTCGTTGATGTTCCTTCTTTGACCGCAGATACGGGTTTGGAGTATGTGTCCCGAGACGGGAAGACGAGCACGAAGAAGCCGGTGACTGCACCGGCGACGCATTCCTGACGGAATGACATACGCTCCCAGAACTCGTCCGCACTCACTAAGCCTAATTCTCCTTCAATCCGCGTTTCCTTGTCCTTTTCCTTGTCGGCCTTCTTATCCGTATCCGTCCGCCGACGCTTTCGTGAAGGCGAATGCAACCCATCGACTCGCGTTGTACAGGCGATCTCATCGATGAATCGCGTTTTTGGATCGTCATCGAACGATGGGATTAATTGTCCAAGGTTGTATGGCTCTATTGCCTTTCCACTAGGAACATACGGCAGAGGTATCTCCTTCTGCGAATAAGGATGTCCGTATATCCACTTTGGGCTCTTCGTTTCGTTCGGCTTCAGAGCGTCACCAAGAGCTTGCAGCGCTTCAAGCTCATTCATCCCAGGCAACACGTAATACAACCTCGCGCCCCCCGCATCGTGTCCCAATTCCTGCACCATACGTCCCAGCAAGCGCTTCCACCATGAACATAACTTGACATCATTAAGGGGTTTCTTTGATGGGTGTTCTGCCGAGTTTGGGAATAGATATTGCCGTTCCGCACGAGCAAATAAGTGGATCCAAAGTGTCGTCCCTCGGAGTTTCGTCGGCCGTGTTTCTGGTGAGGCGTAGAATGAGATGAGAGCACTTACAAGTGCAGTTGTCGGAGAAGGACGTTTTCCTTGTCCTGTCGAGTCTACTTTCGCAACATATAGGATAGCACTTGTCGTGGCAGGGATATGGAATAGGGTCGCTTCGATGGCTGTGACGAAGGTGTGCTGGGGCTCAGTCGGAGTCGATTGTGACCCGGACTTCAACTCAACTTCGGCCCTGGTACTCTGATCAATGTCTACTTCCTCTGACGCAAAGATGAGGATGTCCTGGGCATAAATACGTGGCCGCGTCGAAGCGTACGGGAAAAGTTCTCCATATTTGTGCGGAGCGGAGACGAGAACGTGTACATGAAAGCGTCGCGTTCCCGGGAGAGCCTTCAACGCGTCGAGTAACTGATCTCGCAGTTTCATGAGTTTCGTCTTGACTTTCGGATCACTATCTGAAATTCTGATTCAGCACTCCTTCAACGCGCAGTCAGAGTGTGCGAAGCAAAGAAAGAACTGTTCAAATCAAAAAGGAGCTGCTCGACGTAAACCTCAGCTAAAGCACAAAGACAGCATATCTTTCGAGACGCGAAGCGTGTTCAGAACCGAGCCGACTGACGCATGCTATGGCTAGCGATGGTAGTGGTACGGATTCAAGCCTGAGTGTGTCCCTTTGGCCTCAAGTGCGCGTGTCAGCACGTGCTCGTGATCCGCCTTTCCTGATATGGACTAGTCGAAACAAATAGACGTGGACCCACAAATTCAATCAAACAAGAACTAACGGATCCAATGGAATCTTTTCAAAGCGACTTTCTGCTAGCGACTGTATATGAGTCAAGCGAGCTACAAAACTTCGATATGCTCTGCAGGAGCAAACTGGTAATGTGTCGCCCATTTTCACCGCAATCAGCCACAAAGAAACGTGGTATTGATTCTTATTCTATCCGTGGAGTGGAAGACAAGAACTTTTCATAATCTGCACCTTTACGACGACCAGCTCATCCCGTCCGACCTGGACAGCGAAACGGGGTATCGCTACAACGGTGATAATAATGCGGGAATTCTGGGTGTTGCTTCTAGCAGCGGTATTTGCGAATGCATTTTAAGTAATTTATTCCCTTCCGACTGGGAAGCATTAGGTCGGTAATATGATAATTGAACCGGGTTCAGGTCAAGCATAAGTCATGATTTTGTAAGCTTGACTTACGCATTATATTGTAATATATGTACATATCTGAACTACTACATCCTGAGTTGGGATGTAATTGTTATATAGAGTACGGTACTACGAAGCGGCGGAAGTTGGGGTGACAAAAATAAGAAAATTGGCGCGTCACTCTCCATTGTTATTCGCTATGATACATCAAGCCTCAAAGCTGTGATGGCTACCTCGAGATGCGGAACGTAAGCAGAGGGATATGAGTGATGCAGATCATGTGCTTCCACCACATATCTCATCGAGCTATCAGAATGTTCGTTCTTCGCAGCGACTTTCTGTCGGCATTGTCTGTAAATCAAGTGTTCTAGATAAATGCTGTATGTCTTGCGGAAGTAACAAGTGTAACAATCCACTCGTTTTCGCCATGATAGTTCAAGAAGTAATTAATCATGATTGAATTCCATGGCTCGGATAAATGTAAACTACTTTCTTGCTCTTCGTAAATTGAAATTGATGTTTGTAAGGTCAAAACCGACTGGATATAGTCTGTACCTTTACAGTACTAGCATCCACGGCCATAGGACTCTAAAAGCACCGCATCCCGTCCGATCTGCGCAGTTAAACGGAGTACCGCCCAGTTAGTACCACGGTGGGGGACCACGCGGGAATCCTGGGTGCTGTGGTTTTCTTACTTTTTTTTCAGCTACCACCTAATTTATAATCCTTGCCCCGAATGGGTTCCAGACGAGCTCGACTTCTGGTTTTGTTGTTTGAGCAACACAGTTTCCCAATACGACTTGTACTTCGTTGCAATTGAAATGGAAATGAATTACAATGAGGCGAGACACAATACGGCACTACTGAATGATGGAGCCAGGCAAGAATAAAGAATCAGGTGCATCGCATTGAGTCATTATTCACTTTGATATGTCGAGGACAATGCGACCAACAATCTTATTCTCCTCCATCTCTTCGTAAACCCTGGACGTGGCGTCAAAGTAAAATAAATGAAGCAAGTCATCACAAGGACCCAAGGGAAAGAAAAGAATACGTACTGCTCAAGCTCCGAAAGACCTCGGAGAGTATACCGACACTTCACTTTGCTTATTGCGGCGAGTTGGACGGCCTCCTTGACAGATTGGCGATTCCTACAATGCAAGCACGAGAAAAGTGAATGACCAATCTGGCAGGGCAGAGAGAGAGAGAATCGTTGTACCCTAACAGAATTCCACGAACTGTGATGCCCTTAATACAGCAAAGGGCATTAGTCGAATTCAGTATTCAATAGACGCGTGAACTTACCCTTGATGCGAGCAATACCAGCGGAACAGATATAACGCCATCTTTAGGTAAACCAACGGCCACCAGAGTAGCTCGGTTCCGTAAGTACCCAACCGCTTGGTTATAAACGGCGGTGCTGCCCGTTGTAATAACAGCAGCATGAGCTCCTCCTTCGGTCGCGGCAATAATATCAGAAACGAGATCTTTGCTCTCTTTGTAGTCAATCCATTTCTCCGCACCGAGCTCGAGGACTAGTTTACGCTTGTCTTCGCCCGAATCGATTGCGACGACGCGCAGACCCATGGCCGCTGCGTACTGGATGGCTACATAGACATAGTTAGAAAATCGGATCAGTCCTTCAAGTAGACTTTCTGTTACCTAGATGGCCAAGGCCGCCTCCCGCGCCAGGTATCACGACCCAATTGCCAATGCGAGCATCGCACTGTTGTAGGGCATTGTAGACAGTAAAGCCCTAAAGTTAGGACGAGAAGTTCAAAATAAGAATGGGCTCCAAGTGAGACAAGATCTATGTTATCTTTGCTTATCGCGCACATAATCGGGGCTGCTTCTGCATCTGTCAGTGCATCCGGAATGGGCACAACAAAATCTATGGAAGCAACCGTGAACTCGCAGAAAGTACCGTCGACCGTGGATCCGAATCTCTTAAGCTGAGTACAATCTGAAGAAACCCGCCTTCAATCAGTGCATGTCGACTTCTGGAAGTAGATCTACTTACAGGATTCATCACCATCCAGACAATGTTCGCAGTTTCTGCACGTGTTGGCTAAGAATGTAATACCGACACGGTCTCCAATCTTGACTGGCGAGTTATGAGTATGCTCGCCGATAGCTACTACAGTCCCAATGCCTTCATGACCACCAATCAAATTTGGTTTCGGGCGCGTCTTCTGTGCGAACCACCCTTCCTTAATTGCAAAGTCCGAATGACAGACACCAGAGTGGGTGAGCTTTACGAGACATTGACCAGGGAGGAGGTCGGTAGGAGCAACGACGGGATGATCATTAATGAGTTTAAGAGGCACACCAAGAGTTGGTAGGACAAATGCGCGCTGGACACTTGGGATTGCGTTAAACGAAATCTCGGACATGATGCAGGGGAATAGAACGGGAGCTTAAGAGACTTGCTTGATTTTTATACCATCAAATATGGTCACAAGGACAAGGACCATTTTCCCACCGATGTTGCATTTTTTTGATTATCAGTCAGAAGGGTAGAATGGTTGTTGTAACAGAAGCCGTACGTCTGGTTTCCTTATGAGTCGTGAGTATCATACGGAGCACGGAAGATCAAAGCGCGCTTCCCGCTGATATCTATGGCCAGAAACACTACTTCGTCTTGGGTTCATCAATTCAGTAAATGATTGAGTTGAGAGCAGATGTAAAAGGCCAGTGAATCGCGGTCCGTTGTCCACCATGGACTTGGATTGGATGGAGCGAGAAGGAAGAAATAATAACATAATATAAGACGTCGATACAGCATTTGTAATGATTTCTCACAATATTGATGTTACATAAATAAAGCCAAACAACACGGTCTCAATCACAAGTGGCCTCCCCTCCAACGAGTCCGAGTCAATGTTATAAGTTACTTTCTCTTTATGCATACAATCTGAGCATTTCGGGCGAATCTCAAGAATTAGAACGGCGCAACACGACGACAAGCGCGGATTCGAAGACCCTGTAACACCTGCTGGCTCTTCCCTGGGCAGGTGAAACTACCAGATTAGCGCGTTTTCTCGCACTCGCGCTCAACGGAACTGGACGACGAGATACAAGCATAACAGAAGTGACATCGTTCACCACGAGATGGACGTAGCTACGGCAGCGGCAGCGGCAGCAAACGCGATATCGAATGCTTCGCTGACTTCAGAAGAGAAAGCGCGATACGATGCAG
This sequence comes from Sanghuangporus weigelae, assembly GCA_033182465.1. NCBI lineage: Eukaryota > Fungi > Basidiomycota > Agaricomycetes > Hymenochaetales > Hymenochaetaceae > Sanghuangporus > Sanghuangporus weigelae. The sequence continues at coordinate 1,605,927 of CP137326.1, forward strand.
CGCGCAAGGAGCTTATTCAGGCCTTGCAGAAGAAACGGTTGGTTGATAGACAACTGGTGCGCCCGTTCTGCTCTCTTCGCCACCATCTTCGCTGATAATCCCTTGCTGTCTTGCTTGCACGACCTGTATGTATGTTCTGCTTAAAATTCAGGCACAACTAGAGGTTCAGATCTACAACTTCGAAGGCTCTTACCTGAGCGAGACAGCACAACATAGCGGAGGGAACATCATTCAGGGATTTGATGGGTACCTCAAGACGCAGAGCGTTGGACGAAGAAGACACGAGCCTACCGATGCGGATCGTGTGTTTTCGAACAGTTCACTGAGCTATCAGAAGGTTCGTTCATTCCGCTTCTATGAGTTTGTCTTTTAACGTCGTTCGTTTTGCATGTCTGATAGAGCCTTGACCTCCTCGCAGAAGGAGCCGACGACCTAGACGCCTTCGGCCCCGCATTCGCCTTACTCAACCCAAATTCAACGCTCTCATCCAACTCCCGGGGCCCGACACCAGGCCTGACGTCCATCGTCCTCCCTCCACCCACCTCCTCCACCACTCCTATTTCCCAGCAGAGATCCCACGATGGAAGCAGTAGTGGACACCAACACCAACCGTTAACGGCGGCACAGCAGAAGAAGATGCGCGATAAGGAGTATCAGAGGCGGAAGAGAGCGAGTGCAGCGAGGGAGAAGGAGAGGAACGCGATGGTCGCTGCTGCCGCTGCCGCTCAGGCTCAGGCGCAAGCGCAGGCCGCTGCACAAGCTGCGGGAAGAGGTACGAGTATGGAAGGGATAGAGGAAGGAGGGGAGGGGAATTCAGTTTCGGCGGTCTCTACCGCGAGAGGACGTATGAGCAAGAAGCCTCGTCAGGCTGACGATGATTGATTTCTGTTGCAGACGGCGATGACGATGACGATCAGGTATGCCCAGTTGTAAACGTTTTGTTCTATCCTGTTTCCTCTGCGGTTTGTTATATATGGCTTGCCAAGGAGGGAATGGGAGTTTTCGTTCGTTCATTTCGATAAACGTTATTTCTCCTCTTTATCTGTATTATTACTCGTAAATGCAAGCTTTCTCTACAACAAAATTGCACTTTGAATTGCTTTTGACGGGAAGTAGAGTACAAATGATAGGCATATTTGACTAAAGCGAAACTTGAAAAAACTCTCTATATGTACCAACTAATAGGAAACGCATATGTATAGTGAGCCTCTCCTGTTCATCTTACAGCTTCACCTGTGCCTTGAACTGATCCTCTGTAACACCCTTACCCATAGCCGCCGTCGAGCTCACACCGCCCGTGATGGTCTTGAGCAGTCCGTCCACATACTCCGCACCACTCCATTTCTGATGCGTCAGCACGTCGCACCCAATCTCCCTCTCCCGCCTCTGGACAATCTCAACATACGCCTTCATGCCCTCCTTCTGGAACGCACTCGCGAACAGGTCGGAGATGTAGCCGTTGCTGTGCAGTCCGCCGAGTGTGATGAACTGCCAGACGAAGCCGAATTTCCCGAGCTCCCAGATGTACGACTTCATCTCCGCCGGTCCGAGGCCTGCGGCTTCCCAGTTGAACGACGGGGAGAGGTTGTATGCGAGCCAGACGTCGGGGTGCACGGCGTGCACGCCCTGCGCGAATTCCCGAGCTTGGGAGAGGATAGGCTTCTTCGTCTCCATCCACAATGCATCGGCGTACGGAGCGTACGCGCACGAACGCGCGATGGCGCATTGCGTACCGCCCTGGTAGCGGTAGAACCCTTCCCGTGTCCTCGGAGCGTCCCAGTCCCAGAACGGTGCAGTCTGAAGACCAAGTCCCTTTGCCAGTGCGAGAGCATTGTCTTTTGAGAGCGAGTGGACTCTAGATTGGAATTCTGCGACGCGGGAGCCGGTGAAGGAGGGTGATTGGGCAACGAGGGCTTCGGTGAGCGCGTCGCCGTAGGTTTTGATACCAGCCTGAGTAACCCAGGCATCCTCGACGGCCTGCAAAGCATCGCCGACCTTACCGGAGGCTTCTGCCTCATTCATGACAGTCACGAGCGGGCGGAGTGAAGGGTTCGTCGAACCAAGGATGAACGGATGGTCCCTCTCATCAACATTGGTCGTAATGAGCGTAGCAGCCTCCGAATCCGTACGGCACACGATCAAGTTCTCCACTCCCATAATGTCATATTGCAATCTAATCGCCACCAAGCGGTTAATGTGTTCCTGGATGGGGACGAGGACTTTCCCAGCCATATGTCCGCACTTCTTCGTTCCGGGTGCCTGGTCCTCGATGTGAATACCCGCAGCGCCCTTCTCGACAAAGAGCTTCGCAAGCTTCATGACCGCCGTGAGACCTCCGTGGCCCGTGTCCGCGTCGGCGATAATGGGGCGGAGATAGTCAATTGCCGGTGTGGCTGCCCGCTCCGCGTCGGACATGCGGAGACGCTCTTCCCGCTGCTTGCGATCATGGAAAAGCTGAGCCATGAACAGGTGCTCGACCTTGTTTGGAACGGTGTTAGAGGGGTAATCTGTAGCGGAGTTAGTGGAAAGGATCAGGTATTGACAAATTATTCATTCTACGTACCTGCGAGATCGGGACCTGGCTCGTTCGTGCTCGACGCCGTGCTGGAGGTTTGCCAACCGGAAACATACACTGTCTCCAAGTATTTTGCCATCTGAGTGACTTGCACCGGATCAAGACTTCATAATTTACTTCGTATCAGATCAACTTCAGAGACATGTTCTAATACTTACGCTCCGTAGGTATGAGACGGAGTCTTGTTCTTCCAGTGCTCCGAAAGTAACCGCCATAGCTTCTTGCCCTGGATGTCCGAAGGATACGAAATCGGGATTGTGCCGCGCTTTGAGACGACCTGATCAGCAGTGTACGGCCGCTTGGTTCGTGCAAAGCGTGGACTCTGTCGTCATAATAAGCACACTTAAGAAGTTTTGAATGAATCATATAGTGCATACCTTCCAACGCTGCTCGAGTTCTCTAACTTCCTGCTCAAATGCAAAGCGCTCAGCTGCCATTTTTGTTGATGATGACCTTGGTGTAGAAAGCGGAAAGAGTAAGGGGAACGTAGTGGTTAGGATGAGAGGAGGAAGGAGAGGCTTGGAGTGAGACTGAGCATGAGACCTTGTGTATATGTATTATTATGTATATATGCTACGGAGTGAATGCCAGTGTTCCGTTAGCGCGGGTGATCGGCGTGTTCACTTGGCCAGTCATGTGAATTCCGCGGTCCCCGTATGCTCCCGTATAACGTCACATGACTTTCCCTCCCTAAACACGCTCTAAAGACGCACTCATCCTCCGAGGTATACTCATCATGGCGCGGCTTTACAACAACACATCGTTTGATAGACCATTTTCCATCACCCCAGACCAATAAAAACATTGGCGCATCACTTTGTCTCCCCAACAACCACTTCTTGAACCCAAGGCGACTCGTGCAATTTGGATTATGATTCGTCCGAAATGCTCCGAATCACCGTCTTCTGTCCGCTGCTCCTCTTTCTAACGGTTACGGGACGCCGACGAACACCAACGGTAGAAAGAGCGGGATGGAATGAACGCGAGGGGACGCTGCGCTTTTAAAGCTCGCGGTCCCCTACCGTCCGACTCTTTCCGCACACTGGATTGGCCTAGAGCAGACTGGACTGGCAATGGATTTGTTGCGTAGGTCCAGGAGACTTCATTCCGCCCAATCTCGTATAACATTCAAGTGAATTTACTTAGTTTGCAGGTAGTAATAGACTACCATTATTACTCATCAATCGAGTATACCCAGCTGTCATGGGTGAATGATGCGGTCTGAGCTCATTATCCGTCACAAAATTATTGGCATCCAGAAACCTGTCGTGAATTGGGTAAGTACAGTATCCATATGTGGAGATCTTCAACTAATCCTGTGTACTACAAAGATTGAGTTCCATCTGCTCGTTTCAACTTGTACAGCTCCTGTCCTAACTGTCATGCACGCACTGATTACTACCATCTGATTGGATATTCTTATGTACATATAGACATCTGCAATACTTCAAAGGACCAGCTTTGTTACCCCCCCTTCCTAGACCAATGTCTAACTTGACTAGTCCAATTCTTTCTGTTCGATCAGAGATTGAACCTATAGACCCTAGCGTAGCTCCATCTTTCGCTTTTGATGTGTCTGTCGCCCAGTATTTTCAAGTTGCAGTCGTCACCGTCCTAGTCTATGATGCCTGTGAGTTTTGTCATTTGATGTATTGTATGCGTACTGAGTACATGAAAAGTTATTACTCTAGATAAGGAGGTGGGAGTTACACCTAGTATTCAATCCCAAATAACCGCTTTGACATCTTCAGGCCAAGTACTTCTGGGTATGCCTATAGTTCCCTTTCGAGTCCAGTTCCTGAGCTTACAAGAGGACTTCCTACAGAAAGCTCCACGTAAAGCAGTTGACTATGTCTATTTTCTAGTACGTACAATTCGACATGAATGATACTTGGTTTAGATCATAAAAACACCAGAACCGATATGTTGGTATCCTTGGAGCAGTTGCGATACTCTTTTGTAAGATCGATTTATAAATTTCTTTACTCATAACCGACTGATCATTTATGATATTTAAGGGAGCACATACAGTGTAAACTTGGCACAGTAAGTTTCTGCTTTCTTCCCACATTTGTTGTTGACTTTTCTGCATTTTAGGTGTGAGTGATCGAGTCTCGATGATGGGGTGTGCACCAATAGAATAACCTTGGGCCAGGTAACTTTGCCCGGTGGACAAGTGGTATTGCTAGTGAGCATATGCTAGAGTTTTCAAAAAGTGTCACTGACGTACAAGTAGATTGGGTGACAATTATCTCGATTGACTGTGAGTCAGTAGGTGCTAGTCTTCAAGTTCAGTTGATTGATTCACCGTCTTTCAAGATATCCTTATGATCCGAGTTCTTGCTCTCTCTATTCACAAGGCAGGTAGTGATGCGGACCAGGACTTGCTAGTATGCTCACAGATGCATAGATACACGAATGTCGATGTGCTTGACTCCGCTGTTAATACTGGAAGCAATTTTCAAGTTGACAGTGGCCATCTACCTCGGTGTTCTGGAGCATAGTGAGTCGAATACCTGACCTGTCGCTGAAATGCTCACATTCATTTCAGTCGCTGTCGGTGGTCTTGCCCAAAATAAAACGATCTGTGGATCTGTTTTCACTTCTTCTTGGCAATTGGGATTGGTCGATTGGTGAGTGAAATGGTGTCATGTAAGCAATTACTCACTCTGAACCAGGGTGATTCCAATGATATACGGAGCAATCCTTATGATCCTTGCTCTTTACAAGGCAGCTGAATACTGGAAGTTGTCCGCTGGCTTCAAGGGGTTTATGCTGGTCAAGGTTCTTATTCGAGATCAGGTATTGTATTTCATGCTGTGAGCTCTACATTTCTTTCCAAGTCTTCTCCGACTACTAGGCTGACAATCCGTTTGCTCAGCGTTATTGCCTGCTGCATATTCAATATTATTGAGTTCAGAGTAGCATTCTCGAACGGGTTCCTGGCAGAAGTCCTGGTTGTCCTAGGGAATCCATCGTTTCTCACCATCCTTGGCAGCCGGATGTTGTTCAATCTGAAAGAAGCTGGCGAACGAGGTCAGAATGGAGGGACAAACTGCAGGATATCATCTAGTATGATAAGCGGGATAGACTTTGCTGAGCCAGCACATGCTCAAAGGTCCATTACCACATTCTTTCTTCATCAGCTTGAATCTGATTTCTATGGATCCAGGGAGAGCGAAACAGGAATTGATGGAGACGATGGACAGGCATGATCCTTGGACCAGCCGTCCGGGGAACTAGCGACGGAATATTTCTCTTAAAGGACTCAAAAAACGGGCCGTATTCCTCGATGAAATTTCCTTAGATGATGTGCTGCGACTGCATAATCATTCATGCTAATACACGAAGCAAAGTGTTTGCTGACTGATACGGATCCGCGCATCTGATCAAGGTGTGCATTACAGTCCTGTCGCAGGGACTTTCAAAATCCGGCGAGTGTTATTGGTGGAACAATCATACCCACATACTACAATCTAGTACCGTACCAAATATGTGCAGAAGGTAAATTGAGACGCGTTGAACATCACGAGAATAACATTACGGGACATAGATACATCACGACGGATACAATGAATGCTGGTATGACATGGCAAGATGCAACATGACGGTACGTGGTCGAAAGCACAAAATTATACATAACATATTAACAATGAGAAAGATGAAAACAAGAACAGTAAAACAAAAGGGGAAATTAGATCATGAAAGGACACAAAACAAGGTGGACGATGGCAGTGATATACAAAGCATGGCATGCACGGGCGAGGACAACTAATCAGTTAGGCTTCTCCTTCCTGACACGGCCGGCACGATCGAGGTAGGTATAAATTGCATGCAGAGCATTGACCGTACCGTTTTCCTTAAACCACGCTTGAGCAATCGAGCGTACATCGCAGAAGAAGTAAAAACTTACTTGCCGGATATTATCTCCAACAGACGCCGCGCGCTCTTTCATAATACTGTGGAACAGTCCACCGAGTGAGTGACTAATACACATTCCAGAGAACACCAAGAACGCACCTATCGGACGTGGCTCTGATGAGCGCACCTGCAAGTTCCGACGCGTTCAACGACACCTTCATCCCGGCCCCTATCTTCTGGACACGTGAAGCCCAAAAGAATTGGTCGCTAGAACGATAATGGGTAACTCAGCTACCAGAGCATTCTTCAATGACTTGAAACCTTTTACGCACCCGAACCATGGCTTGATAAGCGTCGGGATGCCCGCACGTAAACTCGCGCCTGTCGTTCCTGCACCGCCGTGATGAAGCGCCGCGTCAATTTGAGGGAAAAGCCAGCTAAGAGAGGAAAGAGATCAATCTCGTCAACGCAGTCAATGAAGACTCTACATACTCATGTGGAATCTTATCAATCTAATAAGTGAGAAAAAAAGACGTCAGACATCGCAATCCGATTTCGGAGGTCCGAAGAGATGGGAGAAAAGATACGCACGACGTAACACTCCGGTGGGAACTCAAACTTGATCTCGCTGGGTTTGCTCATGCGCGATGACCAGCCCCTCGAGATGATCGCACGAACGCCGCTCTTTTCGACCGCCTTCAGAATACTACGCGTCATCGCAGGGGGATTAGGTACAGTGATACTTCCAAAGCCGATATACACAATAGGTTTTCCGTCCTCTCGTGCTTTGGACATCCACTGCAATAGGCTTGCGGGTGGTGTCCAGTCCAAGTCCGGATTGTCGAGGAACCAGCTACGGAATAATACCAGGAGATCAGTTACTCGCACGAATCATACTACTGTGTACTCACTATCCAGAAATCGCGATCTGATCACCCCAGTCCAGCGGCTTCGGCACGACAGACGGAGAAAAATTATAGATGAAGGGTATTTTTGACTGCGCTAAATGGTCCATGTCGGTATTTCCAATATGCAGTGTATTTCGTCTCCAGCGGTTAACCTGTCCCGCAGACGAGTACCAGAAAAGGTTGTCAAATAGAACGTAACTTCGCAAATGTACCAGTGTCAGCCTCCAGTCAGATTCAGAAATATCAAATAGCCCATACGTTGAAACATTGAAGCGAGGCAAGTCTACGGGTGTGCTAAGGAAGGGATGCGGAAACTCCGTCGTTCTGCACGCCCAGAATCAGATCAAATCTCCGGAAATAAGACAATTCTGAACTTACTTGGACCAAGGCATGGTAAAGGTACGAAAATAGGGTATATCTAGCGCGGAGATAAGCTATATCATCGAGAGCGCAAGATTATTCGTACGTACCAAGCGCTTCCGCAATGTGTACACCCGCCATAGCAGAAGGGCTTTCTAACAAGACATCTGCATCTTTGCAATTCTCCCATGCATCGACTAATACTGTGAACGTCATGAACATACAATCCAAGAATTGGTTTCACGAATTATCCTTACGATTGTCTAGCCACGATCGGAACTACAATATTAGGCGTCAACGAATAGTACAAGGGTATAAAAGAATTCGCGTACGTTGCCTATACTCTCCTTGAAGAATTGAGGGGAGAACATCTGTTCAAGTACGAATATGCGTCAGTATTTATGCCTTACAACTGACGAATGCCGACGAACCTTGTGTTCTACACTCAGCTTCATCAAGGCACCCGGATCGCCACCGACTGGTCGATGCGCGATACCCCACCCTTCAATCCAATCCTTGTATTCGTCATGTGTTACAATCGTCACCCGATGTCCCTCCTTCATGAGTGTCTTCCCAAGCGCGATGTACGGTTGTACATCACCTCTCGAGCCAATCGTGAGGCAGACGAAATGCTTTGAGGGCACGCGAGGTAGCGTACCATTAGGTAGGTTTATTACTTTAGGCATGCTCGAAATGTCACTCGGAGGGAAATAGCGAGAAGAGACACGTTTGGCCGTACGCGAGAGAGGAGAGAGGACGTGCGCGGCTGTTGCAAGAGGAACAGTAGAATTCATCGTCGAGCTAGAACCCGCCCGGGGAGATCGCGTGGGAGATCGTGAGGGAGAAGGTGTCGTCAGAGACATTGGAGACTCTGTCAATACCCGACCATTAGGCTGGCCTGGTGAGCCCGCATCGAAGAAGGTACTTGTCCTGTTCGCGGGAATTGGCAGGGAGACTGGTTCATAGCTAGCCTTCCACGCTCCATACGCCTCGACAGCTGCCTTGATTCTCTTAATCACGTCATCGCGTTGATCTTCCGACGTGAAATCGAAATTCATTGATCGGTGTGATTTGAGAATAAGAACCATTCCAAATTTCCGTGGCATGTAACGGTAAATCGGACGTGCTCCCGCAACCTTGCTCAACGGAAATCGAATTTTTACATCTCTGACGGATAGACACTTCGCCCAGAAAGCAATATAGCGTTTCGAGATGACGAAGTAACCGTAAGACGCGACACTCATGGTAATCCTCGCGCGTGTATCTTCAACACCAGAAGATAAGTCATCTGACAACGAAGAGTAAAGCAAAAGTATGCAATGCTTACACCAAATTTCTCCATCCTCGCCAAGACCCAAAGCGTTCCGAATAGAGTGCTCCGTGCTATCCTCTACCTCAGTCTCCTTAGACTGTCCATCAACAAAGCTAAGAGGACCAAAATCCACTACGACCTTCGGCGGTGTCTTGATGCCCGCCTCCTGTTCTCTCTCCTTCGCTTCCTTCACATGCTTCTCCATATCATCCCAGACAGGAGTGTTTCGTGCAACACCCAGTACAATGGTTCGTTGATCGATGTCAGGTTCCTCGTCATCAGACGACGAACTGCTTTCCTGTTCCTTGTCTGTACCGTCCGAGTCACTATCGGTGTCGGATAGGCTCGAACGAACTTTGCCCGATGATATCTCAATATCAATCATGAAAGCATAATTCAACACCATATGGGTGGCAAATGACTTCACACGACTCAGTGGTATGCTGACTAGGAGCGCAGATGAGTATCTTCTGTTGACCGAAAACTCGAACTACTTACTTTGAACTCCACGCATATCATCCTCAGAATTGTTCTGTAGAAATGACGCGCGCCTACGACGGTACATGAAAACGGCACCTGCGTGCGTGGCTGTAAGCGCCAGTGGAAAAAAAACCAACGGGTAGAAGTACCTTGAAGTTCACGTCTCCATTCCCTAGCCGATTCCTCGGTATCGAACTCAATGTACGTATAATCCTTCGTACCTGGAGTGAAAAACTCCATCTTGACAGCTTTCTTATTATTCTCATCCTCTGGACAGAGTCTTTTAATCGACGAGACTGGTGAAATTGAATATTACTCAGCGAAGGTGAATAATTTAGGATCTCTGTACTCACGAAGGCATGAACCAATAGGTCTGATACGGTCTTCCTCTTTGCTTGAACGGAAGACGGTGAGCATGTCATGGGATAGTTCCAACCAAAGGCGTCGCTTCCTGAGCAGTCCCTTGCGATGAACAGTCACAGGTCCCCCTCGAATAATCTGTTTCTCTGGAAGTAGATCTGGGCGAGTAGATAAAAGCGAAGCATGAAATGTGATGCGATGTGTGGTAAGATGGATCGTCCCAAGAATTGCGACTTCCTGTAGATAGCAGCCGTCCATTTCCCAGATAAGCCGCTCCGTGTCGTCCTCACCAGCTGTCAGGGGACCGAATTCGTCAATGAGGAGCTGAACAATTTGTTCTGGCGAAAGTTCCGATAAGCTGTCCGTCGAGACTTGAGCGTCCGAAATCAATGGTCGCTCCTCTGTCGGTTTGGACTGAGGTTCCCGAGATTCGCCTTCATCACCCGAGACGCCCACAGGCGGACTCTCTGTGCTTGGAGACAAGTCCACCACATCTAGCACATCGCCCTCTTTTATCGCCGCGAACTTCGCAAAACGTTCTGTTGCAGCGAAGTCAGACTTACTGAGGTTGTGCACGATGAAGTCTGTGAGGTGAGTTCGCGTGATGGGCTCGTGGCGACCACGCTTTGGCTGCGACTGGGCCCGAGCTTTGTCCCCGTCTTCGCCTGATGTGTCCCCTTCCCTGCTGCTGTCGGTGCTGCTGATGGCACCGTCTTGATCGGAAATGACCTCGCTGTATTGGACCGCATCCATGAATATGCGGGAGAGGCCGCTTTTGTCGAGTAGCGATGGCCTTAGATCTGGTGGGTCAGAACCCCCTAAGTCAGAGTCCCTTAATTCAGAGTCCGTCGAGAGCATTGTGCTGCTTCTTGTCGCTGGTAGCGACACCATTTGAGACAGATGAAGGTAGCCAGAGTACAAGTGCTAGAACGGTGGTAGTGGTTGCAGAAAGAGCCAAGCGAGGCGCGAGAAAGTGAGGACGCGTCTTGAATGATGTATTATTGCAAGTGCGAACCACCATGTCCAAGTCAAGTACGGTCGACGGGGCAAGGTTGAGTCCGCAGTGAATCGTAAGCAAGCCGATCCGGGCAAGCGCCTTCTCTGACACAATCTTGCTTATTATTCCTGTGCGACCCAATTCGCATCGACGCCACTATCCAAGTCTGCGCTGCTTTTGTTCGTATAAACATGATATTTTATCAGCAGCAACCGTCGGTATTAGGCACGAGGAGGGCCAGGAGGCAGGGTATTGGGCTCAAGCAAGAAGGTCGTAAGTTCACGAAAAAATACCCGAAAATGAGCCGATTCTCTTGATCTCACGTGCTGATTCCTATAATTAGTATCACATTGTTTTCAGCTGCCTGACGTCGCAAAATTGCTCGCAGCACTCGAAATACAGCTCAACCACCGTATTATGGCGAGGAGACACGCTTTTTTATCCCGCATTTTTTGAGATTTTATGAGTGGATGGGACTTTCTAACTAACTCTCTCTTTCCGCTGTCTCAGAATATCACGTGTTTCTTGAGATATGATCGGCGTTTCAGGTTCCAACCAATGACGACGGTCGTCGGCATCCGTTTCTTTGATCGGCGCCGGCTTCGACTGACTCGGACTCGGAACGGAACATTTTCCGTGGCGCAAGGTAGAAAGCCACTAGTCAGTCGACATGACAAAACTGGAGCGGGTACTATTACAGTAGACATGCCTATCATTGTTATTATGAGGCCTTACATCCATCGTACGAAGAGCCAGAAGTTGTATGTGATTTAGGCTGGGTTTACGTATCTTCGTATCCACAAAAGAAAACCCGCAAGATTTGGCATTTTCATTATGCAGAGTCTTTAGCGTCTAACTTCAGAACACAGTTGGCTAATTGGGGACAGCATGTGTCATGCACTGTTGATAGATAGACTGAGGAAATACTTTAGGCTTTAGTGGAATACGGAGCTTCGAACGCAGCTTGTGTCCTTGAAGGCACAGAATAAATTCTGTACTCACGGTATCCTTCGTAGTGGCAGAATTTCATATCCGGAATCTCATATCTCACAATTCTATTCATTGGCCTCAAGACCAGAGCCCGTATCTCGTAGGTTCTGTCCTTATTCTTAAATCTAAAAAGTACTACGTGTCCATATCCGCGCCGCCGCGCTACTTCCTAGTTGGTTCAGGAATACCGAAGCTAAACCAATGCTTTTCGCGGCGATTCCGTCCATCCTCGTCCTCTGTGAAGAAGCCGTAAGATTTGGCCGTTTCGTAAAGTTCGTGAGAAGTGAACTCTTTAATGGGTTCCTTCTGCACGCCGCGGGTGTCTGTAGGTGTCTCTCCGAACGGGTATACTGTGAGAAGGATCAATATGTGTTTTTAATGAACATTCCTAGATGAGCGAAGCTTGGATTCGTCGATTTCAGACCAGACTCACAGTAATACTTCGTAGGTCTACTCGAACGGGCATTTCGCCACATGCTCATCGCAGGGTGTGCATACTTTCCGTCTGCTAAGGACAATTCTGAAGCATGTCGATGTTAGAACAAGTGGCATGAAACTAGATACACGAAACTCACGATATGCAAACAGTTGCTCTTGATTATCGGGTCGCTCTCTAAGTCCAATGTCCGGCGGTATGACGAGCGCGTAACCGCTGTCGTCGAAACGGCTTTCTTCAGACATCGAACCTTTTCTCTGATTACTATGTCCGTGCTTGTTCTTGAGCATAGCTGGTTAAGTTCTCTGAGAATATCAAAGCACGACACAATCGAACGCAGGATTCTTATATCCTTGAGAATGAGCATTTTTCCCATCCTGTATTGCAAACATCATGCGCAAAGCTAAGAGGGGAACAAGTAAGTCTTCGGTATACAAAATACAAACGGGTCGTCACAAGGTATCAGACCAACTGACATCATAGAGTTGTCGTTTAGGCCATTCAATTTTCGCAGTGCCTTATGAAACTTTGCCTCGCCACTCGATGCAAAGTAACTCAATATGACAACAAGATCGCCGCAAGCACGCTGCACTCTGCTGCAGCCGTTGCCGTTGCAAGAACGCAACATAAGAGAAGTGCACAAACAGGACTAAAATAGGAAACGAGTGAGTTCACATCGCGAATCCGCAAAGTCAACATACCAATAGAGGAGGAAAGGCGAGAAGATGTCTCCTTCTGGTGTATTTAAGGCGAGTACTGACTTGATCAGGAGATGCACAAAACGAACATCCGAGGATGGTTGACTTGATCACCCATCAGTATATTTCTTGTGTCAATGAGACGAAGATGTTCTATATCATTTTTTTAATCCTCAAAGAATGCATTCTTCGGTCGGAATCGGGAACTCGGAGTCACGTGTAGCAGAAAAACGAACCAGTATGCAATCCCGTGACGAAAGATGACGAGTCGGAGTCAATAGACTGCTTACTGGTCTATAAGGCCACGATTTGTATAAAGCCACCCGGAGAGGCCGAAATCTGAAGTTCAGCAATAATATAAATATATCTTGTTATCAATCTAGCGTTTCACCATTATGTCCAGTTCACTGGGTAGAATTTCCGGAGGTAAAGAGGTGAGAACTTGAACCTGTTGCTCGTTTCTTATGCTCCCGAACTCACAAGCCTTGCAGACTTGTCGCCCGGCTAGTCAGTACCACTTCATTTCTGCTAGACTTCCGATGGTCACTGATCGGAATTCGCCAATACTTCAGAAACAGACATGAACAGCGCCAATCTGAATATCCACGACGAGAATCGAGAACATAAACGGGAACAGATCAGGCAGCGTAACGATTCGGCCAAATGGTCGACGGAGAGTGTTGCTGGAAGTTCTGTCGCTGGAGATTCGAAGGAACGTGAGACTCTCCTAGGTGGCCATAAGGTGCAATCTCCCTTGACTTTCGCACTCTAATTCGAGTTAAGTATTGAACGGCTGACGTTCATCGTTTGCGGGCTGCTCCAACCGCTGGGTCGAAGTCAAATCCTCTTGTCTAGATTCGAAGACGAACGAGTAGAAAACGGGGGAAAAATATAGGAAACCCGAGTTGCCTACGTAAAGTATTTCCAGGAGCGAAGAGCATCTGAATAAGTGTAAATACGCAATATACTAGCGCTCGTAAATGACTCCTGTACGTCTTAGAACCAGAAAGAAACGCCGTCTAACCCCGTCAGAGCTAATGGAATAGTATTGGTCCAACGCAGCGAAAAGTGACTTTGGAAAAAAAATATAAGCACACAGTGACATGAAGGAAAACCTGACAGCATACTGAGGTGTTACCAGTACTCTCTTCTCTTTTTCCGAATAGCCATGATCATCGACTTCCGTTCACCCCATTTCGACCGAATTTCTTCGTGCTTGGCATCCAACTGTTCAATCGCAGCCTTCCTGCTCTTTGTATCAAGAGGAACTTTCTGAGCGACAAGGAAAGGCGGACAGTTGAACTGCTTTGCAAGGCGTATACGTGTATAATAAGTCGGATTTGACGTCCGCAGCTGTCGCATTTTCTCAAAATCGGCTTCCGTGAGAACTCGATTAGTTGGGAAGACCTGCTCCTTGTGCACACGCGGTGGTACTGGAACGTCCTTCTGGTCCGTCGTTTGTGGAACTGAGCTGGCGGTGGATGCACTCGGACGTAGCAAAGGAGAGGCGGGGAGAAGAGTTGTCGAGAACGGAGAAGGCACTGTTGGCGGTGGACGATGAATGAACGTCATGCCGTCCGGAAGATTGGAGACTTCAGCGTTCGGGCTACTCAAAAGCGGGTCGGTGATTTTCGGAGGCGGCTTGACCGCCCTCCTCGTCGCGTAGCCTCGCGCAGCATTCCTGAATGAAGGCGACAAGCCTAGTCTCATGATGTCCTCTGGCACTATTATATTATGAGAAAAACGAATCTGAGATGAAGCCAGAGAACACGTACAGTCGAGCTTGATGTTTTTAATAACAAGAGCCACGGATGTGAAAGAAATAAGAAGCGTCACATTATTGCCTAATTCAGGACAACACACATAACAGCACGTGCAACATAACGCTATCTTCCTGGTCCATGAAGAGGCGCCCGAACTGACTCGCCGTCCACCATCACCTTGCGCCATCATGTCCGCCTCAGCATCCTCCTCATCGAGCTCGCCGCCCCCGATGCCGCCTTCCACCGCGGACCTTGAGATGACTTGGAGATTCCTCGAGGAGGGTGTCGACCATATCATGACGAAGCTCCAAACGGGGGTGTCCTACTCCAAGTACATGAGTCTATACACCGTATCGTATAACTATTGTACATCATCGCGTATGCATGGAAACTTGGAAACTGGTCAAACAGCAACGAGAAGTGTGTATCTTCGTTCTCTTCATCGCGGGATCCCTCGCCACGCGCCACGATGCTTGTGGTCTTGATACTGACGCGTACTGTCCTTTGTTTCTGACAGCGGGAGCGAACTTGATGGGCTCGGATCTATACAATAAGCTCACTAAATACCTCATTGCTCATTTGAGGACTGTACGGGAGGTAGGTCTCGTTCAATCCTCGCGTCGTTCGATATCTATTTTGACACGAGTGGTTTAGGGTGCGGAACCTCTTGTCGATGAGGATTTACTACGATATTACGCAAAGGAGTGGGATAGATACACCACCGGCGCGAACTACATAAATCGATTGTTCACCTACCTTAATCGACACTGGGTCAAACGAGAAAAGGATGAGGGGAGAAAGGGTGTATACACAGTCTACACGGTAAGATATCTGATCCCCTAGTTGGTGTCACTGTTTCGCTGATAAGCCTGTGTAGCTCGCATTAGTTCAGTGGAAGCAGAATTTCTTCAACCACATTCACAATAAGAATGCGAAACTTGCTGGTGCTGTGCTCAAGCAGATTGAGAAACAAAGAAACGGGGAGACCATCGATCAGACCCTCGTGAAGAAAGTTGTAGACTCTTTTGTCTCTCTGGGAATCGACGAAACGGATTCGAATAAGCAATCCCTCGATGTGTACAAAGATCACTTTGAGACGCCCTTCATCGCCGCCACGGAGAGTTATTACAAACAAGAGTCCACTAACTTCCTATCCGCCAACAGTGTCTCTGACTACCTCAAAAAGGCCGAAGAGAGGCTAAAGGAGGAGGAAGATCGAGTCGACAGGTACCTACATACATGTACACGGAAGACCCTAGTTGCAACCTGCGAGCATGTTCTGATCCGAGAACACGCTGAGACAATGTGGGAAGAATTCCAAAAACTTCTCGATTTTGACAAGGACGAGGATTTACAACGGATGTATGCACTCTTATCACGCATTCCGGAGGGACTCGAGCCATTACGCAAGAAATTCGAGGAACACGTCAAGCGAGCAGGACTTGCTGCGGTTGAGAAGCTTGTGAGCGGAGGCGACAGCAATAGCGAAGAGAGTATTGATCCCAAGGCATACGTTGATGCTCTTCTCGAAGTGCACAAGAAGAACAGCGAGACGGTTGACCGCAGCTTCCGAGGCGAGGCTGGATTCGTTGCTAGTCTGGATAAGGCATGCCGAGAGTTCGTCAATCGGAATGCTGCTACGGGCTCCTCATCAAGCAAGAGTCCGGAGTTACTTGCGAAGCAGGCGGACGCTTTACTACGGAAGAATAATAAGATGTCGGAAGAAGGTAGCCTTGAAAGCGCACTAAACCAAATGGTATGTTTCATTTCATGTTGCTTGTCGTAAGACCTTCTGTGACTAATTCGATCACCATCAGATGGTCATCTTCAAGTACATTGAAGACAAGGACGTCTTCCAAAACTTCTATACCAACAAGCTCTCGAAGCGTCTGATCCACGGTGCTTCTGCTTCCGACGAGGCCGAATCGAGCATGATCTCAAAGTTGAAGGAAGCGTGTGGTTTCGAGTATACGCAGAAATTGCAGCGCATGTTCACTGGTCAGTATTCACGCTATATCGCCTTTTCTTGCAGTGGTTGACATTGCTTTTCTTTCAGACATGAGCTTGAGCAAGGACCTGACAGATTCCTTCAAAGAGAAGATGACCGTCAGTCATCCAGAGGACAGCGACCTCACGTTTACCATTCAGGTTCTTGGAACGAACGTCTGGCCACTTAAATCGATAGACATGAACTTTGTGATTCCGAAGGAGATATTGCCGACCTACAACCGCTTCCAGCAATACTACCAGCAGAAGCATTCCGGGCGAAGACTGACTTGGCTATGGGCATACGGGAAGAACGAGCTGCGGTCGAACTACACATCTCCTCAGAAGTTCATCTTCATGACGAGCTCGTTTCAGATGGCTGTACTTGTACAGTACAATGACTACGATTCACTATCGTTTGAGGAATTGCAAGCGAATACGGGCATTCCAGAGGACCTTTTGAAGCAGGTGTTGACCATTTTGTGCAAGGCTCGTGTCTTGCTTAATGACGGAGAGGGTGAACCATACGACTTGAACCCGAGTAAGTTTTCTATTAAATGAATGGAGTGGAGTGCATAGAAGCTAATGTGCTATTAGACTACAAGTCGAAGAAGATCAAGGTGAACCTGAATCAGCCCATCAAGGCCGCTGAGAAGGCCGAGACTACCGAGGTTCTTAAGAACGTGGATGAGGACCGTAAGTTCGCGATTCAGGCGACTATCGTCCGGTTCGTGTTCCCTTTCCTCCACTCATTCAGACGTTCTTCCTACTTAATGTGCATATCTATCTGTGCAGCATCATGAAGGCTCGTAAGACGATGAAGAATCAGGCTCTGATCCAGGAGGTCATCTCGCACATTTCTGCGAGGTTCACACCAAAGATCCCGGACATCAAGAAGGCGATTGACACGTTGCTTGAGAAGGAGTACATGGAGCGTGTAGATGGGACGCGCGACACGTTCGCCTATGTCGCATGAAACACTATGTGCTTACATGATGGTCTTCTTCATCACTGCTTTACATCTTCCCTTCTCCGCATGCTTGATTTTTGCCTTCGCACTAAGTCACTTGCATGATATGTAGCATAACTACTATTGGCACGATATTCCCGTGTGTAGGGTGGAGATGACATGACATGAAATGAGTATGTATCTCATACGTACTTCGTACGTACGTATACATCTCCTGTTATTTCTTTGTCACTGCTTAGATGTGATGTGTTCTTTCTTCTCAATCATTTTTATCTATCGCACTTGTTTTCGTTCAACGATTTATTATTGTTATGACGATGAGGTTTGATGATTGGCCATGGCGCGTGAAGTAAAAGCGTGAAGTAAAAGGTAAACAAGCGACAAGTATGATCTACTTATGGTTGTTTATAGATAACTATTGATCTGAATTCATGACTGCAAGAGAACAAGAACAAGCAGCAGCCTGTGCAAAGTGACGCAAATGACATAAAAACATGGAATGACAAGAAAGCACGCTGCGACAATTTCTGCGAGACTTTGGCTCTGAAGTGAAGTGTAAAACAACTATTTTAAAGGGCGCCATGAGGAAATCTGAAGTGAATTATAGACTAGATCCAAGCGTACCAACTATACAAAATCAGGGACTGATGCAACCAGAAAGCAACTGATTACGACTTCCAGATGAGCAAAGCAAGGGTCCCGACGTAGAAGTAGATGAAGTGTTTTGTTTCTGTATGATGCCCAGTTAGATCCAGATTATATCAGATTGATTGAACAGGATAAAGAAAGTGATGTGGCTGCGGAGATCGCAGTCTTGAGATGACGCCGAATATGTATCCAAATGATCAATAAGGTTTCCATTACACTCATGCCTCACTTATGCACATTTCACAGGGGATGGCATGCCCAATAATCACAAACAAGATGCTCACCATGAGTAACGTAGCTCCCAAAGTTCTTGCCGACAACAACATGCCAGGTCGGTCCATAACGAGTGTCGAACTCTTTCTTGATCTGCGCAGCGATATCCTTCTCGATGTTATACTTGTCGAGCGCAGCCGCAGCGATATCGATGGCTTCTTGCTGCATCTCCTCTGTCATGTCGACGTTTTTGATCACGGCCTTGGGCAGGTTCTCCTTGCCTGGGGACGAGCCGGCGTCTGCAGGGTTTGCTGTGGAGTCTTTTTCGGCCATCGTCAGAGATGTGAGTGATTGCTGAGGAGATGGGTCGATAGCAGCGAGCGAGGTGGGTGAGCTGGATCTAAGTTACCACTATTCGTGCTTGTATTTGAAGGTTGAGAAGAGAAGCCCTGCCTGACGCGAGTCGCGTGTTGTTACGCGTGACAGCGTGACAAGCACATAGAAACGTGACCACAACCAATCTCCAATCAACCAGCATTAATATTGCCATTGCCAGCACTAACCATGTTCCGAGATGCACTATTTAGCGTGCATGCGCGTCTGGCATGCTAGACATTCTATGATGCAAGTTCGTGTCTACTTGACCTTTGTAGCATCTGCATCGTCACGAGAGCTCCCCCTTCACCAGGCATGTGCTTTGCACGACATTGGCGTAATGAGCAGAGAAAGGGGAATCATCGGTAGGATCAGGATCTTTCTCAAAGTTCACCATCGATCTAATCTTCTGAATATACCATGACTAGACATCCGCAGTGAGGATTGGGTCTTGATGTCTCATGTGCATATCGGACATGAGAAAAGAGTTCTTAGACCTATTTAAGATGCAAGTCTTCCCATTTAACTAAGGAGAACGAAGGAAGCATGTTATCGTTGGAAAATCCAGATATTCGTTGCCGAGATTGCCGATACTTCAAGATGTTAGCATCCATGCACACGAGGCATGTAGCACCTTCCGTAAAGACATGCTCTAACCGTACCTTGCCTCAAAGCTATTCACACTATCAATCACGAAGATAGATCAAGCATGCATTACACGGGTAATCCTCCCGTGAAGCCCTTAAAAGCGAGATCCCTCAAGACAGACCATCTTCATTCCTTCAAGCCACCAGTCATCTACCTTCTACTCGCTTCCAGAGTTGAATCGGTAAATCAACCCCGACTTACACTCCAAATAGATTCTCAAATTTATCATCCCATAGAATTATGACTCCTGCTCCCACAGTAAACGAACCGAATAGTCCACCTATTCCCAAAGTATCCGTTAACTCCGTATCTCCTCCATCAGATCCACCCATCAAGTCCGCATCACCTCCATTCGATGGTACACGCTACGACGTTATTCTCCAATCTGTCGACTGCGTCAATTTCCATGTACTAAAGTCTATCCTGGAACTGGCATCCCCTTTCTTTGCCGATATGTTCTCTCTTCCACAGCCTTCCGATGAGGATGGAAACCCAGTCGAAATTCCGGTCGTCAATCTCGCCGAAACAAGTACCACCCTCGATGTCCTGTTACGATTTTGCTATCCTATCAAGCGACCGCGACTCGAACAACAGGATGTACTGATGATCGCCGAAGTGCTTCGCGCAGCGCTGAAATACGATATCGACACTGTTATTGAGGCTGCAAAGGAAGCCTTTGAAAAGCGGGTGTACTCCTGTGGAACAGAGGCCATCAAGGGTTATGCGGTAGCATGCAACATGCATCAGTATGAAGAAGCTGAAACAGCAGCGGTGGCCAGTCTCAATTGGCCAGCTCTTGATATTAGGATGCCTCAATTAGCTCTAATGACCGGGTTGGACCATTATGATCTTCTTAACTTTCGGAAGCGTGCGGGTACTGCTGTTGATGCGTTGGTTCATCAAGAAGGATTCTTCAGCGATACATGTCACGAATTGATCAATCCGAGCTGTTGTTATGGTCGCTGGAAAGGTCACTGGGAACCAGTGTGGAGATCTGGATTAGAAATGGCCTTGAAGGAAGCACCTCTCGATTTCGACAAGGTGACGCTATCGATCATTTCGAATGCCTTGTTCCAAACATGTTCCAATTGCAGAGACAGGATGACTCTACACTGGGATGACGCAAGAAGTAAAATAACAAAGGTTATCTGTGCAAAAGTTGGCGAGGTACGTATACATTCTATTCACACTCTGGGGTGCAGTCTCGGATGCTGGACAAATCTTCAGGTAGAGCTGAAACAACAGCGCAATGCAAATCTCGCCTTACTCTTCGACAGGGACGGTGACTAGTATGCAACGGCGATGTCGCGATCATACAATGATATAATTAATCCTCATCACCAACATCAGTGTCGACATCAACGTCGACGTCAGAGTCAACGGCGGGTGAGATGGCAGCAGAGAAACAGAAAAAGCCATTCCAGAAACGAGCGAGACAATACTAGTAATTATTCCCCATTTTGGAATAGTCTTTTAATCATTAGAATCATCGACAATGGAAGAAAATTAATCCAAGGTTGCACAGTCATCTGGTACCCGACACGTTCCACCTCAGTCAAGCTCCCGCACAGTGGAAACAAGCATCGGCAGTACCACAATTCATCACCCAGTACCAGTGCCAACCAGAGCGGTTACCACTTAAGATTTTCTCAAAGTGAGTTACAGCTGGATACGAACTCAAGAACCTACAGATCTTTCTTCCGGCCGATAAAGGTATGCACGCAACTCGCAACTCGCAACTCGCAACTCGATACAGGCCGCAACTTGCTTCGTATCACGCACAATCAATACTGTTAGAGGGAAACGACAGCTTTATCGAGTGTTCGCGGGGAGTGTATCATGGCAGATGTAAGACGAGCTTAATGAGGTACCGCAGGCAATAGAATCTTGTCAACACTCCTCTAAATAACCTTCATACCGAAGCTTCGCGACGCCGTGAAAGTGACAGCGAACTCGTCTCAGATGAACGCAGAAGCACACGTGCGGATGGCTGGAATAATGCCAGAAAAAGAGAAACGACGCTGTTGCTGAGAAAGACAGACCAGATAAAGGAACCTTCGCGGCTTCCTATTTTTTTTGAAATTCTCTTCTGCGATAGTGACTTTACCTGTAGTCGCTTTCCTTTCCTTTCCCGTGTGCTGTGCTGATGAAAAGATGGATGGATTGGAGACTGACGCAACTTTGATGTAGTAGTCGCCGACATGGAAGCGCTATGGTGAAACTTGATGCTCATTACATTACTTCACAAAAAGACGCTCGCCTTTTAAACAAAAGCATCAAACTTGCGTCGTCTGCCGTGGGTGCTTACAGTATGAATCCGTTACTTGACACTCCGAGGTGAACAAGTAAGGCACTCAACTTTTCTTATGTGCATAAAGTTTATAGATACTTCAACTATTCCTCTGGTCCGTAATTAGCAAGGTTCCATGATAGATATGAGACTGATATGAAAGGAGATGAAGTTTTGACGAGGTGTGATGTCCGGCATCTAAACAGAAACACGGTGCCGCGTTGAGCCCGAATTTTGTGTGCACACACAGATTTGATTTGGTATAGCCACCATTAGAAAGGACCGTGGTGTTACGAAGTTTCCGAGCTTGTTAACCCCGTTTATGGCCTTTGCCCAGAGCACCCTTGGGATACGATACCAAAAGAGATTTCTTTCCAAGTCACAGATACAGTAGAAAGTAGAGGACGATAACGAACTAAGTTACGCCCAGTGTGTATTGGAGCTCAGCTGATGATCATAGAGGGAAGTGATGGAGAGAACGATTTTGGTGTAACGAACGGATGCATTCAGTAATGATAAGGCTGTGTGGATGAACAGCCATCATGATCTGACGGGAGCTAGGATATAGATAACTACGCCAATGAGATCAATGGGTCACTTGATGTATACTCCGGGTGTTCATGCGCGTCGAGCGGTCAGACGTAGGCAACGAGCAGATATATAGCTCAGTTGGTTGTCGTTGGGAGGGAAGATGAAGGATGTGAGACCGCACTCGACGCTGATTACGAAACAAGAACAGACGCCACTCCGCTTTTGGTAACTCCGGATTCTTCCCTCAAAATTCCAAATTATATTCGAAAGACTTGGGATGAAATGAGCTGGTTGGTTGCTTGTGCGTTCGAGAGTCATTCGTGTGAGAGAGGAAGCGAAGCCAAGAAGCGATAAGAAAGAGAGAAAGACGGACGGACGATCAAGGCAAGGATACCAAATAAGGCAATCAGCTGTTTCGGTCTGATGATCTGATCAACAATTTCCCCATCAACGCTGGTCCCTTATAACGAACGATTCACTTCCCTCCGCTCCCTCTCCCTCCTTCCTTCTACAACGTCTCCCGTCGTCTCCTCTCGGGCTAGTCGCAGTCCCGCTCATCGTTCTCGTTCGTGGCATTCAACTGGACTCATCTGCTGCAGCGTACACAGGTGTCGTTGACTAGCCAACGGAGTCTCACACCTATATAGAAGCCAGAAGAATCTGACAAGGACGACTACACTACCTCAAAGCCATGGCTGATATCACGGACCTCCTCCCGCCATCCCTCAACCTCCCAGCCCACCTCAGTGCTCACAAGTATTTCTTCGTTTGCACTCTCACCGTCGCGGCATGGGACTCCCTCGTCCTCTCACCTCGCTCATGGCGTTTGATGAAGACTCGTGAATGGCCGGTTCTCAAGATCGTTTTCCACTTCTTGAGGTTCTTCATGCCCGCCGAGTTTATCATCGTCGGTGAGTAGCTCGCATTTGCGATGCCGAGGCCGGGCGTAGGAGAGTTTGATGCTGACCGGTGCTTGTATCTTCTTCCGTTGACAGCGGTTGCGTTCTTCGATACCGAGTTCACACAGTCGGTGAGTTTTCTCTGTCAAATTCATCACCGTATCTGTGATGGTGTGAGCCGAAAGCTCATCATGATATGTTTTCAAATTTAGCAATGCTCCCATTTCTTCTTGTTCGAGCCTATCTGCACTGCTATTCTCGTCCTCGCCTGCGCCATTGTTCATGTCATCCGTGTCCATGCCATTTACGACAAGAGCCGCCAGGTCCTGATGGCTATGACCGGTTTGTTCGCACTCTCGGCGGTGTGCATGGCTATTACCTGCGGATTCTACCGATGTAAGCGGATGGTTTCATTCGAGTTTCGAAACAGACTGGATTGATTAAATATTCTTTCTATTCTATAGCGGTTCCTCTGCTTGAAGGCCAAGGCTGCATTGCAGGTCCGAAGAGTAACTGGGTCGGCATCTACTGGCTAGCTCCGACACTCCTGTTCACCGCTTCGGTATGCCAACTTAACCAATTAATCATCTAGCATGAATTACTCACGGATCCGTACAGTTCGCACTTGCAGTCAATCGCTCTCTCAAGACCCTTCAGGCTAAGCCTCTTTCCTACTGGAAGCTGATGCTTCGTGACGGACTTAACCTTTACGGCGCGATCTGGATCGTCAACATGACGAACATGCTCTTCTGGTTCATCGCGAAGCCGACAGACACCCGGGACACCATCAAGACGATCGTCACTTCCATGGCTGCCGTCCTCACCACGACCATGACGCTCCGTATCATTCTTTCCGTACGCGGCTCGCTCGCGTTGGGTGGTTCGTTCGCCGGTTCGTCGGGCGCAGCTGCGAGCGCAGGTAATTCTCGCGGAACGACGCACGTCATTTCGACGCGTCACACCGGCGCGGGCGGCGCTCCAGGCGTGCTCAACATCAACAGCACCATCGGCGGTGTCACCTCCGGCGTCGGTCAGACCTACACCATCGGTGACATGGGCGCCGCAGGCGACAAGACGCGGCCCGACTGGGACGCGGACGGGAAGAGCAGCGTCAACGAGGGCAAGGAGGCTGGACTCGTGCCCAGCGACGAACAGGTCAACATCGTCGACACGCACCGTGATGGACAGCAGCAGGGTAACTTTGGCGTCAAGATCACGATTGATAGGCAGGTTGATTGAACGGCTTGAGTGCCCGCACACTTCACTGGGGCGCTGTTGTTCGGCGCGTTTTGAGTCCAATCACATGTGGAACATTGCCGGATCTGATTCGTGCATTCTTCCCTGTCTTCCCATGATGTTCTTCAGTCCTTGATCTACGGAAAACTCCCAAACCCAAGACCCATCTGTTGTCGTATCCGCTATCCGTATCCTTCATAACCATATCTTCATACCTATCTATTCGTCGTCGGAGAGCGCGCCCTTCGGTTTTCCTACTAGTTACTCCTTCTTGTTTTCTGATTGGATGTGTTACTAAAGACCCTTGCTAAACGTATCTGTTTTTTCCTGATCCTTAGTTTTGTCTCTGTCTGTCTGTTTATATACGTATCTGTGTATTGACATACCTCTGGTCCACATTTTGTTTCGTGATCTGTCGTCGATACGATACGATCCTGACGTATTATTATATGATTCTTTTACGATACGAATCTTTGTTAGTTAGATAAGAATTTCGTGCGCGACATAACGAGGGGCAAGCCGATGCTCGTATTTGGAAACTTATCAACACGATCGCCTCATCCAAAGATTTAGATCGTCGCTGCATTCCTTTCAGGGGGTTCGCCGATCTCTTTCCATATCTGGGCTGCCGAAGAACTTTTGGAGGAAGAATAATCCGAACAACAAAAAAAAAGTGTATAGTTTTGTTGTTGGCCACTATAAACAAACACCCATACGCATTTCGCTCTCATTTCATGCATTTCATGTCATATATATCCTACACTTGGGGCAAAACCCTTTTTCCGAGCCTCAAAAATTTGATCCGGAACTGGAATCCAGCCAATCAGAGGTGAGCTTTCCAATTCTGTTTCCTATTTAAGCGGCTCGGAAACGGAATTCTGCCTGCTGTGCTATGCATGGAACTTTCGTAAACAAAACAGTGGTATATGCTACATATCATGAAGATGATTTCGTTTATAGACGGTATCTCCGAGGCTCAAGACAGGAATACAGACTCGAAGAAAGAAAGGTGAGAAACATCATGCGACGTAGGCAAATATGTCGTGCGCGTCATCTACACGATTCATATACTCCTGCTCGAGTAACGCGTCAATAGCCTTCTTGATATCCGGGATGTTTGGCGTGAACCGGGCAGATACATGCGAGATTACTTCCTGGATTAACTCCTGATTCTTCATTGTCTTTCGTGCTTTCATAATTCTGTGAATAAGCATGATAAGTAAAGTAAGTATCAAAGGAAACTGGTTAACCTGCACGCATACCGAACAATCGTTGCTTGTAAAGCAAGCTTACGATCCTCATCTACGTCCTTGAGAACCTCTATACTCTCCGCTTTCTCCACTAGTTTGATGGGCTGGTTCAGGTTTACCCTGATCTTCTTCGACTTATAGTCTAAAGCAATATCGCGATAGTATCCGTTTATCCCCACTGAGGTAGTGGAACACTTACTCATATTCAAGTCGTATGGTTCGCCTTCCCCATCATTGAGCAGAACACGAGCCTTGCACAGAATGCCTAGCACCTGTTTCAAAGGGTCCTCACAGATACCCGTATTTGTCTGTATTTCCTCGAACGACAGCGAATCGTAGTCGTTGTACTGCACAAGCACGGCCATCTGAAACGAGCTCGTCAAGAAGATACATTTCTGGGACGTGTAATTTGAATGCAACTCGTTCTTGCAATATGCCCAGAGCCAAGTCAGTCTTCGCCCGGAATACTTCTGCTGGTAGTATTGCCGGAAGCGGTTGTATGTCGGCAATATCTCCTTCGGGATCACAAAGTTCATGTCTAGAGGTTTAAGCGGCCAGACGTTCGTTCCAAGGACCTGGATGGTAATCGTGAGGTCGTTATCCACTGGATGACTGACGGCCATCTTCTCTTTGAAGGAATCTGTCAGGTCATTGCTCAAGCTCGAGTCTGAAAGCAGAAGTAACGTCAGTGGCTGATGCAAGGAAAGTCCTTATCCAATTATCCTTACCAGTCAACATCCGCTCCAATTTCTGTGTGTACTCGAACCCACATACCTCTTTCAACCTCGAGATCATGCTTGATTCAGCCTCATTTGAGGCGGAAACGTCGTGAAGAAGGCGCTTCGATAACTTGTGAGAATAGAACCTCAGGAAAATGTCTTTGTCTTCGATGTACTTGAAAATAGTCATCTAGCAGTGAACGAGTAAATTGTTAAAAGGAGTCCAGGATATAGGTACCTAGAATGCATACTATTTGCTTCATTCCACTTTCAAGGCTGGTGGTCTCTTCCGACATCTTGTTCTTCTTGCGAAGAAAAGCATCGGCGTACTTCGCAAGCAACTCTGCACTCTTGCTCGATGAGGAACTAATTGCAGCATTTCGATTCACGAACTCCTGGCAAGCCTTATCCAGACTAGTGATGAATACAGGTTCGTTATGGAGGCGGGCAATCATCTCGCTGTTCTTCTTGTGCACCTCAATGAGAGTGTCAACGTATCCTGCAGGATCGATGCTCTTCTCCCCATTTCCATTCCCGCCGCCCATAAGCTCCTCAACAGCAGCCAGTCCCTCCAGCTTAAATCGTTCCTCAAGCTTCTTGCACAGCAGCTCGACCCCTTGCGGAGAGTTTGATAAGCGGACATACATTCGGTGCGTATCCTCGTCGTTCCCAAAATCGAGAAGGTTTTGGAATTCCTCCCATACGGTCTCGGGGCTTATTTGAACAACAGCACTCACATACGCGCGCAGAAGAGCTGCCCGGATAGGAGTACGCAGGTAAAGTTGATCGACAAGATCTTCCTCCTCCTTCACTTTCTCTTCAGCCATTTCGAGGTAGTCAGAAACACTGTTGTTGACAAGTATTTTCAAGACCTCTTGTTTGTAACAAATTTCCGCGGCGGTAATGAACGGCGTCTCATATTGATCTTTGTACATATCGAGGGATTGCTTATTTGAATCCGTCTCTTCGATTCCCAGAGAAACAAAAGAATCTATAACTTTCTTCACGAGGGTCTGATCGATGGTCTCCCCGTTCCTTTGCTTCTCGATTTGCGTAAGCACGGCACGAGCAAGTTCCTTATTGAGCATGTGATTGACAACGAACTGCCTCCATTGCACTAATGCTAGCTAAGCTAGCTCATTAGAGAAACAGTAGCGCAAAAAATGGGGGCAAATGTCTTACAACGTAGATCGTGTAGATACCCCTTCTTAATCCTGGCTTGACCCAATCCTGATTAATAGTGGAGAACAGTCGATTGATGCACTTTGCCCCGGTAGTATATCTGTTCCATTCTTCTGCGTAATGTCTAAGCAAATCCTCATCGACAAGAGACGCTGAGCCCTAAACAACACGCATCAAGTAGGAACCACACGATGCAAGCACTAGACGAGACTTACCTCCATTACAGTCTTTAAATGGGCAACGAGGTATTCTGCGAGTCTGTTATATAAGAGTTCGCTGCCCACTGTAAAGATAAAAAGAGAGAGAGACGTCAGTATCAAGCCCGCCAGCATTTTTGCGGTGTATTGAGATGGAATCCTGCAATAAGGAGAATGAAAATACTGACTTTGACGAGTCCCAACGATTCCATGCATACGCACAGTAGTCTTGCAGTAGTTGTACGAGACGGTGTACAAGGTCATGTAATCAGAGTAGGTCGCTCGGCCTTTGTGGAAATTCATCATAACATCATTGACTCCCTCCTCGAGGAATCTCCAGGTCGTCTCAAGGTCCGCGTTGGCGGGTGGGATCGGTCGCGAGAACCATGATGAGACAGACATGACCTTCTAATTAATTTGCAAGTTGAGAGAAGTATGAAATAATGTTTCTCAAGTGCTGTTACAAAGTGATCTATGCGTTCCACCTTGAATATCGAGTACAGAAAGAGCTTAAACCAACACGTTTGGGAGTGGAGACTCGTGGCTAGTAATGATATAACAGAAAGAAAGGGGCCCTGCTTACAAATCTGGGCTCAGGGCTTTCTATTACCTGGTCGCGACGACGAAGACCAGGACATGACCTTTCGTCGAGTAATCCTATCAGCTTAGGAGAAATAATATTTCTTCAAAAACCTTTACAAATGATCTATCCGTTCCACTTTGAAGATCGAGCGCAGAAACCAACACGTTGGCAAACAGAGACTGGGCTTTACCACCAGCGAAGACGAGGTCGTCGCTTACAAATCCAAGCCCAGAACTATACAGCACTTTTGATTAGTCATATCTTCCTTATTTGACATCCATACCAGACACGTCTAAGTTCGCGCAAAACACTGTTGCCTGCTTTCATCCGTACGCACAGATTGAGATAGGATGCCGGGTGTACGAGACGTTAGGTGCGTTTGAATTGTTAAGGATTTTATTACTGGACTGTTGGCTAATGAAGGCACCTTCTTTGTGTTGGCTCGCTTGAACACTCTTGACTCTTGCTCGTATTCGCATTTTATCGTATCCCGAATCAATCATACTTTCTGTGGAACTGCGGCTTGGTCTACGTACAACAGTGCCGACGCGTTCATTTCTGCATATGCTGCCCATCTGAAGCGGTCGGGGAAGCTGGAAGTACCGACATGGGTGGACATCGTAAAGACAGGACACTACAAGGAGCTTGCTCCATATGATCCTGATTGGTTCTACGTTCGTGCTGGTGCGTGCTTGTTTCACCCATTTCGCTATTCATTGCGTAAGGGTTGTGTGACAATTCTGATGAGTTTTTTTCTGCGAGCAGCCGCGGTAGCTCGACACATCTACCTGCGCAAACACGTCGGCGTTGGCCAGCTCGCTAAACTGCACGGCGGGCGAAACAGGCGGGGGAATCGTCCTTCGCATCATGCCGATGCCTCCGCGAATGTGCAACGCAAAGTCTGCCAGGCACTCGAGAAGATCGGCGTGCTCGAACAAAACGAGTTAGGTGGTCGCTCAATTTCACAAGATGGTCAGCGTGATTTGGACCGGATTGCTACTGCTGTAGCTGAGGCTGCGCGTGAGGAGGAGGAAGACGAAGACGAGGAGAATGAAGAGGAGGAGGAAGAGTAGATGTGTACGACGTGTTCGTTCCCTTTCACACTCTTCTGTTATCTGCACGGCAAGCTGTCTTCTTTATCTCTATGTTCATAGCATGATGTGTATGGATAAGCCTGCCATGCATGTACAAAAGTTACTCAAAACTACCTGGTTGATTACCTTGACCCGTACAAGATCCAGCAATGCCTTCCTTTCTTTTCAGTCTAAACATCTCTGATTTACATATTCTAAGTCAAGCAAACTGGTACAGCTTCTACCAATCTCTACGGATCCGTAGCGAATAAACTGTTAGAAGGCGCTTTGGCGGAGCCAGCGCACACCACAATACAGTGCTACAGCCGCGAAAGCGGTCAGAAACCGCCTCGTCCTCGTAGATACTTTCGGTGGCCCCTTTGCTCCTGCTTCCTCGATAGAAGTTACGTCTACTTCTGTGAGCTCCGCTGTTTTTTATTATTATTTTAGATTGCAGTTCCGCAACGAGGTCATCCAGGCTATAAGTCCTTCCAATAATAGGTATGATAGGTGAAGAACTTACGTAAGTCCGCAACGGCGAGGTATTCATCCAGTCGCTCTTTCTTGCTCGTCGTCCTATTTCACAGCCGTACAGCAAATGGCATGGACATGGTCAGATCCCAGTATTCGCAAGAAGACAGAGGACTACGTACGTGACGATGACAATACCCTTGCTTTTCACCCACGAGAAAATTACCTGAGCTGGTGTCGCACCAAGACGTTCACCAATCGACTTGAGCACTGGATTGACTGGCCCGCCGGGAGTCTTGGTTATCGGGCTGATTGATTTTCAGGACTACGAGAAATTTGAGAGGATGAACATGTGAACACGTACGTGAGCGAGCTGTAAGCCTCGAGGATGATGTTATGCTTTGCGGCATACTCCACAAGTTCCTTGTTTTCCTCCCAATTATAAGGGTGAAAGTTGATCTGGAAAATTGAACTAAGGAAATGGTTACTGATATGAAAACATAAGACACTCACTTGATTAACGGTAGGTTGGATCCTTGCTATCTTCCGGACTTGCTCCAACTGATCTACGGAAAAGTTACTAACTCCGATACTCCTGTAATCATAAAACGCTCAGTACCCGACCATCATACAGAAGATGTGAAAAATGCACTTCGCTAGTCCGGAATCTTTTATTTTCTCAAATTCCCTCCAGGTATTCTCAAGCGTTCCTTCAAGCGAACGTGGCGAATGAATCAGATACAGGTCAACTTGCTTGATTCCAAGCTGTTGTTCGAGAAGGAAAGTCAAATGATTGTCATCTAGGATGAGTGGTGAAGAAACGCACATTTTGGAGAGAGGCCTGAATAGCTTCGCTGACTTTGCCAGACCCAAACTTGGTCGTTATGAAGACATCATCACGCTGGAGTCCTTCTTCGCGAATTGCTTGTCCAACGAACTTTTCGGTTTCGTAGACTATTTCCGCCATTTATGAGCCATCACTGTCGCTAGCGAACTCAACTGGCTTGATAATATTACGCACATTGAGCTGTGTCGAGATGTGAAAACCCTCTCTCGATAGCCTGTTCTACATAATCTGTTACGTCCTACGGCGAGTTCTGTCAATCAGAACCTCAAGTAGTAAAGAGCTACTTACTGTCCCTTTCAATACTGACCCCGTTCCAAACGCGATACCAGGTATCTATGGGAAACTATTCTCGACTCACGGCGCCACAACAAGAGCCCCGGCGTCAGCTCACCTCGTTTCCGTCATTAAGCTTGATAGACTTGAACGGCATTGCGCGCAGGTACGGTCGAAGAGCTATCGCCTCGTGATGATGGCGGGAGACAAGGGTCTGAGTGCTTGCGAAAGCTGACGAAGATCAGGCGTGATATTATTGGGCTATTAATATTGAGCAATTAGGTGGTAAGATGACGATATCCGTAAATAGGTTCGTGGATAAGATAAGATAAGATGACCACGTGCGCAACTCTAAACTTTAGTTTGTTTGCCATTACTTCAGACACTAGTCAAGCTCTGAACCCACGAGCGACATAGTGAGTCGGCGACATAGTGAGTCGAGCTTCGGCACAGTACAAGTGATATTTGGAAGAGCTTTTCCTCGACAAAGCTATGAATATTAAACAGATTTTCTTGCAGAATGTCCCTTCGAAGGAATTCTTACACACCTCTGACACTCTCTATGCGAAGTATTTTGAATTTATGACGGTCATACATTGTGCATTCTGCAGCACTTTGTCATGTGAAGTATAGGCCAGGGGAAGGTACGCTCGCTTTAATAAGTGTTTAAGTTCTACCTAACTCAAAACTCTCTGCACAAGAAACCCACAGGGTATCCGCACTTCGCAAAAGCACAGAGCTACTGTAAACGTCTCTCTCAACAAATCGTGTCAAAATGATACTGGAGATTCTGAATAGATCGATATAGCTGATGGATTATGGAGAAGAAAAAGAGAAGAGAAAAATAGGACTGGCTCGGGAACACACTAAGGGAAATGGGCAATAAAGGACACTTGGCCATATGATTGGTAGGTCAACCTGTCTCAACTAAACTGAAACAATTTTCAAAGAGCTATTAGAAAGAACACATACTGCTGTACCAAATACTTTTGGTGAGTCTGAGCTTATGTTCCTGGAGCTGATTCACTCGCAAAAATCTCAGGGACTGAGGGAGGAACTAGTTTGAATCAGCAGTCCTGCACAATACTTCTGAGAAACGCAACTTAACAGGACAAGTTCTTGGAGATATGAACCCAAAAGAAAATTAGAATGTAAAAAGAGGACACCTTAAAATTCGTTTGCAAATATAATTTTTGCATTCCTGGCAGCCACAGGCCAACACGTAAACCAATACACAGAAAGGCGGTGGGATGCGGGCACGCTTGATGTAACCGCACTGAGGGGTTCCACCTTGGCATTCACCTTGGCTCATGTCCCCGTTTGCGATAATGTAGTGTGCTTTGCTCTGTTGCTACGAACAGCGACATCTTGATGTAAGCTTGAGTTCGTTGGGAGTATCGTTTGCGAAGTGCCTGGGAAACTATGCAAAAACACCTTATACTCACGAACTCGAAGAGTAGTCAATACGGAGGATACTAGCGCATAAGATTGCTGTAGATTTCACATCACTCGCACTGGTCAATTACGACAACAGTTTGTGGCAAAGCATGTTGTATGCTTCCTGCGCAAAGCTGACGTCAGACCACTCACATTGGCCAATTACGACAACAGTTTGTGGCAAAGTATGTTGAATGCTTTCTGCGCAAAGCTGACGTCAGACAGGACAAAAGAAGGCTCAAATAGATCGCAAACCGGACTTCAAGATCAGCCCCACACTTCTCCCAAATGAAACCCACACATACTGACAGAGGAAGGACGGACCAAGCAAATCTGCATCATGTCTCGCCCAGGCATGCTAGGATGAGACTTGATCAATTGGATGATAACGATATATCTGGTACCGTCTCAGAGTGGGAGAAAAAGCAGAAAGCGGCTAGAGAAAAGGAGAGAATGGAACAAGAGAAAGATAAACAATCGGAGAAAAGAACATCGCACTCAGCCTCAAACCCTACGTCAGACAAAAGAGCGGAGAGAGTTCCTCAGAAAGACAAACGAGGCAGTACTCGGAGGGAATCCGTGCATTCCACCGGCAATGATAAATCACGTAAGGCTGAAAAAGAGAACCCTGATTCCAAGCCCAGGAGTCACAGAACGGAGGAAAAAGCTGGAGCTACGAAAGTTGACACGGCGCCGCAACCAAATACAAGCGCATTGAAGTCGGAGGAAAAAGGAACAGCGAAACCGTCAAACAAGGCCGCTTCAAAGAAGACAAGCACACCAAGATCCAACAGTAAGCCACTTGCTATATTGAAAGGCACGATTGGATAATATCTCTGATCCTTTTTTGCAGGTACTGCACAGGCTAGCGCTGGCACTGACAAAAGTAAGGAATCCACACCTTCTTGATTGACCTTCTTGACAAATGAACGCCTTTCTTCACATTCCAATAACGCAGAGACGCCTTCAGCGCAACGGAAAAAATCTGGTTCATCTGACTGGGGTACTTGGGAAGTTGTCTCTGAAGACATAGAGAAGACGACAAGGAACGAGTATGTATTGATGCAAGAATACGAAAGCCTGGGACTTGCCAACTTTCGTCTCGAGAAGCACAATAACTTGAACGTCCGTATGCTGGCGTTCGGGCCAGGCAAGAAAACTTTCGCAGGTAACCACGGAAAACTGATTCTGTATACTTCGAAGAAAGGCAATGGTTTGTTCTTGATCGACAAGACAGACTCGAGCCAAAAGCCATTGATGCCTTCGATTGAACCGAAAGTAGATTGCAAGACTAGCGTGGTACGTCATTATACGATTACATTCATATCCAATCTTCGGACCTGAACGCTCAGCAGGTATTCAATAAAGACATTTACGATGTTGAGGAGGCGCGTCTTGACTCCAGTAAACTCAACAATGGGGTTTATCCACTCGCGTGCATAGAGGATAAGTATAAGGTCCCGCTGTAGATGTATCACTGTATAGATAATAGAGGATGGAACATGATAATTCTACGTACATAGCTCGGTCGAGTTATGTTTCCTTCAATTCGCGAACTGCAGGCGCATTTTAGATGTTGGAACGAGAATGGTTATGGACGTAAAAGTATTAGGCATCGATAAATGAGATAGTTCGATTCTGAGTCGTGAGGGCACGTTCCGTAAAGGCTCATGGGAGGGATCAAGCAACTCGTCGTTTTCATCACCTGCATCTAGAGCCCGACAAAGTCTGCTAGCAGGACCAGCTGTAGTACGCACGGCTCAAACACAGTCCTATCTTCAGGACTTCGAGCAAATCTGATTAGACCATGGGCCAATCGTCGAATGAGCCCTGATAAAAGCGGAAGAAGCTGATCATTCCCGCATCGACAGCAGCAACAACAATCATTTTCTTCCCCAACCTCAACATTTGGAATGGATTTGGTCGGCGATCAGAGCCAGGCGAAGATTTTTCCTTTTCGGATGTACTGCTATATAAACGCAATAACCATCGAAAGAGGTTATATAGCCGTGTGTATAGTGATGAGGCCATCATGATACTCTGATTTTCAGGTTCCGGACCCTTCTTCGTTAGTGAAGTTGACTGAGAAGATTGCACAGATCTTTTCCGAGGCACCGGAGGGGGTAGTTCGGGAAGCTGCTCGAAAAGGCCGCAGAGCTCGCGAAATGTAGGTATAGGAGTTTTTCGGGCACTGCAGGACATTTATCAGTTACTTAAGCACTATCTTTGTCAAACCAGAGCTCACTCGACGACAATCACAGAGTAATCTGGAGGAGAAGGGGCAGTCTTGCGGTACGGGGTTGTGGGCTTGTAAAGATGGAAGAAGACCTCATATGGTGACGACTGGGCTGGCCCTTCCAACATTCCGAGACGAGGGCGAGAGTATGCAGAGGGAATAAATCGAAGCGCAGAAAATATCGAAGCTAAAAGGTTTAGTACGACATGTCAGACGACAGTCGTGAAGAACAAATAGACTTACAATAAGATAAGAAACGGTGCATCAATCCACTTCTCAAAGGTCGCCACCAGTCAATCCTGCCCGAATTTGATGCAAAAAGCAATCTAAACGGACAAAGGATGGTACTCGCTATTTGAGCAAGAACACCTGAGTGACTGTTTCGGAATGCGATGGGACTGTACCGGGGCGCGGTAGAGTAATAAGGATCTGGCGGACGGGCACGGGTAACGGTATATCCAAGGCGTTTTAAATAGGCATAGACCTAAAGAACCAATGAGCCTGAAAATGGAGGTTCAGACCATTCCAAGAGCTACCTGGTATCGTTCCAGGGTTAGGTCTTCTTTCCCAATCATTTCGGCGTAAGCCTGTTGCAGACTCATGGGTGTTCCTTCTTCAGACATCTCATGATCAAGTCTTGACCAACAGAACAGGCTGCCACGCTCAATGAGGTACAATGCCTCTTCTGGAACGAGTTCTACAGCCCTTTCTACCTTCTTCCGTGCTTCTGACAAGGTGCTGGTGGACGCAGAGGTGCCATAGTTTCGAGGTACATTGTGACCCATCGTAGAGAGAAAATTACCACGAGCGGTGAGAATGCGCGCTCGTGAGGCTTCAGGGCACCATACAGCATAGCTTGCAACCTTGCTAACCAAGGACGTGAGATGAAAACGAACATCAAAGCGAGCACATCAAACGAACCTGGACACTGTTCGCTCAATATCAAGAGCACTAAACATCGCCTCCCGCACACGTTCAAGTTTATGCTGCTGAAGATTTGTCCCTTTCCCTCCTCCGTCCGAGCCTCCCGTAGGTTCAAATTCCTTGTCACCTCGCTTTGGGATTATCGCTTTACTCGAGCTTGTTGAACTTGACGGAGCTAACGCAGCAAGTCTAGTCCAGTCTGGGCCGCCATCGTCTTCATCTGACGATTGCTCAGCATCTCCAAGTGCGCTTTCATCAACTTTTGGAACAGTGAACGATGGTTTTTCGTATTGGTCGTCCATATTCCGGTTGACTGGCGTCGCCAACTTCAAATTTAAAGGGAGAAAATTATTATTTTTGCCATGTTCCTATGCGATACATGTGACATTACATTATCGTGACTGGACTGGTCAGAATTCTTCACTTCAAGTTCATTAATACTTACCAGCTTACCGTCGCCCACTTGCAAACATGCACAGTCTCTGAATCCTAGAGGTTTAAGAGGAAATATGACAGAATTGCGTTGCTCTAGGTACGAAGAATTATCACGTACTCTAGCTAATTTTCTTACCTCTACGCATCAGCTCGCAGTTGAAGTGTGTACATAATCTCATACTGCACTCATATTGATGCGAAATTTCATTCCAGCCAGGGACTTTCATCTAGATGGACTGAACAAAGAAACTCCTATGAAGAGTTAGAGAATTGGTCCGTAAAAGGCTAAAGTACTTTCCTCAAATCTGACTATTCAAGACATACGAGATTGCTTCTCTGCTGTGGATATAGACACTTCTCGATGTTGCTTTATCCCTGCAAGTTGTATCTTGGTCACCATTCTATTTCGTGAACCTCGTACGCTATAAACTTCACTGTCTTGGAGGATAATGGCAATATTCTCATCACGATGCGAGACTAATACTTGCAAGAGCGGATGTAAGTTAGACTGAAAGTTAGAGGAAGTTACTAACTGCATTACTGTTGCTAGCTGACCCCGGTCTTCCCATCCCTTGACGATTCTTTGCTGCTCATGGAGACTGATTCCAAAGTGTTTCCTTTACGTTGCTGAACCCCTCTATCGACAGTTACTTCAATAGGTCGTATAGCCGTGAGGGTGAATCAAGCGGGCCGATATTGCGGAAGGAACAGAATATGATAAGTCGAACTTCTTCCCGAGATTCGCGGTCTCTGCCTTGACAAAGCCCTTGCTGAGTGTCAAGGGAAAAAATTGCCGTGGGACGTGTCATGTTCTACTTGCCGCTTGTACGCTTTTCCGCCGACACTTAATCCAAAACCCAGGAACTATGAGTAATTTTGGTCAAGTAATTTTGGCCACCATTCTTCTCAAATGGCCTTCTCAAACGTAAATCTCCAACGGGGTACTGATCTACACGGCTAGTCCAAATGTGATGGATACGAGTAGTGGCTTCTAAGATCTCTTCTGATCTTACTTCTTTACAGTAGGTCAGGTTTAATTGGCGGTATCAACATGTATCGGAGGATAACTTGCACCGATTGCCCCAAAAGTAGTTAATTGAATTACCCTGCTATATGACGCATGCTCCAGGACAAACTCATAGCAAAACAAAAGTTCGCAGCTTCGAGGGCTCTCACATCAACAGAGACTGCTCCAGAAAGTAGGCGCAACTGATTTCCTCAGTTTCTATTTTTATCCTCTCCTCCCGCCATCCTATCCATGCATGAACGATACGCGGATGGCCGTCATGCCACCAAAATGTTCCCAAGGATAGAGAGGAGCAATGATGGCCATTTTCTGTCAATAGTTACTTACTCGAACAGACACCATGAAAAAGATACTCGTTCCAGCAGCCGCGTCATGTCCACTGTAGAATAGGATAGGAATCTTCGTCAGTTAACAGAGTCGATGATCTCTTCCGACTCTGTACCATTTGAAACTTAAAGACAATTTTTCAGCAGAGGCGATCAGTTCACTCAGGTTCGTCTCTATTTGCCTTACAGTATTGTGCAACTATTCTGACATCATCTATTCATTATAATCACGGCGGAACGGAGGAAAGCTACGTAGGGCAGTTAATTATAAAAAAGAACTTTGTTTCAGATCCAGTCTCCTTGCGTCAACCACTCGTCCGAGGAGTTCTAAATTCAATATTGCGCATTGATATGAGCAATGACGCAGCCGCGGGGCGAGCGGCTTGAGGCATTTTCTTGCAGGCTATATCATTGCTAAACGCAAACAATATATTTTCAGACAGTGGTAGAATCCAAGATACGCTGCACGGAGAGTGACGGAATACGGAGGATATCATCAATATTCGGAGCTACTTCCGAAGCTACAAGACGAGGATCCAAATCTATACCGGCCACTCTGACTGCAGCGACCTATGTCTAAGGAAAAACGAAATACTACGGCAGACACAACTGGCACATTTGATTGCCTCTTCGCGCGATAAACTCTGACACCTCTGTGCCGCGAACAGCACGATATCTTTCTGATCCTGAAAGCATCTCGAAGCCCGAACCCGAGAAAGACGGAGATACAATCTAAGAGAAGGCTGTTTCCTGCTCTGCACGCTAGAAGAGGGGGAGGTGCGAATTCGCGCATGGTATTTCCTCCTGCTTAATATCAACAGCCTACAGCGGGACGGACTCCGGGAATGAATCAGTGACAGCATTCTTACCAATGAAAAAATTCTTGAGATCTACTGAAAATAAATGTCGCGGCTTCGTGAACCCTTGCAATCAGTCGAGTCAAGCGAGTTTATTACCTGAGTCATGAGTACAACAAGAACTCTTTACCTCGAAGGACGTATCAGTCCGAAATTAAGCCGCCCGTTAGTCATGTATGTTCCGTGTCGCACATCCCTTACTTCGAGAGCAACAGGCGAGCGGTTCAGAACCACGAGAGACACCAGTAAAAAGGAAGTAAACCATGTGTAGATCCACCAGACGAAGAACGCCTGAGAACAAGCTTATTCCAGATGTTAATATTGATGGGGGGAAGTAAACGGTGTGTATAATGAAGATAGGAAGGGGCAGGTTCTTCTGAGGAGGGGCACATTGTATTGATGGGTAAAAGGGGATAAACTTCTATATGAAGTGGGTGACTGGGATTTACATATCGGATTCTCTTGCCATATAGCACCCTAACCACACTGAGATCCCGTATTCCTTTCAGCCAACGCATTGCTATAATTTCATTGTAGCCACAAAAAGGCTCAGGTTAAAAAGAATCGGACTCGTTCTCTCTTCGTGCTTTCGCCACGTGGGATTTTCAAGCGAGAAGGTAGGGCCACGTACCCCTTTAGTGGCATGTGAACAACCTTACCTTACAAGGACAGTTACCTAATGGAACAGGCTAAAGACCGAAGTTTAT
Source organism: Sanghuangporus weigelae (assembly GCA_033182465.1). Taxonomy (NCBI): domain Eukaryota; kingdom Fungi; phylum Basidiomycota; class Agaricomycetes; order Hymenochaetales; family Hymenochaetaceae; genus Sanghuangporus; species Sanghuangporus weigelae. The sequence goes on from CP137326.1 coordinate 1,645,007, forward strand.
TTTATTCAGATGTACGCTATCTATACTACGTTATCGTTGACTAGTCAACCTATTTCTCTTGAAAAAGGTCAATAAAGCCACGCCATCGGAACGCCGCGCAAACCACAAGGCCTTACAAAAGTGAACGAAAATGAAAATAATCGTTAATTCGCTGAGCTGGGAAAGAAGAAGTCGAAATGAATAAGAAGTTGGGCTGAAACTGATACCCGACTTGACCGCCGCCTTACATCATCCTCAATGTCCGTTCGACCCAAAGTTACAATAACGAATTGAACTGGAATAGATGGTGCGGAAGGCCACGAAGGAAAGTATGGAGCTCCGCAATTCACTGAGCGACTTCACCGCTTCACCGCTTCTTGAAGACGAGAATGACGTAGAGCAGGACGCGATATGTCAATGCGATGAGCAAAAGGATCACTGCGTAAAGGTCGAAGCTTATCCCGCGAATGTCCAAAGCCTGTAATAGCGCGAAGTCGAGTCGGAGTCGATCCATCGATAGAAGAGGGATTAAGTTGTGTTCATAGAGCGCACATAGCAGTTTTCCAAGATTATAGTTGTCGGTGGTGGTCAGGAAGAAGAAGAGGAGGTCAAAAAAAGAGAGATGCAGCCAAGTTATTGAGAAGAAGCAGATGAGGACGGATATAGAAGCGGAAGCGGAATGATTTCGTTGAGCGCGATGTTTTGACAGAACGAAAACACGTTCGTGAAGAACCAACGGCCGTAAGCAATATGGTCGCGACCGAGTGACAGGTGAGTGAAAGAAGCAAGGCGAGCCATCGGCGGAGGTTCGCGAACGAGCGTGCGTGTACATCACCAAACAAATCCACAAAAACCGAACCAAGCCCGATTATCATATCATGTATATGTATCAGGGACGAAGCGGACGAGGCGAAGACAGCGGAACAACCATGTATCAGTGGACCGACATTTGCATCATGAGATGGGCGCGGTGGGAGAAATGGTACACCAGAAGCCAGACGAGGAACGATCGAAATCCGTTTTCGTGTCGTAAAGGTCCATCATATGGTATAAAAATAACGTCGATAGAAATAATGATAAACATTAGAGTTATCAAGGTCCCGAAAGGTAATCGATGAACACTAGAATTTTCGTACCTCTAAAACGTCATCCCCCGCAATTGCACATTGACCCTGGGCGACGAGAGAACTGGGGTAGTCGCAAAAGCAGCTGCCATCATTCTGCTCTGCACACGTCAGTATGATACCGTGGAAGTCATTAAACACAAGCAAGTTAAACGCGTATGTCTAAATATAAATCAGTCAACTTCTTATTATTCAATGAATGAAGAGAGAGAAAAGCTAGTCCAAACCTGATAGTCGATCCAATGTGCCCAATAGTACCAGAAACGCGGAAGGTTCATGGCACGGATGAAATAGCCTCCAACGCACTTTTTGTGTTCGAGGAACACGTTTGTTACGTGCGTCAGAAAATAAGTCCAGTCAGTGATTGAGAGAGAATAAAAGCTACCGACCATCCAGAAGCCATTTAGGAAAGATGCGATAGCAAGCGATGCCACAAAGATCGGGATGATTGCAGCGACCATCGCGGACTACGAAAATAGAGTCAACCCCAGTTCAGGAATCTCATTGCGCCTCGGAGGTCTCGAGGGAGCGTATCAAGAAAGGAGAAAAAGAAAAAGGAAGTCGTACCTGGGATTCCGCCGCATAGACAGCAAGGAACAGAACTCCGAGGAACTTGAAGAAGTGGTCTGCTCCAGGGTTAAGGCCGATGCTCCAGTAGCAAAGCACGGCAAAGAGCAGAGAACACAAGAATAGATACGGGAGCGTTACGATCGAATTCGCCAGGACGTACGCAGCCGGTCCGTACAACCCATTCATACGCTCCCGTACGAAAACGAGTCGCTCTTCGAGGAAAGCTGGGATACCTGCTACGCTCATGAACCCGAGGAAAGCCACGGAATAGAAATGCACGCTGAGTCGATCGTTCTGGCCCGATTGCGCATCATACACGCGCCCCGAGGAGAGGGGATCAATACAAAAGCAAAGAGAAAAAAAAGGTTCGACGACGTCACAACGCCAACAGTGGGAGAGACAGAGACGAGATTCGTTTCGTTAGAACAACTACTAATAGATCCGAAAATAAAATCATTGAATACAACGTACTATTTTTGCAGACGTCTGAGCGAGATTGACCCACACAGTCGCCAATAGAACGCCCATGCCCACTGCGAAATGACGTAGGTGTATAGGTGTATCAAGAGCATCAGGCATCGCGAGAGAAAAACAATGATGTCAGAGACCGACAAGTATATTTCGATCACATAGTTTAGAATCGGCCCGAAGTAGAGAAGGTAAAGAAAAGCAATGAAATGCTTACAATACATTCCGATTCTCACGCCGTAGGCAAGCAAGTTACGCGAGTAATTGATCGCATTTCGCTCCATTAGAATGAAAGTCTGGTGCACACCGCGGTGGAGGTTCCCCCAAATGGATCGACGCTCTTCACCAACTGGATTTTGCGGCTCCTTTGCGATAGCCACGCCGCCTTCGAATTTCGCGGTGAGGTGAGGCATGTGTTCATCTTGATGGACCTGAGCGTAAGCTTCCCAGCACTCTGCGAGCTCGCGGGCGCGCATTTCGCGCTGTGCAGCGTCGCGGATGAAATCGGTGCTCGTAACATCGAGCGCGTGGTCAGCCGGGTTCGCATGGAGCGGCACCGGATGAGAAAGACCTTTGTCCAGATACTTCGACAACAGATCTGAAGGAAATAGAAAGAGAGATACTATCAGTTTCAGTTGGAGATGGAAACAAATTTAAAAATCGGATTATTTCGTTCCCCTTACCGATCGGGCCGAAGTAGACAGTGCGACCCTGCGCAAGAAGGAGCAGCTTGTCGAAGAGCGCAAACGACTCCCAGTTTGGCTGATGAATACTCGCAATGACGATCATACCATGCTGCTCAGCGACTCTCTTCACTATAATAATCATTTGAAATAGTTATAATTAGCATTTTTGACGGGGAAGGATGGCGATGATGCAGTAAAGATAACGAGTTTTCTTCCTGTAGATTACCCAGGCGATACAATAGAGAAAAAGAACGGGACGTACCGGCTTGGAGGACTTCATAGCTCGCCCGACTGTCGAGGCCACTGGTCGGTTCGTCGAGAAGCAGTATCTTCGGCATCGTGACGAGCCCCGCGCCGAGCGTGACGCGACGCTTTTGGCCACCTGAGATACCTCGCTGGATAACGTTACCAATCCGGTTACGGCGTACATCCGTGAGGCCGAGTTCTGTGATGACGCGTTCGACGCGTTCATGAATTACTTGCTTCGGTGTAGAAGGGTCCAAGCTACGATATTATTTGGGGTTTAGAGTTAGAGGGTTCCGGGGAACGATGAAAGGGTATCTATGAAAACTCCACCTTAGACGCGCAGCGAAGGTGATAGTTTCTTGGACCGTGAGCACGCCAAGCAGCGCGTCGTCTTGTTCGACGTATGCTGCAAGTTCCTTCATACTAATGCGATCATGTCCGTTCACGGCAACCTGAGAACACCCATTTAATTCACGTCTAGCCAAACGCCGCAAGTTTATAGAATGGAAACTGACCTTTCCCTGGGTGGCCGGAGTACGCTTGGACAGAACATCCAATATGGTCGACTTTCCGGCTCCAGAGGGGCCCATCACTGCATGCGTTGATTCACCCAATGTAATGATATCATCACAATGCTATTGCCTACCAGCAAGCATCTCTCCAGAAGCAACTGAGCCGGAAACATTGGTCAGGATAGGTTTTCCCTTGATTGAATGCGAGATGTTCTCCCATTCAAGGACCAGATGCTCGAGTGGCTTCTGCGCCTAAAAATATCCGGAATCCGCGGTTAGCTCCGTCGCAAAGGAATGAAAGGAAGGAAGAGCGGCCCTTGGGATATCTAAAGCTCTAAAAGGAAACTTACTTCGACGTCGGTTGGATGAAGAGGGACGAAAGTCTGCATGGTCATCGTTGCGAGTGATGGAGGGGGACAGAACGGTGGCGTCTAAATTTGTGAGAATTGATAATTGGCACATCTCTGCCCGCATAAGTACCCCAAGAATCAACCTAGCCCTCGATAGACCAAACAAGTTTGTCAGACGAAATCATAGAGATTGAATACTTCACGTGACCAGGCATGATGCCAAAGCCAAAGACCACAGGATAAGGGTTAGGTGAAGATCAGAGCCAGTTGAAATCTGAAGATGTCACGGTTCATCACGTGAAGGAACAGCAGAGCGACAAGCTGGACAACCGCTGAGGATCTAGAACTGTTCCGTGGGCGTACATAGGGACTTGATCGAAGAGAAGAGAGTGATCGGATGGATAGTCAGCTTTGCATCTGTAACAAATAGTCGACAGGAGAAAGGGGGATGAACGAAATAAGAGCTGGCAGACAGATGCATTGATTGAAAGGCGCTTTAGTGATGCGTTCTATGTTGAGTTTACAAGATATGCCATTTTCGAGCCAAGACGGAATGAGAGTTGAAAGGGAAAATTGGACCAGCCAAATAAGGCAAGACGAGACTCGAGAGTCGACCCTGAAGTTGATAACGTGGGAATAGACCCTGATAGAGCGAGCCGACGCGACCATTACGGCCACTCATCCAAATACGTGCCCTTCCATAAGGAGGGGATGGAAACGTCAGAGGACGCTGTACGACCGGAGACCTCGGAGATTAGGGAAAATATGAAAATGATGAAAATGAATGAAAATTGCGTGGGTAAATTGGACATTGCTTCGGACACGGACACGGACACGAACACAGGCGCAGACACAGAGCGGACACCAGACGTAGACACGGACCGAAGAGTAGAAGGGAGGAAGCAATAGTAGCACCAGCAGCAGTAATAGCTCTGCTTCTCGTCACAAAAGAGATGTGTATCTTGGATGCTCCTGCCTAACTTTACTTTCCCTTCCTTCCTTCCTTCCTTCCTTCCTTTGATCAACCGACCGAGGATTGGATTCCTTCCCGCCAGTCTACTCTTGCACATCTACTAACTCTCCTCATCCTCATCCTTCCCCTTATTTCATCTACACCACGGTCTCCGTGGCGGTCCTGCTCTCCTATCATCTCTCCTTCTCCGCCTGTTCCGTCGTCCGTCCCTTCCACTCATAGAAATATCTCCATCCATATATCTTGCTCACCACAATCAGCTCGCTCTCCCGCCCACCGCGCTCTCTTCAGGTACTCTGACCCGGGGATTGCAGTCTTCTCCTCTACCAATGTCTCCCTCTCCATCATCCGACCAATTCTCCCATCATCCGGCGAAACACAGATCGCCTGAGCACGGTGATGAACATGACCATGAGCACCAGCCAAATAGTGGTTCGACGCGTCCTCCCACAAAGAGAGCGCGCAAAGCTATCAACTGTGCTCCTTGTCGTACTAGCAAACTGAAATGTGACAAGTCTGTCTACTCAATTGTTCACGTCTGTCTGTTATCCTGACAATAACCCCGTAGAGCTCGACCGTGTTCATCATGTATACTCAGAGGTAAAGATGTCTGTCAGACAGGTAGAGCATTCTTCTCTGACAAGTAGTTTATTCTTCAAGGTACCGCTCCGCAATGCTACAGCGACGCCAAAGACGAAAATGGTCATCGGTAAGCTCTCTTCGTCTGTACTTTTGATAATCTTGAACTCAATAAACTTTAAATCTTAGGCGCAACGGTATTGATCCGCATAACGAAATTGCCCGTATACGCCAGTCAGTCGCGACACTTGAAGCGTATGTTATCCGCGGTGTAGCTGCACGTGCGGCAGACGCGAGCGCGTCATCTGCCAAATCTTCAAGACGCGAAGCTACGAGCTCCCAATTACACAACTCCGTCAAACAGGAACCCGACCCAGATGCGCTGGCAGTGCCCGGCATGCTCGCCGAGCGCGGCAGAGGTGGCTTCTATGCTGGCCCGACTTCGACAGCCACGCTTCTGTATTCGCTTAAGAATGACGCCCGCGATGGAAACGACGAGACCGATCGTGGGTCCACCGGTGACTCGGAAGCGGACGACGCACCGACGGATATCTCACGTGGATTCGACGACGACCTTCTAGCGCAGCTGCCCGCGATCCACGTCATTGACGGGCTTGTCGACTATTATCTCAATTTTTGCAATTGGATGTACCGACATGTCTATCCGCCCACCTTCACTGCGTCTTGGAACCGCTTCAAGGAATGCGCGTCAGCAGACCGACTCATGCTCGCGACTCTCGCTGTTGTTATGGCTGTTGCGGTGCGATACTTACCCGAACAGCATGCTTTGCTGTCAGCGCTTCCAGGCGTATCACGCGAGGTCAGTCGTCATTCTCGATTCGTCTTTACGGAGATATCCGTTCTAATTTAATTAATTATAGGATATTGGTGAGCGTTTCTACATGGTAGGATGCGAGGCGCTCGCAAGATATCGAGCAGAGAGCCGCCAGCTCTCACTCGAACTTGTCGAATTGCTGCTCATCCGCACGCATTACCTTACTCTCTCGAAGAACGAGAGCGAAGAAATCTGGTCTATTCGCGGTGAACTTGTCAGTATCGGAACGGCCATGGGTCTACATCGCGATCCCGATAAGTGGCGCATGCATCGCGAGGTGGCAGAACGCCGCCGATGGGCATGGTGGCATATCCTTTTGCTCGAACGGTTAGTCCTTGATTGAGAATCCGTTTTGGTTAGCAACTGCAACTGACGCCCTAAAAAATTTGTAATTTAGATGGCAGTGCTTCCTTTTCGGTCGTCCCCTATCCATCGCTGGCCATCACTTTGATACACGTATGCCGTCCCACGTTGACACCAGTATCGACAAAACCGGCCGCCTGTTCTTACCAAACATCTACATGTTCAAGCTGGCAGATATTTTGGGGGATATAGTCGATGACGCGGTATCAATCAGGCCAGTGCCGTACTCGCGTGTCCTTGAACACGATAAGGACCTCGTTGAGTGGATGGATGATCTGCCAAGAGAGCTTGACTGTAAGTCTATCTTCTTTGATGTGCAGTTCCTAATTTGGAAATAACATACTGACGCCACATTTCGCAACATCGCATAGTGGATGAGTACCGTCTCGCACGTTCGCTCGCCAGCCCCGACCCGGCGGATATGCGTCTTGGCGTTCTCAGCGTAATGTACGTCGCACTTCCGCTACCGTCCGCAAAGCTTCTCTTCGATTCTTAGTTTCCACCCAACTTATGTTGTCTATCTTACAGAATCCGTACAAGCTACTATCATATCCGATTCACGCTGCACCGCCCGTATGCTGCTGCTGCACACGACACGCATCCCACGCAGAGTGCTTCTTCGTCAGGGAAGAATGCGAACACGACCGTGAACACCGAACACCATGCGCGTATGGCGCAATCGTTAGACACCGCTGCGAGCGCAGCAGACAAGCTTATTCAACTCGTAGCGCAGGCTCGGCCTGAAGTGCTCGGGAACGGGAATGGTGCATCGTTCGCGGTCTCTGCGCATGTGCATTGGGGTCCATTCCATTGCTTCTCGGCGGCAATGTTCTTCTCACTTCAGCTTGTCGCGGACCCGAACCAGCCTGGTGCAAGTCTGTTTCGCGCAAATATTCGTCGGGTGCTTGATTTGCTGAGCATGTCGCGCGGCGTTGCGATCGCGGATAAGGCGAGCGATATGCTGCTTGCACTGCGTCCCTTGTATGATCCCGAAGTTGAGGACGAAGAACTACGCGGGAGATCGAAAGAAAATGTCATTGCGCTTGTCAAGAGTCTCGCCTTCCCTTATCATGACTCGATGGCCAACCACGGGCATGGCGCGCGATCACATCACGCAGACTCTCCGTGCAGCTCGGGGCACCCAACTTCGCCGACGGCGTTACGTGCGACCGGCGCTTCTGGCACATCTTCCCCAGGCGGGACGGCGCTCATGCCATTAATGTCACCCACTATCCCGCGTTCGAATGGACACACCGGCCTGACACCTGCCCCACCTTACTCGCGCAGCGCCTCGCAAGCGCAGCTCGCAGACATCCTTGCGCCCAGCCACACTAGCAGTAGTACAGCCACCCCGCCCTCAAATGGAAGCGCCCAAGATTATTCTGCTTACGCTGCACAGAATGGTTCTTCCACGAGGGCAGCGGCAAATGGGCTCCGCCCGACGCCTACGTTCCCGCTTCCTACTTCCGCTGGTGGCGCTTTTGCAGCACACCCCTCCGCTCCGGGCGCAGATAACGTATCCATGTGGGGTGCTTCGGTGGGGTTCGGACAGGGCGAGTGGACGCGTTTCCTGGACGTCCTCGAGCGCACTGAGACTTCCGGACTGATGACCTCTTGAAAATTTCTAACTTCTTTCTCATCGTCGCTGTGTCACCATCATCTGTCTGTTTGCCGCATTGATCCCCTCTCTGCTGATTTTATTTCCTGTTCTGTTTTGCCTTCTGTATCCATCCAATATCTATCATACTACTAGTCATTCTGTGCTCTCGCAATGCTTTCTCTTGATATCATTTTGGAGACGGGTCTGCACGTGTATAGCGACTGCTAGAGCAAAGTGTAACATTTTAATACTATTATCTCGTCTATCACTAGCCTCAGGGGAGTACGGTCGACTGTACAAATGCTCATGTCTGCTCTCATGTAGGTCCTCATTTTCATGTAAGCAACGACAAAAGCGGCCCTCTTACACAAGCAGATTTGTGGTCAGGTTTCGTTTTGCGCATTTTGCAATCCACCGTCAGTATTGGGTGGCTCCTCGCGGTGACCAAAGATCCATCATGCTTCCCCCCAGTACCTCGAGTTCCAAGAGAACAAAGTAACAAGGGTCATCACACGGATTTCTTTCTCCACTCAAATCCAGAGAATGCATTGGTAAATGCTTTGGGGGTGCTTCTTTCTTCTTGGAGCTTCGTCAGTTCTTTATCTACGCCCCCAAGTACGCCATCTCCTTGGGTCCAAGGTCATGGTTCTCAATCTTAGAAAGAACATGTATATATTCTCATCTGCCTTTATTGCTTGATGGGGAACGAATTTTGCTTCCGTGCGGTACTTCTTCTCTTACCATTTGCGTCGCCTGCACCACTCTGACCTTCCTTACGAGATATGCTCAGGTGATAAGGACGTTACGAAGAGAACAGAACTTCTGTGACCACAGTTTGAGTTGTTCGATCGACGCTTAGCATGCCAGATAAGTCGATGTGAGCGGACAGCCACGTTCCGCTCCGTCTCTGACTCTATTTGTTTATCCGACTTTCAGCTCGGCATTCCCACTCCCTCTCGAGAGAAGTCGCCCAAGGTGTTTCTTATTCAATGATCAGCGGCCATCAATCGCAGACTTTCATTAAGCAAATCAGCGTAGCTAAGTCTTGGCACCTTCTATTAAGGTGGAATCCCAGTCCCGACACCCGAGTCCGATGCAGATTTTGGTTTTGTTTTCTTGCTCTCCGTGCCCGGCGCCTTTGGGAATTCCAGGCCAGGGGCGTCTACTTTCCACCTATCAGGGGCCACTGAGGCACATGTATACTCCTTACTCGAAGACTTCGTGCTACGTACTCGGATACTTTCCCAACTGCCTTCTAGAGGCAGGACCAAGGAAACCGTTCGGTAAAATTGAATTAGAGAATAACCTGCGTAAAGTTGGTGATACCGATAGGAAATTAGGAATACACAGATCTAGCGGCCCGATCTGAGTATTGATTACAGAGGAACTAGCGGAATGCTTAACGCGAAGTCGATGGTATGCATTGTCATTGGTATTTCCTGCTATTCAGCGGGGGCCTGACCCGACCCGGGCATTATTAAACTTCTCTTAGACAAAAATCGCACTACCCTGCGATTTACGAAAACTGGCACGGGAAACGGTCGCCATCTTTGCACTGTACGGTCGTGGTTTTCTCATGGCGACTCCGTGAGTCCACGTGTGGCTTGTTGAAATAGCGACATATCTACTAGGTGTAGCTCCGTTTGAATCGTCCATCAGCCTTGAAATGCTGATGCTAACCGTCTCGCTCGTCAAATGAATCGATTTATGATTTCAGTCTCTTTCCTATTAGTCTCGATGCAGGATTCGAGCGCGTTGTTATCGGACTTCGGTCAGTATCGCTTCTGTCTTGGCCTGGCGCTTCTAGAGCTTGGAGCACGTACCGGGATCATTTAATGGTGGACCCTAATCTTGTCCGTCCCATGCAGAAAGCATCATCTGGATACTCATGATCAGCAGTTCGCATATGGGTAATTACCGCTACCCTGGTTGGTGCACTAGAGGGAACTCTCGTAAATGTGTTCTAATCGTGGTGGATATTCTCTAGCTACATTATTCACTTTGAGGCTTGAGCTTGCCGTCAATTTGCAAAAGGCTCTTATCTTTCTCCGAAAGGCCACTATTATTTGGAGAAGAGCATTGTTTACCTCGTTATCGATCAAGTCGTGGGAGGACGCTTTCTTGTATGCACGAATGCTGAACCATTAGCTTGGCTATTGCGCCTAAAAACGCTCATGGAATAATTACGGCAGTCCCGCAAAGACTTGAGCCTTCCTATTGACACACCATCCTTTACGGTTCCTATCTTAGTACTATGGCCAGTGCGTTGGTTTACAATAGCTTGAGGAGTGAGGACATGTCCGCACCAACGCCGTCCATGATGGCTAATCCCACGTCTCCATCGCTTAGTGATAGCGGAAGGGCGCATCCTTCCCGCGAGACTCCGTATGCCGGCATTGATCAGAACTTATCTACACCTTCAACAGAGTTTGGACTGATCTGAGGACCTGGCTCGGAAAACGGTGGTCCTGCACGTATCTCTAACGGAAAGATCCAAGAAATGAAACCTGGCCCACACGTTCGCGTGACAATCAATCTCCTGAGATCATTTCCGTTGCATTTCGCCTTCTGTTTGTATACGAGTATTTCAATCTTTTCCTAGAACGCCTCCTATTTCTCGGAAGCTCATTATTATCCGATGCACAAAAACCTACTGCACTGCATTCTGTTTGTACGCGAATTGGTTGTGGTTATTTCTCTGGAACCAGTATTGATGCATTTCTTTTCTTGGTAAGTATTGCCCAACGAAAGGATGAAAGCAGAGCCAAATATGGAGGACAATCCACTGTTATTATCATTAATGTCGCCTTTGATGGATTATTTGATGCCGGAGCGACTGTAAGCCGAATTGAGTTTGATAAGATGTTCCTTCCCATTCATCTAGCTTTCTTTGCTACCCACGTATAATTTGGTTTGATATGAAAGGCCGGATATGCTGCCTAGTAATGCCGAGAGCGTAGCATGTAGCAGGAAATTATAAGTGGGCCACTTATGGTATGGACGACCATTGGACCTATTCGGAATCGGAATCGTCGTAACATCCGTCGGGCACGTGATCGCGTAACCCGTGCTGACTGCGGACTTGGAGGAAGCCTCTTCACCACAATTAATCGTCCCAAAGAGTTTCGAGCAAGATAGATGGCCGTTACCGAGCCCCCGTAGATTTCACTGCTTGCTTTTACTCTTTCATCTAGATGTCCGTACCACTATACGTCCTTCAATGTGTGTACCTGGTCATAGCGTCTTGTCTATCTAGCAGTCTCGGACCTGGCAGCGACGATTCGGGTGTGCTCTCGGCACGGGGACAGTGGAGCTTAGATGCGAAAGACGTGCTTCCGGGCTGGTATGATCCGCGAATCAATGGTGGACGCATGCTTGATGTACGTATCTCGTTCCGTCCTGCGTTTACTGCAGCAATCACGCTCGCAGGATCAAAGTTCACTCACTTACGAGCGAAATTTCTGGCATCTAACTTTGATTGAATTCAGTTTACAACACGCCACTTCGGAGAGCCGCTGAACGTGATCATCTCCGGCCATTCTGACCCCTTCATTCTGACGGAGGCCGGTTTCCGTTACTATGCGAAGTGAGTTCTTCAGGACAAAGACGAGTAAGATGCGACCTTCTGAAATCAAATTTCCGTGCTTTCCGCAAGGTCAATCGGATTCTCAGAAGAGTGCCTGGGCCTGCACTACGGTAATATCCACCGTGCAGACTTGGGTGACGGAGACGGGCGCAAGGAAGAGCTCTTTCTTGTCCGGCAGCATTACTTCCCCGTATGGGGAACATGTTGGGAAAGCGTGGCAGGTATGTCTTCCAATCTTCCCTTCCTTACGTGCGAATGCCTTTCCTTATCTCTGTGATGAGTGCGAGGTCTACCTTACAAAGCATCCGAAGTTTGTGAGTTCGGCGGAGGTCAGCACCATCCGAGGTGAACTGTCTACTTCATGATGGAAAGCTTCGTCGTTTCATTTTTATCCGCTTATCCCATAGCATCAATCCTGAGCCATTCCAATTCCGCGGAACTGTTTTGTATCTCACTTTTCAACCTGTCAGGTGGAAATCATTTCCGAGCCTGGAAGCAGAATGGTACGCTTGCGAACAGCGGTGCATGGTTCCTAGCGTGAGATTGATTTTTGAGATCTAAGGAGTACCTACTGATTTTTCTTGACTCTTTCCTTACGATGTGATCACGTTTAAATCGCAGAGTGTCCAAGGAAGAGGTGAGCATCGCAAACCGTAACTTAGACACTCGCCGTGACCAATTTTTATTAATTTTATAGGACTCCAGCAAGAATCATAAGATCATCGATGATGGATATAATATCGGCCGAGATCTACTCGTTGAGAAAGCAGCGGCAGGAAGCCATTGGAAAGGTATATGGTGGCGTGCGGATGTAGTCTGGAACCAGAACGACCTACTGAAACCTGGGAGATGTGGTGAGGATTTGATTCTTTGGTTTATTTCTTGGCTTGGCAAGTGATGCCGGTGCGACGAAACTCTTTTTACTGTCGGCTTGAGATCCATAGATCTGGATGCTTCTTGCAAGTTATTCCTTTTGTGGGGTAGAGGCATCTCTCTGAGCGGGGAACTTTATTCACCTCGGAGGATGCTCTGTATGATCTTGCTACGCATTCTGAATGCTTCCCAATTTCCTCTGACTTGGCACTCGTAAATTTTGATGCTTACAATTACCTTGGTGTTCCCACAGGTATCAATCATGGTATTGCTCAGGATGGGCGGGTGGCCGTCCTTACCATAAAGCGCATCTAACGGTGTTCCATGTCTCTCCTCGTTCCGTCTGTTCTATCTTGAGATGTTCCGACGCATCCTGAACATCCCGCAGGATGTTCAACTTCTGGGCCTCACGACAATCTCATGACCTTTTACGACATATATGTGCATTTGATCCTCTTTCTTTTGCCATTACTACTCTCGAACTATAAGGAATCTGAGACATTTACTTACACTGTATCTATAGTTTCGCAATTCAATGCTGTCTGAAGAGCACTGCAAAGGTAATAGATGCCGTCCAATACATTAACATTTCGAAGTTGATCTCCTCGAGGACCTCGGACTAGCCCCGAAAATCGCGAGCAATATAATTGCCTCTGGGATTTGCTTTCCAAACAAATGGCGCGAGTATCCCGTGAGAAGTCTGTATTGAACTCACTCGTATTCCCAAGAGTATGCCCAAGGCCGTGCTATGCTGCCATCGTGGTCCTCTAATGCGCCATCAAAAGTTCAAAGTCTACCACTCAACCTTCAGAATGAAATCGCTAAACGCTTTATACTCTGAAAAAGGGAAGCACCTTGAACGGCAGATTCCATCACGCATAACTGACTATCAACCAAATGGCAGTATTCATTGGCGATGAGTAAGTGGAGATGTATATTGATAAGTCGAGGGAAAGTGATATGCTCCTTCATGAACGTTCAGGAGATCATCTGCCCTTCAATAATTTCCGCGGAATAACTGTGTTGATAATACAGTGAGCAAAACAAGTCGACTTCTTTGTTGATTTTCAATAATTCAGTCATGACAATCTTCTACAGCTACAGATATTTGGAGTGAGCATTCCTGGACTACCATCGAGAAGACTTTCCATCACATTGTTTATACGGTATACATTGTGTTGCATAATTTGAAAGATTGACATATTTATAGGCATCCTGTAAGGTAACATCGGTCGACATCCTTTTAGCCAATGAATTTGAAAACAATAAATCATCAACGACCTGAATGATGATTTTAGAATTGAGTGCACGGCGTGGCAAAAGCACTTCGACTGATTCTGGCTGAGAAACTGATCATTTTCACAGCTGATTGAAATCAGAATGAACTGATAGAGAGCTGGTTCGACGGTGTTGAAGATGCCCGGACTTCTTTAGGGACGCCATTAGAGTCGGAATATACAAATGGACCACAACTATTTGATCTGACGCATCCAATCAAAACTTGTTTAGCACCTTCGATTATGATTTTTCAATTAGAAATCCACTTACATTGCACACAATGCCCGAATAAAGCTACGAATTTCATTTTAAGCCAGATGTAGAAACCATGCTTCATTGCATTCAGATCGCGATAGTACACGGTAGATACAAGTCCATCTTGACTAGGCAAAACTAACACTCGGTCGCGGGAAAAGATACTCATACAAAGTCTGTTCGGTTCACGGTCTTACCAAGAGGATCGTCAATGCTGGAGAGATAAAACGTTCAATTCGTCTCAGCATCCGTAAACTCCGTCGTGGCGATGCCAACACGAGAGTTGGTCGTATCATAAATAGTGTAGAAACGTTGGACTGTGGGATCGAATAAATCAACCTCGGAAGACCTAGAAGATGTAAAGAAAAATGCACGTACGCCAGACGAATCCGTTAATGAAATCGAGTCCCTGCCCACTGTTCTGGCCATTATCCGCAGCAACGAGGTAAATTGAATCATTGTCTCCGCCGAGTTCGCTGTTCAGTGATCGGGGCCAGATTTGCGCATTAGGAGTCATCTCGAACGTCGTTCCTCCAATTTGGAAGAAAAGACTCTGCAGGTTACTGTATTCGCGAGCTGAGAGCCTGAGAAGACCTGTCGTCTGATCAAGAGTCGCTCCCGTTGCACGCTGATAAGCTTGGAATGCATCGGTTGCGAGGTATAGCAAAGTTGTGCCAGTATCGACGATGCCTGCCGTGGTGTTCAGGATGGACGTCCCTGAGTTTCCGTACGTGATTGACTTGAATCAACAAAAGTCGCTTAGTTATACCTCTTTCGCGAATTGCGAATGAACACACCTGATCAATACCCCAGTAAGCAGAGGCAGGACTCGTAGACGTGATCGGAACATATGTGATCTCGCCCATCAACTTGGACGAATCGGTTCCACCAAAGGTCAGTTCACCATTCATCAGACTCGAAGATGAACCGGTGGTGGGGTTGTAACTGATGCCGATCGATTCTGTTGGGATGGTGCCTTGCGAATAAAGGTTGTCTGTTACTGTCGGAACCGGCTGATTGCCTCGGACTGTTCCTTCGGTGAGATCGACGGGTCCGATGCCGAGAATGCCGTCCACGCCGTCGAAGCCCTGTCAATATTGAGTAAGCGCTGAAATAAATAAAAAATACAGCGAAGCACTCCGATAATATACTCACTTGTGCAGAGCGTGCTACACCCAGACCTTGTTGTTCAATGACAAGTTCATCGCCGAGAGCGACCGTATCCGTGTATTCTTCACCACTGAAGGATCCGGAGCCATAAGAGACTTGAATGGTCCTTCCGGTGTCCTGAGACGTCGAGGTTCTGGTGTATTCCTTGTCTGCGCCGACCCAGGTATTGCTGCTTCCCGTGTCGATCCTGGAATGAGGTAACGTTAACCAGTGTGAGTACATGAATTGTGACAAGGGGTAAGGGAGACTTACAAGAGCGTGTATTCCGTCGCAGGCGAGCCAACGCCAACCTGCATAGTATAGGTAACCGCAGAATCCGTAACGTCAATGCTAGTTGCGTCCGCAGTCGCAAATGGCTTCCTCGCTAGGACCTGCGCCCTCAGTGCCTTATTATGTTTAACAGCAGGCCCATGCGGACAGTGTCCGGCAACGAGCTTCTGCACACGCGCCCGGTCAACAGCGAGAATCTGCTTTGCGGTGCCACCCTTAGACAATTGTGCTCTAATGGGCAGAGCTTTGATGACGACGTGAGGCTGCGGCATGGTGGAAAACAGTCTGGATGGTTGGCAACCCGTGATGAGTACTATTGTAAAGGGTCGGAAGTCAGAAGAGGGAGGAACAGTGATCGATACAGAGAAGCAAGAAAGCAGGACGTTGGGGCTATTATATAGGCATTCGGAAGGTCGAGTTGCGTCACGTAGGAGTAGGTCATTTCCAGCACATAGAGAGAAGACTATTCTAGGCAAAGACAAGAAGATCTAGAGTTCGCGCAATTGCTCCTAGGAGACAAACACCAAAAGAAGCTCTCTTCGGGAGCCGATAGTGATAACAGGGCCTCATCACAGGATCCGCACACATATCCAAGTCATAATTCCCCAATTGCGCGGCGCCGTTGATGTATTAATAGCATGCTCAGCCGTAGATCACAAAACAGTACGACTCAGACCATTGTGTTTCCTTGTGAAGCATGGCCGGCGAGGAGAGGGACCTCTAAAGAGACTACACAGGCCATGTCAGCATAAAGTTCCGCGATTCTCATCGCGTGGTGCGCAGTCGCTGTAGCTCCATCCGCATCTGACATCAGAGGGGCCGGGGTAGATGTGGGATGGAAACGTGAATATGAGAAGAAGCAAGCGTTGCGGTAGTTAGCGATGATAACAAGAATAAAACATATACCCAAGGAGCAGTGCATATCCTGTACATGCGGCTAAAAATGTACGCGTGATTCAGTTTAATTCCTCGTGATGGAAGAGTTTAAGGGATTGGCTCGTGGGGCTTTAATAGATTGAGCGCCCGTGCTTAAGTCCGAGTGGTGTTAATGCAAAAAGTATTTCGACAGTTTTGTGGGTATGTCTTTTCGATACATCCAAAACAGACGTAGCATCCCTCAGTTGAGACCGGCTGGCGTCGTGGTACTTGATGATGGTCGATACTGAAGGACAATAAGCGAGCCGGCGGCTATAGTTCTATATTTGACCACATGCACGCAAATCGGAAACGGAAGGAATTACATGTGGCGCGAAGCGCGAGAACAAGAATACTCACCGTATCTCCAAAGACTCCTGAGTTGCCCACACCTCCGTAAAGGTAGAAACATAGCCTCGATCCAGACTTATCCACCCGCGTGAACTTGAAGCGGTGCGACTGAAAGGGGCACAAATGACAGGCGAATTCTAGCTTCCATGTTGTTCATGAGCCGACTTCCAATCCGACAGAGATAAGGGAGAAGGCTTTCTCCAACTATTACTAGCTTAGCACGCTCTGATCGTGACGATGACGGAATAATGTACGTCTTCCTCCTTTTCGAAGATGTGGAGGCAATCTCACTGATCTCCACCCTAATCCGATCCGTTGCCCTTCATCGTAAAGGAGCCGATACTTGCACTGGCGTGGACCTTGATTTGCTTTGCTGGTGTCTCGAAAAACCAGTGGTATCTGACGAGCATCAACGACTTGTCTGACGGTTAACAGGAGTGGAACCAGTCACCCCATGCTCCAAGGCGTTTGAGCCGTGTGGGATAGTATCAGTGGCAACTGGGGAAGCTTCTCCAGATTAAGAGAGTTCAGAGGCCCATTCGAAAGGCACCGAGACTTTACGCGTGGATGCTCTGTTCTCAGTCCTTTTTCGCTTCGGAACCGCAGAAACAGCGGTGCGTGCCGCATAGCATCTTGCGTGCCATTCCATCGAATAATCCACGAGACAGAAAACTGCCGAGATGGGTTTGTCGATGAACCTGATCACGATGGTGGTTGTCTTCTTCGGAATTGAAGTCCCTCAACTTGAAACTATTAAGGCACCGTCGTGCGGGAGTCGCGTGGAGCTATCTGAACTAACTTACTGTGTTTGAAGAGTGCGTGTCTTCAAAGACGTCATAAAGCTGCTAAACTTTTTCTCGGATAGAATGTGCAGAGCATCGGCTACATCTATGTAAGGTGACACATTAGTGACATATAAACCTAGTGACACAGCGTAGCAAAACAGGGTGGGGCGGTCGGTCGGTCGGTCGAGTGCTGAGGGTCATGGTTGAGGTTGGGACACGGAGACATCAGACAGTGTACGTATCGCAGAGTGTTCGGAATTAAATTGACAGGCTGAGCCTGGATGCCGGAAGGAGAAAGAGAGGGAGAGTGGCGAAACAAATAGGGTCAGCGATAGTGGCTGACACCCAAAAGAGAAATGAGATGCACACGATACGACTCTTCTTTTTTACTTTTTAATCCTCGATCTCGAGGTCTCCATAAGGCTTCGCTTTGAAATAGCTCTCGTCAAAATGATGCACGCGTACGAATCCGTCTTCCCCGCCTGATGCATAGCACTTCCCTGAAGGGTGTACGGCCAAGCTGTAAACGCAAAACCGGAAAATTAAGAACGAAATTTTGATACGGTAAGGGTAGGAGTTTCACGCACGTATTGATGGGCCCGAAATGTCCTTTTACCCGCCCAAGTTCCTCCTCGAAAATCTTGTGCCAAAATCTTGTCTCAAACTTCCCCTGACGAGACGAAGTTGTTGTTACGCTCATCGCATCTTGCCCTCCTCCCAGCAACACATACGGCTTCCGAGGTGCAATTGCAGCACTATTCAAGGGCGTCTCCGTCTGGTACGTCTTCAACACTCTTAGCGTACGCGTATCGTGCAGACGAGCAGTCTTGTCTTTGCTGCTGGTAACGAAGTACGTGCGGTCGGGGGAGAGTTGGAGGTCGGTGACGACGTCCATGTGCGCACGCTCGTTGTTGAGCGTTTCTTCGCCCGTTTTGGCATCAAAGAGTGCAACTTTGCCGGATTCGTGGCCCGTAAGGATGACGTCGGGTGTTATCCCGAAAGTGCAAACGGTGGGCTTTGAACCAACCGGGTTGAACATCGATGCGGGCTCCTCGGATTCTAACGAATGTCAGCGTTTTATATCAAAAACTCATGTACGTTAAGAAAAAAATCGAGGACGTACGCTGTGTGCCATCTCCCTCTCTATTGATGTTGAAAATCCGAATAGCAGCCTGGTATCCCATACGCTGCTCCGTGATGCACACAATCTGAGTGCTATCTGGACTGAACGCCACGCGCTTCACCGCCGTCGGGAACTCCCAGGTGTACAAACACTTGCCCGTCGAGACTTGCCAGAGCTTCATCGTGTTGTCTGCTGATCCCGAAACGAGAAGTTTAGAATCGTCTAGAGGTATTTAGTTTTAGTACTATTTCACTTCAGAGTAGATATTTGATGATGACTACATACTATCGACATCAACCGTCCAGACGGTACCGTTGTGCCCGTCATACGTCCCCAATCGCTCGCCGTTATCGGTGAACCAGACATTGATGATAAGATCTTTTGAGCATGAGAAGAGTAAGTCGCCTTCCTTGTTGAATTTAATCTGCGTTAGTGAACGCTCATGCCCTGTTTCAAGATAATTTTTTGGGTCAGAAAGGTGATTGAAGTTCGACTAAGTTGAGATGCCTGCCTTGAAGAAGGATTGGTCTCTAATACAATAAGGTCAATGTGCTTAGATGGCCACTGGGATAAACGACTTGACTACTTACCATGTTGTACCAAGTAGCTGTATTGGATTGGATTGGGAGAAGGGTCGTGCAGAACAGATTTCACAGAAGTTGGTCAGTTGTTCCCACGATCATCACTTGGGGGCAAAATCCTTGAACTTTAAATTTAAATTTATATCTTTCCGTCATTGAGGTTCTCTTCGTCGTACTGCTGGTATCATTTGCGTTGGCGTTGGTACCCTGAAAAGGACGTGTTTTCGACTGACACTATACATAATCCAGTTCAAAATATAGCGAGTACAGAGCAATTTCTAATCGTTGCAGAGCAGAGCAGAATATCTACAAACGCGAAAACAATAGCGCAAGGTCATCCTAAGTACTATGTAGTAGTCAGCTTGAGGCAAAAGGCGGATTCGAGCAGTGATCACTGCGTTATTGATTCCTTCCCAAGTTGCCAAATCGAAGCCCGCTCATCGCTGTTCCGCTGCTGTCTCCATTTGTTGGCCGCATCAGAGCAGTCATCGCAAGTGGGTAGCTCGGTGCATTGCTGGTAGGGAACGCGGGAGGGAACGTGGAAGGATGCTGAGGTGATGATGATGATGATGAGGACAATGATAAGGGAAGCATGCTGCGCATGATGGCCTCGACGTCCTCAGCTGTCGGATCTGTAGGTACGAATGCTGGACCGGGGTTTAGAGTCACGACGGAGTCGAAGAGTTCTTCATCTTCGATCTCCTTGACTTTTTCGCGCAAGTTCTTCATGACGCGTTCGAATAGCTCTAAGTCATAGTGATTGGCCGATAATCAGGTCCACATAAGTGTAAGGAAGACTCACGCTGTTCCTCTTTACTGTCTTTCTGTGGTCGGGGCAAGATCACTGGTTTTGGTGACCCAGTCTCTTGCCAGGACGTCCGCCTCAGACCAATCTGCTCCTCGATCTGACGCGCGAACTCTTCATCATCCGTTCCAGCATCTGCTATAGACGAGTCATCCTGGCCATATTCTGTGTTGATAGACTCTGCTGGCGAAGGGGCGCGTAGTACAGGAGTTGCGTAGACTGGATTGACGATGTGTGTTGGTTGAGCTGAAGTGGGCATGTTTTGATAGTCGCGTGTAGTAAGTAAGTATTATGGATGGAGATAACTGAAACAAGCCGACTGAGTCAGATGTGATGTGGGCCAAATAAGAGACAAGAACGCGTGCGCGTCTTGCTCACGTTAATTAGGTCCAAGGTTGTTCTTCCCACGTTCAATGACGCGTAATATCCCACTTTTTGAGCTTTTTAAATTCATCCTTCCATCTTATCAACGTATAAACTGCGTATTTTGATGATAGAATGTTTTTGGTTGTCTATCAGGAAGTCTCAAGGCTGTTCTATTGCCACTGTGAATTAATTTACGGTGTTTTGTGAAATCTAATTCAATCTCCGACCGAAAGCGTGATGATTACCAAGCATAGAATGGCACTACACTTTATAATGGACGCGTCGCGTACCACTTCTCGTTTCTCATCCCACTATCATCCCCGTCTCCTTCTGTCCTCTTCTCTCTTGTCTGTATCGATAGATTAAAATCAGTAGCCTGCAATGGCTTACGTCTACAAGCGAGGTGAGTGCCACGCTTGTCTTTCTCTTCTTTGGTGCATGTCTAACTCGTGGTCGGTTAGATGGGTACGTCTCTTACGGGGTTTGACGCATCAATAAAAGCGTGTTTTGCTCACAATATTATCTTTCATAACTTGCAGACGCAAAGAGCGCGTTGCATTCGACAAGGTACGCGCCTTGCTCATCGATTGTGGTCGCCGCTGCGCGAATTTTCTGACTCTTCACCTAGATCACAGCGCGTATTGGCAAGCTCTGTTTCGGCTTAGATCCCAAGCACGTTGACCCAATCGAGTAAGTAGGGTGCAGAAATCAGACGCGTAATCGACGCTGATTCATCTATACTAGAATCACGAAGAAGGTTGTCTCAGGCGTCTACCAAGGCGTGACTACTGTGGAACTCGATGTGCGTCTAACCTTCCTCATCAATGTAAACCAACGCCGACCACTTGAGATTTAGAATCTTGCTGCCGAAACTGCAGCTTACCTCACTACTAAGCACCCTGACTATGCTATCCTTGCCGCACGTATCGCTATATCCAACCTTCACAAGGAGACCAAGAAGAAGTTTTCCGACGTCATTAGTGATTTGTATAACTATGGTAAGCGTTCCATCGTGTTATACTTTTGTCTATGAGGTGCTTAAACTACCTCAGTGAATCCGAAGACGCGCAAGCCGGCTGGCATGATCTCGAAAGAAACTTTCGAGGTTGTCCGTGACAATGCAGAGCTGCTTGATTCAGTCGTTCTCTACGAGCGCGATTTCCACTACCAATACTTTGGCTTTAAGACTCTTGAGCGCTCATATCTTCTCAGAATCAACGGCAAGATTGCTGAGAGGCCTCAACACATGCTCATGCGTGTTGCCGTCGGTATCCATGGTCGTGATATCGAGCGTGTGGTCGAGACCTACAATCTCATGTCACAGCGATATTTCACGCATGCGAGCCCGACTCTTTTTAATGCCGGCACTCCAAAACCCCAACTCAGCTCATGTTTCCTCGTATGCATGAAAGATGATAGCATCGAAGGCATCTACGATACTTTGAAGCAATGTGCGATGATTAGTAAGACTGCAGGAGGGATCGGTCTAGCAATTCATTGCATCCGTTCTACTGGGTGGGTATGCTGTGATTGTAGGCTGTCTACTTTCAAGCTGACGAGTCTTACAGATCATATATTGCTGGTACAAATGGTTACTCTAATGGAATTGTTCCGATGCTTCGTGCTTATGATGCTACGGCCCGATACGTTGATCAGGGAGGCAACAAGCGTCCTGGTGCCTTCTGCATCTACATTGAGCCTTGGCATCCCGATGTCTTCGAGTTCCTTGACCTTCGCAAAAACCATGGTAAGGAAGAGGTTCGTGCTCGTGACCTGTTCTATGCCCTCTGGATTCCGGACCTCTTGTGAGTCGGTATGCTTCGTTCGGAGGGCTTTATCTGATTTTCTTACAGCATGAAGCGAGTTGAAGCTGACGGAGAATGGCCTCTCTTCTGTCCGAACGAGGCTCCTGGACTGCACGAATGCTGGGGTGAGGAGTTTGAAGCACTCTTCGAGAAATATGAAAAGGAGGGTCGAGCCAGGAAAACAATCAAGGCTCAAAAGTTATGGTATGCTATCATCGAGGCTCAGATTGAGACCGGTGGTCCGTTCATGCTTTACAAGGATTCTGCGAATCGTACGTTACCTTTTATTCTTTCTTCTACCATAGTCTAATATTCGTCTCTAGGTAAATCGAACCAACAAAATCTCGGCACTATCAAGTCTTCGAACCTTTGCACTGAGATCATCGAGTATTCTGCTCCAGATGAGACTGCTGTTTGCAACCTTGCATCCATCGCTCTTCCATCCTTTATCCGCGGCAATAAATATGACTTCCAAACGCTGCACGACGTCGCGAAAGTTGTCACTTTCAACCTCAACCGTATCATCGACGTGAACTACTATCCTGTTCCTGAAGCTCGCAACTCGAATATGCGTCATCGTCCGATTGGTATTGGTGTTCAGGGTCTTGCAGATACCTTTATGGCGCTTCGCTTACCATTCGACTCTCCGGAGGCTCGCAAACTCAACATCCAGATCTTCGAGACGATCTATCACGCTGCTCTTGAGTCCAGCAGTGAGATGGCCGTCGCTGAGGGTCCATATTCGACGTGGGAGGGAAGTCCGGCTTCGCAAGGCAAGCTTCAGTATGACTTTTGGGGTGTCGAACCTAGTGATCTCTGGGACTGGAAGTCACTCAAGGAGAAGATTGTTGCGACTGGCCTCCGCAACTCGTTGCTACTTGCACCAATGCCGACTGCATCGACAAGTCAGATCCTTGGCTTCAACGAATGCTTTGAGCCCTACACCAGCAACATTTACACTCGTCGTGTACTCTCCGGAGAGTTCCAGGTCGTCTGCCCGTGGTTGCTCCGTGAGCTTGTCGAACGCGGCCTTTGGACTGAGCAGATGCGCAACCACATCATCGCGCACAATGGTTCGGTCCAGAACGTTCCTGGCATACCGGACGACGTGAAGGCGATCTACAAGACGGTCTGGGAGCTCTCGCAAAAGATGATCATTGACATGGCTGCGGACCGCGGGGCATTCATCTGCCAGAGTCAGAGTTTGAATATTCATTTACAAGCACCGACGAATGGACAGATGACGAGTATGCATTTCTACGGATGGAAGAAGGGTCTTAAGACCGGGATGTACTATCTCCGTACGCGTCCTGCTTCGCAGGCTATTCAATTCACTGTGGATAAGGCTGCGGTCAAGGCTGCCGAAGCAGCTGCCTCCCTTGCGAACGGAACTGTGTCACCGGTTTCAGCGCCTGCCCCAGCGCCGTTTGCCACCGTACCGAGACCGATGCCGCCTGTTGCATCTCCCCCGCCTCACCAAAACGGACGAGCGTCAGAGCCCCCTGCATCACCAACGAATTCGCACTATGCCTCGCCTGAGCCACAGCCCACGAAGGCAGAAGAGCCTGAGCCACTGTCGCTTGACGGTGAAGTCTCCAGGGCCCCTGTAGACCCTGAGTACGCTGCTGCGTTGCAAAGACAGCGGGAGCGCGAGCTTGCGGAGGCGAAGCTGCTGTGTTCCTTGGAGAACAAGGAGGCGTGCTTGATGTGCTCTGGTTAGATGCTAGATGTGTTGTTACTCACCGCATATGTTTCTCTATGGACTGTTCGTTTGTTTCGCTGTGTACACTGTCACCTCTACTCTGTAACCTGATCATCACCACTCGACTCAGCTCGGCTTGTTTTACTGTCTGTATGTTATTCTATTATGGTCGAATATAGAATGTATCTCCTTTTGCGGCTGTGGCTAGAAAATCCGGAGTTGCTGCTATATTTAACATCTGCATCTGTTGTTCCGAGTTGGGACGCTTGTCCGAGCACGAGTCACGGGACGCTTGTACTCTTACCACCACCACCACCACCACCACCACCACCACCATGTCAGGGCTGCACATCGACTTGTTGTTTGATGAGTACGACCCTCAGTCGTCGGGCTCAGTAGACGAAGAAGAGACTGCAATGGCGATTGAGAACGAAATACCCGACCCACAGCACTCGAGTGCATCGGGTAATATCACCGACTTTGGCACTCAGTTTATCCCAATGCCAATGATAGCACCAGGAGGGCACAGTCTGCTCAACAAATTGCCTATCGAGCTGCTCATTCTCATCTTCTCCTTCTGTATCGAGGACAATCCAGACGTAGCCGCCTCGCTTTCGCTCGTGAACTCGCAATGGCGCGCAATAATGACAGACTTGCCGTCATTGTGGAGTCATCTCCGTCTGAGCGATGTGCGCTTCGAATCGCGGCGGTTACGGTCCAAGGCAGATGTGTGGTTGAATCGCAGTGGGAAGCTCCCGCTGGACATCGACTTTGATACTCGACATCGGGATTCGGTGCTTCCTCTGCTCTCGTATGCGCTGCGTGGTGCCCCGAAGTGGCGGAACGTCTCGTACCTACATTCCCGCATCCGATTCCTGACAGTTAAAGACGGAGAAGAGCCGCAGCTGGAGGGCCTCCTTGTGACACTGTCGCCGAAGAAGTCGATGGAGAGCGATTTGCAGGTGCTCTCGCCGGATGATGAGAATAGTACGAGGACGTGGTGGGGTGGACGGGATATACCGCTGGTGAAGAACTTCAAGGCAGATGACGAGAGGTTGAGGGAGATGTACGTCCTTGGTGTGCGATGCCTCCCTTCCCCGGAAAGCGTTGCACCATTTGAGACGGTAACGTCTCTTGTGCTTATGAACAGTAGCACCGAATGCGACTTCCCGATGCATCGTGCTGTACCCTTTCTTTCGACCTTTCCAGCTCTCCAGTCACTAGAGTTGTCTAACTTCAACGAGCTTTTCCTCGTGCACGACCCTGAATACCGACCAGACTGCGCACAGATCAAGCCTGCCGAACTCACTCAGCTTCGCCGACTCTCCGTCCGCGGAATTTGTTCTTCCCGATGCATACTTTCCCACCTCAGGGCACCACAGCTTCAATCTCTCATCCTCATTCACATTAATTCCAGCACTATGTTCGAGCACCCCAACCCAGGCGAGCCAGGGGACAGCGAAGACGAAGCACACGACTTCTCCCGCTCACCGTGGACGGACCACGCAACGGGTATGGGCCTCCGAAAGCTATTCTCATCGCGCAACGGACATGGCAGTGGCGCACTGGAGCTGAAAGAACTCGTCATGGATTATACCGATCTGAGAACGAAGGATTTCAAATGGCTGTTCGGGCATTTACCCAAGCTGGAGAAGTTTACGATTGTTGCGAGCGATATGTCGGATAATGTGATGCGTGCGCTGGAGGTTGACGTTCCTGGCGTTAACATCAATGTCGATGATAATAACAGCATTGACGCGGATGGCGCAGACCAATGGCGAAGACCCTCTCGCCCACCCGTCCTACCCAGCCTCACCCGACTCAAATTCTCCAAATGCCAGAAAATGACAGGAGACGCCGTAGTTCGTATGATCCACTCCAGGGTACTCGCTGCTCAGCGCGGGCTCGTTGCGCGTTTCGAAGAGCTCAGCACGACAGATTGTCTTCAAGTTACCGAAGCACACCATCAGCAGATTCAGAGCTTCTTCCCTCCTGAGGCCCGGTTGATTTATGCACCCGGGTTTGAGGAGGAGGAATGAAGGGTGACGTGAAGATTTGATTCTTAGTTACGAATGTTATGACGGTTTGGGAATTCTTTTATTTCAATTTATCTTGGCTTTTGGGATTTGATGTGGTAAGCTGGCTGGGTTGATTTTTGATTGTTGTTGTTCATGTATATGGTCACGAGGAGAAATGTATCATAATGTGTATCCGCTCGTTTCTGTGTATTCTCTGCGATTTGCTCTTGTAAACTCGACCTTCACTGGCTATGTTGTATCTATGCATGTACTCTTTGTTACATAGACTTGGAGCGAATGTGTACAAACACCTTTCGCAATATACAAATCTTGTATTCCTTCCAACATGTATCTATGACAGTGCGTCAACAACATATCGATTCTCCCATACTCTATCGTACACGACAAGCTCGACTCCCAACCTCGCACAAAGCTCACTCGTCCTCGGCAAATCCACTCTTGGATCAACTGTCTTGCCTTTCCCGCCTTCCAAGTCCGTCTCGCCATTACTCACCAGCACGCGCTTGAGGAGGGGAAACTGGCTCGCGCTGAGGGTGCTCCAGAGTCGGAAATCTTGGGTACGCCAGTTGATGGCGCTGTATGTATAGTGCATGTGCAGCTCTTCGAGCGTCTGCGGGAGGATGAGTGGTGCTGTCAGTTTTGATATCGTCAGTGGCTCTCCCGAGCCTAGCTCTGTTCCGATATCAAGAGTGGGGGGAAGGGAGAACCGGACACCATCAACGTGCGTGCCCGCACGTAGACGATGCAGTCTCATGCGCTTTAGGTTCGTACACCCTTCCAAGATCTTCTGCATATCTGAATCATGTAAGTAAGCTCCCGATGCAGTGCTCGTATCCAAATAAAATAGTTTGATCGTCAATGTTGAAAGTGAAGGTAAGAGAGAAGCTAGCGCGGAGAGGAGGTGCGAAGAGTCGATGCGTGGAGTTGTATAGTTCGACTCTGAGTTAGGGAAGGTCGGATCTAAGGGAGTAAGTGGAAGCGGGCGCGAAAAGGTTATGTGCAAGTCAAGTGTTTCTAAAGAGTATGGCTTGCGTGGTTGGAAGAGCCAAGATAGATACGCTAGAGGAGTTGTCAGGTATTCATCCCGTATTTGCAAAGCTCTCAAACTTGATGGGGGCGTTAGCTCGAGTGTCTTTTCTTGCCTTTCTTGAGAGTCACCAAGTCCTCCAGAGGGTCTCCTCGGACAAGTCCAGTTCCAGATTCCCAGAAAACGCAAATCAGGAAGTTTTGAGATAGTCGCGCACAATTTGGGCAGGTAGGGACAATGATCCCGTATCGAAAGCATCCACAGTCCCTCTAAACTCTTCAACCCCTCTATAGCATTGAGCACCATGTCGAGTCCGCTGAGATCAGCTAAATGGGCACTTTCGACAGAAAGACAGAAATAACGAAGCGTCGTTAGGCGTGACACGACAGAAGCAAGGGTACACCAGTGCTCGCGCGATACACTTGCCTCATGGAAGAATGTGCAAACTTCGCTCTTGGGTATTTTATAAGCGAACTCTCGAACTCCGGTCCCGCACGCTAAGCTCCTTGCGAAACCTCGCAAGGTCCGTCGGCTGGTAAGTATGATCCTTCGACGGAGGGCCCGTTGCGAAGGCTCTGTCCAGGAGCGGTGGACTAAGGACATTTGCTTGAAGGTTGATTGGAGGTGATACGTGAGGGTAGTAGATGGTTCATCTGACGGGGCAGAAAGAGGCGTGGCGTCTGTTTCGGTGCTGAAGTGATGCATCTCTGCAATCATTTGGTCGAGTACGAGGTCGAAGACTATCGAAGACATTCCAACGATACCCAATCTCGCAGATATGGAACTCGACTTTCCTTGAGGTGAATCAGCACTCTTGTAACTTCTTTTTTCTGCTAGCTCGCGCCGATATTCGGATATGCGTACATCGATATCAGTCGAGCTCTTCAGGTTTAGTTCATCCAAGGAGAAAGAAGGATCCAAAAGAACATTCAAGAGGATATTGAAATGCTGCTTTGACATTCCATTTTGGAGTGATAGTTGAGCCAACAGAGCGTCGGAGTGCGACTTGAATGGAATAAGGAGACCAGTTTGAGGATCGAAGAGCCTTGTACCGTCGAGATCTCGCTCCGACATTGGCTTGAGCGTACTTACCAAAGTATATCAGTGAAGTTGCCTGGCATGCACTTGACAAGAAGCATTATTGCACATGAAAAGTCTTTAATCAGGAGAGGCGACCGCGCAAAGTAGCCATGAGCACTTTATGTCTCTTTCGCTTCATCTGCAGTGGGCTATTCCGCATGTGCTGCGACAAAATCCTACCGAGACTAGTTAGGTCCACAGAATGCATGTACAGTCAGGAGGAAGGTTGTGTTCTTCATATCATGATTATTATTTTATTTCTTATCCATCACTTTCGCGTGGGATCCAACTACTTTCTTTGTTACAGTGAATTCCATAATACAGCTAGTTGCAAAATTGTTGGCAATCATGTGATTTTGTCACTTTTCAGGTCACAAGAGCCTCAAAACACAAATAAAATCATATCTCGCCCAAATCTCAACGGTTTCACATCATCTAAGTTGCTAAATTCATCTTTTCGAAAGGGCTTTCGTTTAGAAAAAATGATCTCGAAAATAGAGCAAAATTTGACCCCAAAATGGCGAAAATATCATTTTCTGCCTCTTCTTTGCATGTGCATTTTTTTCTGTGCTCCCTGCTGGTCCAGCACCTACCCAAAGCTATCCAGAATGATAATATGATTATATTATGAATTTACAGACTGAATTTGAGTTGAATTGTATACCAGAATGTGCTGCTTTGAGGTATGCCTGAATCACTCAAAACTCATCATTTTCCCTAGCCTCCCAAGCTCCAGAAAAAATACTTGCAGGCCAGACTCATGCATGTAAATTCATTTCAGGTGTAATAGACTAGGTTTGCATACTAGCTAGGGCCTCAGCATTCACTGGTGAGCTGGGCTGAGCATAAGGTTCTGGTTGTATGCATCATTCTAGACAGCATCTTCTCAGCTCACTAGTGGATGCTGAGGCCCTAGCTAGTATGCAAACCTAGTCTATTACACCTGAAATGAATTTACATGCATGAGTCTGGCCTGCAAGTATTTTTTCTGGAGCTTGGGAGGCTAGGGAAAATGATGAGTTTTGAGTGATTCAGGCATACCTCAAAGCAGCACATTCTGGTATACAATTCAACTCAAATTCAGTCTGTAAATTCATAATATAATCATATTATCATTCTGGATAGCTTTGGGTAGGTGCTGGACCAGCAGGGAGCACAGAAAAAAATGCACATGCAAAGAAGAGGCAGAAAATGATATTTTCGCTATTTTGGGGTCAATTTTTGCTCTATTTTCTCGATCATTTTTTCTAAACGAAAGCCCTTTCTAAAACATGAATTTAGCAACTTAGATGATGTGAAACCGTTGAGATTTGGGCGAGATATGATTTTATTTGTGTTTTGAGGCTCTTGTGACCTGAAAAGTGACAAAATCACATGATTGCCAACAATTTTGCAACTAGCTGTAAGGTTCTGCCCCTTATGAATTCCCATGAGTGCCGCGTGTCAAGTTTTTTTCAGGCGGAGTTTGTAAAGTAGCTTATTTCAGTAATTTACGTCAATCATGGTGTTGCCCTTCTCCCATGACTACTCCTAAGCTGCCTCGACAGCCGAAAACTTACAGCTAAATGCAAAAAACCTGAGATTCATGTGATGTTATTACTTTTTTTGTTACAAGAGCCTCAAAATACAAAATAAATCATATCTCACCCAAATCTCATCGGTTTCACATCATCTAGGTTGCTAAATTCATCTTTTCAAAAGGACTTTCGTTTAGAAAAAATGATTGAGAAAATAGAGCAAAGTTTGATCCCAAAATGGCAAAAATATGGTTTTTTGTCTCTTCCTTGCATGTGCAATTTTTTCTGTGCTCCCTGCTGGTCCAACACCTCTCCAAAGTTGTCTTAAATGATAATATGATTATAATATGAATTTACAGACTGAATTTGAGTTGAATTGTGTGTCAGAATGTACTGCTTTGAGACATGCCTGAATCACTCAAAACTCATCATTTCCCCCAGCCTCTCAAGTATCAGAAAAAATCCTTACAGGCCAGATTCATGCATGTAAATTCATTTCAGGTATATAAGACTAGGTTTGTATACTAGCTAGGGCCTTAGCATCCACTGGTGAGCTGGGCTGATACTGTCTAGAATAGTGCATACAACCAGAACCTTATGCTCAGCCTAGCTCACCAGTGGATGCTGAGGCCCTAGCTAGTATACAAACCTAGTCTTATATACCTGAAATGAATTTACATGCATGAATCTGGCCTGTAAGGATTTTTTCTGATGCTTGAGAGGCTGGGGGAAATGATGAGTTTTGAGTGATTCAGGCATGTCTCAAAGCAGTACATTCTGACACACAATTCAACTCAAATTCAGTCTGTAAATTCATATTATAATCATATTATCATTTAAGACAACTTTGGAGAGGTGTTGGACCAGCAGGGAGCACAGAAAAAATTGCACATGCAAGGAAGAGACAAAAAACCATATTTTTGCCATTTTGGGGTCAAAATTTGCTCTATTTTCTCAATCATTTTTTCTAAACGAAAGCCATTTTGAAAAGATGAATTTAGCAACTTAGATGATGTGAAACTGATGAGATTTGGGTGAGATATGATTTATTTTGTATTTTGAGGCTCTTGTAACAAAAAAAGTGATGACATCACATGAATCTCAGGTTTTTTGTATTTAGCTGTAGTTTCAAGGACTTACGTAAACCTAATCTTAGATTGCATATATCATGAAGTTTAATTTTTGTCTGAAATTGCTCAGCTTGTTCTAGAATTGAAAACATCGAGCTTTACTACTAAAGAACTGTAGCATATAGCATATGTTGAAGAAATCTCGGCAACTAGTCATCCCCTTTCCACTCATCACACTAAACTGCGCATACAGTTGAGGATCAATCTGGCATTCATACAACTAAAACAGAATATATCATCCTTCTGTTACTCTGGTAGCATCACAGCTCAGTAGAATTGTGTTTTCTAAGTTGTCTACTTTCCCCTATCGCTGGTATCTTGTATGAAGGAAAAGAGCAAGGTTATACAATGTTGACCTATGGTCAGGATGACTGTGACGACAAGAGTCCAGAGCATTCCGCTGGAGATGAATAGCTAAGTTAATGTCTTCTCTCATCCCAGATTGCTTAGAACGAGCCCACTATGAGACTGTAGAAGTTGCTGTTGAAGTGATTCCGCCCTCGTAACTATCCAGAAAGGTCAGCAAGGCCCATTTAATGTCTTTCTTCTTTGGCATCTCCTTTGCTTTCAGTATAGGTAAGTTGCTTCATATTTTGCGTATCTTGGCTAACTGATCTTTCAATTGTATGAGCGTCATGTCTTCGATAGCATCGTGGTCAAACTGCAGTTCGACTGCATCAATTTGTGTGTCATTTTCTTCTTTTCTTTGCCTTCTCATATCACATTTATGACGTTTCATTGCGTAGTCCATCTCCCTCTCGTCCTCAACTTCTCAGCACTGCTTCTTATCCCTTCCCTCAGCATCTTCGATTCAAGCCTGTCTCCTGAGGAACTTTTGGTTGTCTTCAGAGGTGAGTTTCTCTTCAATAAAATCTTCTGTATTATTTCTTTGATATCTGAACAACGCATTGAATAGGTCCACAGTGCTGTTAGGATTTTTGTGATAGAATCTTCTAAAGGAGCCAAGGGCTCCTTCATTCACGTCGTTCATTGCTGGTATCCAAGCCAGTTCCTTCTCTGCTTTGGTGAGTGCTGCAATCGTATCATTGTTATTGAATTCTGATGAAAATTGCTCTCAAGTTGTCAGGGTGCCTTTTAAAAAGACTACAAAAAGCTCTTCAAGCTTCAGTAGTCTTCCTTCGGCAATAAGTTTTTGTATTGCTTTAATTGCATTGGGGCGGTGTCGGTCAGCGGTGTCATATCTGAAGGTGCTACAGATGTCCGTCCTACTAAGGGTGCTGAATGTATGAAGGGACCTCCAAAAATGGGATGCCGACGCTATCAGACTCTCAAAGACCTACTACCCGGCAGGTGCCAGGAACCGTCGGAGACGTAATGGATAGGTCTAGGGATGCCGCTGGACAAAGGGAATAGGATAACAGGACCGCCGCTTGAGAGGGGGGATCACAGGGGGCTGCCGACGTAGCGTAAACACAATAGATGGAGAGAAAGGACCGTATAAGATGAATATATGGACTAAGCTGGAGTGAAAGGCTGGAAAGGGCACTGCAGGGGTGTATGATAGGAAGGCTGGGTCGCCAGGTGGCTGCTGACGTTGAATAAAGGGGTGCCGGATTGAGGGGGAGGCTGCACAAATCTGCCGAAGTAGCATAAACGCGATAGATGAAAGGAAAAGACCGTATAAGATCAATAGATGGGATAAACTGGAGTGAAAGGCTGGAAAGGACGCCGAAGGGGAGTCTGATAAGAAGCCTGGGTCGCTGAAGGGTCGCCGATGTCAAATAGAGGGGCGCCGGACAGGTATAAAGTGTGAGGAGGAGGCTCAGGGTTAAATCCCAAGCCCTACTCACTCACTGAACGTCAGAGCGGCAGAGGCGTACCGGAGGCGGCGAAGGCAAGTAGAATGTGGAGTCAAACAAGAGGAGATGTCAAGGATAGTATATAGTCAAGGGGGAGGCTCAGTACATGAGGGGAGACTCAGAGTGAGGGATATCTCGAACTCTGGCGCTCGGTCTGGTACATGCTCTTGGAATCCTTGCTAGGCTTGGAATCCTTGCTAGGCTTGGAATCCTGTCGTCTACAAGCTAGTATAAGCTCTATATATACTCTACTGCTGTCGCCGACACATCCTACTGTCT
Organism: Sanghuangporus weigelae; assembly: GCA_033182465.1. NCBI lineage: Eukaryota > Fungi > Basidiomycota > Agaricomycetes > Hymenochaetales > Hymenochaetaceae > Sanghuangporus > Sanghuangporus weigelae. The sequence continues at coordinate 1,678,049 of CP137326.1, forward strand.
GACAACATCTCCTGAGTCATCTGGGTCGCCAAGGGCCGCTGCCGGAGCGCCCAGGTGAAATCTGAGAGCGGCAACGTGAGGGGGGCATCTAATCTCATGAAATATTGAGTATCTGCAATAACATGGGCGCCGGCGGAGTTGGGCTTGGCGGCGCGAGTCGGTGGCTTGGCACGCTGATGTACCACATGCCTACCTTCCATACATGGTCTAATGGGGGCCGCCGCGTCGGGGGGAAGTCGGGAAACATCGGAGCCGATGATTGGAGGCTGATATCGCGTATATGAGACAAAGGGCGCATCAGCCGATGTCCCTGAGGTGTCCGATGCATCGGCGGCACTCAATACAGAGTGTGGGCGATCCCTAGTGACTAATATGAGTGGCCGGAGCGGCAGTGCTGTGGGGGACTGCCGGACTGGTGGCAGATACATCGTAATGAGGCATGTAAGCACATATGACAATATATAGCTCCCTAGACAATGGGGGACTGCTTGGTAAGCTGTAGGAGGTGTCGGCGAGGGTACCTGAGGATGTCTGAGTGTCCGCCACATTGATCGGCGCCAAAGGGGGGCCGACTCGGAGGCATCCAGAGTCGCCGCACGGCTGTACGTATGGTAAATCATAAGATCGGCGGCACGTAGTCACTGAGGGATGTGTCCTATAGTGCCTGGTGCTGGGTAGGAGCTGTTGGCGGACCTGTCTGAGTGTCGGGGAGCCATCGGCGGATCGATTTGGGTCATAGGAGGGCGCCGCAGTACAGTACGTGTGCTGGAATCAATGGATACATGCTCAAATGATGTCCCGAGTGCAATAGGAGTGTGCCCTCACACTCTCAGGTGTCGGCAGTGCTGGGATATGGTATCTGCAGTAAGAGGGAGCCATAGTATGAGTGTACTGGCACAGGAGGAGCCAGTGCGCTACAACGCATCAATCACAAGTCTCCGGATCCCGGATCCGTACTCCTGACAAAGAGATTTGACCCTGCAGCGTCGTCCACAGTCCCTCTCCCATTCAAAACGTCGCAGATTTGCTCTGTAAGGCTAGCCAAGGTCTTTCCAAGTCTTTTCCCCAAGTTCCGACTCGTTCCGCTCAAAGACACCCGGTTCCGAAGGCTTCGCTTATGATCTCACCTTTCTATATGCGTCCCGTTTATTTCTTTATGCTCTCGTTCCGACCATGCTTAGTATTGTTTCTTTCTGTTTTATGTGTCCCTTAACCATTCATATGCGCCCCTCTCCATGGTGGATAAGTGATATGTGTTCCCCTTTTTCTTATAGCTTATGTTTTCTGACCGATGGGAGGCTCAGTTTAGATGCTTAGTATAAATTTAGCACGACTCTCGTAGTGGGGAGGGGGAGTTCTCACACCGTCTCTAGTCCCCCAGCTTCGAGTTCTTCTTGTTCGTAGAAAACTCTCTCGTCTCTAAAGCATAATATACGATATTTCGTGTTCTGTACAGTCGATCGGTGACCTCTCTTCGCAGCAGAGTCGTTCGTACGTTCGTATAGTTCGCCTGGTTCGTATATAGGACCCATCCTGTCTCTGTCATCCGGATCGAAACTTCATTGCGTGTTCCGATCGGTTTCGCTGGTTTCGCCCGTAACCCAGTTACTTAGCGCGCCGCGTGCTTTCGGTCTCGTAACACCTTCCCCTCACCACTGTCGTCGGAAAAGGACACCATATTGTCCCTTTCCATCACCGTAAAGTCCCTCCGTCTCTTGTATCACGTTAGGGTTGCTCAGTTACCGTCCCCGTCCTTCATATCGCGTTTCGAATCGTTACGCCGCGTTCCGACACTTTAGACTCCGAGTGAGATCGGCTGCCGTTGCTTCCCAGTGAGTTAGCACGGTCGATTAGTCACGTTCAAGTTGGTGGTTCGACTAGCGTAGCCTTAGTTAGATTAGTTTTTGTGCCTTGTGTAAGTCGGCTTTAGTCCAGAGCTCGCAGTTGAGCCGGAGAGTTGATTTAGCCTTTGCACCGCCACCATCAATCTCGGGAGAAGCCCATCCTTGGAATCCTTCCTCGAGCGCTTCCCACACGTTCCTCAGCCCTCATACAACCCTTCTCTTGTATATTCCATTATCCCTTCATTTCCACTTGCCTTTGGTCTAGGTGTATCTCTCTGCTAACTACTCAAGGGTATTCTAGGGCAGCCCCTCGAACTTTATATTCCCTGTCCGGTATCAGAACGCCCACAGGAGTTTCAACGGTTGGCGATGGTAGAGGCGACTCTTGTAGAAATAGAAATATGCACTTGGGTCTTATTGTCCAGCACTGCCTACTCTACATACATGCTGTCTCTATATATATACTGGGATAAACTAGCGAAGGGTGCGACAGAGACGGCACCAGCGACGCCGCGCCGCAGGCGTACATCTGAGTCAGCTCCAATTTTGGGGTGTGCCGTGATACTGCCAAGCCATTTGCCACCCCGATCGGTCGAAAGGCGATTGGCACAGTGTCTCGTACAGTCGGGCACACTCGGATCACTAGAGGATGCGCTAATAACTGTGAAACACGAAGAATATGAATAAACCTAAAAGGGGAAATCTTCAAACAAGCGCCCCCTCTGATTCCAGGCCTGGCATGCACGGCGGCTCGCTACACACATTAAACATGGTACCTGGGACTCTGCCCAGTCTCTAGTTGGTGGGAGGTGGACCAATCAGTGAACCCCGACGCATACCCAGCAGGCGGCGCGGTATCATATAGATCTGCCGCTGCTAGGAATGTGTCCACCGCAGCACTCGGAACGGCGCGTCTTACATGGTGTGGCTGACTGATGGCATTTGACTTAGGACGTCAGGAAAGTCCGAAAGCTTCATGTTTTGGGCTGATTTGGGCAATCCCCGCAGAGATGTGAGCAGCGGCGTCTTGGCACAGTGCCCAAGCAGCAGGTGATAGATCGGCACCAGAGAGTCAGGGAGTGGTGGCAGCATATTACGTGCAGCGCCGGGGTATCTGGTCTGGTGTTGTGAGGGGTTCTGTGCCATTGGACTAGTACAGGTGGGAGCGGTGTGCTACAACATTATCCTTCATTTTAATATTCTTTTCCTTTTTCTTTTCTTTTCTTTTGTGCTTATTCATCCATTCACTGGAACATTCTACGATGTTCTATCACGCTCACTAATCATCCCTTTTCTTCATCATGTGACTTCTTTATAGAGTAGACCTTTCTCGTGCTTGAAGCCTATATAAGTAGATAGTTTAACTCTTTCGATTCCTTGTCTTACTATTCTACTTACCTTCACTTCGACATAAGTACCTACTCTTGTATTATCTAGTTGTTAATTCTACTTACCTTCACTTCAACATAGTGTTTAACATAGCGGGTGACTTCTCGGCGACCTGGTTTAACCAGATCATTTGTCCTTGCTTTGTTGTTGTATTGGCCACCTTGAGATCGACGCCTGTTAGTCTTGCCACCTAACACGTCTGGTGATCACAGATCACTCGTTTTGTCCTTGTTTTGTAGTCTGACAGTGTATAAAAAGCCTCCAATGTTGTAGGTAGAGTAGTAGTAGCAGTGGCAACTGCCCTAAATACTAGTAGAGACTTCTTGACATCCACTCGATGCTTCCCTTCTTGTTCTGAAGCCATCTAAGACAGACCGAGGCGTCTACCTCTCTGGCAGGAGAAGGAAGCATCACTCCGAAGCATGCTTCCTTCCCCTCTCGGTGTAGTAGAGTCTCTGGCTTAGACTCTGCTCCTCTATCTTCCCCTCTGTGACTTGACTTTGTTCTGAGGACCCTGCCAGCTCACGCAGTGTCCCCGGTCTCCACTGTGGGCTACCTCAGCAATGTTACGAAAATTGTGGATTGGTAATGCGGTGTGGGACAAGACACTTTACACACCGAATTCCATTCAGGCCAAGGATGCAGGACTATACTAGCCAAGAGGATCCAGAAGGAAGCGAACTTTGAAATGAGGGAGCAGATACTCTTCATTTGCAAGTTGGACTATCTAACATGCATATTGGAAATACGCTGTAGACTATCAGACCCTCTTAAGCGGCGGCGAAGGCGACGGCGTTCGACCACAGAGAGGCGTCGGCGGTGTCAATGATCGGAGAGGTAAGAAGGGATCCAACTCGTGGCTCGACCTCCTGGACAGCTTGGTGCCGTGGGGGACAATTTGACCCGGAAGCACTGCTGCCGATCGGGATGCGCGCTCAGTCGTGGGGAGAGCTCAATCGTAGGGGCTATGGTATGATCTGCGTATAAAGGGGACACCGCCGATAATGTACGAGACAAAGCCGCCGACGAGTCAAGATGTCGGCGTCGCGAATAAGCAATAGAGCGACGGCGCTGTCGAGTCCTGCGAGCGGCGGCGATTACTAGTAGAGCGACGGTACCGCCGATTACCAGGAGAGCGACGGTGTCGCCGATTACCAGGAGAGCGACGGTGTCGTCGATTGTTAAGAGGGTGATGGCGCTGCCGATTCCCAGGAGAGCGGCGGGGTCGCCGATTACCAGGAGAGCGACGGTGTCGCCGAGTGTCAAGAGGGCGATGGCGCTGCCGATTCCCAGGACGGGGATAGCTCTGCCGATCACTTGCGCAGTGGCGAGTGAGCACGTGCCCCTGTTATTCCCTTAAACGGGGGCGGCGTCTTGTGTCGGCACACGATCTTCGGCGGAGGCGATAGAGAGCAAAAGGGCTAATAGAGACGAGAGGAGTGCACTGAGATCTATTCTGAACTACTGCTGCTGAACACTACATACATGAGGTCTATATATACTGGGGAATGCTGGGGAAGAGCGTCACAGAGGCAGCGACAGTGACGGCGCGTCACAGACGCGCAATCGGTGCGGACCCGAAGATCGGGGCGCGCCGCGAAGCTGCCAAGACATGGGCGCGCGCTGATCGGGCTGGCGGTGATTGGCGCGGCGCATCATCATCGGGCGCGCTCGGATCGCTAAGTGGTCGCACCACACGAATATGAAACGTCAGGGGAGGCAATAATACTAAAAGGGGAATACGCGAGTGGCCGCCGCGTCCGACAATCGGACTCGGCGTACGAAGCAGCATAGTATGAACATGAAACGTGGTACCTGGGACCTTGTAAAACCACTACCCGACGTCGGATAAGCCAATCAACAGGAGCCGACGAATATTCCATCGGCTATACGGTTCGATATCCTTCCGCCGCCGTAGCCGATACATCCGTTGCAACGTTCCAGGCGCCCATGTATCAGAAAGTGCGGCTGGCCAAGCATACTCGGTTTGGGAAGTCTTCAAAGGACAGGAGGCGGCGGACGTATTGGTTGAGCCGCGAATCAAGGAGCGGCGGTTTGGAAGGTCTTAAGGAGCGGCGGAGGTGTAGCGGTCGCCGCACAATGGTATACTGTACGGAGTACTGAGGGGCCTGTACCGACGTACCGGTACAGGCAAGTGCGGCGCACTACAACGCCTCCACCAGAACGAAGCTACGCTACCATGAAAGACAGAAACATCTCGAGATATACAGAACTCCTGCAACGAAGACACTATTGATGAGGTGCTACCCGAAGGTTTGTGCACGAGAACCTGATATGTGCCAATTGTTATTTGGCATACCAACGGAGCTGGGTACTGTTGGAATGGCTCATGAAATGTTTCGTGGAACGGTTGATTGCAAGGGAGGCAGCCAATGTCAAGATTTGACATAAGCCTGGACCTTCGGAACGTACAGAAGACCAACCACTACCGAACCGTGGAATGAGCGCATACGATCACGAAGTCGCCATATGGCTCAGCGATAGGGATGTCTATGCACTGAAGGTTGGCATGTGAGCTTGGATCAATCAGCATCGTCACCAGACCTTGTATTGAAACACTGCAGTGGAAGTTGATTGGCCGGTTTATTGGAACCCGCCATCGGACATCGAGAAATTAACGGAAGAAGCGATAGAACGCTTGATGACATCCTGGCGAGCATCGGAGCCAGCAGTCATCACTATAGACGAATGGTCTGCCCCTGATCATGTGGGGCAGAGATTCAGGTTAACGACAGGCGCGGAACTACGACTATCGGACATCGAAGTAGCAGCAAGGCACAGAAGGATTGTGGCCGAGTATATGGAGCTGCTGAGATTAACCACAGAAGATTAGCAGGCGTTGCCGATCCCTAATGACGAAGTTAGATCCTCTCCCATGATCAAGGATTAAGGGGGCAGAAGCTCAGCCCGGAACGGAGCGCCGGAGAAGAGATGGCTTGGCACCCATCAGGTGGTACCCAGCCTAGAAACGGAAGAAGGCTCTCATGGGAGATAAGATAAGTAGGATTAACATGTGACAAGATTGCAGATCGCTAGAAGTAAGGGGAAGCTTCGCGAAGCATTGGAATGTGCGGAGGCTGGTGGTCCTCCCTAGTTTGGCAGGAGTGTTTTTGTTTCACCATTGGAATATTGTTTGCGTAGTAACACGCTAGGTAAATATTGATGGTGGTTGAGACTTATTAACCTGCCCAATCAAAGAGGGATGTTAGATAGTAAGTAGGTAGTGACTAAGCGAGGTAGCTAGTCTATTTAAGCGCCAGCTGAGGCGGGCATTGTCCCTCAGCAAAATTATTTGTACCTTCAATCATAAGCTGTACTCTTTGATTGAAACCCTGTTCTACTATTAAGTTAAGCTTGAGCTCTAGCTCGCTTCTTGGTAGTACATCTTAGCCTTCGCTATACTATTCTCCAATTGTTGTTGTACAGAAGGAGGAAGCAGGGACTTGTTCCGGTAGGCTTGGTTGACCACCTCACCGAAAACCGCTGGTCCTAACAAGCAACCCCTTCATTTCCCAGTAGAGTTCGGGTTATCTTCTACTCACTTACTTTGCATTGATTTTACATAGGCTACCAGTTCCCTTGTACATATCACCCGCATACACCCAGGGCCGTCTTCCAGATCACTCTTTTCTGCTCAGTCACTCTTATTTGTTCTCACTCGCTTCCTATAGGACCGAATGCCCTAGCCTGCTAGGATCGCACCTACAGACCTAGTCTGATCGTCCACACACACCACAGCTATTACAGCGCCCATCCTAGATTCATCTGAGCAACCTCTATCTAGCCCATCATAGTCCGATTGACTCCAACGTGTCCCAATAGTTTATTTTTAACAACCAATTGTATCATTGTGGTGCTCCGTGTCAGACTCTGGTGGCATAGTCATCTGATCTATATGTGAGTAACATATTGAGTCAAAGCATCCTCTGATGCAACCGTCATTGTATACCTGAGAGCCTTTTGACTGATCTTCTGCCTCCATGATAAGCTGAACATCCGAGGCCAGGCCCATTTGAACACGCCGATCCCTATCCTACCATCAGAGTATCAAGGTGGATCTACTGACAAACAGTGTCTTGCCCTACCCCAGGTTCGTTGGAGTGCGTCAGGGAATTGTTATCAAGGTCAATTACTCAGTACGCTTTATGACCTCGAGTGGGACAACGTAAGGAAGGTCTGGAAGTCACAGGACTCAAACGGTGTCTGGTTTCCTTAGACACCAAACCCAAACTCAAACACCGTACTATTTACTGAGGAATGGTCCATATATTCACTTAAGACAGTAGTGTTAGGCGGCGAGACTAACAGACGTCGATCTCGAGGTGGCCAACACAACAACAAACAACAGGCTAAACGCGAGTTGCCGGGCTATCGCACGCTATGTCGAAGTAAAGGTAAGTAGAATTCAATAGACCAATATAGTACAAGAGTAGGTACCTATGTCGAAGTGAAGGTAAGTAGAATAGTAAGATAAGGAGTTGAAAGAGTCCAACTATCTACTTATATAGACTTCGAGCGCGTGAAAGGTCTACTCTAATAAGGAATCACATGATAAAGGAGTGGAGTGATTAGTGAGCGTCGTAGTCGGAAGGAACAGATTTAGTCATGGCGGTGTAGGTTGGTGGGTCTATCTGAAGGTGCTACAGACATCCGTTCTACTAGGGGTGCTGAATGTATGAAGAACCCTCCAAAAATGGGATGCCGATGCTATCAGACTCTCAAAACCTACTACCTGGCAGGTGCCAGGGACCATCGGAGATGTAATGGATAGGCCTAGAGATGCCGCTGAATGAAGGGAACAAGATAACAAGGCTGGCGCTCGAGAGGGGGGATCACAGGAGGCTGGCGACGTCGTATAGCACCAAATGATGGACTGCAAGAGGTGTAAGACGAATATAAGAGATAAAAAGGGATGAGTGGTTGGCAAGGGCGCCGCTGGGTCGTCAGATAGGATGCCTGGGTCGCCGAAGGGTCGGCGACGTCAGATAGAAGGACCCCGCTTCAGGGGAAGGGCATATGAATCTGGCGAAGTACCGTAAACGCGCCACTGGATGCCAGAGCGGTGGCTGCGTATCAGAGGCGTCAAAGGTGAGTAGAATGATGAATCAAGCAAGAGGAGACATCAAGGATAGTATATAGTCAAGGGGGAGAGCTCAGTACATGAGGGGACACTCAGAGTGAGGGATATCTCGAACTCCGGTGCTTGGTCTAGTACCTACTCTCTAAGATGGATCTCTGCTTCTACAAGCTAATACAAGCTCTATATATACTCTACTCCTGTTGGCGACACATCCTACTGTCTGGCGACACCTTCTGACTCATCTGGGTCGCCAAGGGCGGGCGTCGGAGCGCCCAGGCAAAATCTGAGAGCGGCAGCATGAGAGGGGCATCCAATAGCATGAAATATCGAACGTCTGCAATAATACGGGCGCCGGCGGAGTTGGGCTTGGTGGCGTGAGTCGGCGGCTTGGCACGCCAATGTACCACATGCCTGACTCCCATATATCGCCTAATGGGGGCCGCCGCATCTGGGGGAAGTCGGGGGATGTTGGAGCCGATGATTGGAGGCTAATATCGTGTATATGAGACTAAGGGCGCATCAGTCAGTGTCCCTAAGGTGTCCGGTGCATCGGCGGCACTCAATATAGTCTGTGGGTGATCACTGGTGACTAATATATGGCGCCAGAGCGGCGGCACTGCGGGGGACTGCCGGATCGGCGCCAGATACATAGTAATAAGGCCAATGGTGGCACGTATGCACATATGACAATATATAGCTCCATAGGCAATGGGGGGCTGCTTGTTAAGCTGTAGGAGGCGTCGGCGAAGGTACCTGAGGATGTCTGAGTGTTCGCCATGCTGATTGGCGCCATGGGGTGCCGACTCGGAGGTGTCCAGAGTCACCGCAAGGCTGTACGTATGGTGAATCGTAAGATCGGCGGTACATAGTCACTGGGGGGTGTGTCCTATAGTCCCTGATACTGAGTAGGAGCTGTCAGCGACACTATCTAAGTGTCAGGGAGCCATTGCTGGATCGATCTGGGCCTTAGGAGGGCACCGCAGGGAAGTACATGTGCTGGAATCAATGGAAACATGCTCGGATGGCATCCCGAGCGCCATAGGAGTATGCCCTTCTACTCTGAGGTGTAGGCGGCAATAGGATATGGTATCTGCAGTAGTAGGGAGTCATAGTATGAGTGTACTGGCACAGGAGGGGCCAGTGCGCTACAGCGGACGAGTAAAGATGAGTAAGCCATGATGGAGTGAATGGGATTAGTAAAAGAGGATGAGTAAAGTAAAAGAAGAATAAATAAATGAAGGATGACGTAAAAAGAAAGGAAAAATGTTCGAGTCCTAACAAGTAGCTTCAATGTCAAATGTGCCACCACCTGTTGCCCTTGAACCAGTGACCGCCCCACCACTTCAAACATCGCTCTCTTTCACCAAGCCAAGAGAACCAACCCTGCAAGTAGACAGTCAAGCATGATACCTGAGACACCAATGGCCCCCCCAGCCCCAATAACAACAGTGTCCGCCATGCAACCAGCGATCAATGTAACTGTCATTGTTAGGACCAGCGGTTTTCGGTGAGGTGGTCAACCGAGCCTACCGGAACAAGTCCCTGCTTCCTCCTTCTGCACAATAACAATTGGAGAATAGTATAGCGAAGGCTAAGATGTACTACCAAGAAGCGAGCTAGGGCTCAAGCTTGACTTAATAGTAGAACAAGGTTTCAATCAAAAGTACAGCTTTTCGATTGAAGGTACAAAATAATTTTGCTGAGGGACAATGCCCGCCTCAGCTGGTGCTTAAATAGACTAACTACTCTGCTTAGTCACTACTTAATTGCTACTGACCATTGCTCTTTGATTGGGCAGGTCAAAAAGTCTCAACCACCATTAACATCTACCTAGCGTGCTAACACGCAAACAATGTCCTAGTGATGAAACAAAAACACTCCTGCCATACTAGGGAGGACCACCAGCCTCCAAACATTCCGATGCTTTGTGAAGCTTCCCCTTGCTTCTAGCGGTCTGCAATCTTATTGTTACGAAAATTGTGGATTGGTAATGCGGCGTGGGACAAGACACTTTACACACCGAATTCCATTCAGGCCAAGGATGCAGAACAATACTAGCCATGGTGATCCAAGAGGAAGCGAACTTCAAGACAAGGGAGCAGACACTCTTCATTTGCAAGTCGGATTATCTAATATGCATATTGGAAATACACCTCCACCAGAATGAAGCTACACTACCATGGAAGACAAGAACGTCTCTCGATATACAGAACTCCTGCAACGAAGACACTATCGACGAGTTGCCACCCGAAGGTTTGTGCACGAGAACCTGGTATGTGCCAATTGCTATTTGGCATACCAACGGAGCTGGGTACTATCAGAATGGCTCATGAAATGTTTTGTGGAACGATTGGTTGCAAGGGAGGCAGCTGATGTCAAGATTCGGCATAAGCCCGGACCTTCAGAACGTACGGAAGACCAACCATTACCGAACAGCGGAATGAGCGCATATGATCATGAAGTAGCCATATGGCTTAGCGATAGGGATGTCTATGCACTGAAGGTTGGCGTGCGAGCTTGGATCAATCAGCATCGTCACCAGACCTTGTGCCGAAACACTGCAGTGGAAGTTGATTGGCCGGTTTATCGGAACCCGCCATCGGACATTGAGAAATTAATGGAAGAAGCGATAGAACGCATGATGACATCCTGGCGAGCATCGGAGCCAGCAGTCATCACTATAGACAAATGGTCTGCCCCTGATCATGTGGGGCAGAGATTCAGATTAACGACGGGCGCGGAACTACGACTATTGGACATCGAAGTAGCAGCAAGGCACAGAAGGATTATGGCCGAGTATACAGAGCTGCCGAGATTAACCACAGAAGATCGGCAGGCATTGCCGATCCCTAATGACGAAGTTAGATCCTCTCCCATGATCAAGGATTAAGGGGGCAGAAGCTCGGCCCGGAACGGAGCACTGGAGAAGAGATGGCTTGGCACCCATCAGGTGGTACCCGGCCTGGAAACGGAGGAAGGCTCTCATGGGAAAACAGATAAGTAGGATTAACATGTGATAAGATTGCAGATCACTAGAAGTAAGGGGAAGCTTCGCGAAGCATCGGAATGTGCGGAGGCTGGTGGTCCTCCCTAGTTTGGCAGGAGTGTTTTTGTTTCACCATTGGAATATTGTTTGCGTAGTAACACGCTGAGTACATGTTGATGGTGGTTGAGACTTATTAACCTGCCTAATCAAAGAGGGATGTTAGATAGTAAGTAGGTAGTGACTAAGCAAGGTAGCTAGTCTATTTAAGCACCAGCTGAGGTGGGCATTGTCCCTCAGCAAAATTATTTTGTACCTTCAATCATAAGCTGTACTCTTTGATTGAAACCCTGTTCTACTATTAAGTCAAGCTTGAGCCCTAGCTCGCTTCTTGGTAGTACATCTTAGCCTTCGCTATACTATTCTCCAATTGTTATTGTACAGAAGGAGGAAGCAGGGACTTGTTCCGGTAGGCTTGGTTGACCACCTCACCGAAAACCGCCGGTCCTAACACTTATCACATGTTAATCCTACTTATCTGTTATCCCATGAGAGCCTTCCTCCATTTTCAGGCCGGGTACCACCTGATGGGTGCCAAGCCATCTCTTCTCCGGCGCTCCGTTCCGGGCCGAGCTTCTGCCCCTTAATCCTCGATCATGGGAGAGGATCTAACTTTGTCATTAGGGATCGGCAACGCTTGCCGATCCTCGGTGGTTAATCTCGGTGGCTCTGTATACTCGGCCACAATCCTTCTGTGCCTTGCCGCTACTTTGATGTCCAATAGCCGTAGTTCCGCGCCCATCGTTAATCTGAATCTCTGCCCCACATGATCAGGGGCAGACCATTCGTCTATAGTGATGACTGCTGGCTCCGATGCTCGCCAGGACATTGTCAAGTGTTCTATCGCTTCTTCCGTTAATTTCTCGATGTCCGATGGCGGGTTCCGATAAACCGGCCAATCAACTTCCACTGCAGTATTTCGGCACAAGGTCTGGTGACGATGCTGATTGATCCAAGCTCGCACACCAACCTTCAGTGCATAGACGTCCCTATCGCTAAGCCATATGGCGACTTCATGATCATATGCGCTCATTCCGCGGTTCAGTGAAACTCCTTTGTACTTTCTGTTAGCAGAGGAGTGTCACAGTTCTGTTGGGGGCTGTCCTGTAGGATCAAGACGAATGGAATGGCGGAAGGATGACTATAGGCTAAAGCTGGGATGATTTCCGAAGGGTTAAGCTAAGTTCCGAAGCGGATTCGGAGGGGATGAGTGAGTTTGAGATTTGAGGCTGCTGAAAGTATGCGGGGGTGGGGATTTGATCGGAGAAGAGATGCTAAGAAGCAAGCGGGAGAAGTCGAAGCGAGGGGGATCGGCGGCGGCGATACGATGGTACGAACGATATCCTCACAGGTAATCCTTCAATGGATTCGAACCCTGGGGACTAGAAGACGATGAGACGAAGCTTGGGACGATATTCCCAAGGCTTAGAACGAAGCTAGAGTGATCCTACGAGGATCCGATACGATGCGACGGGATGCGATGAAACGCGAGGTATTTGTTAGGACCAGTGTTTTTAGACGAGGTGGTCAGTCTAAGCGTACCGGAACAAGTCCCTGCTTATTCCTTCTGATGATAATTGATTGGAGACGGAACGAAGGTTATAGATGTACTACTTTAGAAGCGAGCGATAGGCTCAAGCTTGACCTCAGTAGTGGAACAGGGTTTCAATCAAAGGGTACAGTTTTCGATTGAGAGTACAAAATAATTTTGCTGAGGGACAATGCCCCGCTCAGCTGGCCCTTAAATAACCTATTTACTAAATAGTACCGACTACCTATTACTACCGACTACAGCCTTGCTATTGGTCTAGACAATATGTTTTCTCTGACACCAGTACTCTACTCTGGTGCCAACACCGATACTTTCCTCTAGTGTTGAATCACAATACTTCTACCATATTAGGAGGGTTTGTTTGAGTCCTACTACCCCGATGCTTCGAGAAGCTTCTTCCGTGCTTCCTCCGATCTGCAATCGTTATCACATGTTAATCTCTCCTTATCTTTACCCCGCGATCCTTCTCCGTTCCCAGACGGGTTCCCATGATAGTTGCCAAGCTATCGCTTCTCTGGCGCTCCGTTCCCGGGCCGAGCTTCTGCCGCTTAATCCTCGATCATGGGGGAGATAGTGATATCAGGGTTAGAGATCGGCAGAGCTTGCCGATCTTCTCCCGGCGCATGAGTGTACTCCGCTACACTCCTTCTGTGCCTCGCCGCGACTTCGATGTCCGATAGTTGTAGTCCTGGGCCCGTGGTTAGCCGTAGCCTCTGTCCAAAGTGCTCGTGGCCATTCCACTCGTCAACTGTAATTACCCCTGGCTCTGACGCTCGCCAAGCCTGCATCAAGCGTTCTATCGCTTCTTCCGTAAGATGTTCAATGTCCGAAGGTGGCCGCTTGTAAACTGGCCAATCTACTTCCACTGCCGTGTGACTGCACAAGGTCTGGTGCCGATGCTGATTGATCCAAGCTCGCACGCCGACCTTTAATGCATAGACATCCCTATCGCTAAGCCATATGGATACCTCATGGTCGTATGCACTCATTCCGTGGTTCGGTAATGGTTGGTCTTCTGTTCGTTCCGAGGGTCCGGGCTTATGCCGAATCTTGACATCGGCTGCTTCCCTTGACACTAACCGTTCCGTGAAGTTCTTCATGAGCCATTCCGCAAGTACCCAGCTTCGTTGGTAGGCCAAGTAACAATTGGCGCACACCAAGCTCTCATGTACAAATCTTCTAGTTGCACCACGCCGATAATGTCTTTGTTGCAGGAGTTCCGTATACCTTGCGACATTCCTTTCTTCCATCGCCGCCAGACTGCGTTCCGGCGGTGGAGTATGTCCAATGTGCATATTAGTTAGTCCTAATTGCAAATCATTAGAGTCCTCCGTGTCTTCTCCAGACGATCCGTGGTTTGCTACTCTTGAGTCGCCACCACTGTTCTGCCGTAGTAGCCTTTCGAAATAGTCTTGATTTGGCATCGCAACTCGGTGTGTAAAATTTAGCCCACGCCGTATTAGATAACCACAATTTTCGTAACAGTATTCCACAGCATAACGATGCGAAACGACGCGGAAACGGAGCGGGGAGACGAGAGCTGATTAGGGAGACGAGTAGTTTTCGAGTGAAGAATCTCTAACAGCAACGCGAGTCGAACTGAGCACACTATTCTCAGAACGCGACTGTTAAGCAGAGGTTTCGGGACGTGTGAAGCAGAACTATCGTATATTTGATAGAGGCAGGGGAGTCGAAGTGAGTACAGTGAGAGTTGAAGTGATTCGACTATAGCAACGAGAGAAGACGAGCAGGACTAGAAATGGGCTTTCAGATCCGGACTCGACTCCTGTACTGAACTGAACTGTCCCCTCTACGCGAATAGATTGTCTATTTATAACATTGTCCATCCTGAGCCTTCGAAGCATCAGGGAGCATAAACGAAGAGAAGTCGGAAGGCATATCATAAAAAGGGGAGCATGGAGAACAAAAGATGAGGTGAACATATCTGGAAAGTGGCGAGCATATAGATCATAGGGCATAAAACAAAATATGAGCGCATATAGAACATAAAGGGGAAAAGTCGGAGCACAATGCATCGGTTCGAAGCTTGGGAGGCGTCGGTGGTCGAGTCCGAGTTTCTCAATTCAAACCTCGAGATTGGGACTGATAGGACGAATCAGCTGAGCCTTCCTTTGTGGAGTCGACTGGGTGGCTCAGGTGTCCGATCTGCTACCCTTGTGTGATTTCCAACGTCGTAAGTCCTCTTCAGGCGGCAGTCCGATGCGCGAGGCTGTAATAGACCGTTCCGCTTCAAATCTTGTCGATCCGCGCTGGGTTAAGCTGTTACGACGCGGAACGTGGCGGAATATGTGTCACGTGCGTGATTTCGGACTTAGCGTGTCGGTGCTTCTTACATCGGTAGTGGCTGGTCTTCTGTTCGTTCTGAAGGTCCGGGCTTATGTTGAATCTTGACATTGGCTGCCTCCCTTGTGACCAGTCGTTCCACAAAACATTTCATGAGCCATTCCGACAGTACCCAGCTCCGTTGGTATGCCAAATAGCAATTGGCACATACCAGGTTCTCGTGCACAAACCTTCGGGTGGCACCTCGTTGATAGTGTCTTCGTTGCAGGAGTTCAGTATATCTCGAGATGTTCCTGTCTTTTATGGTAGCGTAGCTTCATTCTAATGGAGGCGTATTTCCAATATGCATGTTAGATAGTCCAACTTGCAAATGAAGAGTATCTGCTCCCTCGTCTTGAAGTTTGCTTCCTTCTGGATCCCCATGGCTAGTATTGTTCTGCATCCTTGGCCTGAATGGAATTCGGTGTGTAAAGTGTCTTGTCCCACACCGCATTACCAATCCACAATTTTCATAACAGTCATAGCAACAGTGATCGCAATGACACTTTGCCAAGCAAATGCAGGTGGTAGATTGAAGAAAGGTGTAGCACCCCCACGTGAATATTCAGGCGGAGACGACCATGTTGACTTTAGGCGCGAGGTACAGCTGTATCTCAAGTCATACGAGTCGCAATTCCAAGACAATGACAACAAGATCATTTTTGTCCTCTCATATCTCAAGAATGGAAGTGTGTCAACATGGATGGAGAATTATGTCGAATGGGTGTCACAGAGTGGAAGCCTGGTCATCATAGATACCTGGGAGACTTTCCTTGACAAACTCAATGTCTCATTCAAAGATCTGAATTGTTGCTGTTAGGACCAGTAGTTTTCAGTGAGGTGGTCAACTGAGCCTACCAGAACAAGTCCCTGCTTCCTCCTTCTGAACAATAAATTTGTTTGGAGATGTGTATAGCAAAGGCTAGAGATGTACTATTAAGAAGTGAACTATAGGCTCTAGCTTTGAAATTTTGATGGCCCATCAAAAACACCAGATTCACGCATAACTTTGTTACTTCTATTCTATTCTATTACAGAAAAAAAGTTGTCCAGATCAGAAACTCAATATTCGGGCCTCCACGGAGTTGTCGAGAAGTGGTGCTCTGCACCGTAGTGAGAATTTTATTACACTGTCACGTGACTATGTGACATGTTCGTGCCCGCTCTGCGGTTGGCCGCACTCTATCTCTATCACCACAAACGACAGTCAGCATGAAAGTCTGGTGCCTCCTCATCGATCACGAGAAGAAGGCTGCCTTTGGAATCGCGTTTTCCGTCATCGTCGGCCTCGATGCATGCATTGAAGACTTGACAGAGAAGGTCAAGGAGAAGCGACCAGATGTCCTCGAGCACGTCAATGCCGCAATGCTCACCGTGTGGAGATGCATGGATTCCGAGATCGACTTTGCCGACATAGACCCCGACAAATTTAATGACCGACTCAACGAGGTCTTCTCCCCCGATGAACAGAAAGTTATGAAGCTCAAGCCGAAGCAGGAGTTGAGACAACTTACAGATAAGACACTGCTTATCGAGGTTGATAAGTCGTCGCACCAGCATGTAGCAATGGGATCCTGGAACTTCGCCAAAGCGGGGTGGAAATTAGAGACTGAGGAGGAATGGGGCAAATTCCTCACATACTGGCAGAATAAGGAATTTCCGGAACACGAGCGCATCTTACCACTTGCCTTCGATGAGGAGAATCGGCTAAAAAACCACCTTGTTCAATCCCAAGGTCGGATCCTTGTCGTGGAGCATTATCGTCGTCTCCGGAATCGTATCATTAGTATCGAAAATCTCGGACTTGATCAAAGTGTTCTGCTGACCGGGCAGCCCGGAGTTGGTCTGTCTTTTCTTCCTATCCGACATTCATCCGTTTACATTTGCCTAGGTAAGACCACCTGGTTGTGGTTCATGCTTATCTATCTCCTCACTTTGAAGAAAAACGTCGCCCTGCACACAAGGGGAGATACACATCTCTTTTATCATGACCACGTTTACATTGCTTCATCGGGGACCAAAGTTACCTGGCCTCCAAGTACCGCGGTCCGTGACCGCATCTGGTGCCTAATTGATAGCGATGAGCATGTTGGACCCCCTCCGATTTATCTTACGTGGAAGGACGAGGAGAGGATTTTCCCAGTTCATGCCGCTTCACCCAATCCTGCACGATACTATGAATGGTTCAAACAGCGAGGTGGTGTTATGATAGGTATGCCACTGTGGAATGAGGAAGAAATAATAGAAGGGTGTGTCATCATTCTCCTGATTACTCGGGTAAACATATGGTTACTTTCCTAATAGGTTTAAGCTTCATCAAAGCTACGAGAAACTCCTTGACCTTCTGAAACAAGAGCCCTCAGATACTGCTGTTGAAAAGATTCAGAAGCTCATGGTGGATAAGGCTATGGACGAGAAATCCGCCATACGGGAATTGATCAAAGAAACTATCAAACAGTATGGAAGTGTTCCTCGCGACGTTTACAGTGCAATCATCAATGAGAACCACCACAAGACGATGCTCACCAATGAAATAAATGCCCTTTCATACGAAGTCCTGTCGAAGACTCTGGAGGTGATCAGATCGCCAAGCCAGAATGAATCGCCGAGCACATCTGTTTCGCACAGGCTCCTTGTAAGTCGCGTCGAGTGGAGTTCAGGCAGGGATTCCGACACGTTTATACCATGTTCCAGATCCGAACACATCAGCCGTATGATGATAGAAAAGCTTGGACACCTAACGCACGCGCAGGCCAAACGTTTGTACCGGGAATTCAGATGGCATTCGGAGTCTTCTACACTAGCGGGATGGATCTTCGAGGGGCTCGCCCACGGTGTCTTGCAGGGCTCGGAATCAGATACGTCCCTAGCCGGCCCTCTACGCATGATGAAGCTACGGAGTGAGTCCATCGACAGGAAGCATATGCATTTTTCAACTCTAGGTTCTCGCGCCAAAAAAGAACCCCTCCACAACTTCATCCAAAGGAGAGTATATACCGTGGTCGACGTTGACAAGAAAGGTTTCTTGTGGCCTCTGGAGAATGGCTTGTCAACTCCGTTTGAGCAGCGCTTTTTTGTACCGAGGCCTATCAACAATCCCTTATTTGACTCCTTTTTCGTGGACCTTCAGCCTAATCGGCGGGAAGGGACTCTGACGCCGATTGTCTGGATTTTTCAGGCGAGCATCTCCCATAGTCACGATGGTTCCAAAGCCGGGTACCCGTTGGTTCGATCCATCAAGACAGCCGCCGCCGCGAGGGCACGAGAGGTCGCTGAAGCTATTAGAAATGTTAGTGAAACCGAAGACGCGGATACAGGGCGATTAAGAAAGCGGAGACGAGTTGTTAGACAAGCTGCCGGGCGACAGGTCGGTTGCGAAGTAATGGAGGCAGAAGTGAGATATGTCCTTGTTAGTCCTGTACCGGAAGTGCCTTCGACGCATTCAACGTACTCTTGGAACATGGAGAAAGGAGAGTGGGTCGAAGGAGAAGTTTTTTGCCAGCTCATTAATGTTTCCGAAATGTGACTAGAACTTTATGTGCTCCTCCCTCACCAGTATGGATAGTGTGCCGCTGATGAATCCCATGCGCAGACTGAACTGGCAGTGGCACTATGAGCGAACAACGGAGTATTGTAATCCCCTGACACGTACTATGATACGCTTTGTTTTGTGCAATTTTAGGCAGTCGCAGTAATCAATTCGTTCTCATCGTCATATTCTTCCATGATGACAAAAAAGGTATGACATATATATATCACACCTTTCTCTCATCTTTCGAACCTACGAAACTTTGGTCCCTTCCACTGAAATCATGAAATGAAGAATGACTTCAGTCATAGTGATGGCACAAGACAGAACCATTGCGATGCGCAAGTGACAAGCTTATATGCCCATCAAACATGGTCATGTTGTCCAGACTGAAACTGGCATATGTGTGGTGAATGGCAATTCTCAACTACAGAGTGTGCGTTCCCACAATACCTGCCATGTCGTGCCAGGTGATCAACGCACACATGAATGTGTCGCACTTTTGAAGTTAGACTTCGTCTTGATCTCATGTCTTGCACAATGCAATATAAATTCTCGAAAAATGCTGAAAATATGTTTTGAAGTATGTAAAACACAAATCTAAGAAATTCAAATTCAAATATCTGTATTTGACTGCCAAACAAACCATTTTTATGCAATATCTCAGCAATGAGAAATTTTCTTAAGAATTGTTTTTTGAACAAAATTTAGATATTGCTCTGAAACTTACATCCCGGTGAAAAAAATTGCAGATATGTAAGAATTGAAGGAGGAGATAGATTTCGAAAATAAGGAGGGAAGATAGCACAAGACAAGGAAATTAGCAAACACGTGATCTGACAGAATCAATGTTGAACTACGTAACATCTCTGCTTCTCGATCAAAGAAGCAAGAAAAAAGCTTAAATCCTATCAGCAAGTGTATGTGACGGACTATGAAATACATGCAGTCTACTTACAATGAATTTTCAGCATAGAAATGCCAAGAATGAAGCAGACACACACTGGAGCTCAGCTTCTGGTGCTCCAGGGTGCTCGAGAGCACCACACGACTCTCTGTTTGTCAAAAAAAGAGAATGTTCCTATCAGAAACACAAGATCAGTGAGTTTGAAGATTGACCAGCTTACGATGAACTTACAAGAGATGGAACAGCAGCTCAAGGAATCTCAACAGCTTGCCATCAGGCAAGCAGTTGATCTTGACCGTTTAAACATGGTACATCATGAACTGGAGGCAGCAAACGAATTAATGAGACATCACCTTGTGCAAGTACAAGCGGCACTTACCAAAAGTGAGGACAGTCTGTCCAGAGCTCAAACAAGCACATCTGCCTCTCAAAAGCAGGTCTGGTGCATAAGGGTCACTCAAAAATGCGCTTCAGAGGCCAACAATCTGCTGAGGAATAGGAATAAGCAAATATGCAACCAATTGATGGAGAAGGAGATGGAAATCACAGAACTCCAAACAAGAACTATCGCGCTTCATTTGCAGGCCAGTATCTCAGCTGAGAAATTCAGAATCACAAATGCAACCCTTTCGAAACTGAGCATAAACACTTCAGCTACTGAGTCGCATCAGCGAGAACTTGAAGAAGAGGTTGAGATGCTAAAGGAGAAGATTTGTCAGGACACTAGCAAGCACAAATGAAAAATCGATAACTTATGCAATCAAATTCAGACAAGTTGGAAAAAATATAATGTTGTCCGAATGCAGCTTTCCCGGTTTCAAAAACGCATCAGCAAGCTTGATTCATTTAAGAAGAAAGCAATTACAATAATTCAACGTACTTATAAAGGAGTATACTCAAGTTGTCTTTGCTCGCTCATTCGTCGAATGTGCAGTCTCAGATGCCCTTTGACAAGATGCAGAGCAATGGTTTCTGAGTCCATAAAATTTCTTTGTGGCTTTATTGGGCTTACCTCAACAAAAATTTGTACACTGATGAAACTCCTGTTGGACTGTCTGTTAGCAGAGGAGAGTCACAGTTCTGTTGGGGACTGTTCTGTAGAAGTAAGACAAGGGAACAATAGAAGGAAAACTATTGACTAGTGTTGGGGTGTTTTGATGGGTTGAGTTAGGTTCCAAAGCAGTTTTGGAGGGGATGAGCGAGTACAGATTGAAGGCTGCTGAAGATATGCAAGGGTGGGATTTGATCGGGGAGGAGAAGCTAAGAAGCAAATGGGAGAAGTCAAAGCAAGGGGGATTGGCGGTGGCGATATGACAGCACGAACAATGTCCTCACAGGTAACCCTTTGATGGATTTGAACCCCAGAGACCAGCAGACAATGAGACGAAGCTTGGGATGATATTCTCTAAGCTTAGAAAGAAGCTAGGGCAATCCTATAAGGATCCGATATGAAACGACTGGATATGACCAAACACAAAGTGTTGCACGGCATAACTATGTGAAACAACACGGAACAGAACAGGAAGGTGAGCGCAGAATAAGGAAAAGAGTAAGGTAGCAAGTAGAGAGTCTCTAACAGCAATGCGAGTCGAACTGGGCACATCGATCTCGGAACATGACTGCTAAGCAGGGGTCTTGAGACGAATGAAGCAGAACTATTGTATATTTGATAGAGGCAAGGGAGGCAAAGTGAGTACAGTGGAACTTGAAATGTTTCGACTATAGCAATGAGGGAAGACAAGTAGGACTAGAACTGGGCTTTCAGATCCAGACTCAACTCCCATACTGAACTAAACTTCTCTACACGAATAGATTGTCTATTTATAACATTGTCCATCTTGAGCCTTCGAAGCCTCAGGGAGCATAAGCAAAGAGAAGTCGGAAGGCATATCATAAAAGGGGAGCATGGGGAACAAAAGACAAAGTGAACATATCTGGAAGGTAGTGAGCATAAAGATCATAGGGCTCAAACAAAATATGAGTGCATATAGGACATAAAGGGGAAAAGTCAAAGTGCAATGTATTGGATCGAAGTTTGGGAGGCGTCGGGAGTTGGCTCTGAGTCTCACAATTTAAGTCTCAGACTTGGGACTGATAAAAGAGTCAGCTGAGCCTTCCTTTATGGAGTCAATTGGGTGGCTCAGGTGCCCAACCTGCTATCCTTGGGTGATTTACAATGTCATAAGTCCTTTCCTCTGCGGCAGTCCAATGGGTGAGAATGAAGTAGACCGTTCCACGTCAAATCAGGTCGATCCGCACTGGGTTTCACTGTTACGATGCGGATTACCGCAGAACACATGTCACATGCGGGATTTTGGACTTAGTGTGTTAGTGCTTCTTACACTGACTTAATGATTTCACAATTTTCTTTTCTTAATCACTTTTATTGCATCATATTCTTTACATGATGCATATCTACTGTTAGGGAGTAGGTCCGGGGTTACACCGGTTTGATCCTTTTGCCTAAGCAGTGGTGTGTTGTGCAGAGGTGATCTTATCTACTGCCATCTGGCTATACCACGCAGTCCCTTACTGGCCTTCCTAGTTGCTGTCCGAGTTATGGATGCTTTTAGATACAAGGTGACAGTAAAGCAGATTGGGATTTCCAAGAGGCATGATAGTACAAAGCACACAGTAATAGCTCACTGTAGGGCAAGCTTTACACCAGTGTGTTAAGAGGATCGAAAGATGGGGAAGGAGGGCCTAATCCTACTTCTATTTATGCCCTGCCATTAATTCATTTTCTGTCCTATTTCTTACTCATCCTGTTTCCGCTTTACTCATCCTTGCTCCACCATTACTCAGATTCTTCATCATTCTGCTGCAGTTTGCAGTGTTCCTTTGCTGCGGACTGCTGCAGCTTGCTGCGCTTTACATCACTTTGCTGCGCATTGCTCCAATCTTTGTAAGGTCACCCCACTGTGCTGACTGAGCCATTGGAGGTGCTGACTGAGACAATGGAGGTGGTCATACTCCTCTGTCAGTGCTCCATTACAACGTCATTGTCGTCATGGGGGATCCTGGCTCTTGGGGCAATGTAGGCTGCTCTGTTGATGACTCTTCGAAGTTCGTCTTGAGGTCCAGTGAGTGTCAGCATAACTTGCACATCAGTATTCAGGTGTCGGGTCGGTGTGCTGTATGGTCCGAGAGCTACCATGAACTGCATATACTCTGCAGGTGGGTGTAGCTGGGTTTAAGTGACTAGCCATGCTTTGTCATCATATCAAATGTCTTGAATGTACTGCCATATTCTTCGTTGGATTGTGAGTTGTAGCGATTTGGTGTCCAGGTTCGAATCTCTTGGTAAATAGAGATTTGCTTGTACTGTAGATGCTGGACATCTTGTGTGCAACTCTGGTTTGTACCATCCAACCATCCTCCAAGTTATCGGGTTCACCGTTTGAGAGGTTCGAGTTGTAATAACGAGTTCCTCGCATCGCTTCGTTACAATTGGGCTTGGTGGATTGGTATGTAGTTGGTTCGATAGATGTTGCTCGGTTTTGATGTGACAGTCACGAGTTCCAATAGTAGACACGCCCACTAGGTAGTATATCTCATAGAGGACCGTGTAAATACGAGCGCAGACTTGACAGTGCTGAAATGCCAGTGTGGTCTCCATAAAACCTTATTAGCCTTTAGTCTTTAGTAATTAGGCTTTAGGAGTTGTGCTTCTGAGCTTCTAAGAAGGTCTGAGCACTTCTCAAGTTCTTTTGATGGATGTCGCTCCGGTAGTTTGGTCGTCGGCATTAAGGTGGTTGTCGGCGGTGTTTACCAGTCGGCGGTGTTAAAGCGGTCGGCGGAATTACGTATCAGTTGCCGTGCTTCTAGCGCTTGGGTAGCGCCGGGTTACTGTTGTCTAGGCCACTTGAGTTCTCCGTTGTAGCGCACTGGCCCCTCCTGTGCCAGTACACTCATACTATGGCTCCCTGACACTCAGATAGGTTCGCCAACAGCTCCTACCCAGCACCAGGCACTATAGGACACACCCCCTAGTGACTATGGGTCACTGTTCTTACAATTCACTATACGTACAGTCTTGTGGCGACTCTGGACGCCTCCGAGTCGGCGCCCCGAGGCCCTGATCGGTGCAGTGCACACTCAGACATCCTCAGGTACCTTCACCAACGCCTCCTACAGCTTACCAGGCAGTCCCCCATCGCCTCTGGAGCTATATAGTGTCATATGTGCATACGCGCCACCGATAGCCTCATTACTATGTATCGGGCGCCGATCCGGCAGTCCCCCGCAGTGCTGCCGCTCCGGTGCCATATATTAGTCACCAGTGATCGCCCACACACTGTATTGAGTGCCGCTGACGCGTCGGACACCTTAGGGACACTGACTGATGCACCCTTTGTCTCATATATGCGATATTAGCCTCCGATCATCGGCTCCGACATTCCCCGACTTCCCCCCGATGCGGCGGTGCCCATTAGGCAATATATGGGGGGCAGGCATGTGGTACATCGGCGTGCCAAGCCGCCGACTTGCGCTGCCAAGCCCAACTCCACCGGCGCCCGTTTTATTGCCAATACTCGATGTTTCACGCTATTGGGCACCACCCTCACATTGCCGCTTCCGGATGCCGCTTGGGCGCTCCGGCGCCCACCTTTGGCAACCCAGATGACTCAGGAGATGTCGCCAGACAGTGGGATGTGTCAGGGACAGCAGCAGAGTATATATAGAGTTCATTTTAGATTGTACACGACAGTATGCTAGAGTAGGTACCAGACCAAGCACCAGAGTTTGAGACATCCCTCACTCTGAGTGTCCCCTCATGTACTGAGCCTCCCCCTTGACTATATACTATCCTTGATACCTTATCTTGCTTGACTCACCATTCTACTTGTCTTTGGTGCCTCTGATACACATCCGCCACTCCGGCATCCAGCGACGCGTTTATGGTACTTTGCCGGACTCGTGCGGCGCTCCCCTGAAGCGGGGTCCCTCTATCTGATGTCGGCGACCCTTCGGCGACACAGGCTTCCTACCAGACTCCCCTGCGGCGCCCTTTCCAGCCTTCCACTTCAGCTTAGCCCACATATTCATTTATACAGTCCTTACCTTTCATCTATCACATTTACGCTACTTCACCGGACTCGTGCAGCACTCCCCCGAAGTGGGGTCCCTCTATCTGACATCGACAACCCTGCGGCGACCCAGGTATCCTATCTGACAACCCAGCGGCGCCTTAGCCGACCACTCACTTCTTTTTATCTCTTATATTCATCCTATGCCTCTTGTGGTCCTTTATTTGGTGCTGTACTACGTCGCCAGCCTCCTGTGATCCCCCCTTTCGAGTGCCAGCCCTGTTAGCTCATTCCTATCATCCAGCGGCATCTCTAGAGCCCTCCATCACATCCCCAACAGTCTCTGGCATCTGCCAGGTAGTGAGGTTTTGAGAGTCTGATAGCGTCGGCATCTCATTTTTGGAGGGTTCTTCATACATTCAGCACCCTTAGTAAGATGGACATCTGTAGCACCTTCAGATAGCACCGTACCCACTACACCGTTAGCGCTTGTGACCATTAGCTTGGTTACTTGTCATGTTTGGAATGCCAATCGTGTTGATCTGCCAATCATGATGCGAAACATCAATCCTGATGCAAAAATCAAATGGATCCTTTCATTTACATTCTAAACCCTTCCCATCACCCTTTACAATTCTATAACTTCCCAAATCCCCTTTTCACAATGTTCCTGTGATGCGATACCTGCATTTTTGATGATGGAATCAATATTTGTAACACTATAACCGAGTGCATGAGTAATGCGAAATTCAACTTTGCTAACATTGATCTGGAATGATTGCATCTTATAATCATGTTCCTAGGACAATATTAGCAAGTTTAGAATGGCCAGAAGCATTCATCACTCACCTGAGAGCATCTCTTGCACTCCAGAAGCCAGTAATTCATGCCAATCACCGACAAGAAAATAACAAAAACGGCAGAAACAGCAGTGACTTTTGACATAACTGGCAAGAATGATGATGGTTTGATAGCAAAGATCAGCCATCATCAGGTGACCCTTTATCCGAGAATTCTCACGGATTAGGATGAACATTTCTCTGAAAGTTCATCTTAGGGGGAGTATAGTGAAAGGATCCACTCAAATCTCACATCACAAGAAGCAGATCGACATGATCAGCTCTCCAAATGCAACTAGTAACCAGGCCAGCTATCACAAGGCCTTAGCAGACATTCACGCGGTCTAGACAACAGTAACCCAGCACTACCCGAGTGCTAGAACCACGGCAATATATACGTAATCCCGCTGACCGCTCTAACACCGCCGAACAGTTAACACCGCTGTAGCGCACAGCTCTATCCTGAGCATCAGTGGACCTCCTATATACATATCCCCCCAGTGTTCAACACGCTGATATGGCACCTTCCAGGGACTCCAACAGTCTCACAAAGTATATACAACCTTTACGACTCATACTGAGCAGTCTGACATACATTAGGACTCACCCGAGACTTCGCCATATACGTCTGGCTTAAGGCCACTTCACCTTCTCTGCACATATGTTACACTCCAAGACCCCGAGCACCCATTAATACTGCGCCCCAGGCACCCTGCCACATTTCTTTGTACATATTCAACATTGTCATGCCAGCCGACGTTTGCTACAGACCAATATAGCGAGTGCCAACCCCTTCTAGAGTCTTGACTGACTCTCCTTGACGGCCCCTAGATCTGTCAGTCAATGTTTCACACAGCTAGGGACCACCCTGAAGTGTCTGGGCCTGACACCATGTACCTCGTCCTGCCAACATTCCACGAGGTGCGCTCCATTCTCCAGCCACTGTCGCAGTGGCCTCCGAAGCTCAGACTCCCGATCAGCTTCTGCCGATTGGACACTGCTACATGAGAAAGAGAGATATCTCACTCATACACATGAGTGCGCCTCTCAGAGGACCCTTCATGGACAGTTTTCAGTTTGTTTCACGTTCTGCTGCTGTATTTTCGACTCTCATCGCGTCGGTCCCCGCTCCTTGCCGTGTTTTCTCTCCATCTGTATGTATTCTGACCCTCATCGTGTCGGCCCCTGCTCCTTGTCATGTTTTCTCTATTCTCTCTCTCCCTGACGACCTTTGCTATGTCTATTTCACGCTCCTTGCTGTGTTTTCTCCTTTGTTTCATCCCCCTCCTGTTTCTGATTCAACTGGTGGTCATAGATCGCTTGTTTTGTCCTTATTTTGTCGTCTGACAGTGTATAAAACCCTCCAATGTCGTAGGTAGAGTAGTAGTAGCAGTGGCAACCACCCCAAATACTAGTAGAGACTTCTTAACATCCACTCGATGCTTCCTTTCCCGTTCCGAAGCTGTCTTATACAAACCGAGGCTTCTTCCTCTCTGGCAGAAGAAGGAAGCATTGCTCTGAAGCGTGCTTCCTTCCCTGATCGGTGCTGCGGAGCCTCTGGCTTGGGCTGCACCTCTCTACCTCTCCTTCTGTAACTTGATTTCGTTCCAAAGTGAAAGGATCCGCTGTAGCGCACTGGCTCCTCCTGTGCCAGTACACTCATACTATGGCTCCCTCTTACTGCAGATACCATATCCCAGCACTGCCGACACCTGAGAGTGTGAGGGCACACTCCTATTGCACTCGGGACATCATTTAAGCACGTATCCATTGATTCCAGCACACGTACTGTACTGCGGCGCCCTCCTATGACCCAAATCGATCCGCCGATGGCTCCCCGACACTCAGACAGGTCCGCCAACAGCTCCTACCCAGCACCAGGCACTATAGGACACATCCCTCAGTGACTATGTGCCGCCGATCTTATGATTTACCATACGTACAGCCGTGCGGCGACTCTGGATGCCTCCGAGTCGGCCCCCCTTGGTGCCGATCAATGCGGCGGACACTCAGACATCCTCAGGTACCCTCGCCGACGCCTCCTACAGCTTACCAAGCAGTCCCCCATTGTCTAGGGAGCTATATATTGTCATATGTGCTTACATGCCTCATTATGATGTATCTGCCACCAGTCCGGCAGTCCCCCACAGCACTGCCGCTCCGGCCACTCATATTAGTCACTAGGGATCGCCCACACTCTGTATTGAGTGCCGCCGATGCATCGGACACCTCAGGGACATTGGCTGATGCGCCCTTTGTCTCATATACGCGATATCAGCCTCCAATCATCGGTTCCGATGTTTCCCGACTTCCCCCCAACGCGGCGGCCCCCATTAGACTATGTATGGAAGGTAGACATGTGGTACATCGGCGTGCCAAGCCACCGACTCGCGCCGCCAAGCCCAACTCCGCCGGCGCCCGTGTTATTGCAGATACTCAATATTTCATGTGATTGGATGCCCCCCTCACGTTGCCGCTCTCAGATTTCACCTGGGCGCTCCGGCAGCGGCCCTTGGCGACCCAGATGACTCAGGAGATGTTGTCAGACAGTAGGATGTGTCGGCGACAGCAGTAGAGTATATATAGAGCTTATACTAGCTTGTAGACAAAAGGATTCCAAGCCTAGCAAGGATTCCAAGAGCATGTACCAGACCGAGCGCCAGAGTTCGAGATATCCCTCACTCTGAGTCTCCCCTCATGTACTGAGCCTCCCCCTTGACTATATACTATCCTTGACATCTCCTCTTGTTTGACTCCACATTCTACTTGCCTCCGCCGCCTCCGGTACGCCTCTGCCGCTCTGACGTTCAGTGATCCGGCGCCCCTCTATTCGACGTCGGCGACCCTTCGGCGACCCAGGCTTCTCATCAGACTCCCCTTCGGCGTCCTTTCCAGCCTTTCACTCCAGTTTATCCCATATATTGATCTTATACGGTCTTTTCCTTTCATCTATCGCGTTTACGCTACTTTGGTGGATTCCTGCGGCCTCCCCCTCAGTCCGGCACCCCTCTATTCGACGTCGGCGGCCATCCGACGACCCAGGCATCCTATCAGACGACCCAGCGGCGCCTTCTCCAGCCACTCACTCCATTTTATCCTTTATATTCATCTTATACGCTTCATACCTTCCTGTGGCTGAGTTTATACCACGTCGGCAGCCTCTTGTGATCCCCCCTTTTGAGCAGCGGCCCTGCTATCCTATTCCCTTTATCCAGCGGCATCCTTAGACCTATCCATTACGTCTCCGACGGTTCCTGGCACCTGCCGGGTAGTAGGTCTTTGAGAGTCTGATAGCGTCGGCATCCCATTTTTGGAGGTCCCTTCATACATTCAGCACCCTTAGTAGGACAGACATCTGTAGCACCTTCAGATACGACACCGCCGACCGACACCGCTCAAAATCTCGTGTCAGGATCGACGGTATCGCATCATGATCGGCATTCTAAACGACACGTAACCAAGCTAACGGACATGGGCGCTAACGGAGAACTCAAGCAGTCTAGACAATAGTAACCCATAGCTACCCGAGCGCTAGAAGCACGGTAACCGATACGTAATCCCGCCAACCACTCTAACACCGCCGACCAGAAAACACTGCGGACGAGCACCTTAACGCCGATGACCAAACTACTGGAGCGACATCCATCAAAAGAACTCGAGAAGCGCTCAGACCTTCTTAGAAGCTCAGAAGCACAACTCCTAAAGCCTAATTACTAAAGACTAAAGGCTAATAAGGTTTATGGAGGCCACACTGGCATTTCAGCACTGTCAAGTCTGTGCTCACATTTACATGGTCCTCTATAAGGTATACTACCTAGTGGGCGTGTCTACTATTGGAACTTATGACTGTCACATCAAAACCGAGCGACATCTATTGAACCAGCTACATGCCAATCCACCAAACCCGATTGTAACCAAGCGGCGAGAGGAACTTGTTATTACAACTCAAACCCCTCGAACTGCGAACCCGATAACTTGGAGAATGGTTGGATGGTACAAACCAGAGTTGCATACAAGATGTTCAGCATCTACAGTACAAGCAAATCTCTATTTACCAAGAGATTCGAACCTGGACACCAAATCGCTACAACTCACAATCCAACGAAGGATATGGCAGTACATTCAAGACATTTGATATGATGGCAAAGCATGGCTAGTCACTCGAACCCAGCTACACCCACCTGCAGAGTATATGCAGTTCATGGTATCTCTCGGACCATACAGTACACTGACCCGACACCTGAATACCGACGTGCGAGCTACACTTACACTCACTTGACCTCGAGACAAACTTCAAAGAGTCACCAACAGAGCAGCTTACATTGCCCCAAGAGCCAGGATCCCCCATGACGACAACAATGACGTTATAACAGAGCACTGACAGAGGAGTATGACATTTTGGGACACTACCTCTATTGTCTCAGTCAACATCCTCAGCGGCTCAGTCAGCACAGTGGAGCGACCTAACAAAGATTGGAGCAATGCGCAGCAAAGTGATGTCAAGCGCAGCAGTCCGCAGTAAAGCACAGCAGTCTGCAGCAATTCACAGCAGGAGAGCACTGCAAACTGCAGCAGAATGATGAAGAATCTGAGTAATGATGGAGCAAGGATGAGTAAAGTGGAAGCAGGATGAGTAAGAAATAGGACGGAAAATGGATTATTGGCAGGGCATAAATAGGAGTAGAATTAGGCCCTCTTCCCCCATCTTTCGATTCTCTTAACACACGGTGTAAAGCCCTCACAAGCTATTACTGTGTGCTTTGTACTATCACGCCTCTTGGAAATCCCAATCTGCTTTACTGTTACCTCGTATCTGAAAGCATCCTTAACTCGGACAGCAACTAGGAAGGCCAGTAAGGGACCGCGTGGTATAGCCAGACAGCAGTAGATAAGATCACCTCTGCACAACACACTGCTGCTTAGGCAAAAGGATCGAACCGGTGTAACTCCGGGCCTACTCCCTAACACATATATCAGGTGCAGTTACAATAGATCTTGGAGACATGTCTCTAGTTTTCTACACATGGTGGGCCACCACAAAGGCTTTAATAGTTGAGTCTCTTTGGCAAGCACCTCTTGATATAGAAAAACTGTCACTTTAAATGTTAGCAGAGACCCTAATAGAGAAGAACAACGAATGCCATATTTTCAAGAACCAAGTTCTTCAGAGATGGGAGAAGACAAGGGAAGCCATCATATTTGCTGCAAAAGATGAAATATCTACTGTAAGTTTGCATTTTTACTTGTACCGGGCTGGGTAACTTACAATTCAGAACAATCTAAAGCTAAACCTCACAATATCCTGGAAATGAGTCTTAGAGTCTGAGTCAAGTAAAATGTTTTCTTCATGTCAATGTTACTACTGTGGCTATTTGCCACTTGTCTTCTGTACTCTTATTCTCCTGTAACGATCGGAATTTTGTAATGTATGCAATGTTGAATTTATATTGTGGTGAGGTTGCTAGGCAAGTTACTTACACCCTTCAGCACATGATCGCCTCTAATCTTCTCACGTGATTTTAAGTCGGACATGACCGCTTGACCGTAATGGTAACATCAGCAAAAAGTCCAAACTCTAAGACTAGCTTATAAGGGTATATAAGAGCAACAAGAGGGAGGATTGCCAAAATTGCTTATTTAATAAGTCATAATCTCATAATGTAGTAACAGTGATGTAAGGTGATTAATGACATATGAAGATCTGTGAGAGTAATTGATAACTGTATGATGATCAAAGACAATTGAATTTGTACATTACTGATTGACACTTAAATATAATGAAGTGTCTAATGAAAATATAGTTGAGCGATCTGCACTTACAAATATGTTGAAGGACTTATTGAACCTAAGCAGTTCTCATAAGACTGATAACTAGACACAAGACTTATGAGGATATATAATATACTGTTAGATTGTAGAAGACTATTCTATATTCATACAACACATTACACCAATGTAATTCCGATAACTGCATTATATTTTCATTTGACTAGAATAGTATATTACAGAATAGAATAGTTGAGTATCAGTTAGCACGGCACATTAAGACGACTAAACTATGTCAGTAGCTCAGTAGGTCAAAGAAAATTTTGAAGTTCGAGCCTAGACAACGAGAGCCAGCACAAGAGTCCAAGTTACCAAGAGAGAAGACTAGTTATATAAAGTCTCCTGCAGGAGAGTATGGAGTCGACGAAGAGCATGAAGGTTTGATGAGAGATCTAAGTCAGTACCATGATCGCGCATCATCGCAATGAATTAAAAATACATACCCTTCTTGTTCTTGCACTTGAATTCCTAAACAAAGTAAAGTAGTACACAAAGCGGCTGAGTGTCGATCATGGTGGCCTTGACTTCGAAAATACCCTGTTCAATGATCAAAAGCAACACATCAAAGGTGCCGCCACCAAGGCTAAATATAAGGGCATTGCATTCACCTTGGATTAACAAGATTAAGCTTCATCATTTCACAATATATACCTTCACTTTCTTATATCGTTAAATTTGTCTCGAGTGCATTGCGATTCCTTTCTCGGCCTCCCTTTCTGGTCCAGCAGCTTGGTTTGAACATCGTCCAGTCTACATTCAGACATTAGTGAGTGCTCTTGATGAAGAACCAGATCTATCTGGTCTTTCTATTGCCTTCATGTTCAGTGCTATGCACTCGATATCTGTATTAAGCTTGGAGATGGACAAATTGTATATTGATCCCATCTCTGTTGACCCATCCTGAACAACCTGCATCAGCATCATTGTTCATATTAGAAAAGGACACTTCTTGTCAAGACCATATATGATAGCAGCTGCCATCAGCTCGATGATTCGGAGGATGTCGGTGCCACCAATGACACCGGTGTCCTTCATCACCTAATATTGCAAGTCATTGAAGTAAGCCAGGACAGTGATGATGGCCTGAGTGACGGTGCCATCAAAGTAGTGAAGTTGTCGTGAATAAGATAGATGAAGCAGGGATGGAGATGATTTGTATGCAGTGGCATCATGACAATGGTGGCAAAAAGACAAGGAGGACGATGCTGTAGTGCACTGCTCCCACCTGTACCAGTCCAACGGCACAGGCCCCTCACAACACCGGACCAGACACCTCAGCGCTGTACGTAATACGCCACTGCTGCTCCCCAACGCTCCAGCACTGATTGATCGCCCGCCGCTCGCGCCTCTGCGGGGATCACCTGAATCAGCTCAAAACATGATGCTCCCGGACTTTCCTGACGTCCCAAGTCAAACATCATCAGTCAGCCGTGCCACGTAAGATGTGCCCGTCTGAGTGCTGCGGCGGATGTATTCACAGCAGCGGCAGATCTATATCGTACCGCGCCACCTGCTGGATATGCGTTGTTGTTTGCTGATTGGTCCACCTCCCACCGACTAGAGACCGGGCAGAGTCTCAGGCACCATGTTTCATATGTGTAGCGAGCCGCCGTGCGTGCCGGGTCGGGAATCAGGGGCGGTGCTTGTTTGGAGATTTCCCCTTTTAGGTTTATTTACATTCTTCACGTTTCACAGTTATTGGCGCGTCCTCTAGTGATCTGGGCATGCCCAACTGTACAAGACACCACACCAATCACCTTTCGGCCGATTGGGGCGGCAAGTGGCTTGGCAGTATTGCGACATGCTCCGAAGTCGGGGCTGACTCAGATGCGCGCTTGCGGCACGTCATTGCCGGCGCTGTCTCTGTCGCGCCCTTCGCTAGTTTGTTTCAGTATATATAGAAAGCATGTATGTAGATTGAAAGATAGCAGACAATAAGACCCAAGTGCATAGTCCTATTTCTACCAAAGTCGCCTCTACCATCGTCAACCGCGTCAAGGGCGACGCCAATACTCCTCCTCGGTTTAATAGCCCCGTGGTCTCGTGCCGGCGTGTCCTTGCTTTGATAGCTACGGACACTGCCACCCTCCGCATATCCAGAGGCGCTGCCGTATCTTTTGTAGTCACCAGTGCTATTGCTCTACTAGTAATCGCCGACACCGCCGCTCTCATAGTAATCACCGGCACTGTCGCTCTGCTAGTAATCATCGGCGCTGTTGCTCTGCTAGTAATCGCCTGTGCCATTGCTCTGCTAGTAATCGCCAATGCGGCTGTTCCACAAGCAATCACTGACCTCCTTGTTTGCCTGACAGTCTCCGACCCTGCTAGTCTGCTAGTCCCTGGTGCGTCCGGACCGCCGCCACCGTCCTTCGATATCGGCGCCATCCAGTTCGACCCATGTTGTGTTACTTCGGTGCCCGACTGGATTCTGCCTCATGTCCAAGACCAACTATGATTGAGCTCCCCCTCTTTGCTGGTCACCCCGCTTTCTGGATAAACCACGCAGTGCACCGCAGCTTGCTGTTGGAGCTCCTGAGATACGGTCTAGTTCCCCTTTTGTCCTCAATCTTTGGCATCACTGACATCTCTCTGTGGTCGAAAGCCGCCGCCTTCACTACCATTTAGGGGAGTCTGATAGTCTACAACGCATCAAGAATGCGTCTAAGTCCGTTTGTTGCATGCGTGTGACAAAGTAACCATCACTTTGCTTTTCTTTGTACATCTAAGTCCATCTGCCATCAAATACTGACAGTCACTGCATTCCATGGGATTCTAGAGGATGTCCAATAGATTACAGTAGTTGTAATAGCAAGATATACAAGACTGTTCAGTCAGGCCTGAAAACTGTGGTGAGCCGTGCAAGCAATACCTTGCGTGCTTGCATGAGCCTGCAAGTAGAAATCATAGTCATAAATGCTTGTCTACTCTATGACTGACCCCATCAGAGAGTTTGATGTCCTATCCGCATCTGTCACCTTTATTGGGTAGAACCAATTCTGGTGTTGAACCTTGCTACAAGCGATGTAAGTCAGCTTCGCTTGTATTTCTTCAATTCACTGAATGCTTTGTTCAGCTGCTTGATCTCTGTGGCCATTATCCACGTGCGCTGGCTATCAAAATACCGGCTTGGAATACTAAGATGCGTTCAGAGAACAAGTCCATGCTCTCACGGTAGTCCTTCAAGCCTTCCAGAATCATACCACGCAAATTTTCAACCGTCCATGAATGGTTGCATCAGGCGTCTGCATAATAGCATAAAAACAGGAACTCGCCTCTTGTTTTGGTCTCTGAAAGGATACACTTGCATGGTACTGCACGAAGTTCATGTCGCACAATGCCATGACCGCCACAATTCTAGGTGCACCCTTGCCCACATTCCCACTCAGCTTAACCACATGCAGCCTAACCACCATCGTGTTTGCAAGCCATTTCAGGGAAGCAGGCTCCAACGTTGACACTGCCAAGCTTTGTGTTAATCTTAAGCGCGAGATTGGCTAGATACTGATCACAGCCTTCTTTGCCAAGCATGTTATCAATAAGACCAAATACTGACTGGGAGCCCTGGCGGACGTCAAAGTACCGGTGGAGTTCTGCGTAGATATGTTTGTCCCTATTTGCCATGAGGTCGAGGACCATCTGGGGCCATCTGAGGTCTGTGTTACAAAAATTGTGGATTGGTAATGCGGCGTGGGACAAGATACTTTACACACTGTATTTCATTCAGGCCAAGGATGCAGAACGCTACAAGCTATGAAGACCCAGAAGGAAGCGAACTTCGAGACGAGGGAGCAGATACTCTTCAATTGCA
This sequence comes from Sanghuangporus weigelae, assembly GCA_033182465.1. NCBI lineage: Eukaryota > Fungi > Basidiomycota > Agaricomycetes > Hymenochaetales > Hymenochaetaceae > Sanghuangporus > Sanghuangporus weigelae. The sequence goes on from CP137326.1 coordinate 1,713,260, forward strand.
AGTTGGATTATCTAACATGCATATTGGAAATACACCTCCACCAGAACAAAGCTATGCTACCATGGAAGACAGGAACATCTCGAGATACACAGAACTCCGGCAACGAAGACATTATCGACGAGGTGCCACTCGAAGGTTTGTGCACGAGAACCTGCATCAGGAAATCAGTCCATTTGGTTATTAATGGATAGTGAGTTATAACACCATAGTAGTTTATAGTAGTGCATAGTATACTATAGTGATGTATAGTAATATATAGATGATATCTTATAGTGACATATAGTACATAGATATAAGTAGCAATCAATAGTGTTATATAGTCTGATAGCTTCATATAAACAATTATAGTTGATAGATATACATAGTCAATATATAAATAGTAATGTATAACAATATATAGATGTATATGAATGATATTCTATAGTAGCATATAGTACATAGATATGAGTAGTAATAAATAGTATTATATAGTCTGATATCTTTGTATAATATCTGATAAACAATTATAGTTGATAGTTTATATAAGTATATAGCTGTGTATAATGGTGAGCTAATTATATTAGTATCTAAATAGCAATAGAGGTTAGTAATATATAGTCAATATATATTTATAGTATTCAGTAGAAGATACATGTCTAAAGAATATTCTTAGGAACGCACGTATATTCATTTTCCTTTTTCTTTTCTTTTCCTTTTCCCCTTATCGTTATCACCTATACCCGTCCCACACATTTGTTAAACCTTATCCTTCACCCCAACGTCGTACGGACACTTAGTTAGTTCATTAGTCATCCTCATTACCTCACTCCGACATGCCCGATCCTTCCTCCGATCCGCCCAACCACGTGACCTAACCCTGTACCCTATGACATCACAATTATTCCCTTAGTCGGTAGTCCTTTCCCAGGCTCGAGTCCTATATAGGTAGCTAGTCTTCCTGTAGAGGCCCCTTGCCTCGACATTCATTAGATCCTCCGACTATACACTCGTTTGTCTCTATATCGTCGTCGACCATTCCCTTGGATTATCTGAGGGATAGTTCTACTGCTTGCTAGGGTTGTTTCTTAGTTAGTTATCTTCGGCGATACGGGCGTTAGGCCGTCGCCTAACATAATGTCGAGGCCACCCTACCGTCACCGTCTGAGGAGGGCAGCCGACACCCCACGTTTGATGGGTTGTAAGTCCTCAAGCCTGCTTGCTCTGCGATTGCCGAGTGAGCGTGCGAAGAGGCAGTAATTGTCTGTGACGTCTGACTCGGGCACTGGCGGGTTCTTCTATCCGATTGTTGCTCCACGCAAGGAGCCATCCCGCATGCTGCACCATGGCAATAAGTCCCATGCTTGCAGGCAATAAGTCCATGACGAGAGTACGTTCTTATGATTGCTAGCGGCACTGGTCACCCGCCGGCGATGTCTCAAGTTCTCGACTGCCAATGGGGAAGCGGCCGACAGCGCCGTAGTTGTTCGCTGATACGAGAGCAGGCGTTTCTGAAGAATGTTCGATGTAGCACCCTTTGCGTTTGCCGAGGCCCGACAAGAGTTGGGGGTTGTGCGACGCATCTTCGTTCCGACGATAACAAAAATCAAACCATTCAAATCGGCAACCCCTAGCGTACATTCTGTATTCACTCGCTAGTGTTATTAACCATTGCCTGGCCCACCCGGCCGAGTCTAATCTGATACCGAGCGTAAAGCTTGATGCCCTAATTTTTCTTTCGTACACTCTATTCTTCGCTCATGACGATGTCCGACCAGGAGAAGGACCATGATATAAGTTTTGAGGGCGTGCCTATCAACCCCATGCAGGCTTCGGGGACGTGCCTTCAACCCTGACGATCATTCATTCACCCTACCCCGTTCTACCCGTGATTTTTTTTCTGTAGGGTAGATTGACTCATCCGTGGTAAGGACTACACAATTCGCCAATCTACCCGTGAATCGTCGGGACGACAATTCTTGAGGGAAATGTGGTATAGGGGAGATGTAAGTCTAGTGGAGCAGCGAGTGGGAGCACGAGTGGACGGGTGAGGCCTCCTGCGAAGCGAGGCGACTTTTCACTCGTTTCCTTTCGCTTCTCAAAGTGTCCTCCAACCCTGTGTTTCTCTGCTCGTCCTGACATGTCGCGGTCGAACAAACCCCTCCTTCCGATGCCCCACAGAGACATCCTCTTGCTCGAACTTGCGTATGTACAGAAGGAATTGAAGTCGCCTGAGAGGAAGAGATGGTCATCCCTGACAACGGCAAGGTTGTAAGTCCTTCGCATGCGCCAAGGCATCCTGAAGCTGTTCGAAGGCTCGATTTAATCTTTCTTTTGATGATAACAAGACCAGAAGTACAGAAACAAGTAAAGCGAACATCCAAATCAAACCACCAAACGTCTCTTCCGATTCCCTAGAAGACGTCCATCGCGGACTTGTGTATGAGTTAAAGGAGCTGAAAATGTTGTAGAAGAAGAGATGGTCGTCTTCAAGGGCGAACAAGACTGTAAGTCCTTTGCGTATGCCAGGGCATTTTGACGATCAATCGAGAAGGCGGCAAGATTTTATTCTATAATATTGAAAGCGCTAACAACAAGGAAGCAAGACCGCTGTCGGTCGGCGGTGTCGTATCTGAAGGTGCTACAGATGTCCGTCCTACTAAGGGTGCTGAATGTATGAAGGGACCTCCAAAAATGGGATGCCGACGCTATCAGACTCTCAAAGACCTACTACCCGGCAGGTGCCAGGAACCGTTGGAGACGTAATGGATGAGTCTAAGGATGCCGCTGGATAAAGGGAATAGGATAACAGGGCCGCCGCTCAAAAGGGGGGATCACGAGAGGCTGCCGACGTGGTATAAACTCGGCCACAGGAAGGTATGAAGTGTATAAGATGAATATAAAGGATAAAATGGAGTGAGTGGCTGGAGAAGGCGCCGCTGGGTCGTCTGATAGGATGCCTGGGTCGTCGGATGGCCGCCGACGTCGAATAGGGGGGTGCCGGACTGAGGGGGAGGCCGCAGGAATCCGCCGCAGTAGCGTAAACGCGATAGATGAAAGGAAAAGACCATATAAGATCAATATATGGGATAAACTGGAGTGAAAGGCTGGAAAGGACGCCGAAGGGGAGTCTGATGAGAAGCCTGGGTCGCTGAAGGGTCGCCGACGTCGAATAGAGGGGCGCCGGATCACTGAACGTCAGAGCGGCAGAGGCGTACCGGAGGCGGCGAAGGCAAGTAGAATGTGGAGTCAAACAAGAGGAGATGTCAAGGATAGTATATAGTCAGGGGGAAGGCTCGGTACATGAGGGGAGACTCAGAGTGAGCGATATCTCGAACTCTGGTGCTCGGTCTGGTACATGCTCTTGGAATCCTTGCTAGGCTTGGAATCCTTTTGTCTACAAGCTAGTATAAGCTCTATATATACTCTACTGCTGTCGCCGACACATCCTACTGTCTGACAACATCTCCTGAGTCATCTGGGTCGCCAAGGGCCGCTGCCGGAGCGCCCAGGTGAAATCTGAGAGCGGCAACGTGAGGGAGGCATCCAATAGCATGGAATATCGAGTATCCGCAATAATACAGGCGCCGGCGGAGTTGGGCTTGGCGGCGCGAGTCGGTGGCTTTGCACGCCGATGTACCACATGCCTACCTTCCATACATGGTCTAATGGGGGCCGCCGCGTCAGGGGGAAGTCGGGAAACCTCGGAACCGATGATCGGAGGCTGATATCGCGTATATGAGACAAAGGGCGCATCAGCCGATGTCCCTGAGGTGTCCGATGCATCGGCGGCACTCAATACAGAGTGTGGGCGATCCCTAGTGACTAATATGAGTGGCCGGAGTGGCAGTGCTGTGGGGGACTGCCGGACTGGTGGCAGATATGTCGTAATGAGGCATGTAAGCACATATGACAATATATAGCTCCCTAGACAATGGGGGACTGCTTGATAAGCTGTAGGAGGTGTCGGCGAGGGTACCTGAGGATGTCTGAGTGTCCGCCGCATCGATCGGCGCCAAGGGGGGCCGACTCGGAGGCATCCAGAGTCGCCGCACAGCTGTATGTATGGTAAATCATAAGATCGGCGGCACGTAGTCACTGAGGGATGTGTCCTATAGTGCCTGGTGCTGGGTAGGAGCTGTTGGCGGACCTGTCTGAGTGTCGGGGAGCCATCGGCGGATCGATTTGGGTCATAGGAGGGCGCCGCAGTACAGTACGTGTGCTGGAATCAATGGATACGTGCTCAAATGGTGTCTCGAGTGCAGTAGGAGTATGCCCTCACACTCTGAGGTGTCAGCGGTGCTGGGATATGGTATCTGCAGTATAGGGGGAGCCATAGTATGAGTGTACTGGCACAGGAGGGGCCAGTGTGCTACACCGCGAACCACCGACCGACGCCAAACGTCTTCAACAAGATCTTTTCACTGACATCCTCGATAGCGATCCAATGTGTGTTAGTAGGAACCACCTCGGCTCATCGGGACAATGAGTCTTGAGGGAAATGTAATGTTAGGAACGCACGTATATTAGTTTTCCTTTTTCTTTTCTTTTCCTTTTCCCCTTATCGTTATCACCTATACCCATCCCACACATTTGTTAAACCTTATCCTTCACCCTAATGTCGTATGGACACTTAGTTAGTTCATTAGTCATCCTCATTACCTCACTCCGACATGCCCGATCCTTCCTCCGATCCGCCCGACCACGTGACCTAACCCTGTACCCTATGACATCATGATCATTCCCTTAGTCGGTAGTCCTTTCCCAGGCTCGAGTCCTATATAGATAGCTAGTCTTCCTGTAGAGGCCCCTTGCCTCAACATTCATTAGATCCTCTGTGTTAGGTGGCGAGACTAACAGACGTCGATCTCGAGGTGGCCAACACAACAACAAACAACAGGCTAAGCGCGAGTTGCCGGGCTATCGCATGCTATGTTGAAGTGAAGGTAAGTAGAATTCAATAAACTAATAATACAAGAGTAGGTACCTATGTCGAAGTGAAGGTAAGTAGAATAGTAAGACAAAGAATTGAAAGAGTTAAACTATCTACTTATATAGACTTCGAGCGCGTGAAAGGTCTACTCTAATAAGGAATCACATGATGAGGGAAAGGGGTGCTTAGTGAGCGTGATAGAACGTCGTAGAACATTCCAACGGATGGATGAGTAATCGCAAAAGAAAATAAAAGAAAAGGAAAAGAGTATTAAAATAGAGGATGACATAAGAAAAGAAAAGGAAAATGTTGAGTCCTAACACTCCGACTATACACTCGTTTATCTCTACATCATCGTCGACCATTCCCTTGGATTATCTGAGGGATGGTTCTACTGCTTGCTAGGGTTGTTTCTTAGTTAGTTGTCTTCAGCGATACGGGCGTTAGGCCGTCGCCTAACAAATATAATAGTACTATAGTTGATAGTTTATATAAATGCATAATAGTGAATAACCTGTATTTATTTATAGAGCAGTATAGTTTTGATGACCGTTATTAAGATATAAATGTTTAGTAGCAAATGACATACATTTTTATATTGAACAGCAAAATTTCTGATAGATCTTATTCAGATACCATCATATGAGAAGAAGCAGAGGCCATACTATGCCACTAGCATCACTTTGAATGTAGATGAAGGCAAGTAAGTAAAGATGACCAAAACCAGTGAGAGTCACACCAGGCAAAGAGTTATTTTACAGCTAAATGCAAAAAACCTGAGATTCACATGATTGCATCACTTTTTTTGTCACAAGAGCCTCAAAACACAAAATAAATCATATCTCACCCAATACTTGTCCGGTTTGCATGATCTAAGTTGCTAAATTCATCATTTGATTGTTGGTTTCATATTCCAACTTGAGCGAGGGAAAACAGTGCAAAAATGACCCCAAAATAGCGAAAATATAGTTTTTTGCCTCTTCTTTGCATGTGCATTTTTTTCTGTGATCCCTGATGGTCCAGAACCTCCCCAAAGCTATCCAAAATGATAACATGATTATATTATGAATTTACAGACTGAATTTGGATTGAATTGTGTACCAGAATGTACTGCTTTGAGGCATGCCTGAATCACTCAAAACTTATCATTTCCCTCAGCCTCCCAAGCATCAGGAAAAAATCTTACAGACCAGATTCATGCATGTAAATTCATTTCAGGTGTAATAGACTAGGTTTGCATATTAGCTAGGGCCTCAGCATCCACTGGTGAGCTGTGGAGATGCTGTCTAGAATGGTGCATACAACCAGAACCTCTTGCTCAGTCCAGCTCACCAGTGGATGCTGAGGCCCTAGCTAATATGCAAACCTAGTCTATTACACCTGAAATGAATTTACATGCATGAATCTGGTCTATAAGATTTTTTCCTGATGCTTGGGAGGCTGAGGGAAATGATAAGTTTTGAGTGATTCAGGCATGTCTCAAAGCAGTACATTCTGGTACACAATTCAATCCAAATTCAGTCTGTAAATTCATAATATAATCATGTTATCATTTTGGATAGCTTTGGGGAGGTTCTGGACCATCAGGGATCACAGAAAAAAATGCACATACAAAGAAGAGGCAAAAAACTATATTTTCGCCATTTTGGGGTCCTTTTTTGCTCTATTTTCTCATTTGTTCTTCCTATGAGAAAGTGCTTTCGAAAAGATGAATTTAGCAACTTAGATGATGTGAAAATGTTGAGATTTGGGTGAGATATGATTTTATCTGTGTTTTGAGGCTCTCATAGCAAGAAAAGTGGTAAAATCACGTGATTGCCAACAATTTTGCAACTAGCTATAAGACACTACAGCTAGTTGCAAAATTATTGGCAATCACGTGATTTCACCACTTTTCTGCTATGAGAACCTCAAAACACAGATAAAATCAGATCTCACCCAAATCCCAATGGTTTCACATCATCTAAGTTGCTAAATTCATCTTTTCGAAAGGGCTTTCGCTCAGGAAAAATTATCGAGAAAATAGAGCAAAAAAGGACCCCAAAATGGCGAAAATATTGTTTTTTGCCTTTTCCTTGCATGTGCATTTTTTTCTGTGATCCCTGCTAGTCCAGCACCTCCCCAAAGCTATCCAGAATGATAATATGATTATAAAATGAATTTACAGACTGAGTTTGAGTTGAATTGTATACCAGAATGTGCTGCTTTGAGGCATGTCTGAATCACTCAAAACTCATCATTTCCCCCTAGCCTCCCAGGCTCCAGGAAAAAATCTTACAAGCCAGATTCATGCATGTAAATTCATTTTAGATATAATAGACTAGGTTTGTGTACTAGCTAAGGCCTCAGCATCCACTAGTGAGCTGGGCTGAACAAGTGATTCTGGTTGTATGCATCATTTTAGACAGCATCTTCCCAGCTCACCAGTGGATGCTGAGGACCTAGCTAGCACATAAACCTAGTCTATTATATCCAAAATAAATTTACATGCATGAATCTGGCATGTAAGAATTTTTCATGGAGCCTGGGAGGCTAGGGGGAAATGATGAGTTTTGAGTGATTCAGACATGCCTCAAAGCAGCACATTCTGGTACACAATTCAACTCAAACTCAGTCTGTAAATTCATTTTATAATCATATTATCATTCTGGATAGCTTTGGGGAGGTGCTGGACTAGCAGGGATCACAGAAAAAAATGCACATGCAAGGAAAAGGCAAAAAACAATATTTTCGCCATTTTGGGGTCCTTTTTTGCTCTATTTTCTTGATAATTTTTCCTGAGCGAAAGCCCTTTCGAAAAGATGAATTTAGCAACTTAGATGATGTGAAACCATTGAGATTTGGGTGAGATCTGATTTTATCTGTGTTTTGAGGTTCTCATAGCAGAAAAGTGGTGAAATCACGTGATTGCCAATAATTTTGCAACTAGCTGTAATCCCTTGTAAACCACTATAGTGTAAAAGAAGAACTCTTGCAGTGTCAATCTACACAAGTAGGAATTCTCAATAAAACCCTGCACCTCTGAACTGAAATCATCTTTTGTAAAGTGCGATAGTGTTTGATATCTGAAGCCGAATGAGTTACACTTCCCTTCCATAGATTACTGACTGATGCAAATAGACACTAGTGACTACCATCTGCTTGACGTTATTGTTCTCTTTGAGATTCTTCTGAGAATATTGACTAGAGGGATCACAAGCCAAATTAAGCTCCCGTTCAACTTGACTCTTAAAGGAATTAGCGATCCATGGCCACATCTTTTATGACTCTAGCAACATTCTGTTTCTGCATCTTAATCTGCTCCGTGATGTATGACATTGTTTCTTAGTCTACAACCGTATCATCAATACCGATACTGAATCTATTGTGAAACAGCCAATAATTGATGATATTCTGCAGACTCGTAAAGAGTGTTCATGTAGTTTCAGGACCTTTCTTTCAGAAAACAATATGCACCAGGCAGCCCTGAGATGCACCAATAGTCTTCTTTCTCAATAATACTAAAGATGATATTGTCATTCTCAATCAGTATGCTATCATCAAAGACTGGACTCCATGACTTGTTCTTGGACAATCAGAAAATGTTGATCACATACGGTACTGTCATGTTAAGAGTTTGCTTACCCATTCATAAAGGTTTAGGTTTTAAAGTGATTGGTGTTGGGATCGTGCCATCCCGATTCAGTATCCAAAACAGTATACTCTGTACTTGTTGTCAATTAAAGAAATAATTGCACAAGGTGAACTTGCGAATACCACAAAGAGTATCCTGCACAACATCAATAACAGGCTTGGGGTGAAATAATCTGCCTGGGAACTCATTCTATTTGACTGAGCTCGGCCCAAGTCTTCTTGCTCTAAGGGACACTACGTGAAGATGAGAAACTATAGCAAAAGGCAACAGTGATGTGATGTACTGCATGTTCATTTCATCGCTATCGAAGTCAGCATTATATGGAGGAGTGATGGAAAGATTGAGACAAAAGGCTAAAATAAATTGGTCAGAGTTCATACATGAACATGAAGGTCGAGCACGCACTTGAATAGGGCATTAGTCAGACCCTGTGACACATCATAGACATTTTGTGCAACAATGGTTGTTGGTTGAAGAGGACATAACTGAGTTGATAAACAAATTAGACTAGATCAACCGCTACTGAAGAGGAAACTTACTCTCTGTTCTTTCAATGACCCATCCATACTGAAGAAATGCATCTGCACGTTTATTGCACCGAAGATCTATATGCTCCCCAGTATCTTTCCAGTTTTAAATAACAGTCTTCCTGCTGTGAATGTGTCGTACGCATCCGCATTTTTGGTGACTTTCCCACAATCACATGATAGAGCTTACAACTACTGTACAGTACTTTCTGGTTATGCTGACCTTCTGAATTTGCACTTTTATAACAGGTAGCTTAGTAACTATTATAAGGATATAAATTCAGGTTCAATCTTATTAAGATTTGTTTGTAATCATTGGGACTTGTGAACATGGGGAGTCAATCTTGTTTTTGCGTGCTTACTCTTTTGTTGCACGTGACGAGGTTGACTTTGCAACTCACGACCTCACATGTCACTTCCCTCCTCCTCGGCCTCCTTCCTCCATCCTCCTTACTGTCCAAGGCAGGTCCTTCGCGTTTGTCGACGCCTGCTCTTCCTACGTCGAACGGTACTGGAAAGACATGGGAAGAAGTGCGTGCTGCACGTTTCTTCTTTGATTGTCGTGCTTGCTGAATTCTACTTTCATGAACTTTAGCTTGTCAAGGCACGAGAAGAAGAACGTGCTTGAGCCATACGTGAAGGCCGAAACGACTCGAGGAAGCTATCACTTTGGTTGGAACCTGTCAAGACATGTGTCCCGAATTCGAACGCTACCGACGAGAAAGGGTGAACAACCTCGACAAATGGGAATGCGTGCGTCCATGCTAACTCCTGAGTGATGTTGACTTTAAGCTGCACTTATGACTTTGCTGTTTTTTTAGATTATCGTTCCGGACGGGAAACCAACCAAGGAGGTCGATCATGCTCGCACTGTTAAAATCTATGAACGTGGCCAGGGAGACAAGATTATCCCTTCGGATTTACGACGTCCTCCTGTCTTAAAGGTACATACTAATTCGTTCCTCTTCCCTCACGTCAATTCAAATATGTTGTAGAGAACTCTCGACTACCTCTTTCACGACCTCATTCCAAGAGGTGGCTTCGCGGAGACTCAGGCATTTGTCTGGGATCGCTCTCGAGCTGTACGCAACGATTTCACGATTCAGCAAGACAGCGGACCAATAGCTATCGAGTGTCACGAATGATGTACACGTTTTCATATCCTTTCACTCCATCTCATATACGACGTACGTACATTCGGTCGAGCTTTGGAGATCCAGCAGCTTATGAACTGTGAGTCCTCGACCTTGTCACCACTTTGTTGTCTGAATCTTTACGCCTGCAAAAGCTCTGCTGTCTCTGAAGGAGTTCTACGACGATCAAAGAGGAAAGGACGAATCACCTAACGAATTGGAGATGCGTATATACCATCGTCTCGGCCTCATCCGTGACCAGCATGAACGAAACGATAGACCTCCACTGTTTATCGCCGTCGACCCAGCCTCCCAGCTTATATCTCATTCCCGCAGCGAAGTCCAGGCTGCCAGCAATCCAATTACAAGGATTTCGAAGCTCAGAGCCAATGGGGCTGCCATGCAAACGTTTGCCGAACTGGCGAGTGTCCTGCGGGAGCGACAGAATGAGAAGCAAGATGAGACAAGCGCTTTCATTCAGGAAGATGAAGAAGCCGTAGAAGCGGATGATATTCTTGACACATCTCAACCCGACGACGGTCCTGCAAGTACCCAAGAACAGACGTTATCTCAGTCTAGGTCTGCTCCAGGTCCAGGTATCTACTCGGTGATCTATGTATCCTCGGCTTTTCATAGCTCACTTCATTCTCAGAACTTTCTTCAGCGTCTCCCTTTGGACGTCCGACAACTCAGACGACTTTTGTGCCGGTTCCCGCGGGTGGATCTGTATTCGGCAAGATTGTCAGCTCCTCATCCACTCCTGCAGTTATTGGAAAGCGGGGCTCTCATCAGTTTTCGGTACTGCATTCAATACCTTCCAATCTGCTCCGAACGTATTTGGTGGTCCTGTGTTTGGCGTCCCTGCAACCTCTAGCTCTGCATCTCCCAAGATAGTCGAACCTCCGAAACCTGCTGTCTCCGCATTTCCACCTCGGCCTCCCTCCACCAGCAAACCCGCAAAGTCCATCACACCTTCTACGTCGACTATTCTGCAAGAGACAAAACCATTGCGAAGTCTTGCGGATGTAGGACCTCTTCTGTCAGAGGGCGAAGAAGATCGAGTGTCTTCCTCTGAAGCTGTCAGAACACCCGCACCCCCTCCGTTCTCAACCTCACAAAGCGCACCGACTCTCAACCCTTTTGCACAAGCTTTGAACCTAGTCCCTTCAGAGCATCGAAGTCTGCGTCATTATTTCCTCCCACTTCAAGAGCCAGTCTCCCTCCTTTGAAGACGGACTCGCCGCTGAGTAGGACCGTGGACCCTTACGCGCGGCTTTACAACACCTGTAGACTCGCCATCGCAATCATTCCTTTCACCTCTGAAGCATCCGAGCGGGTCGGCTCTGTCATTAGATACCGGCCCAGTCTTGCAATCTAATGACGAGTCTCTGCGCTGGACTCACCCGTTGCGCCTCCGGTCTTGGCTTGCAGGGCCAATATTTCCTTACACGGAACACCCACATCTGCTTTCGCATCTTCTGCTGTACCTCCTGCAGAACCTACGACTCCTTCAACGTCTTACCATTTTCCCACTCTCCGAGTAAACATATCTGCAACGATGACTAGCACTCCACATCCTCAACCATCATCAAGTCCCCGCATCGTAGAAATTTCTGAAATTCCGTCTCCCGACCATGATACACCCTCTTCATCGACATCTATCGCCAATGGAAAGGAACCGCTCTCCCGGCGCCAAGAAACGGTTACGAGAGCAGGCGATGTCTTTCAACCGAACTCACGGTCTCGTTCATGAGATATACAGGCGATGGAAGCAAAAGATGTAGAATACAAAGGTTTGCCGAAGAAGCGACGAATATAAACAAAGGATTCACGAGAGTTCGACGAACGGCTCGATTGGGTCAACTGGCTCAATACCCTCATCCTCGTCCTTCACGAGGCAAAGGAGTGAGCCTGAACTTGACACAGAGCAGCCAAAACGTCCACGACGGAGCCTCAGGAATGTCTCAAATCCGGAGGATGTACGTACGGACGAGGAACTCGCTGAAAAACTCATGCAGGTGCGATACATAGTCCCAAGTTGTTGGATGCGTCATTTAAGAACACATATCAGAACCATGAGAAAAATGAACGTAGATGGGTGAAAGGCCAGTTCGTCAAGGTCATCCAGGAGTACGTGCGGTCTCAGGTTGACGAGATTCCGTCAGACTGGGGGACGAGACTGTGCATGAACTCCAGCAATGATAAGACGGCCATCAGATTCAGCAAGACAGCAGACCAATAGCTATCGAGTGTCACGAATGATGTACACGTTTTCATATCCTTTCACTCCATATACAACGTACCTACGTTCGGTCGAGCTTTGGAGAAGGTCCCGCAGCTTATGAATCGTGAGTCCTCGACCTTGTCGCCACGCGGTCGGCTGGTTCCAGCGAGGTAAGTACAGTGCCTTCCAAGCACTCATCAGATCCTTATTTCTTGGAATTCTCCTTGCGGTGATTGCTCTCTCGTCGGTGCTAATGACAGTCAACTTCATTCTTGTTTCAGAACCCGAGGATCGCGTCTACTCGTTCCTACCGCAGTCTGCGCGATATGTCGTCCTCGACCGCCGCCGCTGCAACTGTTGCCCCAGTAGCATCGAACTCAGGATCACGTTCGCGGTCTGGTTCCTCTGCCCGCTTTCTCAGTGTAAACACTCAGGCAGCGTCCTCGGAGCCCGTGCCGAACATCCCACAGATGTCTGGGCATAACGTGTTACGCACACCTGACAGCATCGATGGAAGCACGATGTCGCCGGCGGTTCAGAATAGCGCGAGTAGCAGCTCTCCTGCTTCGGCCATTGCATCATCCGCAGTTGGCTCGCCGACGACCAATGGCACACATGGCCAACCACAGCAATCTAGAGACCGTTCGTTGACGCATAAAAACTCGAGCAGGACGATTGGAGGCTCGTCTGTACTTAGCGTGACAACCAACTCAAACGTCAATCCGCCGCGTAAGACTTCCCGGCGTCTGCTCTGCGTCCTTCTGGAGCTTCAAAAGAGCCCTCTCGCACGCGTGAGAAGGAGAAGACCGCTGGCAAGGCACTGGGACGGTCACGGACGGAGAACAGAGATACTACTGACGAAGACGACGCGGAAGCCAGGATACTTCGCATGCTCCTGCACGATACTGAGCCTGCACCTCCAACTCTGATGTATTGGTCTCGTGCGCCCGTCTGGGGTGCTCTGCCGATGCACAAGATGCGGAGCCATAGTGCGACCGTTGTGGACCACTTTGTTGTCTGAATCTTTACGCCTACAAAAGCTCTGCTGTCTCTGAAGGAGTTCTACGACGATCAAAGAGGAAAGGACGAATCACCTAACGAATTGGAGATGCGTATATACCACCGTCTCGGCCTCATCCGTGACCAGCATGAACGAAACGATAGACCTCCACTGTTTATCGCCGTCGACCCAGCCTCCCAGCTTATATCTCATTCCCGCAGCGAAGTCTAGGCTGGCACAGTCCGATTACGAGGACTTCGAAGCTCACAGTCAATGGGGCTGCCATGCAAGCTTCAGTGTCGTTGCACAGTAACTGACCGATTGGTGCTGAAGAGGATTATGTAGTTCTGTTGTATGCTTGCATGAGTCTGTAAGTGATATGCTATAGATGTACTAAACTTTGCTGTATTATATTTAAAATTAATAAAAATTTAATGCATTTTCTAATATTCTGCTAGCCTCTAATAAGTGCTATCTTCTATTTGTGACAATATACAGCTATCTGTATCTTTAATATACTATGACACTTTATTTATAAGAACTATCAACTATAAGCATCTAGTATCAGCTATAAACTCATAGTAATTACTATAAGGCACTATACACTATATGCTAGCAGCACTATAAATTTGTATCAACTACTATATACTGCTATATGTTATGTACTATCTATCTCTTTGCAGCACTATGAGTAAATATCAGCTATGTAACTATAAAGCTCTATAGGATGCTCTATAGTAGGGGGGTCACGATAAATTGCTATAAACTGCTAACCTACTATAGGCTGCTATATAGCTGCCTATAGTGGTGAGTAGCTGTGGGTAGCTATGAGTAGCAGTGGGTAGTTTGGACTGTTTTTCTGATGCTAGTATGTGCCAATTGCTACTTGGCATACCAACAGAGTTGGGTACTGTCAGAATGGCTCATGAAATGTTTTGTGGAACGATTGGTCACAAGGGAGGCAGCCGATGTCAAGATTCGACATAAGCCCAGACCTTTGGAACGTACAGAAGACCAACTATTACCGAACAGCGGAATGAGCGCATACAATCACGAAGTAGCCATATGGCTCAGCGATAGGGATGTCTATGCACTGAAGGTTGGCGTGCGAGCTTGGATCAATCAGCATCGTCACCAGACCTTGTGCCGAAACACTGCAGTGGAAGTTGATTGGCCGGTTTATCGGAACCCGCCATTGGACATCGAGAAATTAATGGAAGAAGCGATAGAATACATGATGACATCCTGGCAAGCATCGGAGCCAGCAGTCATCACAATAGACAAATGGTTTGCCCCTGATCATGTGGGGCAAAGGTTCAGGTTAACGATGGGCACGGAACTACGACTATCGGACATTAAAGTAGCGGCAAGGCACAGAAGGATTGTGGCCAAATATACAGAGCCGCCGAGATTAACCACCAAAGATCGACAAGTGTTGCCGATCCCTAATGACGAAGTTAGATCCTCTCCCATGATCGAGGATTAAGGGGCAGAAGCTCGGCCCGGAATGGAGCGCCGGAGAAGAGATGGCTTGGCACCCATCAGGTGGTACCCAGCCTGGAAATGGAAGAAGGCTCTCATGGGAAAACAGATAAGTAGGATTAACATGTGATAAGATTGCCGATCGAAAGAAGCACGGGGAAGCTTCGCGAAGCATCGGAATGTGCGGAGGCTGGTAGCCCTCCCTAGTCGGGCAGGAGTGTTTTTGTTTCACCACAAGAATATTACTGGCATGTTAGCATGCTAGGTGAATGTTGGTGTTGGTTGAGACATATTAACCTGCCCAATCAAAGAGTTGTAGTTGGTAGTAATTAAATAGTGACTAAGCAGAGTAGTTAGTCTATTTAAGTGCCAGCTGAGGCGGGCATTGTCCCTCAGCAAAATTATTTTGTACCTTCAATCGAAAACTGTACTCTTTGATTGAAACCCTGTTCTACTATTAAGTCAAGCTTGAGCCCTAGCTCGCTTCTTGGTAGTACATCTTAGCCTTCACTATACTATTCTCCAATTGTTATTGTTCAGAAGGAGGAAGCAGGGACTTGTTCCGGTAGGCTCGGTTGACCACCTCACCGAAAACCGCTGGTCCTAACAGTCTGCTTGGCAGCGATCCAAACAAGTTTGCTACTCTCTCCACATCTGCATCGCGGTATGGATCCTCTTGACTCAGACGATGGAGCTGGATTACTTGTATGATGAAGTCTGGATCGATGTTCATGTCACATTGCCGGCATTTTCCAAGCAGCGCCTTGACTGCCTCATGCACCTGCACCTCGAGCGAGCTGTCAGACTCTTATATGTTCTCATCCTTTTACACCACGAATGCGAGGTTTTTAAGCAATGTAAAGTTTTTAAGCTCTGAAGCTTTGCGAACTGGATGCCCCCGTGTTTCAGTATCTTATTTGTGCTTGCTTAACTCGGTAGTCACAAGAAGGTGAAGGTGCTGCTTTGCAATTTGCATGCACTACCCTCACTTTTTTTTCACACACAGTGATTTTCAGATTCTCTCTCCGCATATGTATGTGTACTAATATATCCTGTTCTACACAATTCTTCTGTAAGACAGATTTTTGCATAGATTTTCTTATCTTGGGTACATGTGGCTACACAGACATGTGTTAGTAGGGACCTTCAATATGTAGCGATTGTAATAACTGTATTGTAAGCGGAACTTCAGAATTTCGAGTTTATTGCAAGAATTACAAACCAGCCATTTGATATTTGTATTTATTCATCAATCTCATACCTCATTAAATGTGATAGACAAGGCATATATTGAACATATTTGCCGAATCTTGTATATTATTTACTTTGCAATAGATTCATCATAATATCCATCTCAGAATACAGCATAAGTGTGAAATGCACCACCTTTTTTCCTTACAATGACTTATATATCTTATAGATATCTTATATTAGCATACAAGTCGAAAACAAGGTTTGTATTGTAATATCAGTCTTATATTTGACTTATATAGGGTAATCAACCTTATATTACATAATTAATGCTATAAGTTCATCTATGCTACGAGACTTTTTCGTGATGAAGGTAAGGGTAACAAGACGGTTTCACATAGAACCTCCTCGCCAGTCCAATGGATCGCAAGTGAGCTTTCACGCAGCACGATTCTCAGGAGAAGGTGCAAATACAATGGAGGCCAGCGACGCTGATAAAAAAGCTCATGAAGAGCATGGTACTATCGACTACGCGCATACGAACCGCGAGTACTTCGATAAGATAGCGGATACATATGATGAGAAGCCGTTCTTTGTTGAGGTTGCTGGTATGATCAGCCGAGCATTTCTGAAGGAGTATGATTTCAGCGAAGAGAAGACGCGTGTTTTAGATTTTGCGTGCGGTACTGGTACATCTGCATCAATCGCTTTTCTTTAATCTTTCAGTCTGAACTTACATCTACAGGTCTTGTGAGTCGCGAACTCGCACCGCACACAAAACAGATCGTCGGAGTCGATATCAGTCAGGGAATGGTCGATCAGTACAATCGGCGCGTTTCGAATCAAGGCATATCACCAGAAGAGATGCGAGCTATTTGTGTTGATCTCAAGGGAGTTGAGAGCGAGCTTGATGGTCAGAAGTTTGACGTCGTAGTGGTAAGGTATGCTGAGCACGCACCGGTTGCTGTGGCTAATTTCGTTTCACTAGTGCTCTATGGCGTATCATCATTTCGAGTCCATCCAGGACATTACACGGGAGCTTGTGTTCTTCCTTAAACCTGGAGGAGCACTACTTGTTGCAGATCTGATCAAAGGCGAAAAACAGACCTTGATTGGACGTGGTATATCAGATGCCGCGCATAAACACGTTGTCCCTCATCAAGGAGGATTTGACGAGGTAACATTGCGCTCCGTGTTTGAGGAAGCTGGATTGGAAGGGTTTACATTCACGCCACGCGTGCGTGTTGCGAAAGGCGAGAACGAGATGAACATCTTTATCGCGAAAGGTTTGAAACCACAGAACTCAGCAGAGTCGTAGATTTGCCGGAGCGAAAAAGTCAATGATGACAATAAAAATGCATTTTGGGAGTGTATACAAGACCGAGATATCGTGAGCAAGACCGTCATACCTCAGAACCGCGAATCGGATTACTAGACTCGGAGTCCGGACGTGACGCAACTGTGGTACCCTGCCATCACTGACATTCCATCAGGCCTAATCGCTTTGCTGACTCAAAGACGACCTGGGAAGGCTCGTAAAAATTGTATGGATTTTGACTATGCACGCGAGTCGACCGAAATACAAAACACGAGCCAACAAGTTACAGAAATCCAGCACCTTCGATCGAGTTGCGACGCGCGACAATATGATTTACGTAATTTACATTCACGTGATGCTTCATTGGCTAAATTAAGGTCCGAAGATCCGGAACAAAGGCCAAACAAGTACAAATGACGTTTTGGTGGCGAAGGCCACAACTCAACTCAGCAGCGACTCGCGAGACGATGTGATCGCGACACTCCTTCTCGTTACTCTCAGTCAGCACTGAGCTTTGCAATTTGGTTTGCTGAGTGCATTTTGCTGACAAAGATAATGATGTAACTGGAACGTTCTGGTGCCTTGAAGTGAATTACTAAATATGGTATGCATTCTCACGTGTTCTACACAGGTATCGCATTCGCTTGTGCGGACCTTCTCTCAGCACTCCTCTCTCTACAACTGACTACCATGAACAACAACGCAAACAACAACGGCCGCCCCGATAGCAGCCCACCGAGGCACAGACATCGCACCGGAGACGGCACAGACCCAGCGGTAGAGAGAGCCTTTGACTATCTCCTCAATACATTGTTCGCTAGGTCACAACCAGATCAGGTGGCATCCAGTCATCGCGAAAGCGAAGATGGTGATGTTTCGGATATCAGCACTCTAGAACCTCTTTCTCCGCCTGCTGCCACCGCATTGACTGCTTCGACTCAACCAAATACCTCATTAGCGGATAACATGGACATTGACTCTAACTCTTCATCTTATTCGCCGAATACATTACGGACGCAACAAGCACAGGATGCTGTTGTGCGACAGCACGGCAATAATTCTGGAATGGATACCCACCCACGACGACGACATGTTACGACTCCCAACGACGACATGGACAATGACATGCCTGGGTTACTTGATATATCTGATTCCGATGAAGATGCCAACGATGTCGAGATGATCGTTAGAGAATCCAATGATTCCGTTTCGGGCAATTCAAGGCGAATTGTAAACGCGGAAGACGAGATTGTGCGGGATCTCGCGGATATGCCGGCGTTGGAATCAGTGCGCCATCCTCGACGAACAACCGTTGAAGATGATCCTGATGAAATGCCTGTGCCACCGCTGGCGCGCACTACATTGAATGCTCCACACCCCTACGTTGTTCGAACAGGAAGCAGGCGAACTCGCGATGAAGTAGACGACGCACCAGAATCATCCCCATCAGCATCGGTGTATGCTACTCCTATTAGTTCTCCAGCCCAAACACCACGTACTGGGACACCAGCTTCTGTTTCTACTTCCAGCGGCCATGTTGATCGTCCAACTCGTCCGTTGCCCCGCAATGGACAGCCTCCGACACGTACCCCACCTTCCACTAACGCCACTGCAGCACCTAGTTCGTCGGATCACCCCGCAGCGACTCCTGCCGGTCAAACCTTCGACGCGAATGCGCTGTTCCGTCACCTTTTCGGCGGACTCTTTAATTCAGATCCTGCTAGACCGACTCCAACTCAAACCAGCGACGAAGCAGGTGCAAATTCGGCTTCGAATATAAGCTCCGATCAGAGCCAAGCTCGTCCGCGTCCGGTTTCTCAGACGCAGACTGAGTCTGGTAGTAGCTCAGGGTCAATAGATACCGGCAGAAATGAGACGACAAGTGCTGCCAGGGGTAACACACGACGTGATCCACTTAACGCCGACATCGACTTCATTGATGATGGCGAAGATATCACGATGGCGGATGGTTTCCCTGAAGGATCTTTCTTTGCATTCGGCCCCCTGCACGAACATCGAGAAATTAATCCTTTTTTGCGCCGGGAAGAACAAAACTCACCAACACCTGCACCTGCATCTGCGCAGTCAACGACTCAGGTGCAGAATGGTGCACCCCAGGCTAATGTTAACACGGCAAACAATGAAACCGGCGGGAACGCTGGTCGGAACGCTGATGCTGATACCGCCAATGGAGCAACGCAGTTCGATTTGTTCTTAGCTTTGATGCGTGCGATGGGTGGTGCTGGAGGTCTAGGCGGCTTCGGAAATCTGGGTGCGTTGTTCAACGAGATGAATCGTGAAGACCCTGCGCGTGCACGACGACTTGTCGCCGGAATGGAGCCCGTGACCGAGGGTCTTGCGAAGAGAATGGAACGTGTGGGTGGCGCTCCAGGTCTTCATCAGGATGCTGCTGCTGGGGAGGAGGCACAGTGCGCTGTTTGTTGGGATTCCCTATGGAATGCGGAAGGAGATTCGTTCGAATCGCTATCGAAAGAGAAAGAGTCTGTTTCGCAGTCGACATCCACTCAGGAGTCTAGGACAGCCGAGTTGCCACCCCAGACTTCTGACCGAAGAGACGGTATGAGTTCTGTGTCAGAAGGTATTGATATCCTTTCTCGATATTTTCGGTTAGAATTACTAATCATTATTGCCCCCTTTAATGCAGACTCTACGGTCGGCATAACTGTTGATACATCTCAAGATCCTCCGAGAAGTACGCCTCTCACACCTGCTCCTAACTCTGCGGGAGTGGTTGCTGCTGAAGGGCCTTCTGAGTGCAAGAAAGAAGGCGATGCCGCAGGTGAGAAGAATAAGGAGTTTCCTACGCTGCCGAAGGTTGTTTCGTTGCCTTGTGCGCATGTGTTCCATTCGTCTTGTCTTTTACCGTGGTTTTCGCGTCCGGGCCAAACGACATGCCCAGTTTGCCGATTCAACATCGACCCTGAGAATCTTTCGTATCGGCCACTGGAAAGGGCTCAACCTCCCTCGCCGCAGGCGAACCGGCAACCAGGAAATGCACAGGCAATGCCCGGTCTATCCATGCCAATGGGACCTGGAACTGGTGCTCCTCATTGGACAATTCACACAGGCCCAGAGATCGGTCCAGAGTGGATTATGCATGGCATAAGGCCACAACCTACAGCAGCTCCGACATTAGCCACAACAGAAAATGCTTCCGGAACTCAGCAGTCGGGAACAGAACAGAGCGCGCCTGGGTACACCCAAACTGGGAATGAGAATGGGGCTGGTGCACCACGTTTAGTATATCAAGTCCCTCCTATACCTCCGTTCGCTGGACGGCCGCAGAATGGACCGTATGTGCACCCAAATATCAACTTGCATCGTTTTCAGGCCGACCGAATGCATCATGCTCCTACTCCGAATGCGCAACAGCAACCTGGACCTCAGTTCCAACGTAACGCCGATGGGTTCTTTATTCATGTTCGACCCGGTGCTGATGGCCAGGGACAGAGTCCGCAAGCTCAGGCACAAGGCCTGCCTCAACAGGGTCCGCAGCTGCATCCGAATATTCATCCAAACCTACTACGTCTCCGTGAACTCTTTCAGCGACAGCAGGAGAATCAGCGGCAACGACATCAATACCACACAGCTCCGCAGGGGCAGACAGCGTCTTTGCCACCACCTCCTGAAAGTCCTCAGCAGCACGGGGCAGAGCAGGGTGGACAGCAGCAACACAGACCCTGGCAAATGGGGATGGTCAACGAAAGGTTTAGTCCTGAGTCAGGTGGGTTTGTAACAATGAACATCGATTTCTTCTTCGGGACGACCGGTCCAGGACCTGAGGGTGAACGACAAAACGAACAGATGCAACAAGCTAATGGGCAGCAACAAGGACAGCATGTTCCTCAGGATACCACTGCTCGTGTCGATCCATCCTCGAATTCCGACGGTCGTTCCGGCTCCTTCAATGCTGCCAACGCCAATCAGCCCCAGCCCCAGCAAGGCACCCAGGTTCCGAGACAAGGTGCTGGACCAAATCTTTTCTTCGAAATTTTCACACGAAATATCCCTGTTCCTATGGCGAATAATGGTCCTGTTGGTGGTCCAGCGCCGATGGGAACTGGTGCTACACCTCGTGCACATTCGATGCCTGCGCAGAGACGAGAGCGGAAAGAATGGACTCCGCCACCTCCGCCAGGTCTTACGTTACGTCAACGCATTGAGAAGCGTGAACGCGAGGCTGGACTTAGGTGTGATGATGTGAGCTGTGGACTTGCTCCAACGGATGAGGATCCTACACCTGAATGGCCGACTGAGATGTCGAAGGTGGTGGCAATTCGAAAGGATGTACCTGTTGGCGACGACGCCGAACCTGCATGTACGCATCGATTTCATGCGGCTTGTCTCGTCGATGCGGGTCGCGTAGCTGGTTGGGGTGTTCGACCTGAAGATTCATCAGTCGAACTCTCTTGTCCTGTGTGTCGCACGGTTGGGCATATCGAGCGCGAAGAATGGGAAGCTGCCGAGAGAGCATCCTCCCTCGCGTAGCGATGCTAATTTACTCGCTGCTACTATTTTTCTTTGTCTCTTTCTTTCCTTCATACTGTGTACCTGTATTCGCAATTGCTTTCGTTGTCGGACCTTTCCTCACTTTCCCCTCTCTGTCCATCTCTTCAGCAACCATGATGATTACTCCACCCATACACGAAGCTTTAATAGTAATTATTCGCTATCCTTCTTCATACCATGCTGTCTCTTTTTGCTTTCGTTATATTCCCGTTCGTAATGTACCTGCATTCTGTATTGCTTCCTTCCCTCATATTGTCGTCGTACATATGATAGAGGGTATTTCTTAGTTTCCGGATTTTTTGTCAATGTACAACTATAATTGTATGGAATGGGAAACACAAGCGCATGTATTACTATGCGAAATTGAAATATGATTGTGTGTGCCTTTCAATGCAGATGTTGCTAGCAATTCGTGATAAGATAGGACTATCGATACTTGCGTTTCGTTGGGATAAATGAAACGAGACCATTTGGATTTTCGCCATGACTCATGTTGATTTACTCCGTGTCTTTACAGCAGGTGGGCACGGGTTTATAGACCGGGTCTATAAACGCACGGCAGCATATTGCTTGACAAAGGCGAACGACAACCAAGCCTCTCCGACTGCGAGAGCTATCGTAAGATGAAATGGTGAATGGTTCATGACGCCGCGCTGATTCATCTAAGCACTACAACCAATGAAATACATCAATACAAAAGAAGTCAATTAGACAAAAACAAGAACGGCGCAAGGATAAATAGACTAGAAGAGAAGGGAGATCAATCGCTGCTACTCTCGACAGGCTCGCTCCTCTTTTTCTTTTTCTTCTCCTTTTTGCCACTTTTCTCATCCTTCCCTTTCAACTCGGGCTGTTCGCTCTGCTACCAAGCTCATCAGTATGCTTGCTTTATTCGACGACAAGGGTACTTGGACTTACCTTAATTGCTTCCTTCTTCGCTTTCTTCAGCGCCTTCTTCTCTTCCTTTGAGAGCTTCACCTTTTTGGACGCTTGTTCGTCTACCTGTTTCGGTTCTTCGTCAACCTCCATCTCATCCGCCTTCCGCTTCTTCTTTTCCTTCAGTTCTTCCTTGCCCTCCTTCTCTTTCTTCTCTTTCTTTTCTTTCTTTTCCTTCTTCTTCTCCTTCTTGTCTGTCTTCTCCTTCCTGTCCTTCTTCTCCCTTTGTGGAGAAGCTTCGAGCAACGGTAAGGGGATGTTCTCGACGTCGTGCATCTCAGTGTCCGATTCGTCATCATGAATACGTATCGAATTAAGAACTCTCCGCATCACTTCGGCGTTCTTTGTTGGCGAATCACCCTTTTCGAAGAAGGTTAATCGTTCTTCAACCTGAGTGCGGAGAGCATCACCGAATTTGCGAGTCGGGTGATCTTGAAACAACTCAGTAAATGATGTATATCGTGTCGTAACCTACTCACCGGTGAAACAGTCTATGCGACATGCTATTGACGTTTTGTTTGCAAGGAATCGAGAGATCCGGCCTTTGTGTCTGGGTCCAGCACGGCCAATGAACGAGGAATGGTAAAGTAACCCGTACTACCAGAACACAGCTCAGCTTTTAACCGCATACAATTCAGGAACAAGTAACGTTCTGACATACTTTTGGCGTATTGCCCTTCGTCTTGAGTGCCCGGAACAGCGCCTTCTCAGCACCCAGAATCTGCACGGTGCTGGCAGGATATTTACTCAGATTGGTCAAGCTTCCCGCATGACTGATCAGTCTCGCGGCTATTCGTTCGCCCAGTAGTGCGGTCATACTAGGAGCGACAAGGTCCATCTTCTCCGATAGGTAGCTCGTCAGATTCTTGCGGTAGTCGGCCAGAGAGACGACACGGTTTGCGAATGTTGAAATGTTCAACATGTCTATCTCTGAAAGCGACGCACCCATAGAACCCCGTGCGGCGTCAAGCACATTTTGTGCCCGTATTGAATCATCGTCCAGTAGCGTGGTGAGGTCGGGTAGCTTGCTCTCATCAAACTGTTCCTTTGCACCAATTAACATGACCGCGCGAGCATACTGGTAGTTGTCCGGTACGATCTTGACGAGTTCCGGGAAATGGTAGCCATACCATTCGCGCACTCGCATTGCGAACAGATTCACGTCTTTGTCGAGTTGGTCGAGGAGAGCGATTGCCTGGATAATCATATTGTCCATCCTGTTCACGTTGAACTTGACCTTTGCGCGAGAATATGAATGACCGAGACCGAGCTGAGCCTTCGTTAGGTCGTCGGCCTCCATTCCCTTCAACAACCTCGGTGCATGCAGACGGATGCCGCGTATTAGCTCTTGGGATCGTTCTGAAGCATCACAGTCGATGCCTAGAGTAGATTTGATCGAGGAACCAAGGCCTGCTTCTGATACACCTAATTTAACGAATGACTTCTTTGCCGCCTTCGACAGAACCATCTCGAGGAGCGACTTGAGATGATCGCTGAGAATACCTGTGAAAATCAATTCATCAACGGTGAAGAACATAAAGAAAGCGGATACTCAGCGCACCTTCCGAGATATCATTTGCATTCTCCAGAGCATGAGCAGCACTCTTGAACGGTGAGAAACTGAGTAAGGACACCATTTTGCCAATCTTCGCGACATCGTTTATTGAGTCTTGTACGGGCTTTGTCTTTGCTCCAATCTCTTCATGCTGCTTGACTTCGAATATGGCGTATCCTGAGGCGGACTCGAAGAGAATGTGAGTCGCCATCGTTGCGAGCGCGTGCGGGAGACGCTTTACTGACGGTGGCAGAAGCTTTTGAATTCGAGCAACAGAAAACTTGTGGGAAATCGAGGCTATATTTGGCCTGTCGATCGGTCTTTGCTCCAGTCACGTGAATGGCCAACTGGAAAATCTTTGTTCTTCCATTTTCCGCTCAAACAAAGAGCTTCCTTTCGACAATGGCCATTGTCAAGACGGAGAAAACTTTTCATTTGAGTATGTTCAAATTCAAGGATGATCCCCATCACGTGGCGTATCGATTCCCTTTGTCTGCCTGAATCGGTTTAGGGTGGCCACTGGTGTTCCTGGTGCATCTGGCGATGTGGCCGCTGTGGCCGCCGGCATTTTTAAGGAGGAATTTGGAGAATATAATGACCTTTTGGGCATTAGTTTGTTTCAGGCTCATTTTTATCTGTGGCCGATCTGTGGTCTTTCGCTGCTAATCAGATTCATTAAAGGGTGGCCACAATTCACGTATGGTCTATTTATACAGGTCCTTGGAGGACCTTTCTCGCTCACCACCCACCAATTCTCAGATTCCTCCGATCTCTGCCTCGATAACTTGAGCATTATTGATGACCAGCGTGTCGAAGAGTGCTTCCGCGAAACGAAGGGCCGCGGCTGATGCCAAGCGCGTTCGTCAGGTCAAGGAGGCAGCTGAGAAGCGTCAAGAGACAAAGAATAGAGACCTACGGCCTCGTACGTTGGCAATTATTTTGTAAAAAAAAAGGTTTATCTTACTCTTTTCAGGCAAAATAAATGGCTGGGATGGCAGAGTAGTGCCAGCTCAAGGATCTGACGATGACCCAGATCTTCCCAAAATTCACACGGCTCTTGGCCGCTGGCCAGAGAACTCTGTTCCGAATATTCTCTGGGACCTTGCCAATCCGGAGTCATGGACTTACAAACGTCCTTTCACCGAGCAAGAGTTGGAGAGCTCGCCATTCGAACCTAGCCAAAAGAAGATGTCTATCCTTTTGTGCTCCGAGAAGGGTTGGACAATAGATGTCAAGCCTCGCGCGAATCATCGCTTCATGACTCTACGTTGCTTTCAAGAATCTATCGCCACAGCTATGAAACAGGAAGTCTCGAGTGCTCTGTGGTGGTCCGCAAACATCGACAAGAAATATGCGATCGTGCTTGCCTATTACCGCCGTACGGGAAATCTACCAGTCATTCCAAGTGTTGACATACTCGCAGAGTGGAGGAAATATCTGAATGAACACTCCAACAACCCCGAGGCTGTGCATACTATTGTTGTCCAGATGGACAGCTATGTGACGAGAGGTGCATCAAGGGGCATGACGAAACTGAAGACTATCGACCTTCTGGGCCCGAATACGATGTTCGCAGGATTAACCTACCTCAAGGAGATGGACCTGTGGGTGATGAGTACGACATCTCGTCATAATGCTAGTATGGCACACCATTTACTTCCGAGACCAAGTACAGCACCAATTGCACCACGCCCTGTCCTTCAAGCTGGAGCGCCGACTATGGTACCAAATCCGGCACCGATGATGACGGGGACGCCAATAATGCAGGCTGTAGCACGTCCTCCGGTGCCTCCCATGGTACCGCAGATGGTACCGCGGATGCCAGCACAATCGTTTCAGCATATCCCACAGTGTATGCTACCTCCTTTTGTTCAGACGGCTCATCCTATGATGGCAAATATGGCCCCACGGTATGTCTGGTGTGGCCACCACATGCACAGGATCGCTTGATGACTTGGAAGTGCAACTCAAGAAATGAAATTTTACTAATGACGCAGCTACAAAAAAAAATTTCTCTTTTAAATTCCGGAAATGTAATGACAATTGAATGAAATATAATGACACGATGACATGACTACTGTTGGGCTAGAGTCGAGGGAGCCAGACTCTTAAGTTTGATTTGCCTCGGTTAGCCCACATGAAATACGGGATCAATGTCAGCACTGTATCCGTATCTGGTTCGTTTTTGTCTGTTTTTAAGACGTGAGTCTTTGTCTTTAAAAAAATCGCTTTGCCGCCAAGACCGTGAACACAGGCCCGATCAAATCCTAGCCTCTCTAAGCCTTGCTCGTCGAGTATCTCCTCTGAGAACTCGGCGTCATCCGGTATTCGGATGGCACGTAGATCGGTGATATCAGGATTGTCTGTCGACTCGACGCAATATATGAATGGCCCACGAGCTATCGCAACGCAATGCGTATTATCCAGGTTCAGCGGATGTGGGTGTATCCTGCGCGGTTTGAACGAGAAGGACACCGAGATGGAAACTGCTTTTTGATTAACGAACGGGAACTGCACGATGCGAGCCTGATTACCGGCGCTCTCACATCGGAAGTTTGAGGAGGACGCCACCTTATAAAGGCGATTAGCGAGTCGAACAAGCGATGTCGAGGTATGAAGTTGAACGTACCTTGAAATTCGTGCAACCTTCAGGAACTCTGAGGCAAAGTTTGACGCTTCCGATGTTGGTAGAACCATCTATCGAGAAGGTTGATCCGCCTTCCCATGGCCCTTTCGACTCCTGAGTGATACGGATGGTTTCACCCGTTGACAAAGTCACCTTGACGACTGATGATACATATAAATGCACGAATATCATATCATCACTTCCAATGCTATAGATATATCTCCCGACAGAGCTCAAGAGTCGAGCAGCCTAAACGCATACATATATTACTCAGAGTGCGCACAGATGGCCAGCCTGGACTCACATTTGCGGGACAGCATGCGACTTCAAACCATTTGGACCGAGACAAGTAGCCGTCAACAGTCGCCAATGGGTTATCATAGAAAAAACTCTTTCCATCAAGCGCGACTCCGACAAGTACTGCATTGTACAATGCGAGTTCAAGAACATGAGCATATTCCATGTTCAGAGGATCGAGATGAATCATCTGATGAGCGAAGAAGACCAGCGCGATAGCAGCGCATGTCTCGAGATAGCCTTCGTAAAGTAATGCATTAGCCGTGATGATCATGTTTGACCAACTCAATAGTTGTACCTGTCTCGTTGGGCAGATAATAGTCTGGACCGAACCCTTCCAACTTGGGGATGGCTCCAAGACCTCCCTGATTCATATCTCGTTTTAGGAGTCAGGATTGATTTACAGAAGAGACTTACTGTAACATACATCTTTCGATGCACTACTGATTTCCAAAGTCGATCCACAGCTTGCCTTATCGACTTGTCCTTCGTTAGCCTGCAAACACCAGCTGCTCCAGCAAGCCAATACCTAACAATTGATAAGCCACAGCCCGCTTAATTAAGACATCGTAGCTCACATAGCCCTAACAGCGTGTCCCTCAACGCTGGTCATCTCACCGATTGTACGATCTGCTTGGTGATACGAGTACGGTGGACCATGTCCGGGACCAGGACGAGGAGGTACTCCGCGAGCCTTTGCTTCAATATCATAATAGTGCCCTTCTGGTCTACGAGTTCCGCGCTCTTTTATGAAATAGTCCGCCAGATTTAACAGGAGCGGATCGTCTGTGATGTCGTATGTCCGTACTAAACTAAGCTCGATCTCTTCATGTCCAGGGTATCTAGTCGAAAACAAATGGTTCACACATCATAGCAGCATGGGAGAATCATCACTAACCCCTTCCTTTTTCCTTCCTCGATGCCGAAGACAGAATCTATATATTTGACATACTTCAGCAATGGTCCGAGCAGGCGATACGATCCTGTGTACGTATAATGAGCTAGAGCTGCCTCGAGAAGATGCCCGGCGCAGTATAGCTCGTGGGACCATCTAGAACGAGAGCACATCAGTACGGCCAGAAAAGCGTGGAAAAGAAACATACGCAATATTAGCCCATCTCAGCTCTGGCTCAACCACCTTTGCAAGGAAGTTAGAGAGAATTCAATTACCGTTTCTATGTACTGACAGTGTAATAAGTATTGATATATCCATCCTCTTGCTGAGCTCCACGTATGTTGTCGACTGCTTCCTCTACAAGACGGTGAAGCGATGCGTCCGGGAACTTGGCAAGAACATAGCAGGCAGCTTCGAGCCACTTTGCAATGTCAGAATCCCTGAAGTACACTTCATAAGCGTCCTGCCCTCCTCTGAACGGGGGCAGCGCTCACCAAAATTGATGTCTAAGGGAGCAATTAGTAGCCGCCAGCAGCCCGCCGGAGGTCATTGAAAATAGGACTCACGGTTTGTTAGGTTGTCCAGGTTTCCATTGAAGCTTCAGGCAGTCCCATCTTCCGGTTTCCTTCATTTGCTGATACATAGCAGGAAGTGAGGCATCCTTGACGGTTCGGATGCGACCCAGCCAGAACTCTGAGGAAATCGAGACATCCTGAAACTCGATAGGGCGGGATAAATAGCTTGAGTTCATCGAGCTCAGCAACAAAAGTCGGTATCAGGCAACGTGATAGTAAAGGCCAGCTTCACCATAACAGGATATCGTATAGGAAAATAGAAGAGTACCATGTGAACAGATAAGCAAAGTTAGCAACACTTTCTATTGATTGATAAGAGGATTCGCGAAAATAGATAATAGATTGTTTCCCGCTCCGTGTCGTTCAACATTGGCATCAAAAAAATGATTGGATTGACAGACATGAACATCCAAGAACGGAGAGAAAAACCTCGGCATCTCACGCTTATGTTACTTACCTCTTTTGTACATCTGGCAAATAGAGGTAAACATCAAATAAGACAAAAATCAATCTAGACTAGATGTATCTAGGTAGGTGAATAGTACAGGTTGAAGACGAATGGAAGAGAGGTAAATTGAACTACGAGATTGGTATGCCCAGGAGAGAAGTCCAAGAGGAGACATGGCTGCATGAAATCATGAAGAAGAACGGATCTCAGACGGGACGACAATCCAGAGCAGCAACATCATCCCCATCGAAGCAACAACGCTGTCGAGTCAATTAAGTTTGTAATATCACCTAAAGTACGTATTTACGTACAGAGGCTGCAAGCTTGTCACCCCGTATTTCGACGAAATAGCTCCAGTTATGAATGGCAAGAGCGCAGAACCCATCTGACCGCAGCTTCCAATCCAACCGATTGCGCCGTTTGCCAGCCAGTGTGGAATCACGCGGCCAGCAGTATTGGTGATGATAGAGTAAATAGGTCCGAACAGGAACCCGATGAAAGCTACGGCTACAGCATTCTTGACCACAGAAGGTATAAACCAGATTGTTAATTCAAGTCTGAGGAAGATATGCATCAACTATATATCAAAGCATGTCTTATGAGCTCACCCGATGCAGAGACTAATGTATATGAAGACCACACGTTTCTCTCCAATCTGTCAGCAATTTCATATATGGACGTAAGTTGTATGTCCATCGTTTTTGTCAGTAAGGCGCACAATCTTGTTGACTGGCAGCAGAACTAGACGTCCAGTAGTCAATCCTGCAAAAAATCCGGATGAAATGTAACTGGATGAGGTGCCGCCATTCCTCTCTTGGATAATAAATGTGACGATCCAACCACCAAGACTGACTTCGGTTCTGACGTAGGCGAGCGTAAAGAATGCAAGCAGATGAACGACTTTCAGTCTGAATATTTGTTTATACAAGCCTCTGTCCGGCGAACTAGCACTGTCGTGCACAACTTGGCCTGCTTTGTTCAGAATAACTTGATAACATTTTCTTTAGTCTAAGTGTGATTCGCATTTGCAAGGAATCAGACCAACCTTCCATCCGTCGAAAACGAAAGACGAGGCAAATGGCAACAAGATTGATGACAGCCCCACTGAAAGAAACGAAGTAATGATAGGACCAGTGAGGCATAGTAGAGAACCTAGTCGCCGCCAAGGGAGAGACAAGAGCTCCTACTCCATATAGAGCCAATAGAAGCCCCATTTTGTTTGAGCTATTCTTGAGATTGATAACGAATGTCAGGGAGCCAGCGGCCTTGTATTACGTTAAGCCTGTGTAAAATGAAGAGAATAGCAGTGGCTTACCTGGAGGGAGA
This sequence comes from Sanghuangporus weigelae, assembly GCA_033182465.1. Lineage (NCBI taxonomy): Eukaryota > Fungi > Basidiomycota > Agaricomycetes > Hymenochaetales > Hymenochaetaceae > Sanghuangporus > Sanghuangporus weigelae. The sequence continues at coordinate 1,743,866 of CP137326.1, forward strand.
GACCGAAACCAGAGAAGAAGTAAGCTATAGCGAAGACGGAAAACGGCGGTGCAGGACCTTGGATGCAATAACCTATTGCTTGCATGGCAGCGCCGACTGCTAAAGTCTATCGATCGCATAAGATTAAAGAAATTCTTTGAGAGGAGAATTGTCACCGTCCCAAATCCAAGCTTTTGTATCATTCTGATGTTGGCAATTGCAGCAGACACAAATCCCTACCGAGAACAGTGAGTAAAATATGAGATAGGAACTAACAATAACTCATGATGCAATTCGATACGAAAATCATTGACACGACAGTGTAACCAATCTTATTGTCTACTGAGAAGTTTTAAAAGAAAGGAATACAGAATGCTCACTTTGTAATGACTCTGCATGGTCGGTAACAAAGGACCAGTAGTGCCATCATTCCAGCCTTGCATGAAGAGAATTCCAAGCGTAGTACAGTAGCTTAGGATCTCAAACCGTCGTTCCTTCTTCGACGTTTCCGACAAAACAGATGGACTTTTTCCTCCACTAGCCACGTCCATGGAATTCTGGGTTGAGTCGAATTCGGAGACTTTGAGCTCATCCTTCAATGTCAGTGTTCCAATTGGAGTACTGGGAACGGAGGGTATAGGTGGTATGTTGACGGAAGATATGACGGACGTTTTCGGCTTCCCGGCAGTACTCTTCTTTTCAAGGTCGGCGAGAGTGGAACTCGTGTCTGCCATCAATGGACGCCAGAAATAACGTGTCTCAGTGATTGAGAGTGAAGATTGAGGAGAGGAGTTGCGGAATAGATAGCGATGAACTCAGGGCCAACACAGCAAACTGAAAAGAGCGAGAACCACTTCCGAACTTCTTGGAAAAGACGATGGGTTCTTATACAGTAGTTTGTCCTGCATGAATCTGGCCGGTCCGATGTGTCGCCAGGTAGTATTATGTATTCGTGAAGGTATTTGTAGGTCTTCTTTGATGGCTCAGGAAACGACAGAGGATTAGGCCTGGTGCTGAATGTGCAGGCATCTATCCGCACAAGTTTGGGGCAGGCTTCTCCAGAGGACTACATCGAGTTCGTAGATGATCCTCCGTGATCTTAAAGTCTGGAGACAAACTCAGTTACCCTTTCTTCGATGAAGGAGGACGCATTATGAGGTCTTCAATACGAAAGGAGGAAGGAAGAGTCCGGCTGATCATAAATGCCGGGAAATACCGTACATTACAGGTAATACATAAATAGACACAACTTCCGCCGCGCATACGAGTCTAATCCGTGTACATGCATTTACGCTTAAACCCTTTCAAGGCAAGAAACAAAGTGAGGGATAAGAGATCCCCAAAAAAACCGGTCCGGTCTATCTAAAGCGAATTCATAGAGAAAAAAGCAGTTACTCTCGAAGAGCTCTGACAAAGGAGTTTCGAGATCGAGAGGATTTTGGCGAGGGTCAAGCCAAGGAAAGTGAAGCGAATTACATAAAACACCATTTAAAGAAAAATCAGAATAGTTGCGGTCCAACACGAAGTGGGTGCTTATTCCGAACGACGGACATCAGGAGGGACAGCAGCCCAAAGCAAAAGCATCAGACTCAGTGCGGCTACGATCCTGCGAAGTCAAGGCTGTTCAGTAAAGACAAATTGTAAGTTACGCGGAAACGTCTCTTACAAAGGCTGTAAGCTCGAGACCCCGTACTTCGAGGAGATAACGCCGGTGACAAATGGAAGAAGAGCAGAGCCCATCTGTCCGAAGCCTCCAATCCAACCGACAGCTCCATTCAATAGCCAGTGAGGAACGAGGCGACCTGCCACACTCGTGATGATAGGATAGATCGGACCGAGGAGGAAACCGATAAAAGCGACCGCGATGGCGTTCTGGATCAAGGAAGGCACGAACCAGATCGTAATCTCTAGTCTTCATTTGTTGGAGAATGTCAGTTTAGACCAATGCACGTTATCCGATGGACATACACGATGCAACAAGCGGTGTAGAGGAAAACAACTCTGCGCTCTCCAACCTTTGCAGAAAGTTAGTAACAGATTCTGACCCTGTCCCTTGCATCCAGACTTACTAATTTGTTGACCCACAGCAAGGCCAGACGCCCTACAGTCAATCCTGCGAAAAAGCCAGATGATAGATATCCGGAAGATGCGCCACCGCCTCGCTGTCGGATGACGAACGTCACGATCCATCCACCGATGGTGACTTCCGTCCCGACATACGTGAGGGAGAAGAACGCAAGCAGATGAACAACTTTGAGCCTGAAAATTTGGCTGTAGAGATTCCCACTCGGCGAGTTTCTGTTATCGTGCACCACCTGTCCCGATTTGCGCAGAATCGCTAGAACGAGACATCATAAATAAAAGGATTTCAAACATATTACTGATCATACGTACGGTCCATATGCTGGAAGCGAAAAACGAGGCACAAAACGATGACGTTAACAAAAGCACCGCCTAAGGACGCCAAATAATGGTAAGACCAATGTGGCATTGCAGAGAACTTCGTTGCAGCCAGCGGAGAAGTGAGAGCGCCCAGACCATAACAGGCCTGGAGGACACCCATCTTCGCCGAGCTGTTCCTTAGGTTAATGACGAAGACAATGGCACCAGCATTCTGAAGCTGCGTTGAGGAGGGGAAAACCGGGAAGGTGATAATTGCCAACCTGCAAAGCGATTCCGAAGCCTGAAAAGAAGAGCGCCATAGCAAAGACTGGGAACGGTGGTGCCGGAGCTTGAATGCAGTAAGCGATCAATTGCGAGACCGCACCAATCACCATTGACTGTAGACAGTCACTTCAATTTTCGCAGTGATGGACAAATATGGTCGCTTACCGTCCCGAATCCCAATTTCTGTACAAGCCTGATGTTGACTGCTGCACCAGAAACAAATCCCTTATGATGATGCCCTCGTAAGGCGTCAGTTGATCGATTATAGCGCTTGGGCGCTCACGATGCAGTTCACCACGAAAATCATAGATACAGTCGTATAGCCGATCTGAAAGAGTGCGCACTTAGCTTCTTGAGGATAGACTTGTAAGAGAAAGCAAGACTTGCGTTGTAGTGCTCTTGCATGGCTGGAATCAGCGGACCGTTTGTTCCGTCATTCCAGCCCTCCATGAAGATACACCAAAGAAGGGCGCAGAAACTCATCAGCTCTACCCGACGCTGTTTCTTTGGGTTATCTGGTAAGGCGGCTGGAGGAGCGGTGGTGTAGTTTCCCGAGGGAATGATAGTGAGTTCAAAGGACTCGTGTTCGCTCTTCGGCGTCGAAGCTCCAGTCGGCGTGGTGAACCCAGACGTAACAGGAGTATTAACCGCAGACTCTACAGACACGGTCGGCTCCTCGACTTCCTTCTTGCCCTTCCTCTCGAGGTCCACTTCGGCAAAAGAAACAAATTTTCCTCCCATGACTAGTACAAGAACAAGGAATGAGAAGAAACGAAACCTAGAGTACAGATGAGAGAACAGAAACTGGAAGAAATGGAGAGAGACGGAGCCAACGCTACTAGATTTATACTCCAGCGCAAGATCCTTACTACAGAGAGGATGGAAAGCAGAACCGATGCGAGAATGGAGTTTTTTTGCAAAGCTGAGTAATGGTCGTGCCGGTCCGATCCACTGGAAAATTTATCTCTCCCCGTTAGAACTTGGAGGTTCGTGGGCTTTGAAGTAAATTGGGGCCCGTCCCACGTTCCAGATCGTCTTGCAGCCAGCAATACAAACCATACGGTAGTAAGTATAACGTACGCAGAAGACGGCACTAGACGGCACGGATCTCACGCGGCGGGGAAGCCTCGGAACCTCAAGCAACAGCCATTGGATAAAGCGCGACGATAAGCCCCCTTTTTGTGGGTGTTTTTCGACAGGCATGGCTTTATGAAAGATGTGACCTAATTCTGAACATGGACAGATTGACGGACCTTGAGTCACCGAGACCGTAAGTTTTGCATAATTGCACAGACAACTAGAGTAATAAACCACTCACTGAGCAATAGGCGAGTGGAGTATATAAGATTCGATGAACGACTGAGGAAAAAGGGACGAGAGATGGACATTCTCCTTCAAGGGTCTACATAAATCCCGCTAGACATGAATTCAACTTCTACCAAATTCGTAGAAGCCAAGAAGTTTTCCGGATGTCGTTTATCGGAAGCTGATCGCAATAATTATCCTACAGGGCCGATAATCCATCCGATAGTCCCAGCGATGGACACGTCGGATCCCTCAGCCTGAGGAAGATCCAGCAACTAGTTGACAGGACTTCTGTAGTTATCTCATAATGACGCTGTACCAAGTCTTGAGAAAAACCCAGAGCGTAGAACAAGCGAATATCCTTTCGGGGTTGCACGGCGTAAGATGCTAGCTCTCAGATGTAGACGTCCATGGACTGAGTGTGTACTACGCTAGAAGATTCCGCGACGTCTTGCGGATAGTTTACGTGGAAGTCCTTCGCGGAGTTGCCTGACTTTCGGAATACCAGTGAGATTTTGATTCGATTTGCGATCACTCGTAAGTACTCGTGCCTCTTGCCAGTTACATTCCGGAACATCTCAGATCTGCCTGCGAGTCTCGGCCGCCGGGCATGCAACCAGCCCGAGGCTCTTTTACACTTCACGAAGCTCGTTAGTCCAGCTCTGGCTGGCATGAGTCTCTCGTATTTGATGGGCTTTGCAGTTTTTGACGTAGACAATATTCCACATAATCAGTAAGTAACGGATAGATTTGAAGCTGGGCCATCAAACTCACCAATATACTGCCACCGCAAGTTTCGCTTGCAAATACGCGACACTTTATTCTCAAAATGTCAATCAGATAGATGACTGTGATGGAAGCCAAGAATATACGTACATACAGACAAGACGAAGATGAGTAGGAAGAAACTCACGAAACAAGAAGGTATGTTCTATTGGAGAGGAACGTGCGTTGAAGGTGGAGGACAATCAATGTTCAGCCTAACTGTGGGGGTGTGAGAAATCATTTCAGTCTCCGACTTGTTCTAGCTTAGCTAGCGCTACCGGTGAAACCGAAACAATCAAATCCAGGTCTTGAAAAAGAATTGCGGTATTAAAAGCTTTCTAGCTCGGAGTACAAAACTAAAGGGTAACAATAATATCTTCTGTATCAAATGAAGCATCTTTGTCAACAAAATAAACGTAAATTACAGAAACGAGCGGGAAAAGATCAGAGAGCATAGTACCTCATCCTGGGTAACTCGGCAGTTCCTCATCTTCATTTCCACCACCCGCCATACGACCGACATGTCCCTCAATGCGCCAAGCCCACTCACGTCCAGGCTTCCACTTAAACAAATACTCTTCGTCATCTCCACCAAAGTTCACCCTTAAGCGATTCATACCCGGTCCACCGACGCCGATCGCAGCATGCACATCATATTGTGTCCGCGGTAGGTAGAGCCCGAGAAAAGCATCTTCGAGCCTCTCGCCGTTGTATGTGTAGAAGATTGTTCCTGTTGAGAAGATGTATCCAAAGCCGATTGTATCATTTGGAGAGAGAGAGGAATGGGAGGATAGGAAGGAGGAGTAAGGACGCCCGCCGTTGGGATCTTCGAAGAACTTTTGCATGTCGTCGAGGTGCAGCCCCGCGCTGAGCCTGTTCCAACCAGGAAAGCGGTATTCGGGATAAGGAAGACATGCTGAACCTTTAAGCATGAATATTAGTATCGATACATCTAAGATGAAATTATGCGGCGAAATAGACCAACCGATGGCAATTACGCCGTCCATCTGCAAGATGGTTACTTCGTAGTAGACACCCTCCTTTCCTTGTATGTCGTACAATCCAGCCACTATAGGATAACTGCTGAGTACACACGAATCTCCACATCCTTTATCTGTCACGATCTCTATAACCTTCGGACCACTCTTCTCGCCACTAGTATAACTGGAGCTGCTTCCCCCTCCTCTTCCAGTTCGAATTTCCGATATACGGCCTTTGAATCGACTCAAGTTCGGAGGAACCAAAGTCCAGGCTTTACATCCTATCTCACGAATCCTATCGACATCGGCCGAGGGAAGGAATCGAGGAGGATCAGGAGGGTGCTGTTCGCAAAACTCTTCTGCTGCTTCGTACTCGTCTTCGGGAGCCTCGTTCTTTATACCGTAAGCCCTCGAAGGCTCAGAGGCGGGAGTCCATTCTGGCGGAGGAGCATCTGGGTCTGTGCATCCATATAGATATGAAGATGAACTCGAAGGCTGGGGAGACTTGGAGTGAAGATGCTTTAGCCAGCCCATCGTGGTAGCGCTCGTGAATTATTGTGATGAGTGTCGTCAGGAGAGGAGACTGGCTTGATTGCTTATATATGCCGGAGTAAAAATGTGGCCTGTGCCTTTTGGGCGTCGATTGTTATTGAGGCTGTATCGCCAAGGCTTGGAAATTCAAGGCCAAAAATGCTTCATCGCCCAGATAGTCCAATTGATCTAGTTGGCTCAGCAACCAACAGTCAAGTCATCAAAGAAAAGGCGATTGCCATATCAAAGAATATCTTTAAGGTATTTCGGCGGATATTTTTAATGATGAAGGCAAGAAGCAGGACTGCTGAAATCAAAGTCCCACGGTCGCTTGGAATCTACCACACCGCCCAGCGCCCGACATTGCAGCGCATGTTGGCGACAGTTTCATGAGCAACAGCTCCTACAATCATTCATCTTCTCACTCTACATCCATCTCACAAAGACGTTCCTTTGGTCACGACCGCCGCATTCGGGTTTCTTCGACGGAAAACTCTTCTAACTCAAGGTCAACCGGCACCAGCCCGTCAAAAGCAAAAGCGTACAGCAAGATGAGCAGTATACTCCCTAGAGTTAACGCAGGATACAAGCGGGTTGATGATGAGGATGGTAGGGTGGGGAGAATAAGATTCGGGTGGAAGAAGTTTGCGATTGTTGCCGGTCTCGTCGTTGGCCTCGTATGGCTTTTCGGCCCTCGTGAAAGACGAGAGTCGGTGATTGATACTATAAAAACACCCAGTTCGTGCATTCTCTTCCATTGAACTATTCGTATGTCGTATATTGAGCGTATAATGCGTAGCTTGGGGAAAACCTACAAGACCTCCCGAGATTCACGAAGACCTAGACGACGACTTACCTCTCCCTGCGAAACCGCCACCTGTAAAAGTATCGTCTCCCCATTCGCCCGAAGAGGACCTAGATCCTCTTAAAACCGTGCATTGCACATCACCCGCCAACCCATCTGCCCGACTCGTCCAATATGCTCTCATGATCGATGCAGGTTCGACAGGCTCGCGGATACATATCTACAAATTCAACAATTGTGGCACATCTCCAGCGTATGAATACGAAGTTTTCAGGCAAACGCATCCCGGGCTGAGTTCATATAAGAGCGACGCGCTAGGTGCTGCCGAGAGCCTTGATGTCTTGCTGGACGAAGCTGTGGCCGTCGTGCCCACAGAATTGTGGGGCTGTACACCTGTCGCTGTGAAAGCGACCGCAGGGCTGAGACTGCTCGGTCCGGAGCAGAGTAAGGATATCCTGGACGCGGTGAGCCATCGCTTGTTGGAGAAGTATCCATTTGCACTTGTTGAAAAGGAGGGAGTGGTGATTATGGACGGGAAAGATGAAGGTGTCTTCGCTTGGATCACTGCAAATTACCTGCTTGGTACAATTGGTGGCAGAGATGCATCTTCGTCATCTTCCACAGGAGAGCACTCGTATGCTGTACTAGACCTCGGCGGTGGTTCGACGCAGATCGTCTTCGAGCCCGACTTTGACGATGACTCTCACTTCGTTGATGGGGAACACAAGTACGAGCTTACCTTCGGCGGGAAGAAGCATACGCTATATCAACATTCTTATCTTGGTTACGGATTGATGTCAGCGCGGAAAAGTATACATCGACTTGTCGAATTCATGGCTACATTCAGTCATATATCTTTACCTGAAGGTGATGAGGAAATCCCGAATCCGTGCTTGTACAAAGGCTCGAAGAGAGTCGTGGAGCTTGAGCCGAGCAGAACTGGTGAGGAGGCGAGAAATGTGACGATGGCAGGCAAGGATATCGGCTCATTCGAGGCATGTAATCGTATGGTCGAGCTCGTCATGGCGAAGGATGCGTAAGTTCTCTTCTTAGTTTTCTTTTTGCCTACACTGAGTCTTTGACTATGAATAGTATCTGCCAAATGAAGCCCTGTTCCTTCAACGGCGTTTACCAGCCTTCTATCCTCGAGACTTTCGAGGAGGGGAACGTCCTCCTGCTCTCCTACTTCTATGACCGCCTCGCGCCCTTCTTCCCTTCGCCAGCACCTTCGTCATCTTCATCGTTGTCCCCCTCTTCAACTAAGCTCAGGGTAGATACCATTGCCTCACTCGCTCGAGACGTTTGTGCCGGACCCAACCCGCGGTCTACTTCGAGCTCACGACTAGGCTGGAACAACCTCCCCGTGCTCAAAGATGATCCCTCTTTATTAGAAGAACTCGAAGGCCGGCCGGAATATTGTCTTGATTTGACGTTTATGCATGCACTTCTGAGACTTGGGTATGAGTTCCCTGCGGAGAGGGGCGTGCGCGTTGAGAAGCAGATTGAAGGAACGGAGTTGGGGTGGTGCCTTGGTGCGGCGATGACGATGGTCGGTGCGGAGTTGAAATGTAGAGTGTAAGACGCTATGAAGCGAGACGAGGAATGATTCGTGTTTTCCGAAGTTGCTGGAATTGTTATCCCCTCTCTTCATTCAACTTGACTAGAGTATAGATATTCTTAATTGGATTGAGACCATAGCACATAGTAAGATCGTCATTCTCTTTCTGATCGTTGCTGATAGAAACTAGTATCCGGGACTGAGAACACGAATCACTGTGCCAAAGTTTACTCTTTTTTTTCATCCGTAGTTCTTTTTTTTTTCGACCACAGTACGTAAGTTCTTCCCTGGGCTTGATAAGAAGAGTAAGAAGGTCAGGTCCCTTGGGTAGAATAATGTGGTTGTAGGAGAGAACGGGCACAGTAGGCTCTGGCTACGACTTTTGCCTGGAAAACATGCTGACTGTCTAATAGATGTGACATTCAACAATCTTCACACTCCCAGTGAACCTCTGGCACAGCACAAGCAACTTTCACCTACCGAATGAGCAACAAAAATACTGTGGGTTGGGAATGATATAGAATTAGAATTGAACATGGATTCGCCTATGCTAACATAGATAAGATACTCTCGGGTTTTATTTACTTTTCTCCTCGGTATGAGACACGGAGATATTGTAGTTTGCACCTCCTTTTAGAGAAATCTTAGCCGTGAACTCAGGTTCATTCGCCAAGATACGTTATGAACGGAGGTAAAGTTGTTTTTATATACTTCGGAGTTCTAAGTATAGGTAATGTGATCCTCGCGTGCCAGAGGCCGAAGCGAAGTTCCGCCTGTCAGATATACTTACCGGTGCAAATGGTGGAATAACACTCCTATCCTTTTTCTGTCTCCCACCATCACTAACAAGCTCAATGGCAGGCCCGTTTTCGAGGTCTATCGTCAGCCTGGCGAGCAGTACCAGAGACTTTCAGCGAAGAGCCGCTGAACAGCAGGTTGGCTTTGTTTTCTCATCCTTGTATCTAATCATGGTATCGGGATGACTGATAGCGATCATATTCGCCATTGTTCGTTGGTTAGGGAGGCTTACTGGACGGAAAGGACCCGACCAAGTTCTCGGAGAGAGATCCTATTCGACTATGGATCATCCAAGTTGGTGCGTGGCTATTCTTCTTGTCTGCTGCCAATATTAATGCCTTGCAATTCCGCCGCCACCGATCAGGTATAATCGTAATGGTCGCTCAGCTCCTCGCCATTCTGCTCAAGCGAATCCGGGAGCCCAAAGTAATTGCAGAAGTTCTTGGAGGGATTCTACTCGGTCCAACTGCACTCGGTCGCATACCTGGATTCACCCAACACATCTTTCCTTCAGAGTCCCTCCCATACCTCTCTCTCACGGCCAATATCGGTCTAGTTCTCTTCTTATTTCTGGTTGGACTGGAAATAGAGACGAACGTTATCAAGCGAAATGCACGATTCTCGATCCCTATTGCGCTCGGTGGCATGACCGTGCCATTTGGTCTCGGTGCAGCTCTCGCGTTGCCGATTTATAAACATTACATTGACGAGAATCAAACAAGTTACCCGCACTTCATGCTTTTTACAGGTGTTGCGTTCAGCATTACTGCCTTCCCCGTTCTCTGTCGTATCCTCACGGAGCTGAAGCTCGTAGATACGACTGTCGGCATTGTCGTTCTCTCCGCCGGTGTAGGCAATGATATCGTTGGCTGGACACTCCTTGCTCTTGCTGTGGCGCTCGTCAACGCATCAACAGGCGTGTCTGCCGTATGGATCCTCCTTACGGCTGTTGCATGGACACTATTTCTGCTCATCCCAGTCAAGCGGGCTTTCAAATGGCTCGCGAGACGGACGGGATCTATTGAGAATGGTCCAACGATGACTTTTATGACTGCTACGATCTTGATGACTTTTGCTTCGGCGTTCTTCACTGATAGCATTGGAGTTCACGCCATTTTCGGTACGCCACGACGTTACAATTCCCTTGCAGAAGTTACTGATCATGTATATGTCAGGCGGATTCCTCGCTGGACTGGTTGTTCCCCGAGAAGGGGGTCTGGCAATCGTGTTGACGGAGAAGCTGGAAGATATGGTTTCCATTATCTTCTTACCCTTGGTATGTTCGCCTACCTCCCAAAAATTCTCCTAGATTATCGTAATGGACCGGTGCTTTCTAGTATTTTACTCTATCTGGTCTTCAGACAAATCTTGGCCTTTTGGATAATGGTATCACCTGGGGATTTACTATCGCCATCTGTTGTCTTGCGTTTTTCGGCAAGTTTGGCGGATGTTCTGTGGCAGCTCGACTCTGTGGATTCGGGTGGAGAGAGGCGAGCACAATTGGATCTCTCATGAGCTGCAAGGGGTGTGTCCCAATCTACTATGAAGAATAACCATCTGGTCTCTTACAAAACATTCGGAATTCAGTCTTGTTGAGCTCATTGTCCTAAATGTAGGACTGGACGCCGGAATTCTCACTCAGGTAAGTCTCTGATCAATGAATGTTTCCCCAAACAATGCCACCTCTAAATCTCGACTACAGCGCGTCTTCTCGATGTTTGTCTTCGAAGCTCTTCTATTAACTTGCCTAACAACGCCAACTGTTTTGGCTCTCTATCCTCCAAGCAAGAGGACCCGGGCTGTCGAAATAGGTCCCGATTATCGAGCTGCGACTGAGGAAGGGGGAAAGCCCGACTTCAAGAGGAAGACAAGCAGAGCTAAGGACGTGTGGGAAGACGCAGCTGGGGAGTGGAAGACCCGATTTACGGTTGTACTTGATAAAATTGAACATCTTCCCGGTATGATGGCGCTAACGCAATTGGTTTGCCCTCCACCCTCATACGTAAAGTTGAAGGAGCACTCCGGGAAGGAGGTGGATGTCAAGGAACTGCAGGAGGTAGTGAAGAAGGAGGAAGGATCGCACGCGCGTCCTTCCGGTAATGAAAGCTCAGATCTCGATAGTCTTTCAGAGAGTTTGGGCAGCATAAGCGTCGATGCGCTACGCCTCATTGAACTCTCAGACCGTACATCAGCGGTGATGAAGTCCACGTCGACAGCCGCCGGGAGCGAACACCATCTCCTCCTGACGGATCCCTTGCTGAATGTCTTCAGAACGTTCAGCGAGCTGAACGGACTGGAAGTCTCTTCGTCCTTGTCGGTTGTGACCTTCTCAGATCTGGCACACCGCGTGGCGGATCGTGCGAGGGACACGGGATCGGATCTCGTTCTGGTACCATGGCTACCTCCTTCTCAATCATCTTCTGTGCAGAGCGTACAAGGCGCGGGAGCCGGCGCAGGAGCAGCGCCACCAGTACTACCAACTCCCAATGTGACGACTCCACTCTTGAATCCCTTTGATATGCTCTTCCGTACCCAGTCGTATTCTGCCGATAAAATTGGTGCGCATGGCCCGAAGGCAGCAAGCGTTGTACATTCGCAATTCGTCCGCTCTGTATTTGCGCAGTGTAAGACGGACGTTGCATTATATGTCGATCGTACAGCTGATTCTGGAATCGATGAGGCGCAGAGTCAGGAGCGACGACATGGTAGCAGTGGTGTCAGTCGGCATATTTTCCTGCCGTTCTTTGGAGGACCGGACGATCGACTCGCGCTCGAGTTTGTGGTGCAGCTTTGTGCCAATCCTAGGAACAGCGCGACTGTTATACGGATAACGAAGTCCGATGCTGAATCTGAATCTGAATCTGTGTCTGTTTCGGAACCGGATGAGGCTCCATCAGAGACGAATGGTGAGAACGAGAAAGGTACAAAGGAAATGGCGAAGCCGGAAAAGGCGCACACGAAGGGCAAGGATGAGCGAGAAGTGGAGACAGATGCAGAGGCAGAGGCTGCTGCTGCAGCTGCTGCAAACATCCGGGCAAATGGAATCAGCATCCACTCTGTGGGTCCCTGTTAATTTCCCTGTAGGGCGATACTTATGCGTCTTCCTCCCTGACAGACCTATTGCATGCCAGATACCGTGTACGGAGCTTTCACCACCCAGACGCGTCTTCAATCCGAGACTGCCGACAATATCACCTGGGAGCGATATGCTTCTCCCTCTGGCGATCCTCCTCTTCCACCTGCTGTCGCCAAAGCTCTTTCGCGGATCACTTTCCGGACTCATGCAACGCCCAGACCATTACATTTAATAATTGAGGAAATCTCTTCCTTATCGCAACCACAAGCTCAACCTCGGTCCTCACGTTCTTCCTACCTACCCCGAGTTTCGAGGAAAGTCACTGTTATTTTGGGACGCTCCCGGCGTCTCGCGGTGGAAGACCATTCTCTCGAGCTGAAGGAGTTTTTGGAGGAGCATCACGGTTCGGGAAATGTAAATGGAGAAGTGAGAAAGACAGTCGGAGATGTGGCGAGCGCAATCATCGGGTATTCGAGCTCGGGCTCGAGTAAGGGGTGTAATGTTGGAATTGTGGTTATGCAGGCTGCGCGCCGAGGTGCGGAGGATGGATATTAACCAGTTTTCCTTTACGATGCAAGATGACAGAAGTTTTGGCGTGACCGAAGATGCGCTTGGCTCACCAGAGAACCGTCAAAATTTCTGCATTTCAACATGCACGTTGCGAGAAAAGCAATGCTTCTGTATCATCCACATGCTTGTACCTTTAGATCACGATTTTGCGTAGTGGACCTTTTGTTGCATTCGGGTCGTACACTCATTAGTACTGTTCATGTTTATGTAGATGAATACATGTACAAGTGAATATTACATTGACAAAGAGAGGACCAGAAGCTGATGGTGGATGCATCAAGGATTATAAGCGCCATAAAGCAGGAGGCCGCCAAAGTTAATATTGATTTTTGATCATTTTACGGTAAATTTAGACTAGTAATCCCTGCGAGTTTTGTTTTCATATAGAGTTCCCCCTTTCCTGGAAATAATAACTCGCATCGAATTAGAAAACGCGAAGTGGGCTCTTGGTTACGCAAAAACAATTCTGATGCTCGTGAAGAGCTGATCAAACCTTGAATTTGCCTTTTGTACATCCACACACTTAGGGGATGCGTTTCAAATGTTGCTTTGATCCTTTACGCTGTGTATACATTGATTTCGCTCGGACGACCAACCACGCCACCAGCTACGGGCTGATATCCAAGCACAAGAAGGCAGTACTGAAGTCAAGTGAGCTTCGTTCGTGGGACAGAGTCGTTCAATACAACCGGGCTCCTGTATTCCCAGGCGTTCATTACCTAGGCTAGGAGTACATTTTTCTTCGTCAGGTAAAGAAAGCGGTGCGAGCGCTTGAACAAAGATGCATAGTATAAGCCTCACGGGGCTGCGCAAGGCAGGGATTGTGATTTCATCTACCATGGGAGAACGGTAGGTAGAATGCGTACACGTAGGTCCAATGAAACAACTTTCAACAGCACGGTAAGGGTAAGATGGAATGATCGTGCGCTTCTTCAGGGACGTCGATATCCACAACTGTTGACTGCACTGAGTATTATCCCTAGATTGGTGTGTATATCAAAGCACGACTGTTCTTTGTAAAGCGACACGTTTGATTGAATGGGATGTATACGTGTCGCGTCGTGTCGTCTGTTGTCGATGGCACTGCAATCTAGATATAACGAACAGAGTATTTTTGGGGATCACCCTAATGCTTACTTTGATTTCAATCGGATCCGATCCGAGCATAGGAAAGCCGTGTGGCTAAAGTTTTTCTATGCGTTAGGCACCTGTATAGAAGTAAGTGCAGGAACAGCGCAATACAGAACAGTGTGCTAAAATAATTCAATCGAATGTAAGAGGCGTTGAACAACAGGCGGCTCACAAAGTAAGCCAATACAAGGGAAACGGTACTCGCAAATAAATAATTAATAAGAGACGAATCTTTTTGAAGGTATCGAAGCACAGCCCGATGATTTAGGAATCCCGACTCTACAAGAGAGCAACCGGGGTATATTCGTCATCATTTGCTGCTGAAAAAGAAGAGGACTGTGGGCGATACGAGAAGGGGTCGCGATTGACTGAAAACGTATGTGTATACGTGTATACGTGCCGTGCCGTGTCACTGGCACGGCATCGAGCAACTGAGGTCTACGTGGTCCTGACGAGCTTTCGCTTGATAAAATTACTGTAAATCTAAATCTAACCATCACTGTTGCCGAGAACCTAGAAGCGATGCAGTTGATTGAATTGTTTGCAATGAGCGTTCCTTTTCAAGGTATTCCGGAGCATCGCAATAAGGGCATGATCTTGCTCCTAGGTATAACTATGTGCGTAAAAATATCTTTCTGAGGAGAGGGGAAAGGGGGAAAGATTCAAACCGGGCTCAAGACGGGAAGCATTATCTATACCACATTAAAGTTTATTGAAGACTGAAGAGCGGGACAAGAGTGTTTTGAGGGTACGCTATGTTCAAATGCATGCGCGTGTTGAATCAATACTGGAACGAGAACCAACGCAGTACCCAGGCATAAGTATGCGACCGCATCTGGTTAGAGGTTCTGCTGTGTCCCGCGATGATTGATTTGGAATTAATCGACGCGTACGTGCGCGGCACAGCTTTCACTGACGAATTTGCAATTGGAAGAACAACCAGTGTGCGCGTATCTTTCTTCATCTTTGCAAAGGGGAGAATGCGGTGCAGGGAATGGGAAAGAGACTGCGAATCCAATTCATACATGTAACATGTAGCTATGTTGACCTCTCGGCGAGAAGGCAGGAAAGACGGAGATGCCAACGAAGTTTCGTCCCGACGTGCCGGAGCAAAGGAGATAGGTCGGAGGTGAGTTGAAAGATTACTATATTACTTTGTCGGAAGGCGTCGGACTCGGACGGTACTTGGATCAAGTGGCGCAGGTAGGGACAAGAACAGAACACAGGTTGGATGAATAGGAAAATAGGGAGAGCATGTGCACCCAGACAGAGACCCCAGACAGAGACGAGAACAGCGAGCGGTGAGCAGAGATAAGAAGCATAGAAAAGATGCTCCACGGACCATAGGAGCGGCAGCGCCGAACTGCCTGGTGCGTAAGGAGAGGCGGCGCAGCAGCGCATTAGCGCCCATTGTATTGAACTCAGTTCGACATCCAATAGCGACGGGTACAGTCTTTGCGGACGCGAGCGCCGAAGCCGAGAGAAACGGACAGACGGATTCGAGGATGTTCGGTGGTGTTCGAGAGAGAGATGGTTTGTAACAAGGTTCAAAAGATCCAACGTCTACAGTACGAGATGCGCGTACGGTACTGGTCCAGGCGGGCTTCATTCCGACGCCTGCGGTCAGACCGCATGAAAGCGACGGCGTGATTGGCCGGGGCGGTGTCCGTTCGGGCATCTACGTGTTCTCTGACCCAGGGGCAAGGGGACCGCGTGATGATCGCAGGCACGTTGAACAACCATATAAGGGAAAAGGGCGGGACACAGCATGCGCCTCATTCCCGCGCCGCGTGACGTCGGGCAGGCGCGGCGCAGTGCCATTTAGCCGTATTTGGGAAAGAGAAGGGCGGGGAGGCTGTGCGGCGTGGGAGGAAATGAGCGCGTGGATCGGGGTATTTGTCATGATTTCTGTGAACCATCCGATAGGGTCATTGTCCCATCGTCGAGTCATTTCGCGGTTTGGTTTTCTTGTCAACGGTCCCGCAGAGATTTTTATCTCGACAACAGTTCTGCGCCGTAGTCTTGCGCGTTGTCTCATAAATCAGAAAAGGAGAGATCGCAGTCGGATGGAATGCAGCGGCGCAGCGACCAGCGGACAGGGACAGAACAGATGGAGAGAGAAAGGGGAAATGGGACATGTGGCAGTGCGTGGGAATACTAGGAGACGGGCGCCTCTGGGCTTGAAAACTTTCCTATTAAATGAGGGCCGAGTCATCGCCCTCGTCCATCCCATCTCTCCTTTCCACCCCGACCATCACTGTCTGTCTGTAGAGAAGGTCCCAGTCATCCGTGGCTTTTAGCTGCACATCTCCTGTGAGTCCAAATTTCGTATCGGATTAGTTCCCCCCAGTCGTCGCGTCATCTCTGTGCTCCTTTCTTTGTTCTAAATACATATATCACTCGTCGTGTTTCCGTGCGAGCAGATCTGTCGTATATCATCGTGCCCGTTGTGCCCGCGTGTCTCTTGCGGAGCCCGTCTTTTATACTTTTCTCTCAATTTCTTGTGATTCATTTCGACTCGGGTTCCCTCGGCCTCGATTCGACTTGACTCGAGGTCTTCAATCGCGGGCACTGCATATTCTCATCATGCACGTCGCTTCTCAATCTCAATCCGCAAGGTCGGAAGAGCACATCGATGACGTTGACGCGCAACAAAGTGTTCAACAAGATGTACTGATCCAGCCTTGGTCATCGACCGATCTTAGATCTCAAAAACCGGCCGACGCACCCTTGCAGTCCGCCGCGCAACAAAACAGGCGTAGCCCGTCGTCTTCTTCAGTTTCAGCCATTCATCCATTGCAGAACAACTTTATCAGCACCAACGGTCAAGATGTTCTCTACACTCTAAGCGCCCCTTCTGGTCCGCGTCTCCCGTCATCGCCGGCATATCTCCGTAATGGCCAGCACACAGTTGAGAGTCCAGTACTCCAAAACACCACGCATACCTCACATGGCTCGATAAACAACTCTAATCTACGTCCCCGGACGAATCTGCCTATTTTTGGCACCACCTCGATTCTCGCAGCTCACTATGGCATCCCGACTAGGTTACCTCCTATCCCGCGTGTCAACGCTTCAAGCACGACGACCCACAACAGACCGCCAGTTCCACGCTTTGACGAACCGGTCTCGTCAACGTCAACAAGTTACCAACACCAACAACCAGTCTCTGACGACAACGGTTTCTTCCAGTTTGATACAGTAATGGCAGATTACCTGAAGAGGCTCAATGAAGAGAACGGTAGCGGCGGCTCCGCCGCGCCGTCTTCTCCCGCTAAAGCTCCGGCTCAACTCGAGCCCACGGCGGAAGAAACTGCTCAGAACATTTCGAACGCGCTCTTTGGTGAGTTCTTTGGTGCTATGCACTACGTCGAGCAGTTGACTCATCGCCGCGCGTCCGGTTCCGCAGGCGGTTCAAATGACTTTACCTCGCCGATGTTTACTGATTGGAATGATTATCTCACGTCCCCTTTCATCGACGACGAAACACCCTTCGAATCATTCCTCGACACACCTGCGGCGCCAAATATGCCGGACTTTTTCCAGTCTCCTGCAGTCACAGGGATGACCATTGGTGAAGAATCCCTTGAAGGCATGCGACTTGTCGCGCAACCCAATCCGACAGGCTATGCAGATGGACCGAACGACTTTGCCAAGATGTCTCTTGAGAATGGCATGCCGCCGCCGCCTTCTGCTACTGACTCTGGCTCCGCATCTCCAGTAAAGCCGCCTGTCCCAAACTTCGACAATCTGTACACGATGTCCCCATCAACTCCGGCACTCGAACCACCTTCGACGCAGACGTCGCCTCTCATCAACGACGTCTCGACGAACTCCTCAAACCTGAACGCCCCCGGGCGGAGGAAGAAGGTGCCAACGGGGACACGCAAGAACGTCACTCCAGAGTCGCTCATTCCGGTCGACGCTCCAACGCAGGTCCGCAACTACTCCGCACCTTCGGCAACGTCGCGCAAGCCAGTTCCGGCTGCCTGGGCGCGTAAGCGTGCCCGATCTGCGGCGTTCGACGAGGAGGATGAGCTCGCTGGCTCCGACGCTGGCAACATCGAAGCTCCGCTGAACGATGCGGAGGCGGAGGCGATCGCTGCCAAGAGGAGACAGAACACGCTTGCGGCTCGTCGCAGCCGGAAACGCAAGCTCGAGTACCAGCATGAGCTCGAGGAGGGAATCGAATCGGCACGAAGGGAGAGAGACATGTGGAAAGATCGCGCGATGATGCTGCGGACCTTGTTGATACAACACGGTCAGCCGGATCCGTTCATGGACATGCGAGTGTGAGCAAGTTGATCACATTGCCGTCTGTGTGTTTTCTATGTTCTGCATTCTTTCTGGATTCCCCTTTCTGCTCCGTTCAAATTCTCCTGGTTATGCTTCGCTCCATCTTATGCCTCATCATGTGCATGTCTTACCCTCTATGCAACTTCATCTCGGACATCGATCAAGCTCAAGCATAAGCCGACTTGTCACTGGTCGCTTCCATTTCCACCGTTTCGCCCAATACAAAGTGACATTCGGCACTCCGTGTACAATCGTGTGTTCCAGCGCACCTACCATTGTTCCCCCCCATCCACTTGCTATGGGTGCCGTCTTACCCCCTCCATCTTCTCTTCGAATATATATTTCTTTTGATAATACGCCTCACACAGTTTACGAGCCGTTAACCCCTTTTCACGTACATTAACATCCGTCATTGCCCCCTTGGTCTTGATTTCTATCTCGCTCATCGTTCAACATCGTTTTTTTTTGTTTACGACCCGGATGAAGACTTGTTTGCTCAACCTCGGAACAAGTTAGATGGGATTCTTGTTTGTTTTCTCTTTTCTTTTCTCTATCGACCCGTTTCTCTGTGTCTGTTTTCTCGCTTTCGACAGTAACTCTATCAAGCTCCCAATCACTGATCCCCCCTGATCCCTATCAATCCCAATACAAAGTAACTTTGCGTGCTCAGTAGCTAGGAAATCCGAATCTCAGTTTTTTTTTTTTGCTCGTGTTCTTCTGCGAGCTTTTTCCTGAAAATTTATGTGATTGACGTGTGGCTGCAGTGTGTGATTGACTTGCGGGTGATGGAAAATCAGGGATCGGAAAGACGCGGGCGAGACTTCCAATTTTTACCCGGGATTAACAACGACCGATTCATCTTTTTCTCGTTCCTATAAGTGTTCAACGCGGTGCCGATAGTGCTGGCAATCTCTCTACATACATATTGTGTCAGCCATATCAACAGTCCGTGAGAGGGGGACGGTCTGTATCACTTGTGTGAAGAAGATGCCCCTCATTGGCCGTGTCCGTCGAATTCAATGTGTTGCATGTGGCATGTGCATCAAGTCTTCTTCTGACTCTGGTGAGTTATTCTCGTTTTGACGCAAACTTTACCCCATCGCGTCTATCTTTCATTCTTCGGTTTCGGCCGGTGAGTCTCGGACGAGGGTCATGAGATCCATGGTATCTGATTAGATTCAACATATTTATATTTAGATCGCGGTATCTATATCAGGGTTTTGTTATCTGATATAACTCAGCTATCCTACCTATCATCCATCTTCTCTCCGAGTCGTCCCTCCCTCAGTACCACATAGCAGTAGTTTAGTGAGTCAATAGCTTTTTTTGACACAACGATGGCAGGCTCGTTATTCTCCATCCCGATATTCTTCATCGTGTTCCGCGAGACGCTCGAAGCGGTCATCATCGTCTCGGTCCTGCTCGGGCTCGTCGAGCAGATCGCCCGGCCTTCGTCTGTCGTGGCGAGCGAGCGCGGGCTGTTCGTCACGGACTGGAGGCATCCCAACCATCCGCAGCATCAGGCGTATTTGAAGGACCGCGCGGATAAGGCTAAGGCTAAAGAAAAGGAAAGAGAGAAAGAAAGGGAAGGAGAGGGAGAGAAAAATGGAGAACAGAGTGATGGTGCGGCCAGTGTACCTGTTTTGACGAGGGATGCGAGTGATATTGAGGAGCTGGGTGGAGAGGAGAGTGAGGAGGCTACGAAGAGGCTTATTCGCAAGCTCCGGATTCAGGTTCGGTGATCTTATTTTTTTTCTGTTATTGGGTTATAGATGAATATGTTTCGCTAGATATTCCTTGGATCTGCTCTTGGATTGGTGATTGCTCTCGCCATCGGTGCAGTAAGCTCCATTCCAATCTCCTCAACATCTCAAGTAAAGAAACTAAGAAACCGCGCAGGCCTTCATCGCAGTGTTCTTCACACAGGCATCCGACCTGTGGTCGCAGACCGAAGAGCTCTGGGAGGGGATATTCTCCCTCATCGCCTCGCTCATCATCCTCGCCATGGGGCTCACGATGCTCAAACTCGACCGCGCCCGCGCGAAATGGCGCGTCAAGCTGCAGCGCGCGTTCGAGAAGTCGCAGCAAAAGAAGAAGGACAAAGACGGGCGGGCGGGTCGGTTCGTGCTGTTCGTGCTGCCGTTCATCACGGTGATGCGCGAGGGGCTCGAGGCCGTCGTCTTCGTCGGCGGGGTCGCGCTCGGGCAGTCCGCGCGCTCGATCCCGATCGCGGCGATCGTAGGTCTCATATGCGGGCTGCTCTGCGGGTTCCTGATCTATGCGTTTGCGAGCCGCGCGACGCTGACGACGTTCCTCGTCGTGATGACGAACTTCATCCTCCTCATCGGCGCGGGGCTGTTCAGCAAGGCCGTCGGCGACTTCCAGCTGAACGCGTTTAATAATTTGTTGGGCGCGGACGTCGACGACGCAGGCGGGGACGGCCCCGGGAGCTATGACGTCCGCGGCGTGGTGTGGCATCTCGACTGCTGCAACCCCGAGAACAACTTCGACGGACAGGGATGGAACATCTTCGCTGCGCTGTTTGGGTGGACGAACACCGCGACGAGTGAGCGGCGTCTAGTTTCTTATATTTCTTACTTAAGCTTGTTTATTCTAGTTGGAACGGTGCTAGCATACGTGTTCTACTGGCTCGCCGCCATCGGTCTCTTAATCTACATGAAGTTCTCCGAGGGGCGGGTGAAGGTGATGGGGTACGAGGGGGCGGCGTACCGGCGTCGCCAGGCTGCCAAGGTGGACGTAGCGACGGCGGCAGCGACAGCGGCGAGGGAAAAAGAAGGCTCGGGGGACCACACGTCGAGCAGCGAGGAAACGCCGGAAATAGCGGAGCTGCCGCATGGTGGAAACCTGGCGTAGTAGCGTGTAATTGAGACCGGTAAAGCCGACGAGGGTGATATCTGTGATGTGGCTCCTCGGTTCTTTTCTGTAAGTATGTATGCATAGTATTGTTAGTACTAGTTGCTAGTGTGTGTCTCGATCGAATTGTGAATGATGATAAGAGTATGGTTAGACCGAATTAAGCAGTACTACTAGCACTTCGAATATCTATTGATACGCAGACGTAGTAAGTATGAATGGGTTGCATGATAGTGTTCGGTGTCATGTTGGTGGTACGGATCCTGTGGTTCGGGTCTCCCCCTCCTCTCAGCCCATTGATATTCTTCCAATCGAGTTGTCTCAGGCTCAGGCCACTTCAATAGGGCTGATAAGAGTATGCTTGAGGCACATCTCAGACTCAACGAACGAAGTTATCTATTTATGTTGATTATCAGATAGGCGTACCCGATCCCGTGCCATCCCGATCCCGTCTATTCTATTCATAGTTATCAGATTGCACATGCCCACCCACTCTAATTTTATTTTTATTGCCAGTTCTCTATCAGATAAACGAACCCCGTCGTAGATCTAGCTCATTTGGCTTCTCCTCCCCTCCCCGTCTTGGCTCCCCCTTCGTCCCTCTGCACCGAGCGACTCGGCTCGATGATGTTTCCTTGGCCTGCTGCTCTGACCCTCTCCCTCTCACTCTCCCTCCTCTTCCTCTTCAACACCATCCAACCAGCCCAGGCGGACGTATCCGAACTATGGTGGAACATCACATATGGTCTGCTCTCCTTCCTTTCCCTCCATCATCTCATCAAAAATATTCATTTAAATTGATTGGTAGTTGAGAACGTCAACCCCGACGGCCTCTTCCCGCGCCGCGCGATTGGCGTCAACGGCACCTGGCCGCCCCCGCCCATCGACATCAGCGCGAACGATACTCTGATACTGCACGCGACGAACTCCCTGAGCGAGGTCACGACGCTGCATCATCATGGTATGTACTTCACCAATGCGAGCTGGTATGATGGTGCTGTTGGCGTTAGTCAGTGGTACGTACGCGAATTGAATATATGCTTCTTTTTTTAAAGAAAAGATGCGGATGTTGTGAGAGTTTTCGCGGTTGCACTTCCTTTCGGAGATTTTTTATCGTTTCTTTTTCGGTCGATGCTTTTTCTTTTTTATCTTGTTCGCTTTCGTTATTTTTCTAATTTGTTTTCCGGTGGCTTTTGATATTAGTGGAATCCCACCGGGCGATACGTTCGCTTATGTCGTCCCCGTGAACGAATCTGGTAAGCAAACTTTCGCATGCGCGATACTCAACTCGCCTTGCAAACTTTATTTATATTTGGTTAGGACAATGGGGGACGTACTGGGTACACGCGCACGCACAGGTACAATCCTCATCATATTGATCGCTTCATAAACTCTGACTTGGTTGGCTGTCAGGGACACTACGTCGATGGCTTGCGTGCTCCCGTCATAATTCGTCCGCAGCAAGAAGCGCACGGTTACGATGCTGAATACACTGTAGTCATCGGGGATTGGTAGGTCGCATCGTGTTTCGTCCAGCAGTCGCCAAGCACAAAGCTCACATTTACTGCGTATTTCAGGTATCACGACGAGCATCAGGTACTCCTAAATCAATTCATCAGTATCGCGAACCCGGGAGGGGCAGAACCCGTACCAGGTACGCTTGGACCTGAGATTCTATGACTCGTAAGAAATAGCAATACTGATCTTGAAAAAAAAATAGAGGCTCCTCTTATTTACTTTGCTCAGAACGGGACGTACCTAGATGGTTTCAACGGAAATGCAAGTATCTCCTTTGAAGCCGGGAGGACGTACCGCCTCCGTATCGTCAACACAGCTGCGTTTGCGATGTTCTACTTCTGGATAGATGGACACCAGATGCGGATTATCGAAGTGGACGGCGTGAGTATCCTGTCCTCGCTTTGAAGGTGTATACATGATGCTGAAATGTGGCTTTCCTTCGCCTTCGCCTTCATGATGGCAGGTTGATACAGAAGAGATGCCTGTTGACTTGTTGTCTCTGACTGTCGCCCAACGCTACTCTGTCCTTGTGACTGCGCTGAACGATAGCACTGCCAACTGGGCAATCCATGCGAACATGGATACCGACATGTTTGATACCGTACCGGAGGAACTTAACCCTAGTAAGTATATGCTGTGATGCATATCTTACTGCTTCTGATATCGCCTTCCTTTTAGACGCAACCGCGCAAGTCATCTATTCGTCGTCCTTCACGCTCAACGAACCGCAGACGATCGACGCGTACGGCGATACGAACGACACAGCTCTCGTGCCCGTCCAAGCAATCCCTCAATACAGCGGGAACATTCACACTATCCCGCTCGTCGTTTCCTTCGATACGATGACAGACGGGACGAACCGCGCGATGTTCAATAATATCACGTATAACACGCCTGTCGTCCCTTCTGTCTTCAGCGCGATCAGCTTGGATGGCGTTGCTGGGAACGGATCGGCGGACGTCGCGTCTGCGTATGGACCGTGGAACTACGTGCTTGATGCGGGTGAAGTGGTTGATATCCTTCTCATGAACAGCGACGCCGGAAAGCATCCATTGTACGTCACTCCCGATCGCTTGCATTAAGAAAAAGAAAATATCTACTGACGCTATTTGGTTCTTCAGCCACCTTCACGGACATCAGTTCCAGATCGTGAACCGCGCCACGGACTACACGTCGGACGACCCGGCGCTCAACCCGCCCGTGGCGGAGGGGCAGGCGAACCCGGTGCGGCGGGACACCGTGCAGGTCGAGTCGGGCGCGAGCGTCACGCTGCGCTTCGTCGCCAACAATCCCGGCGCGTGGATCTTCCACTGCCACATCGAGTGGCACCTCCAGGCCGGGCTGGCGATCACGCTGATCACGGCGCCCGAGCAGATGAGTGCTGCTGCTGCTGGGGGAGGAAGGCATCCCGTCCCGCAGTTCATGTTTGATCAGTGTGCGGCGCTTGGGGAACCTACGACGGGTAATGCTGCGGGGAGGAATAGCACGACGGACTTGACGGGCCTCACGCTCGGGCCGTTCTTGCAGAACAACGGATGGCATGCGAGGGGTATCGGAGCGATGACCGGGTACGTCCATATCTCGCTTTTTTCATCCATGTACATATTAAAGATCACTGATATTTGATCCACTACAGCTGCGTCCTGACAGCGGTGATCGGCATGATATTCGTCACCTGGTACGCGCTAGGCGAGCGCCTCTCCGACGCCGAGGTCGAGGCGGAAACCAGAAGGCGGCAGGACGCCAAAGACGCTCGCGGGCGTTTCTTCGGCGTCGGAAAGCTGCTAGCGAAGGCGAAAAATTGATTGGTTGCTCGTTGTTCCGTACTGACCTCTTTGATATCGAGCTGTGTTTGATTATATGGGTTTCTGCTTTACGGATATATTGGTCGGATGTAAAGTATGCACTTACAATTACAAAATCAAAATCAATTCAATTCAAAAGCTATGAAGCAGTTGTCACATCACGTGGATTTGTTTCGTTGTCACACTTCTGGACTAATCCTCCTCGAGGAACACTCACACTCCCGCGATTTCAAGTTCTTTGGTCTTTGGACTATGCGCGCCTGCTCGGCTGCTAGCGATAGCCAATCCGCGGATAGCATGATGTCATGCTACGTTTACAAAAGGCGATAACGGGCCTGGTAGTATGATCTAGTAAGATTGGGGATGGAGTATGCTGAACGACATCGGAAAAAGGCCCGCATGAATAGAACCACTTAAACCTTTCCAAAATGCCGGTAAGAAATATAGGTATGTGTGTATGAAAAGTGGTGAATTGTGGTGTTAGATACAGTAGTACATGGTCCGCTGCTTAGGCGTCTTTGTTTTTTTGTCTATTGAACTCTTCTCAACAGCGTCTGAAGCCCTTTGAACTGATTCCTCCCCCCCTCTCCATTTACAATAAGCAAGCGCGAGGGTCGACGCGGCTGTTGTAAGGGTAGCCGGTATGACTAAGTTAACAAGGTCAAGGTCACTGCGGCCCGCTAATCCGATGATAATATTTATTTCCAGGAATAGGTGAGTTTTACCTGAGGAAACATAACAGAAAACGACGTCAGTCTGAAGCGCTGTCCGGGCGTCTTGCAGAATCATGCTTACTTCAACGACCTTCTCCTTTATCGCGACAATCATTTTTTCTTTAGCTCCTTCCCAACCTTGGAAAATCTGGTCTTTGCAATTTGCGCAGGCATGCTGCTTCACCGTCCGAGCAATGGGCGCCAGGGCGATTCTCTCGAAGTCGAGGGGCGCTAGCTTCAAGGAGCTTTCTATGATCAGCCTCGACTGCGCCCACCATTCGTAGATGTATGTTGACGATCCGTTGTGCAGATGGACGCACGTCATGCCAGACGTGCATGTATGATGAAATGCGTAGAGTCCGGAGCAGGTAGTCTTCAGAAAGTCATATTCGTGGAAAAGGCCGGATATCACTGCCCCCGCGCGTCTGTGGAAGTCTAATAGGTTGTAGCAGTCCATGCCGGACATCGACGTTAGTTGGGGCACCGGCGTCTCAAGAACTGGCCATCTGAGGCATTCCGTAGCTGCGGTGTACGCCTCTTCTTCCAGTTTCAGAGTGCACGCTATCGCATATACGGCGAGTGCGCTCTCTCCGCTGGTTTTTGCGTGGCTTTTCAAAATTCTTCTTGCGAAGTCGGTTGCGACGATGATATCATACTTCTGCGCTGCATGGAGCACGTCCCCTATCAGAGACATGTCTTGCTCGAGTAGCTGTGGCCGCTCGACAGGATAGCAGAGTCGTAATAAGGCATCGAGGGTAGCGCTTGATTCGCTGACGGCAATAATCGGGGTCTGCACTGCGTCACCTTTGTTGTCGGGCTGCGGCAAGGAAAACATATCTTTGAAGACAGGCGATGCGAATTCCAAAATGGCTTTTAGCACCCAGAAATCGACATCGTCTGAGGTACGAAGAATAACATCCCCGCCAGGACCGTCAAACGGAGGTGAAGCAACCGCATACAGAGTCTCGATACTTGACTCAGGTCTTGTTTCTGCACTTTCAAGTGCGCAGTCTGAGTCGTCGGCGGTATTGGCTTTCATATTTATGTTCAGTATCTTGACTTTCAGCCGACGAAGTAAGTAGAATCTAGCTCACCTATTCGCATCGTAAGATTTGGACTCGATGAAGATCGGGGGGAAATGATAGATGAGTGTGAAACAAGAGATCAAGACAGACTATTTAAGCTGGACTCCGTTAATTACTAATTCCGACAGGACAGGAGCATAGAACATGCGATCATATTCATGTTTTCATTCATCCGCCACCAAGACATCTCATATAATGAGAGAGCTCGTGGCGCCCTGCATTCATCTTCGACTTCTTCCAAATCCAAAGATTCTATTCTTCCGTGGTCGAGAAGCGAATATTTTCCTCTCGATCATCATGAGTCGGGCATACCAGAGCTCACACACATTTTTGAGTCAGACAGCAGTAAGCGGGCTTTTCTACATTCCGGTATTACGTGTGTCCGTATGAAGTGCCCGCAGTGCTTGTTTACTGCATTGCCTCGTCGTCTGCCGTTCGCACCGGATTGGATTATAGCCTTGCTCAAGGTCCAAAGTACGCAAGAGCTATCTGCTATCCGCAGTGACTGCACCTTGGTTCTAAACAATAAGTCGCGTACGACTTTGAGACATACACTGCACTGATACAGTCGAGAAGTGTTTTTTTTATTGCCTCACATCCACGTGAGACATAGTTCGTCCTAATCATCGTCTGATTCTAAGTAGAGTAACTTACTCTGCATTCCCTACCCTAGTCTGTCCCTTGGCTTATATGGTTCCAGGTCCGAGTCCGCCGAAATGAGATGTTTTCTTGGATATCCAACCCGGGAACTCCTTTTCCTGTCTCTTCTTAAATCCGATTGGCTTAGTAAAAATGCTGATTAAACTATCGTAAATCCTTTCCGGCGTAGGATCAATATACCATTTGAATTGGAAACATAGGGGTCTTTCAGAAATTACAGTCTTGAAAATGGCCATGCTATATATCATATGCCTTCCTTCATGCCAGTCAGCAATCTGATGTTCGAGAAATGGCGATGTGATGAAGAACTTCATTTCCACGACAGAATAAGCGCCACCTAATTATTAGATGGGATATATGTATGTTACGTTGGGATCCGGCATAGCGATGCGAAGGAAGAACTCACCTTTGCAACCTCCTTTTTTATGGCTGCTATCAGTTTTGGCCTCGTCTCCTCCCAGTTACAAAAAATGCTATTTCTACATTTGACGCAGGATAGATTCTCTAGATTTGGAGCGATGGCTAATAGGGATATTTTGTCGAGGTCTAGCGGTGTAGTATTCAAAGCGTCTTTGAATGTCAGTATTGAAGATCTCCACCAGTCGTAGGTGTATCTTGAAGCAAACCGATCGACTTGTATACGTGTTTCATGCGAGCATTCATGTCCCGAAAGAGAAAAACTAGATAATAATCCTTTCGTAGAGAAAGCGTCCCTAAAGAAATCTTCCTGATCAAGAAGACTGCCGACTGCTCTGCACACGCGCCTGTGGAAGTCGAGTAGGTTGTGATAATCCAAAGCGGAAAGTAACGCAAGCTCAGGTACAGATACTTTGAGAGCGGGCCATTTGAGATACGCCATCGCCGCTGCACGTGCTTCTTCTTTCAGTTTCAGGCTGCAGGCAAAACAAAAATCGCATAGGCCGCGAGCGCATTTTCGTTGCTTGCTTCTGCACGTGCCCGAAGAGCAGCTCTGGTTGAGATGACGGCGGCGTCGATATCGTACTTCGTTGCAGCACGGAGGACCTCGGCAATTATCGACATATTATCACAGTCGAATTGCGGCTGTACGATAGGATAGCAAAATCGTAGAACGATATCAAGAGCGGCGCTTGATTCGCTAACGGTCACAACTGGGGTTCCACCCGTGCCTTCGTCCTGAAGAGGCGGTTGAGGTATAGAAAGCATGTCTTTGAAAATCGGAGATGCAAGATCGAGGATGATCCTGAAGACTTGGAAGTCGACATTGTCTGATGTTTGGAGGATTATGTCGCCTCGCGGGTCGTCAAATGGAGCAGACGCGCATAGAATAGGAGGATCAACAATGGATGCTAGGCTTGATCGTCTGGTTTGAGATGTGGTTCCATCCAATTCGGTATTCATGATTCTGTGCCTGCAATTATGTAGATGAAGACCGAGAGTATACAGGTTGAAATAGAAACAGTGAATTACCGGTGTCAAATGTCTATGACCGTCAACTCCTTGAGACAGAGGGGGGCGTCAACGGGTTGAAAACAGCAAGTCGCTCTCAAGTAGGGAACAGAGAGAGGATTACACGCACATGCAGCATGTTTGATCTTTTTCAGTTTCACATCAAGAATGCTTCGCAGGATTAAGATTAAGATAGGAGTTGCTATTCAAATTGAAGCAGTGGTTTCCGTCGGTTTTTTTCCAGTGTGAATACATATCCAATATGTGAGCACCACTGTCATCATTCTGAGACTCGTTGCGATGAGGCGGCGGCGAGAGTTCAAAAGGTTGTTCCATTCTATTCGTCTATCCAGGCAAAGCATCGTCTCTATAACCCACTCATTCTTTATGCAGTCTCTTCTCGACGCCCATCAGAGACTGGACGCTCCACTCATAAGTACCCAGGAAGACTGCACCTCCCGCAGAGATCCAGAGCGTGCGTGGAACGACACCTGCAAAAAGGGCCTTTACGCCTTCTTTGGTATAAATTTCCAAAAGACGCGAAAGAAGAGAGGGAGTGTCGCTTGTGCCTAATTTCTTTCGGTGGACGAGTGAGCTTTAGAGTAGGAAGAAACAGACAGAAAAATGAACGCACTCGAAGATCAAGCATAGTCCGGGTCTTAAGGACGTCGAGAGGCGTTGTAAGCGCGGCAGCTACGCCACCTGCAACACTCCCGCACACTGCGGCTTCGTGTGCACCTAAAGATGGTCGGTGCAAGGCGCGAGCTAGTCGAATTTTGAAGAATTCATATAGCGGGAACTGGATGGATGTGAATGGAATCTGTTACAGAACATCAAATAGTTCAGTTTATGAGAAATGATAAGAGTAAGAAAAAGCGAGAACGGTACCTCTCGCATAATCGTTGATCCAAAGCCTCTATAAAATCCCGCTAAGCCATCATGTGTAAGAATATACCGAGCGGAAGCTAGTGAGCTTCCCCTAGCTTTCGTTCCATCCTGAGTGGCAGACGTTTGAGCACGAGATTTCACAACTTCAGTCGGTACGCGAATCAGACAGGCAGCCTATGTAGTCTAAGCTTTCGTAAATGGCCTTGGAATATTAACTGAAAACAGAAGGCCACCTACGACTTCTGCGATAGACGCAGATATCATATGTGTTATAGCGACCCTTTCTTTTGATATCGGGGAGATGCGCTTGAGGGTATCATAAGTAGAAAAGAACACAGCAGCTGAAACACGTGTCAGACATTGTGGTCGCACCCAATGACCAGCAGAGTTGATGTACCTCCCGGAGCGCTTCCAATTACTACACTTCCAACGCCTTTGTATACGCCTCTTAATCCGCCCGCGCTGAAAAAGCCTTGTGCAGACTGAAGGCGAGTTTTCACTGTGTCTAGAGGGTAGAAGAGAAGATCGACCGATGTGCCTGCTATTCCACCAGCCTGTGGAGGAAAAAGAGTTATTATTTTGCTTTTTCAAATCCTGCTGTACATACGATCAATGATTGAGAGAAAGAGGGAGACAACCTCTCCCTCATTTTCTCCTCGTTGGTTTGAAAAGAAAGAAACGATGTGTACGCGTGACGTAATAATCCATCACGTGGGGATGATTTTCGACCCGAAATTGATGGCATGTGACGATGATCAGACCCGATGCGTAGATCCTGCCAGACTCTCGACTCCGACTCCGACCTCTGGCGCACTTTCTGCTTCGCCCGGTGCCCAGAGTCGCCCGAAACGTCCCGTTCACTCAAGTTTCCTGCTACCTCCATGTCCGCCACATCGAGCTCGACAAGGCGACAGCTGCTTGCAGTATTCGCACTCCTATTCGTTGCCCTAAACAATAACAGCAGCATTATACCCTCTGTAAATGCTCATCAAGACCACTCAAGGCAAGGGATTTCCAATGCTCAAGGGCCCATGTTATCGAATTGGTTTCGCCGCATCTCATCGACGAGTTCTGATGGCAGTTGGCTTTGGGGCTGGGCATGGGGTGCAGACAACACAGTCTCAGTAGTAGATCGATCCCCTCCTGTCAGTTTCGCTTCTCGTCCAGCGTCGTTTGGCCGTATGATCGAAGACGCGCTCAATGGCTATGGTATTCCTATGAACGCATTTACTGTGCAATGCCACGATGACAAGAACCAGAGCAAGGATGTGTTTGAATATCGTCATGGAGACTTGCTAGAGGGGATTGGATCGAATCTCGGTTGTCCAAGACTCTGTCCCTCCGGAAACCATATGCCATTACCCGAAGAAAGCTGGATAGCAATAGTGCAGCGCGGCAATTGCTCTTTTGTCTCTAAAGTGCGATTCTTGCTATCTTGTCATTAAGAATTGTTTGATGCTGATGACGGAACGTATGAAAACAGGTCAGAGAAGCTCAGCGATTCGGCGCGAAAGCCGCCATAGTCGGTGGCGACGACCCAGAGATTAGCGGAAACCCGGATGTTCTTGTGAATATGTATAGCCAGAGTACGTCACTGGGTTTGCCATCTCTTTCTTTTCTCTGCATTTTCCTACATGTTCTGTCTGTGTTTCTCCTATGACATATATCCTACCTCCGTTTTTCCTTTTCTTCTTCCTCTCTGAATAGCTCTGAAACATCTTGAGTGCTTCTGATGCTAACAGTTCATTTTTTCAACCTCGATCAGCCGATGCATCTGACATAAAGATACCCTCAACATACATAAAGTTCTCTGATTACACTCACCTTGCCAACCTAATCGCCACCTCGAACACCTCCACATCAGGCATCAAAACAGTGTCTTTACAAATAACGACCGATTACGCTTCTTGGGAGTGGTACTCGTACGTTCTGTCTCCTTTTTGTGTAACAGTTTCGAATTAGGGCTGATACCGTATTCGGCACGATGACGATTTACGTGAAATTTCAATTCATATTACAGGCCGATATTAACGTTCTTAGTGCTCCTTCTCCTACCCTCTGCGCTGACTCTGACGACCCTGCTGATTCATCGTGTACGTGCTGCACGGGCGGAGCAACGTGAGCGTGCCCCGGAGGATGTAGTCAATCGATTGCCTTGGCGAGTATGGACGGGTTCTGGATGGGAGAAACATGAGGGTCCTGTTCCACCTGCCATGCAAACTAAGTGGAGCGTGAACACGGATTTGGAGAGAGGAGATCTGGACGCGGAGATCGAGGGGCAGTTGAGTCAGAGTCAAGTTCAACAACTCCAGTGCAAACCATCTACATCGCATGATGAGGAAGAAGGCGATGGTGGAGATACTCGGTCGATAAATCCCCCTTGGTTCGACGCTCAAACGGAATGTGCAATTTGTCTGAATGATTTCATGAGAGGAGATCGGGTGAGGGTGCTGCCTTGCAAGCATATTTTCCATCTCGACGAGGTGGACGAGTGGTTAATCCATAGAAAGAAATTGGTGTGCTTTCATGTCTGCCTACAGCTACGAAACTCTTCTAACCGATATTTATCAGTGTCCTGTATGCAAAGCAGACGTGACCCTGCCTTCACATCCTTACGTCCATCCCATCGATCATGACCATTCTGATACTCATCCTACTCCTATCAATGTGTCATCTATTGACCCGACAGACGAGCTAACAACGCCGAACGAACGAACACCTCTCCTGGTTGCCAATCCGCCTGATTCACTCTACACATGCTCTTCTCCGATCACTGCACCTACCCCTTCCTGTGAATTTTCGCGAGCGCCTTCACGACTTGTTCTGTCTTCATCGCCTACGCCTCGTCGATCTCGATCTCCTTCATTCTCGCCTTCGCTTGCTCCGCCTCCAACTGTCACGGAAACCGATGCTGTCCCTTCACTTCCGAATCAGGTTTTGAACGGCTCACGATCATGACTTACCACGCTTTCTATATTCCCTCTTCTTCATTCTGTACCATTTTTCTTTTCTTACTTACAGTAACTTCTTCCCAAAGTAGTATATATCGCCTATTCCATTCCTTCAAGAATTAAGGATGAGCCTATTGAGCACAAAGAAATCATCGAATCGAGCAAACCCATCTCCTGTATAACTATTTTTATTTGTTACCTTGTTCTGCCTGTTCCGTGTGGTCCGGTTCGATTTTGGTTTGTTTGAACACTCAATTTTGCTTTGCATGCGATTCTCTCGTTACTCCAACGATTTTGTGTCCGTAAAAGTGTGTCAATATTCCGCCTACTTGCTCGTAAACTTGTCTGGAATTCAGCTACTGTCCAACACTTGTGCTCGCCTTTCGAAAGTACAATCTGACGTTAACGATAACAGTCGATGCGGAGAAACTCGTTTGGACAGCTCCTTCTTCATACAGTTGCCACGGTACTTCCCCTGACAGTACCCTTGGATGGGCTCACCAAACCATTACATATCAATTTGATTACCGTGGAATATTTCTGTATTTTTAGCAACAATTGGTGGGGAATTGGTGATTGACCAATACAGGAAGAAAGGACACTTCGGAGTGTTTTCTCTATAAGGGATTTGTTTCTTCATTAGGAAGGGTTACCTTATCAGTCCATCACCAACCGATCCGCTGCTGACTAATACAATCCGTCTCCGAATTTACTTTCCTACGTTTGTGCCACTTCTATCAATGCAACTCACCAGATTTCTTCCCTGTACGCACAGGCGAGGGGTTTTTGCCCGAAATGTGAACAGTAGATGGTTTCCTACTATCCAGAGTCCACAGAATAGGCGACTTCCCAAACTCGACGTGCTAAGGCGGTCTTGGTGAGTCGGAAATCCCTCGAAGTCTTTCAGTCGAGCGCTTTTGCTATGATAGAAAGTGCCTCGCACTGATGATACAGGCGTCAAACGAAACCCAAGAGCCTTACTACATGATGGTTGTAGCTATATTACCTGGGCTCACGGATGGTATGAACATTCATAGGGTAGGGCGTCTATCCTCAGGTTTCTCGTTCATCACACATTCCGAATATCGTTTGGCGCGCGCTTTGCCTTAGCCTTCGGACTTGAGGAGTGTGACTATGAACACGACCCCGTCGGATACGACAAGAATAACTGAGGAGGTTTCTGTTATCGAATATTAGCAAGCATTGCACACCCAGGTGCGCGGTCCGAGTCGGCGTATGGACCAAGTACAAACTTTCGCCCAATGCTTAAGCCCCGTCCAGGCACATGGAATGTACCGCAGTGCAGCTCCGTGCGTGATTGTCGTAAGTTCGGAATTCGTCTCATGTATTTTTGCGAGGGTCCATAAGTCAGGTTTGGAATTTCTACTTCCAGTTGATTTCTCCATGGTAAATGGTCGCCTTATCGCACAACATTAATCTCGTTTCACTGATTGATTTCTGCACGGCTTAAGTTGTTTGTCGTCCTCACGGCTGCTCGAGTCATAGAGACTTCGGAACTGGAAGAACTTCAGGTTTGGAGGCCGAGAGAGTTCCCCCGATCTACTCAGATGTCGCTCCGCGGTTCGGCGCTTGGTTGATACCTAGTCATCATGATTCCTTCTTTACTATCTCGGAAGTCCATTTTTCACAACATCTCAGGTGACTATTCGAATCGGCAAAGAGGCTGTGCACGTAAAATATGACATAGGATCTCAGAAATCGGTACGAATCTACATGTATGTATAAGAACGCATGAAAGTGTCCCATACTACTTCTATTAATTTCATGCATCATTGATAGCAAATGCTCAATAGCTATTCTGTCTTCATTTTCAAGAAACAGTAGATGCCTTTTGATCTGGATGCGTGCTTGGACCTGATCGGGATCTGCCAATTATGGTAAACCACCCCATAGTCATGATATCGACCGCAACGGATCAGTGAGATCGGACCATCAAGCACAAAAATTTTAGGGCTCTGCTCCTTGTTTCAAAATCTCACTGCCTACACCAGTACTAGTCGCTTCACATAAAACAGCCTTTGGCGCCGATTGGCAGTGAAAGAGCGGCGAAAGACGCCATTGTAGAAATGGTCGAACTCGCCTTTGTCTCCTTGTACTTAAGACGAGTCGAAACGCGCATTGCTCAACATTCGATTCGTTATTCGAAGAACCAACTACAGATATGGCCCGAAGAACACAAGAGAACCAAAAGATGTGCTCGCGATGCTCCAAGTGCCAAAGGCAGGTTGGGTACGTTGAATTGTTTCACCAAACCAGTTTGTGATAAATTGAATGAATCGCTAACGTCTTCGTTTCATGTTTTCAGAAGGGCTAGATTACCTTCTCAGCTTGTCAGGGATCTCTTAGAACACCACTTTGCACGACAGGCGGTGCTCAAAGCTCAGAGCGAACCCAATAAACGGCCACTTTACATACTTGATAAAGGCAGTAGCCCAAATACTTCTTCAGCGGCAAGAGCGGGTGCAACTCTAGGGACAAATGCGCAAGCTGGGAGTGCGTATCCTTATGATTTGCGATACTAGAATTAAACTAAGCTAATCCCTTCTCCATAATTATTAGCACAACCCACAGTGCCGCTTCCTCATGGTCTAGGCATTATCACCGTCCCTCAAGGTGCTCAGCGCTTGGACGTGCGTTTTAATTGGTATGTGTGGTTATTAATTATTTCGCGTCCAGTCTGATTGTTATGTTCCCGCAGCGTAACCAACAAGCTTCCATCCGGCCAGCTAACGGACAGTCTCGTCGTGAATGTAGACGTCATCTATAATCCTGGATGTGGGCCAAATGGATCCAAGATTGCGACTGAACTTCCTGTTAAGTCCGAAGCCTGAATAGGCATGCCTGTATATCCACATCTAAAATACTCGATTGATTTCTTCCACGTCAGCGAAGCAATGTTTGCCCCAACCGCGTCAGGGATGCTTGTTCAGTCAGAGTAGAACTCTAACTCTCGATATGCCATCGATTCTGAGTGTATGATAGTATGTTAATCCTGTGTATGGATATTTTACCTGCTCTGTAAATTTGTATTTTCATTAACAGATCTCAAGGAGATCGTTTTATTCTGTCAATGCTAAACTATTCATCATGCTCGAGCTCTAAAATATTTACGTATAGAAGACGAGTTACAATGATAGGTATATATGAGACACTCCACAGAAGATAAAGTGGTTAGGCAAATCAAGATGGCACAAAGATAAAAGAGCAATGTCCGGAAAAGCGATAAAATCGAAAGAAGAAAAAAGCGCGAGGATGTGAGAACACCTGACTCGTCAGGCAGTAAGGTATTGGCCGTTCCATGTAAGCCATGCCCGCCAACCGGCAACCATCATCAGAGCAAACGCCTGACCCTCTGTCGATAACAAGCCGACATTCCCCCAGCTGAGCGGGTCCACATACGGCGAGATCACTCCAATTTCGTCTACTCCATTCAACACGGCTTTCGCGATTCGTCCTGCGATCTCTGTGTAATTGGAGCCAAACACGTCAGAGTTGATTACAGCGGCGCGGTAGGCTACTGAGGCAAGTGCAGCGGACGCTGAGGCATCGCCGAAAGTGTTTTTACTGTCGATGTAGTTCGGGATCAGATCATCCTCAGGTCGCTGTAATGCGGAATCAAAGCTGATAAGTAAAAGTAAGTGGATCCAAGTGTCAAGCACTGACTATCGCGGCGAATGTCCCGTCCAGAATTTCTTTCGTCCAGCTCTGGAGCTCATTCAACTGATCTCTCATCTGGTCTGCAAACGCAGATTTCCTGATGGTCTCTTCGACTCGAATAATCCCTAGAGCAGCCCACGTGTTTCCAGTTGCCCAAAGCCCTTTATCCGAGAATGAGGCTTCGTCCTCATTGTATATATGCGCCCAGAGCTTTCCCGTCGGACCATCAATCAAGAGCGCTTCACGGTATAGTCGCACGTTGTCAAAGGCCCGTTGAAGAAGCGACTGATCATTCGTCAAGGCGCCGTAATACGCAAGGAAAGGTGGTCCCATGAATACGCCATCGTTCCTGAGGGACCGGTCAGTAAGTAACCTCCCGGCTAAGAGGAATAAGTGAGCTCACCAATACGCATGTTCATCATTGCGCATCGAGATTGCACCGGTGGAAGTTTTTGGAGCCGTATTCAGGAGCTGACAGTAATAAAATGCTTGTGAAAAAGACATTCGATGTCATATGGAATGAACTCACATAATTCAATTGTTTCTCAGCAGCGCTCTGAAAGTAGTCAGCCCGGCTTGGTTCCGTGAATGTCCCTTTTGATTCACGATTGTAAGGCAAGGAAGTACAGAAGAGTCCGATAAACAGCGTACCGAGCAGAACGTAAGGACCAGCTGATGCCCCATCCAGCGCAGCTCCATCCAGACCGTCGTTGACCTGCTGACTGAGTCGACCATCCGGTCCCTGACGGACTGCGGCGCTGAATGCCAGTTGCAACGCGGTTGCTGGCAGGTTACCATTGTTCGCAAATGGACTGCCAGCGAAGACCGAATATTCCGGGTTATCATGTTCAAGGACTCCTGCAGCAGCTGTCCCTTGTTCCCAGCTAAGCAATGTTAGAACATTACAATGCACGGATTTGATTCATCCACGGACCTGGTTCGTATGGAGCCTAACATTACGTTCTTGATAGATTCGGCAAGATACGCCTTGGAGTTGAACAGGGCGGCCTGGCCACCAGGGCTGAGGTCATCGCGGGGTAGCAGTGAAGGCGATGCGTTCGCAGCGAGGGCAAAGTAAAGAGGCGTCAAGAACAAGGAAATCGAGAACAGCATTATTCGTAACACTGTCAAATGATTTATGGAGAATTGATATGATAGTGGCTAGATTGTTTTGTTGCGGATAACGCCTGACTAATTGAGCCAAAAATGAACGGAACTGGGTAAAGAGCGTAGGCAGGGCTCAAAGCGCCCGGGGACAAGTAGAAAAAAGGCAGCGGATGTTGGGAAGCAAAGTGAAGCAAAGTCTACGACATATAAATCATAATGTCAGCCTCAGTTTCTGGTACCACATTTAGTATGGTTGGGCGGGCAAAGAACAAATCATGTTTCGTTTCCGTTCCGGAATGAATGTCCGTACGCGATCCCCCCTTACTCCGCAAGGGCAAGTTAGGATGCGGTGGCTGGTGCCGATGCAACCGTAAGGGAAAGGATACCATGTTAATTACTGATTAGAGATGTTGGTACTGATGGGGAAAACTACTGAAACTTGAGTAAATCTAAATGCTTTCACCGAACTCCTCCCAGTTGCGGACGAACTCACGGTGTTACTTTTGCTCTGTCGGTAAACAAGTGTGGCGAGCTGAACTCCCGAACGCCGGCTGCGAACTTACTTTGATGATCGCTGACGGTTACCATGAGATGGGCAGGCTTGAAATGCAACCGAGTGGCGCACACATCCCGACGAGTTGGGAAGATGTTCATATGTCTCCTGCGTGCTTCCATACCGATCATTCAGTCTGCCGACCCTGATTGGGCAAGATGAACTTTAAAATGATAGTCTCCGAAGTATTAGGAAAGATCTCGGAAAGGAAGCACATATGTCCGAGATGAGAGTTTGAAACTCGAGGCAAGCAAGCATTGAGACACAGTACCAAACAGTAGCATAGGGATGTAGGAAGTGCATGACGGTCAACGATGGGCCTAAGAGACAAGATTCTGTAGCATTCGGTCATTAATCATAAGCGAAACCGAGGGAGGGAGGTAAGTAACATTATGTAAGACAGATCACATTGAATCCCGAGCTCGAGATCTATACAGGAGCTCTATATCAGACATTCCTGTTCAACAGGTCATTTCGAAATTTCAAAAGAAGTAATTCCGGCCCAGGGCCCGCTAAATTCATTACATAGAATGGAGGTAGGAAGTTGTGATAGCTATTCATACATATACGCAAAACAGCAAAACAAAACTGATATCATACCATGATAGGTCCAAGAGGACCAAACCGTACTCACTAAGATGGGTATATATATAACTACTTATGATGGCTGAACCTACCTCGATCGGATTCGGAGAGGAAAGACGTTTATGTATGTACAGTGTAATCGGAAAGCCGGCGAGATTTGGGATTGAGATCGAAACAAGTAAGCTCTGCGCCAAGTACTAGCTAGACTACAAGTTCAAAGTGTCACGTTTTGACCTTTTGTCAGAAGCCAATCTCGCATTGCTGCAATCATCATCAACGTGAATGCCTGACCCTCTGTGGACAGTAATCCAATTTGGTCCCATACCAAGGGATCTACATAAGGCGAAATGATTCCCAGGTCGTCTACGCTGTTGAGAACTGCATTGGCAAGCCGACCCGCTGCTTCTGTGTAATTGGACCCAAAGACGTTCGGATTAATAACGGCGGCCCGGTATGCGACGGATGCGAGTGCAGCGGAAGAGGAAGCGTCTCCGAACGTATTGTTGGTCTCAAGATAATTTGGAATCAGATCATCGGATTCACGCTACACCACGAGCCACATATTCAGCAATACAAGAATTGTCCCGAGATGCGAATACTAACGATTGTGACGAACATTCCATCGAGAATCTCTTTCACCCAACTCTCAAGCGTATTGATCTGGTCTTCCATCTGGTCTGCAAAGGTACTCTTCTTGATGGTCTCTTGCACACGCACAATTCCAAGCGCAGCCCACCCATTGCCTGTTCCCCAGATTCCCTTATCCTGGAAGGAGGCGGTCTCCTCATTGTAAATATGCGCCCAGAGTTTACCAGTCGGCCCGTCAATTAATAAAGCGTCATGGAACAGCCGGATATTATCAAAAGCTAGCTGAAGTAGCGTCTGATTATTGGTGACAGCACCATAATAAGCTAAGAATGGAGGTCCCATGAAGACTCCGTCGTTCCTGATAAATCGAAGATAAAGATTTCTCGTTTCAGATAGAAACCCATTTGAAAATGAAATCGCTGACCAATATGCACGTTCGTCATTGCGCATTGAGATTGCGCCGGTAGAAGTTCTTGGAGCTATATATAGAAGCTAATTATGGTGCCGACTCTGTCAGCTGACCAAAGAAGGATCAGAAACGAAGCATTTTCTGACGTAGTTTAGTTGCTTTTTCGCAGCGTTGCGCCAATAGTCGGCTCTGCTCGGTTCAGTAAGTGACGCTGTGGTTCATCAATCAGTCAAGCGCATATTGGATGAAATTCAGACAAATTTCACCGAGAAGCACATGGGATCCAGAAGATGCACCGTCGAGAGCAGCTTGGTCCAGAGCATCGTTAATTTGCTGGCTTAGTCGTCCGTCCGGAGTCTGGCGGACCGCGGAGCTTAGGGCGATGCGAAGCGTGCCAACGGGGAGGTAACCGTTGCGTGTGAATGGACTGTCTGCGAAAACCGAATATTCAGGCTCGTCGATCTCAAGTATACCGGATCCCGCTGTTCCTTGCTCCCAGCTGAGTTCATTGTGGTACAAGTATCGTTAACCACGTCCGACATGAGATGATAGCCTGTACGGACCTAGTGCGGATGGAAGCCAGCATGGCGCCCTTGATTTTCTCAGCCAGACCCGCCTTGGATCTGAACAGCGCTGCCTGACCAGATACACTCAGGTCAGCACGCGAGTTCAGAGAAGCGACAACATTCGCGACAAGCGCAAAGCATAGGATGACGAGGCGTAGAGAGGTTATCAAGAGCATATCGACAACAGAGTCCAGCAATTTGCGTTAGCTGCACGTCACTATTTGATACATAAGGCAGCGCGGAGATTGAGAGCCCTCCATGTCATATTTCCTTCTCCGACCCGCTTCCTCGCGAGAGAAAGAGAAGCTCTGTATGATGCATGTAGAGAGTGGAGGGTCTCGTGGCAGAGGTCCAGTGCAGCACAGAAGTAATTTTGATGCCTATAGATGCAGAAAGAATTCCCAGCCAAAGGTAACGTGTAAAGGCCTGGCGAGGAGTTCCTCAAACTTGACGTTGTGATCTGTTTTTCTCCATTGTTCTCTTCCTTTAAGATGATCCCTTTGATGGTCTTAACCTAATCGGACTTGTCGGTAATGATCTTGCCCGCAAATTGAGGCAGTTCATACATCTCCGGTCGGATTACAGAGTCATGCTAACGTCCTTGTGACATTACCTTGAACTGAACAGCCACAGAGTCCATTTCGCCGCTGCCTGTCCAATTTGAGGCTTGAGAAGACAGGGACATGATAAAAAGGAGGACACTGACCTGGGACGGGCGTTAGACAATCGGACCCTAAAGTCTCCGGCCCAGAAGCTAGCATGAAATGGGAAAGAAGCAGAAGCATAAAAGAGAACTGGACGAAGATTCGATATTGCGTGGAACCAAACAGAATACCTCAAAGCAAGTAAATACAACAAGACAGTTTGTGATGGTCAGACGGTCATCTTGGATCCTCCAGGAGAAAGAATGCAAAGCATATGGGTAAATCAAGTAAAGGTCATCACATAATTAAATCGCAGTGAAATACTACCTGAACGCATATCACTTAAGTCCAGCAGCGCAGATGGAAAAGAACGATGCAACTTCGATGTTCATTCTGATACGCTCTCATGGCGTTCACAATCGGAAGAAAAAAACGAATTCGCTGTCTTGAACGGTGGGGAAAAGGCACAAAAACCATGTCGACCGGGACGCACCAGGAAAATGTATGTCGCTTGCTTGTCGCAAAGCGAAACCGCAGGAACGTAAGCAAGAATGGAGACGAATTTGAGGTTTGCTTTCACGCAATTCACAGTCTGCGCTGTCGTCAATGGTTGCATAAGTTAATTCAAATCCGATCGTAACGAAAATCAGAATGCCCAAGCAAGCGGGAAGCCAACACAAAACACCACTGCACTTGTCAATCATCCGTTCCGCTTTGTACCAGACATCGGATGCAAAGGCGGCGGTGGAGGCGGAGGAGCCTTTCTTTGGTGACCTTGGCCTTGCTCACTCAACGACTGCATTGACTCGGGCGGCGTGAAGAATCCCGACGCGGTTACGCCGTGTGCAATAACGCCAGAGCCAGCCGCTTTGCATATTGTCCCACTTGCGCTGACACTCATCTGCGCCACTCCCTTCTTATTGGCACCACGTTCGGATACGGTATTTGGCGCGAAAAGTGACCGAGCTTTAGTTCTACTCATCGTTCCGCTCAAGTTACCACGTCGATTCTCGTTGGAAGTCACCGAATGCACGTCGCCGTTGGTGCTCTTCGGTGGCCAGACACGCGCCGATCCAT
Organism: Sanghuangporus weigelae; assembly: GCA_033182465.1. NCBI lineage: Eukaryota > Fungi > Basidiomycota > Agaricomycetes > Hymenochaetales > Hymenochaetaceae > Sanghuangporus > Sanghuangporus weigelae. The sequence goes on from CP137326.1 coordinate 1,785,456, forward strand.
TAACAGGAAATCTTCGCGCTGTCGGACTGCTGTTCGAGCCATTCGGCCCAAGCGGCATAACAAGCATTCCATCATCAATGCTTTCGTCATCGTGTACGATGGACTCTCGCTTTGCGACTGCCGGACTAGAAGGGATATTTGGTGATGACGAATTACTCGGTGATGCGTCTATTTCCCTCAGCTCTGCCACACGGAATGGGTCCCCATCAATCACTTCCGTCCGATCTGGCGTCTCATCGAATATTTCATAATACCGTTCAATGCACAGTTTTATGATTGTCCCGAGTGTCATTCTCTCTCCGCTCCTGGAGATCTCTCCAGACGCAGGATGTGCTGGGGTAGGCCGCGTTCCCGGAGAGAGTGGTTCCGGTGCTCCGTCAACAGCGCACATCGCCACATCCTTGACAGGGTTACCAGACGCTACGAGATTCGGGGTTAACACGATGGCTAAATTATGTGCGTCCATACGATTGACGTGAGACCGCAGAGAGACTTCGTGAAGTAGAACTAGACAATGGCGCCGCGTTAGCAAGGTGAGATATCAGTGGGCATTATTCGACATACGGAGGATACTACTGAGTAAGATCAGCTTGCATGGAGGTAGCTCTGGCAGCAATGTAGTGCGTATATACAACACAGCGGCAATCTCGTCGTTTTCGTCTCGTGGTTTCGGGCAACGTCTGATGATGTCATATAGGTTCTCAGGGAAGACGGGCTCCGGAAGATCACGTAGGAATTTCTTTAGCAACACTGCCGCTAGATGTGGATCGCCAAAGCTATGTAATGAGACAGTTTGTCCACGGTTGTAGGCTTCTTGGACCTGACGAAACTGAATCGACTTTGGAGAGCGTCGAAAGAGACCTTCTTCCTCCAGTCCTGTACTGATAATCAATCATGGGCTCGGATAAGTGCAAGAGATGAAATAGGACGGTACCAATTTCGCGAAGATATTGTATACAGTCTCTAACCACCTTCGGTAGTCCGTCCTTCTCGCCCTCGACTCCCATCAGGTCTTCAAGAGTAACTCCGAACATGCGTGACTGAATCGGCGTTGGTAAGGTAATTTGGGACTCATATTTGAGGTTTTCCCTGCAATCGGTCGTGTCAGGTGTTGATGCGACAAAATTATCCAGAAAACTCACGAATAAATAGCAGGCGGTATGTCAATCTGCGTAAGAGGGACATGACAAGCAAGAGAAGATAAATTGTCGATATAAGTTATCTTTCTAAAGAATTTAGGACTAATGACAGCCCCAGCAAGGGAAAACAACACTGCGGGCGGAGTCAGAACTGCATGAAAGTAGACTTAAGGTAGTCAATTCTCACTCTTTGAGAAAAAGGACGAATGCACGATATACTATGGAGCAAATTAGTACACGATGGTAGTCGCGGACATAGAAAGTACGCACAAGTCGCTTCAAATTCTTTCGATATTTTCGACTCAAGTTGCGATATGCTTTCCATACCCAATTCCAACTAGGAGTGTAGCGGCCACCAGCGGCAAAAAATACAACACTATAGTCGCTCTCCACTATTCTGGAGGTCAGATAAATGTCCGACTAGCCATTTTGTCCTGCTTACCAAATAGATCCAAGTAAGAAAGGATACGGCTAGCGTAGGCATATTTGGAGTGAATTAGAGCCCTGCAAGGGAGCATAAGATATAAGTACGTACGAAAGCAATAAATCATAAGATATGACGCGCGGGTCTGGAAATGCAGATGCATTCATAACAACTCTAGAGGTTCAAACGGCGTGTTCAAGAACGCAAGCCGGTTAAGCACTTTTGTCGCGGCTCTTGGAATGGATTTACTGACAAAGGCCGCGTTCTGTTGTTCAAAGCATAATCAATTGAAAAGAAAGGTAAGAAGGAAACTAGGAACACGAACTCGTAATCTACTCCTGCTTGAAAGATCATGTGTGACAACACCTCATCCAACTTTCGAACGTCTTCTTCTTGTTGTAGACTCTCTATGTTTATATTTGGTTTTACTCCATGTGTCGTCCATGGTGGTTTGAACTGCGCCTTTCGTTTCGCGATTGCCGAGCCAAGAGTACCGAAGTTTGACGTGCTGGGTGTTTGTCTTGATGAGGATGATGAGTTAACAGACGATGATCCAGAGGCAGCTTGAGTCAGGTTAGCAAGACGTTGCTTCAACGTGAGCATCGGGGGCGGCATGATGAGCGTGTAGAACAGAAGCGTCGAGGAGCCCACCGCAGGTTAGGTTTGCGGCGCACTTTAAGCAACCCATGAGAAATATTATCCAAACTGGGACAACGCGCGAATCGAATCTTTCTTCGATTACGTACATATGCATATGATGCATCTCTGTTACCTCTTTTGAATTTCAACGACTCCGTTTCAGCAGTATTGTACAGGTGGGTACATTAAGTGTTCGGCACCCCCATTTTTGGAAGTCGGATTTGCATACCTTATCGGGCAGTAGACGCGTCGATCAATCCTTCGCGTAGTACCACCCGATGTCGCGTCGTGTCCGTGTATCCATCTCATATACACAATGTATTTTTTTTCTCCCCCCCTTTCATGGCCCGCCAGCAGCTCGACTCACCCAAGAAGAACCGTATCGTTGGCGCCATCAAGGCTGGAGCCTCCATGGTCAAAGCTGCAAAGCTGGAGGGGGTTCCTAGGACCACAGCACAGTCTGTCTGGAAGAAGTACAGAGCACGTCGAACAACCTCAAACTTGCCTCGACATGGACGACCTCGCAAACTTGATGCAATGATGCATGAAATACTCATCCACTGGGCTATTACACATCGCCGTATGCCGCTCGAACGCCTTTCGAAACGAATGGGAATTCATAAACATACTGTCAGGAAGGAATTGGCCCTGGATGGACTGCATCGACGGAAAGCTCGAAGAGTTATAAAACGAAATGGAATCCAGGAGGCGCAGCGATACATCTGGGCATCAAACCATCATCATTGGAGGCTTGGGGAATGGCAGAACATCTTGTGGTCTGATGAATCTTATGTCTGCATTGATGGGAATGTGGGGAATGTCTATGTCACTCGAAAACGGAATGAAGAATTCGAAAAATCATGCGTCATCGAGAAACCGACACAGTCTCCAGTTAGGATCATGGTCTGGTCATGCATTGCCTATGATTTCAAGGGGCCACTCATCGTTCTCGACTATCCAGGAGGGAAGGGAGGGGGAATGACTTCTGCGCGGTATATGGAGCAAGTTCTGCTACCTGTTTTGATTCCACTCTTCCACCAGTTCCAAATTTTGCGCCCAGGGCTTCTATTCCAGCAGGATAATGCCAGATGCCACACCGCTAAGGCAACAAAAAAGTGCCTTCAAGAAAACAGCATCCCCCAATTCCCTCATCCTCCAACATCTCCAGATCTTAGTCCCATCGAACCAGTCTGGTTTGATTGGAAAAACAATATTCGAGCGAACGAGAACGCACCCCAGACAGTACAGGAGCTCAAGGATGCCGCCATAGACGCTTGGAATTGCCTCACAATCGAACAGATAAATCGACAAGTCAGATCCATGGACCATAGGGTGGATGCAGTTGTTTTTGCAGAGGGAGGAAATACCGGTTATTAATTCTCAATAATTTCCACACAAATATAGAGGTACATAGCATAGAAAGACATGTCTGTATATAATTTGATGCTGGACAGATGCTTAGAATTAATTTGCAGTTGTTTTTGTGTGAATGCTGGGGAGAGGCATGAAGTGCCGCGAGACGAAGGTTTGTGATTGACGCGTCTACTACCCGATAAGGTATGCAAATTCGACTTCCAAAAACGGGGGTGCCGAACACTTAATGTACCCACCTGTATTTCAAGGGGAAGGTGACAACATTCGCCAGTCCATGACTACTCGCTTCATGAGATCACCGTGCCCCTGAACCGTTACCGTCTTATTAACTCGTTCCTTTTGCGGGTTTCTCACTTAGGCCCACACGGAACTGGATACAATGTCTAAACCGTCGTCATTGGCCTGACATTGCGGGAGCAAATGGAATGCGTTCTATTCCCTTTATTGTTCCCTTTGTGTTCGATTGATCATATTAATACTTATATGCATCTACAGGCGCCTACAGGAGTCAACCAAGATAAATAATTGTAAGTCCAAGATACATTGCAAATTCGCTAGAGCTTTGAGGATCCGTTGTTCTGACACCTGTATAAATCCGGGCTCTTTCGTGAGCGTAGAGAGTAACATCGCAATTTTCATCTTCAGATACGGACCTGAATCTCATAGCCATGGACAATGACAAGACCACCGAGATCCTGCAGCATATCCTCGACTGTCTCAGGAAGCAGGAGGCCATGAAAGATCTGAGCCGCGAGGACCATGTTTTCAACAGGCGTCGCGATTCCTTCTCCCAGATCTGCGCAATGTACGCCGTCATTGTACGTATAAATAATTCGTTTTCTATACACACTTGACTGACTTCCGAGATCTTGCCTTCAGGCTGTATTCATAGCCACTCTCGGTGTTGGTTTCTTGACGTACATGCATGATACATTCGAAGACAGACCTGAAGGCACCCCGCCCAAAGGCACGGATGACGTCGTGTTCATTTTTCTTCTTTTCTCGATACTCCTGTCGATAAGCTCAGCCATTGCACTCGGTTTCGGAGCATCTCCGACGCTTCTGCTATCGATTCCTACGAAGAATCCGATCCAGGAACTTGTTATTCTTCTAATTGGAGCAGGCATGCCACGCTCGATCGCGTACCGACTTCAAAGATTTGCTCCTGGTGCAAGAGAGTCGCAGCCCCGTGTCGCTCCGCGCGAACTTCTGTAAGAAGCGGAACCTTGCCGTATATATATACTATATCCTCACTGTTTCTCTGATGTCTCTAGGTCACCTAAGACGGCTACGTTCAATGGTGCAGGACACCTTCGCAGACGCACATGGCTCACGGTCAAGGCGAAGTTAATGGCCGTCGCCTGCTGGAATTCAATGCCCAAGTCCAAAAGGCTATTCAGCACAGAATCGCAGTTTGTCGTGGGCATGCTCCTCGTAGCGGTCTTCTGTATTTCCCTATCCCTCGCTTCTCTAGCCACTGCTGTCATTACCTTCTCTTGGGCAGAGCTGGACAAATCCGTCGCGATCTTCGTCACAGCAAGCCTTGTCTTACCCTTTGCCGTAGTCGGCACTGTCGCCTTTATTTATAGGTGCACGTTGTTTCGCTCTGCGCGCGAGAGGAAGTCCTTTCAGGAGATCGAGAATCAGAGAGACATCACCATTGGCTTGATTCCGGGTGAAAATCACGTCTAGGGCACCCGCGCTGAACGACATTATAATGAACTGTGTTATCTATTCTTTCACAACCAATGTATTGCGATAGCTTTAGCTTATAGAATTGCTGTGGTTAAACGTAATCCGTTACGTGCGCACTGTATATTACTGTGACTGTAAAAGAAAAGAAAAGACATCTATAGCAGAAATTCTCATGATGTTACCATCGGCTCCCGTCTCAAACCTCTCAAACCAATGCAATAGGAACATGCGTTATGACGTGCTATTTTGGCTAGTTAAGGGGATTTCGTTTTCACTACAATTCACAGCGGGCAAATACCAGTTTCGGCAGTGCTGCGATAACGGTCGAAAGCAGAAATGAAATTAATGATTGCATCAATGATTGCGTCCGGGTTGTGACTTATTATGGCAACGTACCTGTTGGCTTTGTTGAGACAATAAATTGCATAATTGGTTGCAAAAGGGTTTTCGACCCATCTGAGATTACAAATAGCAACGTGTTTGCCACGAAAAGGGAAATTTGAAGTTGCATCATGGTGGCAATTTATTATGTCACTCACGATTTCCTTCTTTGTGAGATTTTCAATGTCACAGATGATGCGATTTGTAATTTCGCCACTGGTTGCATTTGGGTGGGCGATCAGTGGTCACTCAGCGGGCCATTCCACAGGCGATCACCGCCTTCAGTGGGCGATCTGCAGGTGATCTGCAGGCAATCACCAGGTGATCAATGTGGTGGTGGGGCGGGCAATGGGACATGTCAACTTCTTGTCCTCTTGCCACCGTCATCCTCCATCCTGTCTTCCTTCACCGTCTCTGCTTACTTTACAGCTACAGTGCGAAGTGTCTAAAACCAACATCTGAAGTCGCGTCAACTTGCAACTGTATCTCCTCCACCACAACACCTCAGATTGACTTGTAAAGTGTATTAGGGAGTAGGTAGAGGCCATAGAAATATAACTTGCATTTTTAAAGAATTTTATCTCAAGGTCGAAAATTTTTGTTGAGCAAAATTGAAACAAATATTTAAATGATTAAAAAATCATTTTATTTATTGGTGATGCCATCAGATTTGGCCAAAACGGGTATATTATATAATACAATCATGCGGATCACTGCCTTATCAAGAATATATCGTGTATTTTATCAAGAATATATCGTGTATTTTACCAAGAAAATAGTGGAATAAAACAGACTTTCTTGATCTGATTGTTACTCAGTGTGATATCAAGGTTTGAAGACAAATAAAACATACCAATATTGTGGAACTATGTTGGCTTGTGCGCGAGTGACAAGATGCAGTACCGAGTCTTTCTTGATGTTGTATGCCGAGATCGGGTGTCCATCTTCGAGTTGCTTTCCAGCGAAGATAAGATGCTGCTCCTCTTCTGGGATGCTGAATCTCAATCAGTTACAATACCGAGCAAAATGAAGATGTACATACTTTTCTTTGTCCTAGATCTTATTCTTCACTGTCTTGATCAAGGTGGATGATTCGACATCGAAAACAATCATATTTCCAGTGCTTGTCTTTACAAAGATCTGCATTCCACCACGAAGGTACAGAAGTGCTTTGCGGACTTCGTGGGCTTCGGGAACGTGGCAGTGAGACTTGTAGACTTTGACGGCAACTGAGGTTTGAAGATAATCAAGTCCCTTCCTGTCAAACTCGATAGATTAGAAAGACAAAGCAATAAAGGAAAGAAAAAATTGGGACTTGCCTGTACGAGTCCATATACCTCCAGCATTTGCGAAAGAAATGACGAATTGTTTGTGTGTCACAAGAGTCCAGGCAGGCTGGGACGAGTTGCTTTGTGAGGGCAAACTTTCCATTGTTTGCCTCGCAATAGCCTAAAAGAAAACAAAAGAAACAAGTGAAAATGACGCGAATAAAATGAAAGAGACACTTATGGTACTTTCCATATCCCCAATAGAGTTCTATTGAATTCAGTTCACAATGAAATTTAGGGAGAAATAAGCATATATGCCCATTCTTTTCGATGTACGTCTGTATGAGTGGTTTTTCATCGACAAAATCTTGCTGTAAAAAAAGGATCCGTTTTGCGCAGCACCAGTCGCTCATGGATTCAGGAATGGGAGTCTCGGCGGTCTCATAAATGTCCTGTGGAACTTCTTCATTGCTCCCATCCTCGGCCTGAGCGATCTTGGCCAGAGCGTCTTTTTTTTTCTGGGACTGTCTGCAAACGGCGTATATACCAACCAGTGGCTTACCTTTGTGTTTCTCCAATATCCACTCCCACAATGGGTGCCTTTCCTCCAAGGCACCTAATATTCCTTTTTGTTTCCCAGCTTTCTTCGGGTCAGGGTGGTTGTCTGAGTAAACCATCGATTGTTCGTGGTCATGAGTATCCGGCTCGCCGTCTTTCGGTACTGGGCCATTAAGTGGAATTATTGTATTTCAAAGCTTTGGCTGAGCTCCCCCGGGTCCAACGTTCATTTTAATTACATTGAGGGCATCCAGGGCGAATCGTTCGTGAGCAGAGGAACAGTCAAATAAAAAAACACCAATGGTTCCAGGATGCAAATATTCAAATATTTCGAGGGCCCTCTTGATTTGCTTCATAAGCTGTTCTAAGTCCCACCATTTGTCATGATTCTTCCCCGGGTAGATTAAGACGCTGTAAGATCGATAGGGTGGGTGGACAATTGGACTAGGTCTGTAGGTGCGATCCTAGCAGGCTAGGGCGTTTGATCCTATAGGGAACGAGCGAGAATGAATCGGGGAAACCAAACAAAGAAGGGTGATCCAGAAGACTCCCTTGAGACAGACCGAGACTCTGGCCTACTCTGTGGGAACCGTGGATAGACGGAATACCTCTGGCCGGACGGCCAGTGTGGACTATCTAAAAAGGGGGAAAAGGGGGGAGCGAATACACGTAGGCAAGATGTGATACTCAATGGTCGTCTAGGGAGACCAATCTGGCCGTGCTGCGGTGAACCGAGTGAATACTTCGGCGACTTGATCACCTTGGAGATGAGTCAACGAAGAAAGAAGACAAGCTGAGAGTATCTGAGTCACCCCCGGGGCATCCGGACTAGTCTAGGCAAGGAAGACGAGACACCCAAGGCAGGTACTACGGCTTTCTATGACTGACAGAGTCGGTCGGGACAGTCTGAGAGGCTTCGGAACAGAGGATGTGTGCGCTAAACAGATCTCTGGTATTCACTATCTGAAAACTATGACATCTGGGTAGGTTTTATAGACTATGGGTGTCCAAAACATGTATAAAACGACTGATCTGGGACTGGGGGAGGATCGTGACAAGATGTGAGGTGAAACATAATAAAACCACAACAAGGAGCGTGAAACCGACAAGACAGAAGTCTAGTGGACTACCGGAAACTGTGAAACGGGATGAAATCATAGCAAGGAGTGTGAAACTGACGCGATAAGGGTCAGACGGACTGCAAGGCAATGTGAAACAACATAAAAACTGTCCAGGAAGGGTCCTCCGAACCGCGCAACCAAGTCGGTGAACAAACCGGACGGAGAGATCGAACGGATGTACCAGTCAGCGAACTCCAATCGGAAGTCCGAACCTCGGAGACCACTTCGGCAAAGTCTGAACAATGGAGCGCACCTCGTGAAACATCTGGGATGAAGGTACGTGATCATTGGGTACTGAAAGGATCCGCTCAAAATCTCGCATCAGGATCAACGCAATCAGCAGATCCACACAATTGGCTTTCCAAACGTGACCAGTAACCAAGCCAGCTATCACAGGCCCAAGCAATCGAGCGGCCTAGGCAACAGTAACCCGTTACCACCTGAGCGCTAGAAGCATAGAAGTGGATACGTAATCCCACTAACAGCTAACACTGCTGACCGCCTATTACCGCGGTGAAGAGTAAGACTAAAGCTTGGGAGCGTACGAAGTCGTTACGACCAGTTCCGCGGTGTTCCGACTGGTTTCGCCCAGTTCCGACTGGTTTCGCTGGAGCGAGTGGACTTAGCAAGAACGCCATAGTTCAAATGGCACGTGCACCGTTCCATGATCGGCCATCATATCAGACACGACGGAAGAAGCACGCGACGATCCTACACACGTCAATCACAAGTCTCCGGATCCCGGATCCGTACTCCTGACAAAGAGATTTGACCCTGCAGCGTCGTCCACAGTCCCTCTCCCATTCAAAACGTCGCAGATTTGCCCTGTAAGGCTAGCCGAAGTCTTTCCAAGTCTTTTCCCCTAGTTCCGACTCGTTCCGCTCAAAGACACCCGGTTCCGAAAGCTTTGCTTATGATCTCACTTTCTATATGCGTCCCTTTTATTTCTTTATGCTCTCGTTCCGACCATGCTTGGTATTGTTTCTTTCTGTTTTATGTGTCCCTTAACCATTCATATGCGCCCCATTCCTTTGTAGATAAGTGATATGTGTTCCCCTTTTCTTATGACTTATGTTTTCTGACCGATGGGAGGCTCAGTTTGGACGTTTAGTATAAATTTAGCACGACTCTCGTAGTGGGAGGGACAGCTTAGTAGGAGCTAAGGAGCTCTTAGATCGTCTCAAGTCCCCCAGCCTCGAGTTCTTCTTGTTCGTAGAAAACTCTCTCGTCTCTAAAGCCTAATATACGATATTTCGTGTTCTGTACGGTCGATCGGTGACATCTCTTCGCAGAAGAGCCGTTCGTACGTTCGTATAGTTCGCCTGGTTCGTATAAAGGACTCCTCCTGTCTCTGTCACCCGGATCGAAACCGCATTGCATGTTCTGATTGGTTTCGCTGGTTTCGCTCGTAACCCAGTTACTTAGCGTGCCGCATGCTTTCGGTCTCGTAACATCTTCCCCTCTCCACTGTCGTCGGAAAAGGGCACCATATTACCCCTTTCCATCGCCATAAAGTCCCTCCATCTCTTGTATCACGTTTAGGTCACCCAGTTACCGTCCCCGTCCATCGTACCGCGTTCGAATCGTTATGCCGCGTTCCGACACTTTAGACTCCGAGTGAGATCGGCTGACGTCGCTTCCCAGTGTGTTAGCACGGTCGATTAGTCACATTCGAGTTGGTGGTTCGACTAGCGTAGCTTTAGTTAGATCAGTTCTTGTTCCTCGTGTTAGTCGGCTTTAGTCCTGAGCTCGCAGTTGAGCCGGAGAGTCGATTTAGCCTTCGCACCGCCACCATCAATCTCGGGAGAAGCCCATCCTCGGAATCCTTCCTCGAGCGCTTCCCACGTGTTCCTCAGCCCTCATACTACCCTTCTCTCGTACATTCCACCATCCCTTCGTGTCCACTTGCCTTTGGTCTAGGTGTATCTCTCTGCTGACTATTCAAAGGTATTCTAGGGCAGCCCCTCGAACTTTATATTCCCTGTCCAGTTTCAGAACGCCCACAGGAGTTTCAGCGGACTACCACTCTAACGCCGCCGACCAAGCAACCAGAGTGACCTTGATCAAAGAAGCGATCAAACTTCTTAGAAGTCCAGAAGCACAACTACTAAAGCCTAAACGCTAAAAGACTAAAGGCTAATAAGGTTTATGGAGACCTCACTGGCATTTCAGCACTGTCAAGTCTGTGCACGAGTTTACAGGGTCCTTTATGAAGTATACTACATAGTATGCACGGCAACAGTTGGTACGCGTGACTGTCACATCGAAACCGAGTGACACCTTCAAGATACAATGCATTCCAATCCACCAAACCCAATAGTACCCAAGAAACGAGAGGAACTCACAATCACAACTCGAACCCCTCGAACTGCGAACCCGATAACTTGGAGAATGATTGGATGGTATAGACCGGAGTTGCACACACCATGTCCAGCATCTATGATACAGGCAAACCTTTATTTACCGAGAGATGCAAACCTGGAGACCAAGCAATTACAACTCCTTATACAACGAAGGATATGACATTATATTCGAGACATACAATATGAAGGCAAAGCATGGCTAGTCACCAGAACCCAGCAGAACCCGCCGGCAGAGCTTATGCAGTTCATGATATACCTTGGACCATACTCTACACCGACCCGACACCTTAACACTGACGTGCGAGTTATGCTTACCCTCGCTGGACCTCGAGATGAATTCTGAAGAATCACATACCAAGCAGCCTACATCGCTCCAAGAGCAAAGATGCCACTCAATGATGGCAATGACATCGTTATGGAGTACTAACAGTGGAGCATTCCATATCGGAGCACCACCTCTATTGTCTCAGTCAGCAACTCCAAAGAATTCTGTCATAGTGGAGACGACCTTACAAAGATCAGAGCAAAGTGGAGCGAAGCGCAGCAGGATGACAAAGGAACAGATGTAATGGTGGAGAAAGGTGGAGTAAAGTGGAGACAGGATGAGTAAGAAATAGGACGGAAAATGGAATATCTGGGAGCATAATTAGCTGTAGGATTAGGCCTCATTCCTCCATCTTTCGATCCTCTTAACACACTGGTGTAAAGCTTGCCCTACAGCGAGCTATTACTGTGTGCTTTGTACTATCACGCCTCTTGGAAATCCCAATCTGCTTTACTATCACCTCATATCTGAAAGCATCCATAACTCGGACCATGACTAGGAAGGCTAGTAAGGGACCGCGTGGTACAGCCAGACGTAGGTAGATAAGATCACCTCTGCACAACACACCGCTGCTTAGGCAAAAGGATCGAACCGGTGTAACCCCGAGCCTACTCCCTAATAATAAGTACCTTATGGGCTTATAAGTTTTACGAGAACGAGACATGCAACAAAACATCAAAAGACGCTTGTAGAGAAGATGTAGATTCAGAATATTTTTCATGGGACAAAGATGCACGATAAAAGAGTGTATTGTATAATTCTGCTCACTGATGGGTTCTTATCAGACTGCTAGACGTGGCAAGGTGTACAATAAATGAATAGAAAAGGTGCCCGATTAAAAGAAGCAGAACACGTCGGATAAAGTAAAGGTTTCAGGGTGCATGCCAAGGACGGAGAGGTTCAGAAGACTGAGTCAATACCCATAGCAAACAATAAGCACCAATTAAGTTAGTCTACTCCATAGATACAGTCATATTGAGAGTAGTAATGGAACTAACGATAAGGAGATATGAGTTATAATTAGTGTGCATTAGCCAGGAATAGACTAGAATAGACCAGAACATTCTAGAACACTCTATCTTTGGACATTCTAGAAGATTCTGAACTGAGATGAATAGTAGTAGAAGGAGTTATATTTATTTGTTATTAGTACATATAAGTAACGAGATCTAACACATAAGGAGATAAATTGATATCTTATATGGTCTAGTGTAGAAACTATTTATGATTCATTTGTAGCATAGCCACAGTCTGTAAATTATAAAAGGGCAGCCTTTGGGCCCTGTAGAGACAATCAAATTTCAGTCAAGTACTATTGTATCAGCTACATCGCTCACTCTCAGAAGCACCTTTGTGTGTATAACAAGTCAGAGCTAGGACACAGAGTCTTAGCTAATCAGTGCATTAAGTGATCAAGAACCAACTTGAGCTTAGTGTAATTCAGTTTGTCTACAGAGACATAAGTCAGAACTAGGACACAGAGTCTTAGTTATTCAGTGTATTAAGTAATCAAGAACAGTCTTGAGCTTAGTACTATCTTTCAGAAACCAATACATTTATCAGGTAGCCATCTTATTACTTAGACCACCCTTGCCCTATAACAAACAACTGGGAAAACTACCCGATTGCATAAACAATCCGGTTGACTCAGAAGTAGTATATCGATTGAGTCTATTTGCATAGATATCATCAATTACAAAAACTACTTGACAACGCGCTGGACAAATTCATCAATCAGGGCTTGGGTGGAAAATTCAAAAGTTGAGACGGACCTTCATGACTTCCATGTGAGTGCCATCTAGGCAAAAAACACTCATTGCCGACTATAGCAATTCACCTTCAGAGTGCTCAGGGTGCTCAGGAATCAGATCAAGGTTGCCTGTCTTCTTTGCTTGATTCAGCTGTCTCCTTTTCCCACTCGTCAACGTCGGTAGATCATTGTTCTCCTTGATAATACTTTCGAACTCGAACATCCAGTTTCGATTGTACAGCACTGACATATCACGCATTTTGTTGCGAAGATTGAATAAGCAACATGCAAGCTCAAGGGCCTTGAGCTTCTTATTTGCTCTAAACTGTTTCTCAAAAATCTGGACCTACATAAAGAAAAGATGAAAAACATACGCACTGCAAACTCATGATAGCATTATGCACCTTGTCTCTCTCATCTGCATGGAACAAAAATAAACCAATCCGGAACATTTTATCAACATATAGACCCATTGGCATAATATGGTCCTTGAACTCTTCTTTCAAGACATATCGCCATTGGCGACTGAGCACTGCACCCTGAAAAATCATCCTAACCTCATCTTGCTTCTGATTGTTAGAATTGACTTCAGAGATCAGAAAGGGAAGAGAGTCTCCCGAGTCATTAAATATGGCAACATCGCTATGTGGAGAATACTTGTAGAAGTTGTCCTCTTGTAATGGTTTGACGAACATTCAAACATGGGAGCCAACATCACTAACAGTGAATGAGTGACGCCAAACAAGGTGCAAATCAGGTTAAAACGCACTAGAGTAATTCTAAGGTGTCCGTCTCATCCCAGAGGAAAGAGGGTAACATAAGCGTAGAGGTGTAGAACGAGCAAAGCAGTCCAGACGAGTCATTACGAGCCGTCTTGAATTTGATCCAATGATTGACTATGTTCTGAAAGATATTATTGTAACAATTCATTTCTGTTGCCGTCACACAGGCAGACGTCTTGTCATCGTCAGAGACAATTTCAAAGAAATTGTCCATCCTCAAGTGCTTAATGCCCTTCAATAAAGACTGGAATTGTGCTGCCATAGACGAAGTCTTGCAAGTCAAGCCAAATCTTGTGAGCTGAATGAGCAATTCCAGGTCAACCACGTACTTACCACTGGTCGAGGTTTGGTGAGATCATTATAGAACTCTTTGATATGACTATTGCAATCCTGTTCCTGCTCGGGTCGTTCCAAGTTGTTTACAGGTTTTCCGATATCATCCCTGGCCTAGACCTTCTTATTTTTGACATATACTACAGATCTCTTGAACAGTTTGGAGTACTCGCGCTATCAACGGCTCTGAGACTAAGGTAACAACAATGCTTGAATAAAGTAGACTGACCTTGCCGAGAATCTCTAAGGGAGAAACCTCGATCTTTCGTGCATCCTCACTAGGCGGTATTGTATCACATAACTGAAGGGTTTGTTCGTGCGGCGGTATTCTGTGTACAGTTAGCCACACCGCCAGATGACAGAAACGATCTGATGTACACTGTTTCACGCTGGAATATGTTCTTGATACGCTCCACACCCTTCTCCAGACCCATTAGTAAGCCCTCTATTTCAATATAATAAGTTTCACCATCAGCATTCTTGAGAGCGACAGCAATATGCATGATGATGGAAAGTGGTGAAGGAGTCAATGGTGGTATTCACTGACCACGATCAATCAACCACACACCACGACCACGTGATTATCAGATTACTGCCTTTCACACGGGCAAAGAGTTATTGCAAACATTATATCCATTATGTAAGAATGTGAATGTGGCTTGACTTACATAATCTGGAGAAGATCCTTTTCTTATGCGGTATAGCTTGTGGCTTGGCCTTTGAAACCACCAGCAACTCGCATTTTCGGCTTCGCCGAAAACCCTGCTGGCCATAAATCATAGTCCTTGTCACTGGTTATTCTGTCTATCCAACTTGATATAAATAAGAAAATAAAAGGAACTCCATTGAGCTTATCTGGTCAGTTCATATGTAGCAGAAACTTTCACAGCTTTACCCAAATTAATCAGTCTAATGGGACCCACTGAATTGGATTGTGCAAGGAGGAACAGAGTTTTTGGATGCTGATCACACTTGTTCATTGCATACATGTCCGAAATTTTCCTAGTTTTTTTTTTTCCTTTTTTCCAGAAAGGCTTGAATAGTGCTTTGGCTGATGAGCACATCCATGTAATGCATACATGCATTGAGTCCCCCTTCCTTTTTTCCCTCAAGGAATGAAGTAATGTGTAGATGAAGTGGTGTGGGGGCAGATTGATCCGCAGATCAGATCACCGGCGATCAAACTCCTTAATGTAGTAGAATCACCTTGGCATCACGCGGGAAATGAGAAAAGAAGCGCTCAAATTCAAGGTCCGAATTTAGTCAGCAGTGGCTGTGTAGAAAAGCACGGTCCTGTTTTTAATATTAAGATCTCCCTTGATTACTTGAAGTGTTTTCTGGAGACAATACGTCCTTTATTGAGAGCTGAAATTTTGGCCCAATTATATCGATGGCAATCACAAGACAGTCCACGTATGTCATTTTCTTTTGTGCGCTAGTACAGACGGGCTCAATCTACTTGTCAGTGGAAACTTGCCAGTTGCGAAGCGCAAATACCTTCCTGATGGCTTTTCGGGCGAAGACGATCATTCTGAGGAAGAAGCAGGCATGTCTCCGGGAAAGCACACTAGGAAGACTCGATGCACAACTTCTAACTGGTCCGGAGAACGTTCTAATGATACTTCGAAGACCCCGAACGAAGAGCCTACAGCAGAAAATGATAGTGCGGATCCGCCGGACAATAACAGCAAAACAGGTATGTTTGAGGAAATCTGAGGCTGCTCAGTTGCTGAGCTTAGCATCTGTAGTAAAACCAAGTCGTATGAACTCACTAATCACCGGTCCGTTGTCGAAGGGCGTTCTCGCGCCGGCAGATATGGCTTCTGTATCATCCAAAAAGAAGATCCGAGTTCGCAAGAGCGATCTTGGGAAACTCTCTCGGATGATGGAACTGTCTGTAGAGGTCTTTTGCGAAGTGAGCACTGCCATTTAGATCGGTCGGATCCAGTTACAAAGGAATGTCTAGATCGCAAGTAACTTGACGCCATTGGATCTGTTACGTTTGTCCCGTACTAGCCGTACATTGCGAGGCTTCTTCTTGTCCAGGTCATCAAGAGCTATCTGGACTGCATCCATAACGGCTATCGGTATGCCTCCTTGTCCGTCTGATATGTCCGAACCGCAGTACGCGAATCTCTACTTTGAGAAGGAGTGTCACGTAAAATCCTCCTACTGCTAGACCTTTGCTCGCTGCTGATAGTTCTTTGTAGGCTTGTGGCTACGCGAGGGTTGAGACGCGTATGGATTTTTTGCGCATCCGTCTGTGCAAAGGATGCAGCGACGTCAAGTGGGTCGTGATTTCTTTTGTCGCTCAGCAGCCATTAAGTTTTTTTCTTTGTTCAGTTTCGTTCAGGGCAAGGAGATCGTGAAAGAGAATTTCGATCCGAAAGTAGGCCAGATGTACGAAATATATACTTTGCTTCCTTGGAAAACTAGTGCGTACAGCTTTATTCGCGTAATAATACCGTGCCTGGCTGACCCCGACTAGTGAGACGGGTACATACTTGGACTCCCTTAACGATAACTCCAGGCATTGAGAATCGCTACTTTCTGAGATATGATTTCCTTGAGGTCGTCAAGGCATATCTCGAAACGATGCCGAACTCGGATGAACGCAAGACCTTTGTAGAGATACGGCATCAGCTGATTCGGGAGATGGGTCGGGTAAATTACTTGTTCTTTATAACCGTATTGCTTCGTCCGCGCTCATGTAACCTATTTCTCGTGTCACAAGAACTTCAAAAAAATCAAAGACTGGCAATGGAAGCGATCTTCTGATCGGCAAGAGTCTGAATACCAATCATGCAGCAGACGGCAGGCGCAGTAAGTTTCTTGCTCTGCTTTGCCTGTTGTCCTCAATAAATTCTTGCGTTAAGGATACGAGAGAAGCTCTGCTCCCTCGGGTATTCAAATGATGACATTGACTCACTGTCGCTAGCAGGTGGCGGAATTGGGGATGAGTGGTGTCGCATCGTTTATCAACCGCGAGAGCTAACCGATCGGAGTAAGTTCCTTACACATGCCAACGTAGACTCTTCCACTTATGTCTTCTACAGTTTGGAAAAGTATTCGGCCGAAACTTGAAGAACTTTTTCGCAAGAAGAAGCAGTTTGAGCTTGATCATGAGATTGTTAATTCCGAGCTTACATGGACTACATAGTAAATTAGTAGAAATCTTTCGTTTTGCTCATACCATACTTTTTACAGAGGTATTACGCAACTCCGTCTCGTACCTGAGACGAAGTGTAGAGGCATCGGCACGCGAAGAAAGCTCATCTACTCAAGGCTTACAAGATAACTTCTTTTGTCTTTGCTATTGGGCAACAAAAGCAACTGATGATTCGGACATCTCTTTTTATCTGGAAATCTTGTGTTGTCTTGTTCCTCGCTGTGAATTCACTTTGCCGGTCGTACACTCCGATCCACTTAGAAAGAGCTCTGAGCGTTATGATTACGGATCAGAAAAGTGCAGTGTCTGAGAGATGTTAATTGGTATTTTTTTCAACAGGGATATAGTACAGTTCCGTACACAAAGCGTCCTCTGATCAAGAAAGCAAGAGGAGAGGGGGCAGAGTAATGACTGAGGTATAGAAAAGCCGCAGAAATGACAGAATAGATAGCGCTGCATATGGAAATAGGGAGTACTAGTAGAGATCGGGGGAAAGGAGTATCAATTAGCTTAGTCCAGCTCAGCTCATCCTAACTCGAGAGATAGCAGGTGGCATTCCTATACACGGTTGCCACCGTATCCTTTATACTCTGAATGATATGACGGTGGATGATGATCATAGGACTGGCGATAGTCCTGCCCAGCATACGGCTGGACGTACGAAGATGATGGAGATGGGGTAGATGTGTATTCGCGAAGTGGGTGGTACGTCGTGTTGGTGCCACCACCCAGTGCGTTCATGCTCACGCTCAGTCGTTTCCCTAGACCCCCTCCGTGGCCTCCTCCCTTTCCCATCCCTACCCCAGATGCGGCAGCGGCTCTTGCCTTCTTGCGTTCCTGACACCTTCGTCGGCAACAACATCTCCAAACAATGTATCCCACAAGGAGTGCCGTGCCTAACAAACAACCCAGAAGGATGTAAGGCCACCGACTCAATACCTTCGCAGCTAGATGTGCTTTCTTTTCTGCGGAAGACTCAGGAGACTTTTGTCCTTCTGAAGCTGGGAGGAGGTAGTATTTCGAATCGCCTGTCGAGTCTACACCGCCCATTCGCACTTGTACAAAGTCATCATGCGCATTTTGCGTGTCGGTGAGCGAGAGGAGTTGCACGAAGCCGGATGCTGTGCTCTTTGGTGCACTGGCGACGAAGTTGCCCAGATCGATTAGAGTATAGGTGTTTCGCACTATTAAATATTTTTAAGAAACGCTTCAGGAGGAAAAATATGGTAGACGAGACGAACGGAAAGCCATTCCCAGGATAATGTCATACTCTCCGAGCAAACTGAATGCAGAAGTGATAGGTTGAAACGTGCCCACACACACTTTCTGACCGGCCGAGTTGGTCAATCCAAAATCGCTCGAGGAAGCATCAAGCGGGTGAATGGGAAAAGTGACACCTCCGAATTTTAAGGATATGTTTAACATCTGGTCACACGGAATCGTCCACACTTCGTTTTCCGCATTCCACTCCGCGCCTTGGACACGTCCGTAGATCGCGTCAGACATGGTGCGCGGAACTTGCGGGAGCGTGAAACCGGAGTCGACGACGGCAACAAGCTGTCCATCCGGCGCTTTAGGTACGATCGAGTCCGCCTTGATAGGTTGTCCATCCGGGCCAAGAACTCCATCCACATCCGTATACATCTGCCAATGCTGGTCCCTATCCGTTAACTCGTGCACTTTGAATATATCCAGCTTCGGCTGGCTCGTGATGTTTTCATATCCCTTGACGAGCTCTGAAATGGTAAATGTCCCTGTTACAGTATTGCCTGGATCGTTCTTTCTGTCGAGGAGGAAGGTGATGTAATTTGAGGAGGTTTGGTTGAGCTGGAAGATTCTGTCGAGAACAGCGTCCCCGGACGAATCGTCTCGGTCGAGTTTGTCACGGATGAGCGAGCCAGTATTTGGCCCAAGACCAACAAGGCCTTTATACCCCTGAGAAGAGATATCTGCGGTAAATGACGATGTATCATTCACAAGTACTGAAGAAGAGGTGATATGGTCTCGTGTGAGAAACACCAACAAATCGCTCAGAAGAATTTTGCTTACAGAATGCTTGGTCGTCGACGGTGAAATTTCCGAATGTCGTATCGGCAAAGTAAATATCGCCTAATAATTGTGAGCTCGGCACTAACTTTCAGCACCCAAGAACACGACGCACCAGTGGCTTTCCCGACCGCGTAGGTCAGCTCGACAGCCTTCTTCGAGTCGATTGCGTTCGGCACAGTGCCCGTCACCCACAAGTCCGAGCTACGCAGGAAAATCATGAATGAGAGACAGGTCAATGATGTCGCGCAGAACCCACCTCCCCGTATCGAGCATGACAGGAATCGCTGTCCCACCCAACGTGATATTGCTCACATACACCGAATTTGCGATATTCTTCACACTAATCGGGTCTCTTTTCCCCAACCGCCCGCTACTTCGTCCATAGTTTCTCGACACTTCATACTTGGTCGGACCCTGCCAGACCTCGAATGGAACAGAAACGGCATGAACGGTGTGCACGAGGAACAGGAGACCCAAGTCCAGCAGAGCAAGTTTGGAAGTGCGTTGTCGCATCAAATTGCTCTGGAATTGAGTAGAGAAAAGACAAGTTGAAATGGGCTGTAGCAGAGTAGAAAATGAGAGGTATTCTGCGGAAAGAATGACTTTGAAAAAGAGTGGAAAGGTGATATTTTGATGGTCGTTGGCTGAACTGTTCGCGAAAGTATGTATGGCCGGCCAAGGCGATCATATAGCGCGTCACGTGGCATCTCCCACTGAAAGAATTGATTTTTGGCACAAATTATACGTTTACGATCCAAATAAATTCTTAATACCGACTCTACTTAGTAGTGCAACAAAAGTTCAAAGGATACGGCGGCCAAAGGATATAAGCAGGAAACACTACGATGATACAAACCTCAGGAGACTTCTGCTGTGGTAGCCTCTTCCCTTGGTATGATCGTCCCCAGATGAACGACAGTATAGAAAGAAAACGTCTTCATCTCCGGTACTAGTTTCGGAACCGAAGAGACTCTCGACTTCGTTTCGATCTCCTCGTCTTGTGGTTCGTCCGAACGATATGTATATGACACCAGCATGTTAAACTAGACCAAAAACGATAAGTAACCACAAAGTAAGAGCATACAAACAAAACAAACCTTGACTTCTCCCCGACCTTCCCGACTGATGACAACCTCACCTCCGACAATCGTCGTATTCGCTTTCTTCTCCAGTACGCCAACCGTTTTTGTCTTCCCACGCGATTTAGTCGGACTATTAGAATTTACGGGATCCTCATCGTCCAGGCCAAACATCTCCTCGTCGTCTTCGTATTCCCATGCTTCTGCATACGGAGCGATGCCGAAGGAGTTCGTTGGGAGGGATACAGCAAAGTGCGGACGACGTGCAGGTGCTGGCGTCACTGGAGCTTCCTCCGAAGTCGCACCAGCAGCAGAGAGCTGCTGTCGCTGCACAGCAAGCCGTACCTGAATCGCGTCGTACAAAGGATTCGTAAGAGCCAGGTGGAAAGGATACGTCTTCCCCGCAATCATCGGCGTCCCGCCTCCATCGTCCTCCTTATCCTTTTGCGATGAAGATGCAGCAGATGCTAAGCGTCGTGCTTGTGCGTTTGGTAAATACGGAAGGGAGATTTGGATTGCCGGGAGGTAGTTCGCTGCGACGAGCTTCATCTTAAATCGTACAGATTGAGCCTTTTGTTCGGGCTTGATGAGTATATGTCGGCATGCAGAACATCGTTTTGTTAGTCGTGAGTGTAGAGGGATTCGGATGGGTTTGAGGTCTCTGATATTCAAGTCAGAAAATTCAGAAAAAATAAAATATTGGGAGAATCACCTCGAGCGAATGGATTCAGCCCAACTGGTAGACCATCGCTGATCTAGTCTTGCAATCTCAGAAGGGCTTTCAAGATGTCGCATAATTTCCACATCTCCGTCTCCCCCTGCACCAAGTCCGCTAGCACCACTCGCTTCTACACGCGCACGATATACAGGTATGTCATCCTTACTACCCTGCCTGTGTTGTTTGTTAGCTTTTGGACGGGAAGACGGGTGATATTTCCCGACGCCGGGGATATCTCGCGCAAGTGCATTTGAAGCGGCAGCGTGAATTGCATTATGATGTCCACTATGCGAGACAGAGTGGTGATGGCCTTGTTGAGAAGCGCTAAGTGAAGATCGCAGAAGTGGCTCGAAGAAATCTTTGAGTCGTTCGAATTCGAGGAATTCGGGAGCTGAATCTTCTGAGCGCTGTAGTTGCTGCGCGAGTCCAGTTGGTTTCTCGAACGTTATCCCGACTTCAGCAGAGTCCCATCTGCAGTTATTGCAGTACAGTAGAAACGGAGCCTCTCCGATAGCGCCTGAAGTAGGCAGAGTATCACCAATAGGATCCGAAGGGACGACAGACAGCGTATTCCGACAATGAGGACATAGAAAGCAGTTTCGTGCGCATCGGTTTCTCTCAGCGCGAACACTAGCACTAGGGACTTCAAAAAGACAGTTTGGACAATAATACCCGCTGACTTCAATAAAGACACAGCGACTACAACGGACAGCGTCGCATTCTTCGCAGAAATAGAGCGTATGCAGAGGATGGAAAGAGGAGGATGAGGAGGGTAGATGAGGAGGCGGGGGAACGGGAGATGGAGACATGCATGAGCAGTAGTAGTTTATCGTCGGAGCCATATTGGACTTCGCCGTCGCCGTCGCTGTCGTCCTCGCTGTTGTTCCCGTGGTCGTCAAAGGATATTTATGCATGTCTTCACCGCGTTTGCGTCATGTGACTGAAACGCGTCTCATCGTGGATTTTGATTCTCTCTTCACCTCTGGGTACTGCGACAACATGAGCAAGCAAAAATCAAAAGCGCAAGTTCAAACAGGCGGCCTATACAAACCCGAGTCAATAAAAGTAGGAAACATCAAGCTATCGTGAACTAATGCTAACTCTGAGCAGGATGTCGCAGAGTCTTTGGGAATCAGCAACCTCTCTGAAGCTATCGCGAGTGCTCTTGCTTCTGATGTTGAGTATCGAATACAACAAGTAGTCGATGTAAGTTATTCGATCTATGCGTGCGGATTCTCCATTAAGTATTCTTGTGGCTTCAGGAGGCAGCGCGCTTTACACGGCACGGCCGACGAACAACAATGACAACAAACGACATCGACCAGGCTCTCCGAGTGCTCAACATCGAGCCCCTCTACGGTCACTCGCCACATAACCCTCCGACATTCCGGCGTGCATTACCCTTTCCAACTGCGCCCACAGCGGGACCCGTATACTTCGTTGAAGACGAGGAAATCGACTTTGATCGTGTTATGCGAGAGGAGAAGATTCCGCTGCCGAAACCAACGAACTGGGCAGCACATTGGCTTGCTGTGGAGGGTGTGCAGCCGTTGATCCCGGAGAACCCACCTGCTATTCCCAGAGAGAGCGACCAACCTCCAGATTTGGCGAGTGTCAAACTAGCTGCTTTGTCCACCCCTCCGCAAGGTCCTGCATCTCGGAATGGAGGAACGCAATTCCCGCCAACGCCCCCTTCCCCTACTCGACACGCCCACGCATCGTTCAATGGCAATAACAACAAGTCGAATCAGCTTTTAGTGAAACAAGTCCTTTCACGAGAGTTACAATTATACTACACCCGTCTCACTTCAACGCTCATGCCGCCAACACTCATGCCTCCAGCAGACGACACGCGCAAAGCGGCTGCGCTCTCGAGTCTACGGAACGACGCAGGTCTTCAGACTCTCCTGCCTTACCTTGTGAAATGGGTTGGAGACGGTGTTGTCGGTGTCCTGAAAGATTCGAATTATACTGAGAATGACGGGAGGGCGCTGGAGGTTTATCTGGAAGTGATCGCTGCGCTTCTGGATAATCAAACGCTCTTCGTCGAGCCATACGTGCGTATATGTTTCGTCTGTACGATTAGGACTATTGCTAACTTGAAGAAATGCCGCAGCTTCATCAGATGCTCCCTCCTCTCCTCTCCATCCTTCTGCACACATCCCTCCCTCCAAGCCACTCAGCTCACCTACGAACTCTCGCATCAAATACACTTTCTCACCTCTTAACGCAGCATTCAACCACGTACCCCTCCCTCTCCCCGCGCATCATGAAGACGCTACTCCTCGCATTACTTTCTCCAGGGAAGAGCAAAGGCACGAGAGAGGGTGCTGTGAGGGGTTTGATGGGAGTCGGCAAGGAAGCTGTTAGGAAAGGGCTTATCGAGGGAGGCGGGGCAAGGATTATCGGGACTGAGTGTCAGAATGGCGGAGGTGCAGCTGCTGTGGAGAACGCTCAGCTCGTCAATGCTGTCTTGGTATGTTTTTCTCAAACCATATTTCTGACTGAAGTGAACAGATGAGCTAATTTGGGTTTGTGTAGGATGCGTTCCGCCTCTTAGTCCCTCCTTCCGCGCAACCCCGACCACTACACCCCTCCAACCCAGACGATGCGATCATGATGCCCGAACTGGGAGCCACTCTCGGACCGTTCTTCGCTGCACGGGTATCTCCTGACAGTGCGTGGGCGAGAGCTCTGATCGCTAAGAATCCCGGCTCCAACTCGACTTCGAGCAAGGACGGATCTGGTAGAGGTGTGACGGGATTGGGGCTGGGTACCCCGATGGAGTTCTAGCCTGTGGCTTGTTACAGTTCCTTTTCCTTCTTTCACTCTTTCTTTTTTGTTTTTATATCTTCGGTGTTCATTGCTTGCTCCCTCGTTGCTGGGTGTACAGTGAACATATCTTTTGACGGTCCGATCACGTTAATCATACAAGCACTGTGAATAGTGTGAGGAAGAATACGGTCTACAATGTCAACACATCGAGAGTACTATATATGCAACAGATCGCAGCGTAAAGAAAGGCGTATAGGTATAGTTCACATGAGATTTATAACGGAGAAAGTTACTTGGGTCATGAAAAGATGAAGAGAAGACCAAGTTCGATCCATTCAAAACAAGAATCAACGTGACTATGTACACGGAAAGGAATAAAAAACGACTTATAGAATATCAATGCTCTGCTCATTGCTCAAGCAATGCACAGAAAGTACGCATCGATCCCACCAACAGGTTTCCAGCCCATCCACCTCAATCCTTTGAACATAGTCTTCCCGGGCGGGAAGAAATCAATCACTCTCACAGGCTCCCTCCCTCTCTCGTCCCTGCCCTCTTTACTCCTGCCAGCCTTCCTAAACGGAGCAACAAGCTCGTCATTAGCTTTAGCATTAGTATCGATCTCAGCATCATCAGAATACCCCGACTCAAAGGCATACGCGTCTAGCCTCTTATGCGCCTCTCTTATTGCGTCGCACGCCTTGTTGTAACTTATCACGTCCCCGTGGTTCTGCAAGCCGGGGAGCGCGGCCTCGAGTTCGAGCGTCCGCTTGAGGAAGTCCACATTGCAGCATGCGCTAGAAAGGCTGTCCCATTCGGAGCGGCGTGCGCTGACCCGACATGCAAGGGTGAATTTCCCGTGCAATGTGAGGGTGGACCATTCGGAGTGTGAGAGGGGTGTGCGCAGCCCGTCGCGGATACCGTCGAGTATGTCGCGCACGTCGAGCTTATAGTCGACGTTTGGCTGTTCATCTTGGTCTTGGTCTTTTTCCGGAGCCTGAAAATCTGAAGAGCTTGGAGCCGGCGGCTGTGTTCCCGGTGTGGAATTGACTTGAGATGAAGACTCTGACTTGGAGTCAGACGTGACATAGATCGTGTCTTCTTCTTTCCAGGAACTTCCCAGGAGGACCTCCTCTGCATAAAGCTTCTGCAAACAAACGCTTCCAGGGTAGGCCGAAACAGGAAAGCAATAAAGCCTCTGGCCGTTCTCTGGCTCAAGCACCGGGAAGCCTTTCGCTTCGCTGCAATCCAGAGCCACGACAACGATGATATCCTTACAGCCAGGTTCGAGAAACGCCGGCTCGAGCTGTTCGTCGTATGTGATACGGCGGCCATTGCATTGAGCATAGTATGGATCCTCCTTGATGTTCCACCAGAGTAGGTGGCGTGAAGATACATCGAGCATGCTGTGCAGCTTGATTAGATCCTTGTGTTCATTGTAGTCCTGAACCGATGGAAGAGGAAGCAGGCACGGGCTTAGAGGGACCCTGCAGACAGGTAGCGGAAGACTAATATGCCTCAAGGTTAGTTGTAAGTAACATCATTGCTATAACAAAAAAACGCACCCTTGGTAAGAGATAAAAGACGGCGCATTAATTTCTATGGATGTACTGGATGAGTTTGGAGAGGGTTGAGACGAGCTCGATGCAGATCCTGCACTTGACGATCCTGAGCGAAGTAAAATCGATAACTTGTTCTTCCGGATAGACGTAGTTGAACTTACCTTGGATAGAACCGGAGCTAGGTCCGGCGCTAGGATTGTAAATTCCTTGCCAATACTGATAATTGTAGCCTTGTCCATAAAAATCAGCGTTCCCAACCGCAGGGCAGCGCTGTGGGCCAAGCCCTGCTCCTCCGGAGATCACTCTTGTTAGAGCAGGATGCGGTTGTGGATATTGATTCAGGTACGCTTGTTGATACATGGCAAGATGCACAGGAAGGAACCCATTCGCAGCCTGAGGCGGCGCAGGTACGCTGCCGAACATCATCATCCCTGGCTGCGGTCCAGTCATAGCCACTGAAGGACCATTGTGTGGGTGAACGACTGGGTGATTAGCAAGCGGCATCTGTCGCCCTTTCAAATGCGGTCGTGTGTTCCTAGCATTAGGAAAGATAGCGAAGTGCGTATTAGAGGTAGGTTTAGCATCGTATATGGATGTTTGTGTGTGCGGGCGCGGATGAGAGGCGGTTCGGTGTTGTGGATGGGACGGAGGAGGGTAAAATCGAGGTGGCTGGTATGGTAAGGCGTTTGGGTTCATGGCTAAGGTGCCAGCTTTCAGTGTCTACGACCACTACAGATCAAAGAAAAAGGAGTATGTTAAGGCGGAGAGGCGACTGCCTAGACGGCGTCCCTTTATATAGAGACGGCCAAAGTGGTTTTGGTTCGAGACGAGTGGCCGAGCCGCGTGGACATGTGCATTGTATTTTATCTTGATGTGGCCATCGTCAGCGTCAAAGCGTTTGCCACAATACATCTAATCGATCTCAATGAAAGCATGAATCTGATAAAGGAGGCCTCTTTGATGAGGCTAATTTGACACAATGTTCGTTGAATCCAAACATTCAAATCCAAAGATAGTGTTCTTACAATGGGTGAGCCACAATGCATCCAAACCTAAGAATTCACGCGGATCATCTCAGAGAAATACTGGTGCCAATTTGATACGCCTAATAGGACTAATAGCAAGGAGTTTTGTCTGTTAAGAGGTCTCACTGCGAGTCATAGTGGTCGTGGTAGTCTTCAAATTGTGAGGCGGCATCGAAGAATATTGATCATGTGATCGTGTTGCCTGAGACAAAAATAATAATAAATAATAATCATTAAAATCGATAAATATTAATGTTCAGTCCATATTCAAGACGACACCGAGCTTAGATTTGTGTTTTTTGAACCTCGTGGTTCGAATGATGGTAATGGAAATGAGGATGGCACCATATTGCATACCGTAGTGGTTGTTACTGAATAAATAGCGAATTTCTCTGTAATTATATAAACCCATTTGTACTACTTGTGCCGAGCTTGAGTCGAAGTTGACTTTCGACGCGCTTGAGGGAACAGCGACGGCAACGGCAAGAGGAGGCGCTCGCGGAGTCGCAATTGGGTTGCAGTTGTGACTATGCGTACGCGACCAGCGCTCAATCTTCTGGGAGCTGTATTCCTATTCCTATCGACATTCGAAGCACGCGTCCGGGCTTCTCAGGTGCCCTTCGCAACCCACTCACCACCATCATCGCCATCGAAGCCAGACACGATGCTGGTCGACTGGAAGAGCGGCGACTTTGCATTCAAGTCGGGCCCTGATATCTTCACTCCTAAGGACTTGATCGAGCTTCCTCGTCCTAGCACGGGCGCTGCAAACTCGAAAGGCGACCTGGCGCTCGTCTCTGTGAGTACGTACTCGTTCAAGGACAAAAAGTGAGTGGCACATATCCAATAGCGTTGATTTTCATGTACTGATAGCTGTTTTGTTGAACTCACGGCTGATAGAAACAACAAATCGATCTGGCTTGTACCACTCGAATCGACCATATCACCTCTCGAGATCCCACTTGCGAACGGTGGAGACACGTTCTGGCTCGATGACCGTACCATCGGACATGTAGTCGCGAGTTCGAACTCAAGTTCGGAAACGGGAAAGAGTCAGGCATCAGGACACGAGCTTTACGCTATCTCCGTCAAGTTCACCGCAGAATCGCTCAACGCACCTGAGAGCCCCGTTCTCATAGGCACGTTCCCGGCCGGGGCATCTCCTGCTAACCTCAGGTATATTCCTGCCGCAGAAAGACTGGTGTTCAGTGCATATGTTTACGCTGATGGGAAGCTTGAGACTGTGCAAGAACAAAACGAAGCGTACGAATCTCGCGGCAACTCTGCGCTTGTGTATGACGAGACGTTCGAGCGGCACTGGGATACCTGGGCTGGTCCGAAGCGATCTAAGCTGTTCACTGTACGGCTTGCGAAAACGAGTGGTGGAGATGCGAAGTGGGATCTTGGAAAAGAGTTTGCTGCGCCGCTGAAGGACTATGAACATGATGTGCCTGTTGAGCCGTTTGGCGGACCTGAGGACTTCTCCGTCTCAGATACGCATATCGTGTACACGACAAAGGATCCTGAGCTACCTGCTGCTACGCACACCAAGCAGAACGTACGTATCGCCTCTATTATATTCGTATTTGAACATTTTGATAATAATGCTGTGTAGATTTACATCGTTGACCTACTGGGTAAAGATTCTCCCCGCGAGTTGACCTCAGGCCAGCAAGGCGCAACGCACAATCCCGTCTTCGGCCACTCCGGCACAAAAGTGGCATGGACTGAACTGGACGAGGACGGATACGAGTCCGACCAAGCGAAGATTGTCGTCTACGACCTCGAGACCAGCGTGCGCTTTACTCTGGCGCAAGACTGGGACCGATCGGCTGGGGAGCTGAGCTGGACATATGACGATAAGGCGCTTTTGATCAGTGCGGGAGAACATGCGCATGTGAAGCTGTTTAAGCTTGTGGTGCCGCCCACGCCCGAGAA
Source organism: Sanghuangporus weigelae (assembly GCA_033182465.1). NCBI lineage: Eukaryota > Fungi > Basidiomycota > Agaricomycetes > Hymenochaetales > Hymenochaetaceae > Sanghuangporus > Sanghuangporus weigelae. Next base: position 1,813,923 of record CP137326.1, read on the forward strand.
TTCCACGACGCACCCCACGTTCAACGAGGAATACGACCATATACCTAAAGCTCTTACAAACGTCCATGCAGCCTCCGCCCCTCAGTCCCTCCCGAGAAAGGGAAACGAAGAGCGCATATTGTTCACGCAGAACTCGCTCACGTCTCCAAACGACCTCTACATCCTCACGTTCTCTCAGTCTTCCTCTTCACCGACAAGCATCAGCAAACTCACGTCTTTCTCCGCTCCTCAGCTCAAAGGCAAGTCCCTCGACCCGGGTGAGAGCTTCTGGTTCAAGGGAGCGGAGGAAAAGGACGTACAGGGGTGGATCCTGAAGCCTCCTCAGTGGGAAGACTCGTACAAGGGCAAGAAGAAGAGTGTACCCATCGTGATGCTCATTCACGGTGGACCACAGGGTGCTTGGGAGGATCAGTGGTCAACGAGATGGAATCCCAATGGTGATCGAGATGCCTTCACCGGGAAAAAATAATGGGTGCTAACTGATCGTGGTCACGTAGTCTTCGCTCAGCAGGGGTACTTCGTTGTTGCTATCAACCCGACTGGGTCGACTACTTTCGGCCAAGGTTACCTTCTCTTCTTTGCATGTTGGCCTTCAGCCGTACTGAACATTATGTCCTTAGAATTTACGGACGCGATCACAGAGGACTGGGGTGGGAAGCCTTTTATCGACTTGCGAAAGGGCTGGAAGCACGTGTTGGACACCTATCCTGAGGTTTGCACATTACATGTTGCTTTTCGAAAACGAACACGGTGTTAACTATGTTGTACTATAGGTTGACGCCGACCGAGCCGTCGCCGCTGGAGCCAGCTGGGGAGGATATGCTATCAAGTGTGTTTTACCTCTGATTTGAGAATCCGGCTGTGATTAACTTTTGTATGCCATCTGTGAAAATAGCTGGATTCAAGGACACCCGGAATATGGATTCGGCTTCAAGGCTCTTGTGACCCACGACGGAGTAAGTCTCATCATCTAGCGCTCCTAAGTACTCGGATTAATCCGCAAATTTGTTGCTAGGTGTTCGATACGCCGTACAATGGCTTCTCCACTGACGAGATGTTCTTCGTACGAATTCTACGCAAACTATGTGCAATGGTATCATTGACTTGTCCTTCTAGTTCAATCACGACTTTGGCGGCCCTCCTTGGGACCCAAAAGCAAAACCTATAGTGGACAAGTGCGTCTTCGTTTTCTTCCCCTTCATAAATCTGGTCGTAGACTGCATTCATTGAATTGTTGTGGGCCAACTAGATTCAGCCCATCGAACTACATCCCGAACTGGTCGACGCCGCATCTTATCATTCATGGATCGAAAGACTACCGACTACCTGATACCGAAGGTATCGGAGCTTGGCATGCGTTGCAACAGTGCGTCTTCTTCCTGTCTCTTTTGACTCTGTAGTGGAGTCATGACGCTTATGATTTTTTTGTGTATAGACTTGGTATTCCGAGTCGACTGGTTATCTTCCCGGACGAGAACCACTGGGTGCTCAACCATGGGAACAGCTTTAAGTGGCATTATGAAGTGTTCCGATGGTTTGATAAGTTCGTTGGTGAGAAAGCAGGAAATGAGAAGAAGTAAATGGAATGAAGGATCGCTATTGGGCACGACGAAAGGAAAATGGAAGTATGAAAATGCTGTATACTAATGGAGCTTCAAGACGAGTGAAAATTGCATTGCGAGTGTTTTCGATTCTTTCAGGGCGGGATCGGCTGAAGGGAAGGGAATGATATGCATGCCAATGCGATCTATATTCCGCTGCTACTGACTTTCGGAACCTTTCATCCGGTCCTTTAATCTTGAACATTCACTGCCTGTCCTCGGAAACACTGTTATATTTTACGCCCTCGACGTACTCTCGCTTGTATCTATAAGGTCAGTCTGGACATCAAGCGGCTTCGCACGCCGCACTCCTTCCTCCTCGAACAACCCTAAAGGCGGATCACCGCGCTCCTCCGCTTCGATGTCGGACTTCCTCGGTGCCTTCATCCCGTCCGTCGTAAAGCCCGGAACTGCACCATCCGGAACGTTCTACATCGTTTCGATTCAATTTAATCCCAGGTCATTTCAAATCAATTCGAAACGAGTGAGAGACCAGAAACACGTACATATGGCGGGTCTCTCATCATATCCTCATGCATGTCGTGGTCCGTCACGGGTGGGTGACCATGCACCGTGTCGGCCTTCTTGAACGTCCGCGCCTCGTCCGTCGAGCGCGGCTTCACTTCTTCGTGCGGTGGCTTATCGTAATATCCGGACATTGTCTTTAAGAAAAGTTCGAGGTGAAATTACTTTATCTCAGGAACTTTGCGATTTGCGATTGAAGGCAAGCTGGTAAGGTGAAAGAAGAGATCTGGTAGGTTCGCCAGTCCAGCTACCGTTTCTCGAGGTTCTTTATACCCTATCCCTACCATTTCGCATCGTCAAGTATGATGTCAGTTGGAACTGGCTTGATAGATCGGCGGGAATACCGTATACGGAAGCCAAAGTCCTTCGTGGCGTGGCAGATATCACCTTCACTCGATGATCAGTATCTCGGGAACTTTGTACGGAACACTCATGCGATGGACGTGCTTTAGTGTGGTAAAGCTAACTCACGCATTGAATGCTCCTTGTTTATCGGATGTCGACTTGTTTGGGTCCGTGATCATTGGATCATATACATATCAAGCTGACCGCAGTTCCTTCTGAGGGAACTAATGCTATGGTCTGCTCTATTCTTACTGGCTAGGAACCATTGTAACGCTGTGAGTCATTGCGACGTGACTGAACTTTATCTTGTACACCTTCTCCGCTTACAGGTTGTCCTTGAAACCAGGACTATTCGGACGGAACATCCGCAAGATATATAAATGTCCGACTTCCATAAAACCAGCTACTTGTTACTTCAATCATCGCCACTCTAATCGCAATTAACCTTCGAATTCTACATCTCATGATTGTCTACAATTACAGTGACGCAAATGAATCGACTATGATACTTGCTACGGTACAATATCAGTACTGTCAACTCGCGACACCCACACTCTTGGTTTTCGACATTAGTATGTCTGCCTTTGATATAATCACAAATTACGCTAACAAATTCGCAAGTCATAACAATGGACAAAGAAGTATTGCCATTCCCCTTATTAAAAAAATGATGAGCATAACAGTTTCCTGCTCTTCAGATTCAGTACTTCTGGGTATGCTTGTTAGATTGTCTCACTAGAGTGGAACTTGAAAAATCTTGAAGAAAACACCACGCAAACCAGTTGACTTTGTTTACTTTGTGGTCAGTTACATGCTCTGTATTGCAAATTAAAGCACTAATCGTTCTCTGTAGAACCGCTATATAGGAGTATTTGGAGCATTCACCCCTTTGTATGGTAAGGACATATATTTTGCTTTTCTTTAACAAAATGAATTCTTCTAACACATCGAAGGCATGTTCCATACGAATGACTCAATGTGAGCTTATTGCATACCGTTTCTTTGCTGTCACTAACTTCAATGAACATAGGTGTGAGTTATGGCCTTACTAGTAATGCCAATCATGGCACTGACAAGGTATCCTAGGCAGATTCTCAATGTGGTCGACTTCTATTGCTTGTAGGCCTTTACCAAACAAGCTCTTAAATACATATCTGATATCTAATTAGTCGGGATAAACATTGTCGCTGTTGATTGTAAGTAACAAAGCAATGAATCAAAGCAAAGGTGTTTCGGACGTAGCACTTTCAGATATTCTTACGACAAGAGTCCTTGCACTTTGCTCTCAAGGTAAGCAAGAAGCTTGGTGCAACCTAAGTCGACGCTTATCTTTGTTTACAGGCAGAATCCTATCATTATGTTTGTACTCTTTACTTGCCTTAGTGGCACTCAGCTACCTAGGATTCGTAATTTACTTGGGGATATTGGGCAAATGTAAGCCTGTTTTGAGTTCACATGTGCAATTTCTTATAGCAACATCAGATGGAAGTCGGAATATCATGAAAGGACGGTTTGTTTGCACCTTTGGCACTGTTTTACCCCGGAGACTGGCACTTGCAGGCTGGTGTGTGCAGCATGATGCAGAAGATGAAATGCTAACTTTAAAATAGGATGTTTCCACTGGTCTATGGGATCATTCTCATCGTTCTCGCGCTTTATAAAGCATTCGAATTCTGGAGACTGAATAGAGGCTTCAAGGAGTTTACGCTTACCAAGGTCCTCATACGAGATCAGATTGTTTATTTCGTGCTGCAAGTTTGTCTTGTCTTAATTCTGGTTGAAAGGCTAATAATCAAACCAGAGCTGTTTCTGTTTACGTGTTCACATTTTTGATCGAGACGTCTACGATTGATCATTCTTTCCTACGGATCATTGCTTACCTTCTCGCAAACCCGTTTTTCCTATCACTACTTGGCAGTCGACTGCTCTTCAACCTGAAGGAAGCCGGAGCATGCAGTCAATTTCAGGGAACGAGATACCAGCCGTCATTGAGAGAGATGAGCAATATGTACTTTGAGGATCCAGAAATTCTCTCAAGGTCAGATTCTTCGCTGTCGTGTTAGCTACTTGGACTAACTCAAATTTCTCACAGGAATAACGGGATTGAAGGCACTGGTAGTAGAGTTGCAGCGTAATTTAGGCAATCCAATTGCAAAAGCGACGGTTGACGCGTTTCTGTTCTGATTATGGTCCTGCGAACATAGACCATCTTCACTTCTGTACGCGGTGTCTTCTCATTGCATCCGGACATTGTAGTGAAACAGCAGAAGTAAACCGTCATTTCACAAGGTTGCAATCGAACTTGAAAAAGGATGCCAGGATATATTTACCGGGCCGGACCATCAAGCCTATCATTCAGCGTCAAGTAACGTGTCAGTTGGACTGGAACTCATCTGAGGCTGAGGATCGACAATCATACAGTATATAGATTTTTTGAGTGGCGATTTCAATCTTCAGGACGACCCAGGAATTAATCATGCAACGAGCCTGCTATGCTGATGTAAATCCACCTTACACACCAGATACCCCGGGCTGACCAGTCCCTGACTATTCACCAACGATTGTCTGAATAAGTCTCACAAAATATCCAATTTTTCATCTAGAGAAGTTAAGACAACATTAGCACGACTACCATTACTCGAGACAAAATATTTGTTAACATGACGATAACGAGAAACCATAAAATCTTCGGTTCAGGTAGAACAAAATTCATCACTGCGTACATTCGAATTCCACGCCTTCCCATTGCAGCTAGCTATTATCTCTATAACATCGTAGCGATTCTGCTTTAGGAGGAAGGTACAGTCACCGCTGCGGCATTCTTCTCAGCAATCGCCATGATCTCCATGAGAGCCGTCTGCTGCTCGATATCCAAGGACGTCGTTGCTGCCTGGTACATGTTCGGATTTTTCATCTGGAAGGCTAAAAAGAACTAAGTTTGCACCATATTTGATTTCGTTGGACGAAACAGGCGACGTACCTGTGAGCGCGTGCTTAAAAGTCACGTAAGGATCAGCATTCTCTAGGGGGCTGATATAGCCAAGTTCCTCGTCAACTTCTTCATCGTCGGACTCCTCGGCCTCGGAGTCATCGCCATTGACATCGACACCACTGTTTGCCTTCTCGCGTAAGCGAGCACCCTGGACGCCAAGCGATGAGTAGGAGAGAAGAGAATACCACATAATTGCTTACCTCCTTCGCAAGCATCTCAATGTATTCAGAGTCCTCGTCCCAGACGTCCTCATCTACGAAAATATGAGATGATGTTTGACAGTCATCAATATTTGCCTACCATCATCATCTTCCAAGTTCAGAGGCTGCTCTTGTTCAAGATCCTCATCCTCATCTTCCTCATCCTCGTCAAAGGCATCTTCCAGGGCTTTACGTTCTAAGTCATTGAAGTTAATCAGCAATCGTCAAGGCCTTCGAAGAACGTTCCTTACTCTCGATGGCTTGTGGCAGTTTTTGGAAAATGTGAATGATAGCCTGAACGATCCCTGACCATCCCTCTTGTAAAGACGTTGGAATCGCCGTCGGATCCATCTCCAGTAGAGCGCACATCGCCATAATACTAAGTTTCATATCATGGACTCGTGGCAAGCCAGTAGGCGACTTGAGGGCATTGAACCACTTGTCAAAGAACGTGCGCGCAGAACCTGATTTCTTGCTCTCCATGATATGTAGAGCTGCCGCTGGGTTATAAAGGATGGCGTTAATGAGAGACTCGAGATTAGCCACGCGAAGTGCACGAGTAGCACCCGCATTGTCCATCTGTTCAAGAGACAACTCGATAACAGTCGGAAGAGCCTGTTAACCAACAAACAACAGTAAGATTGGGGGATAAAGTGCAGTATAAGAAACAACATACATCGTCCACTGTTCCGCGAAGATTGAGCAAGAATGACTCAATGAGCTTACATGCGTTGACACGGTCGGCTTCGCCCAAATGGTCGCTCTTCATCGCAGTTGTGTAGATGTCAAGAATCATGAACTTGTAGTCCGGCCGCTGTTTGATTACATCGGAACCGTACGATATGAAATTATCCAGAGATGGTAACATCTCTAAATTTGACTATGAGTATCTGATAAATAAATTTTGGAGCTGAGGCAAATTACCTTCAAGGAAATCTATTGCATCGGTCTTGAAGAGTTTGTATGTTAGTTCAAAAACGGTCCACATCGCAGGCGAAATGCGTCTCATGTTGAACGTCAGCGCATCAACGAGCTCATACATATTGTCGAAGAGGTCGATTGCTTTATTCTCCAGAGTGAATGTAATAGCCGGAACTACAATTTGCTCCACTTCAGTAAGAATGTCTTGAGAACTGTCAACGGATTGGATGATCTAAAAAAAATTGTTAGTTCTAAAGAACGATTTATCGAGCTCTTGTCCTTACTGTTGAGATGGTTTTAGCAACGCCCATCGCAGCGAATGTCTTGTCATCGTCTCCGGTTACAGATTCTAACGCATCAGGCTCCCCGGTAGCAGCAGACTCTTGAGCAAGGTTCTCGCGCATGAGACGCAGATACGACTCGCACTACGAAAATTTGGAGTTTCAGTGGTTCATCTTCTCGAATTCGAGGGGAAATGCTTACGAGGCGAGCTGTGAGCTGGCCAGCTACAGGCAAGAGCTCAGCGTGGAACTTCTCGACCAAAGTTTCCATGCAGTTGTTTAGGATATCGAGATCCGTTTCGTCGGAAAGCTTTAAGAAGTCTTGCGAAAGCGGCGTGAGATGCATGCCGGAGAGAACGACATGACCTTGCTTACCTTGCACAACCTTTCCAACTTGGGGTCTAACGGCGGCTTCAACTGTACCAAGTGTTCATATTGTATTATCAGATGTATGAAATATATTCTACTTACCAGAATCATGGGAGGTAACCATCTCCGTCAAGGCCAGAGCAGCTGATACACGTACAGGCACTTCTGGATCGTCGAGTGCTCCAGCGACCGCTCTGGTCGCAGTGACCAGATTCTGTAATCGCGATCAAAATTTCGGAAAGTACACCCGATCCGATTTATGGCTTACAGCTTCATTGGTCCATTCCATACCATGCTTCTCAATGGTTCCAATCACGTCGATAGCCTATATGCGAGGTGCCAGTTAAGCTATCAATAATTGGTAGGTGAAGTAGTCGCCTACAATCGCACGCATATACGGCAACTGGCTGTTAAACTCCGGGAAGACGTGTTGAACTACGAACTGCTCCACATTTGGGCGCACTTGAGGGTGACGCATCATGAAGTTACCCAGAGCTGCTGTCATGTTGAGAGCACCAAACCTCTCAGGAGGCGCTGCGTTACTGTATCAATCGAAAATAATCAACGCTCGAGAACCTAGAAAGCACAGAGAGACATACGAGTCCAGGACGGAGTTAATAAACTGCAAAATCGGTAGGAACGTCGTCTTGGTTCTAGAACTTGCAAGAGAAAATAAGAACGAAGTAGCAGCAGAAACAGGAGCTGCAAAATCTTCATATTCATCTGAAGAGGAATCGGAGAAGTCAGGACAGTCCAATAATATAAAGAGGATAAAGTGAGCACCGATCGCAGTACGAGTATAGTCCACCGGATCAGTCTCCCATAGCTCTTGCTTCATGGGAGTGAAACACAGCTGAGGATAAACAAATGACTGGACAAGTGTCTGGAAGTGCGGCTTCAGAATAGCCCAAGTCGACTTCGGTTTGACGCTGTTTGAATGATTAGTAATCGATTTCGAAAGCATACATCCGCAGAAACGAACCATTCAGTAAAGAAGGTAAAGATATGGTACTGAGCCTTTTTGGAGAGCCACTGCTGGCCAGAAACAAGCAATTCAACCTGGTGCAGGTATGTTTTGAAGATTTCGGGAGCAAAATTGGTGACAAAGTGCTCTGCGAATGCAAGATAATCTTTCTTCAATGGGGATGGCAGCTGTGATGGGTTGCCGTATCTAGCTGAATGTCAGCATAACGCAGATTGCTGACATCAGAAAGCGCACCGATGGAACAAGCGACCCAAAACACTATATGCCCATTTTTTGGCCTTCCACCACTCGGATTTCTCGCGGTCATCCTCATTTTTCGGTACGCCTTCAATTGGAACCTGGAGATTCACGACCTGGAAAAGCAAGCGACCCCAACGAACGATACTGTCGTGGCTCTGTTGATGTTTGCTAAGTTGGAGAATTATGCTGCCACGATAGGTCTTGAGAATGTAATGAAGTATGGACGGAATGTCTTGCGACGGTCCTGAAGGTGGAGTGGCGAGAAGTTGTGAGCCGATGGTGACCAATTGCGGGAATGTCTCATTTACGACAGTCTCAAGCACATCGGAATTTTGACGGTAACGATACACTTTGATCACTTCCAGGATGGCTGTACAGCCTGCAGTCACTTCGCGAACGTTGCTGCTCCCAAGTAATGTTTTAATCGTGGCCATAAGATCTGGCCACTTTTCAGGAAAGTCATGGGAAATCAGCGATCTCAGAGTGCTTGCAAGCTGCACAGAGATGGCTTTTGATGGCGAAGAGATAATGAGGGGGAATATGTTTGATTTGAGCGCATCACGGTCAGATTGCGGAATAGGGACCTGGTCGGGTCTCTGACGTGAGGGCTCGATAAAATAAGATTTGTGGACGCGGTTCTTGAGGTAGACTGAAGCCGCCTGACGCGTTGCACTATCAAGAAATGTCAACTACGTGGAGAGAAACGCGTCTAAAGCGTGTTTTGAATGCACTAACATTTCCACACCGTCGCTTCCAATGATGTGTAAGACCGCAGTAAGCATGCCCTCTTGGCCCCCGATCTATACCACCACGAGTTAAGAGAGGTATTAGTCTCAGAACAATGGTTCCTTGAAAGCACGTACTTTGCGAATGTCCAACTCGCCAGCCTTCCTTGCATTTGGGTTTGGGTCATAAGTCCTCGCGAAGAGGTTCGTAAGAGTTTGGATATCCATATGTTTTCGTACAGAGTCGTCGATAAACAGCAATATATGCGTAGAAGAATATGCAACAACGATATAAAAACAAGCAAACGCACGCAGCAATCACGAGAGACGCGCTGGTTGGTGTGGATCAGAAAGAAACCCTTCTCCCAAAATTTGGGTGGCTTTCGGCACGTGTCCCTTGCGTGACACAAAAACACATGATGTGACAAATTCACGAATCCATCTCATCGTCCATCCACTTCTGCTATTCAAGGTTCTTGTCAGTTCGATGAATCGTCTTGGAGGTGTCGGTCTCGCTGCTCTCGAGAGGCATCGAGAGTCAGAACGCTCGTTTGCCACTCTATCAGACACAATTTCGCGCTCTCAGGTCGACAACCTTCGTTCACAGCTCACTCAATTCCGCTCCGCACTGCTGCATTTTGCATCAACACATCGAGATAAGATCAGGCGTGATCCATCATTCAGACATGCTTTCAATCAGATGTGCGCGAATATTGGTGTTGATCCGCTCACCGATGGAGGAAGTGGCTCTCGCAGAGGTGGAGGTGGAGGATGGTGGTCAGAAATCTTAGGGCTAAGTGACTGGAACCTTGAGCTGGGCGTGCAGATTGTCGACATCTGCGTGAGCACTCGTGATCGCAATGGCGGACTCATTGAAATGTCCGAACTCTTAAGACTTCTCGGGAAGTTACGAGGGACGGCAAACATTACGGAAGAGGATATCACACGGAGTATCAAGACTCTTAAGCCTTTAGGAGCTGGCTACGAGGTCATAGACATCGGGGGGAGGAAAATGGTCAGAAGTGTTACGAAGGAGCTTGATGCTGACCAGGGTGTCGTACTCTCTGTCGCTCGCGGAAGTGGAGGACGGATCACGGAGCGCAATCTAGCAGACAAGACAGGTTGGACATTGGACAGAGCTCGGACCGCTTTGGACAATATGTTGATCAGAGATGGCCTTTGTTGGCTCGATGAACAAGACGAGCAAAGTGGTCGTGCATACTGGATCGTCTCGGTAATGCAGTGGGACGAATGAATGGTGAGATGTTCTCACATCTTACATTACATGTGCTGAGCATCAAGTAAATACATTTTATCAGATCTTAAAAACTAGGTTTCTCCGATCTGTTAAATCAACACAGACATCGTACTCCTTGGTGCAATTCAAAACTAAAACAAAGCGTGCTCTTCACGTTGTGAAGCTCTTTGCGCCTCCTTGTTCCTTTGTGGCGACATTGAAATACTTTGCTCCTTACCGGACATAAGTATCTCGATCGGCCAATGCTTCTTATCAACCCCTGCATTTCCATCCTGTCGTAGATCAGATTTTCGGTCTGTGATGGATCTCTACTTCTCACGCCGCCGATTTTTCGAAACTTCCTTCCACGCGCCAAGCGGGAAGAGTGAGAAAGATGGATTCAGTGATCTCAGAGAGATCTACCGTGTGTCCACGACAGTGCGCCGGCGCTCCATTTTTCCGGATACCACTACAATCGAGTACGTCGCACCAGACGACGAGGAGAAGCGTCATGTCATCGCGACCATATGGTGGGGGTGGCCGTCTCAGATCGCGAGCGTCATTGAGATTGACGGAAAGCGGTTCATGATCAAGGACTTCTTGAAGAGGGATCCAAACCTGCTCCGGTGAGCTCCCCTTCTACTTCCGACCTATTTTTCGTCTTGACTGGTTTGGAATCGACAGTACTGGCACTCATCTCATGATTCGTGAAGAGCGCTTCATCTGGAGGTCAGCAGTCTTCCGTCCTCCCCAGGTCAGCTTCACTCTTACACATCGACAAGCCATTGGTATTCACTGGGAAATTATTATGATTAGCTGTACGATTCGCAAAACAGGTCCGTCGCACAGTGCATCCGGCCAGTGCGAGGCCTGCGACCTGTATCGCGCACAATCTCTGTAGAACCTGGCTACCTGCACCTCGAGCCGGATATTGCCACTGATACGTATGTCCGTGATTATGTCGTGGCGTCTTACTTTGTATATCGCGCTTGCCGTGACCTGCGCATTATCTGTACACCATGGTGGCATCAAGAGCAAGCGGACTTTTCCGGTATACGATTGAGGACCCAGGATTCCGACAAGGACGATAAAGATGGTGATGCAAGATGTTGGTAAGGTGTGTGTGGCGTTTACGGTTGACATGTTGTCTGGTACACTTGTAATCTTTGGTAATTAACGTTGCTTCCTTCTGCATTTCTCTCGTATCCTGTTTCTCTGGTTGAGAGGCGCTATGCATGCGTATTCTCGTCGCTCCTAATTGGGTCAGTCGATCTTTTCTACTAATGCCTTGTTGCAAAGCGCTTGGGGATCGTCCTAAGCGTCGGAATGAAACTCGAAGGACTTTTCAATATAATCGATGTCTTCCTTGCCGACCTTGCCCCTACTTGTCCCAAAGCCGAATCATTAGAATGCGAGGACTGAAACTCCACTCGACTGATTGGTCTTTGATCCGTTCACAGTGATGCCTCTCATGTGGCGGCAGGTAAATCTGCACCGGAGATATATTGCTCTTTAGGAAATGCAAAGCAAGCTCTCAGCCATCATCCTCTCCCTCCCCTTCTACTCTCCGCCTCAACTGAGGGCTCGGTCATAATGGACCTCTATTTCTCACGTCGTCGCTTCTTCCAGACGGGCTTTTACGCAGCCTGCCAGAAGACTACGCAAGACTATGCCGGCAGCGGCGGACAATTGGAAGAGATCTATCGAGTATCTACGACAGTCCGCAAAGGTTCTATCTTACCTGACACTACAACCATCGAGTATGTCGGATCAGAAGATGAAGAAAAGCACTACGTTGTAGCGACGATTGAGTGGCACTGGCCTTCTCAGACTTCAAGTATCATTGAGATTGATGGGAATCGACTCTCGCTCAAGGACTTCATGAAGAGAGAAGGCATATTGAGGTGAGCATTTGTTTTCTACCCCCCATTGTGACCGCTACACGTGTTCTGACGATGTACGAAAGTACTGGCATTCATGTCATGATTGACGAAGAGCGCTTTACCTGGAGGTCCGCCGTCTGTCGTCCAGCTCAGGTAAGTCGACATCGCACAAGTTTATAGCTTGTGGAACGGACTTATAAATTCGTACCAATATATAGTTATTCAACTCGCAGAACCGCTCCGTAGCTCGTCTGACTCCATGTCCCAGCAACGTACACCCTTTTATGCGCGTTCTAGTCGTCCAGCCCAGTTGTCTGCACCTTGCATCAGAACTCGCTTCTGATGCTTATGCTCGCGACTTTGCCGTAGTGTCATTCTTCGTGTACCGCGCTTGCCGCGACTTACAGATACTCTTTACGCCTTGGTGGAGGAAGAAGCAAGCGGATTTCAGTGAAATGAAGCTGAAAGCTTAGGCCCACACAATGCAACACTGGTTACGTGTCGGGTAATGGCATAGGCATTAGGTCTGAGCAGTGAAAGGTGGATACAATATATTACATACTATGTACATAAGACAATTTCCGCAGTAATTGTAACCAAAATATACGCAATGTCCAGTTCCTGGAGAGATTGGAGAGAATAAACCCAGTTTCAAACGCAGATTTGACGCCCGTACGTATCCTTGTGGTCATTTGACGGAAGAGCATTGAGCCACCTGACAAACTGACATGCTTTCTCATTACTCGTGAGAACAAGGTCAATTATTCTTGCAAGTCTCATTCGTGGTGTCTCCACCGAGCATTCAGAGAGATCGTCTTCTTCGACCACAGAGCCATCATCATCGCCTGGCCCTTCGCCGCGCCGCGACCTCTTAGTTCCCTTGTCCTGAGAGTCGCCCGTGCGTTTCGAAGGTCTGTCTCTCCAATTCTCAGAATTCCGCTGGATGTTTGCGACAAGCCCATCAACACTGAAGTTCCTCAAATCATCCTTGAGAGAAGCGTCGATGTGTTGCCTGAGAGCTCGCATAAAATATAAGCATTGGATAAACTCGTCCGGCCTGCTCAGAATCCAACAAGCATCTCGAACTTTGCGGCACCACTTAAATTCTCAGCGTGAGCAAGACACGCATGTCTACCAAAACACTAGGATGACTTACAAGTCTACCTTTATCATCCCAAAAACATGCATAGAGCTGAAATACTCCATGCGTTGCTGTTGCTCCATAAACGGGTTTGCTCTTTAGTCCTAGGGCACGACGTTGGTACTGCATGCTGGAACAGTACATTGACAGCTGTCGTGGTGATGCAAGATCATCTAATCGTTTGTCCTCCACAACGAAGACGCCTAACAACACTGTATTCCCTGGGCTATAATGCTTAAGACAGTGCACAGCGGATTGATCTACACGGGCTTCTCTAGTAGTATGAAGTATATCGGCGGAGTCGGGGAGGTCCTTCATGATAGCTACGTCTGGCTTTGCATATGAAGATTTCAGGCGCGGTGGCAAGCTAGACCTCGGTCCTGGAAGAGCAAGCTCCTTTTCCATGCTATAACAGACAGATCATTCAACTTTTCATCATGACATAGACGAAAATATGAAACCCACAGAACTTCATATCGATGCTGCCGCTCCAGAGATCGCGAGAATATCAGCATCGTCATGGAGTCGACGAGGCAACGCTGTCCTGCTTCATAAGCATTGTCCGCGACAGCATCCTTAGCAAATGACCATTCATTGATGAGGAGATCCCAGAAGGGTGGATATTGTGGATTGCTGTCCCAGACGATGCTTCGATCGGAAGCAATCCAGTTTCTAATAGATCTCACGAATGTCGTCCCATGCTCTATTGAAGCATAGTATTCCTCCTGGTAAATCGGTCGGTAGTTACAACTTTCGAGTCAGAAGATCTGCATACCTCAAGAGAATTCAAATTAACTGGATATCTAACGCCCGTTTTGATCGTTTCGATCTCCTGAAAAGAGATTCCATCGGTTCTCAAATTCAGATTGATGCTAAGAGCCCAATCCTGCCACTCCAGAGCATTCAGTACCAAACTAACAGCGAGTCACAAATTCTGCTTTGTGCGTATTGAAATATACGGCTCACATAGAAGCTGCGACAGAGCGTGTTTCGTCTGTGACTTCCGATTGCGCGATCTTGTGGAGTTGTGCTCTTGGATATCTTTTAATCAAGGGGGAAAACGCTTAAAGTAATTGCTGGCGCACTTCATGAGATTCTGACGAAGTATGTCCCTGAGATCGCTTGTAGACCACTCTTGATCGGCATATGTCTCTTGTAGAGCATCAAGAATTCTGAAAAATCGCAACAGTAAGACCAAAATTCTTCACTTTGCGACGAGACATGCTGCATACTTTTCGTACAACACTTTATCCCTAATATGCGATTAGGACTGGCGGCTGCAAACATATGATGAATGAAATACCTCTCCGAAAGAGCGCCTTCTGGAGGTGCACCCTCTTGTGCGCCCAGAGTTGCACCTTCTCTGGTGGCCATGTTGGTGAAAGCAAAAGACGGAGAAAAGGATAGGCACACGACTCGACCGAGTCAACCACGTGCTCAAGAATATATCTTAATATTTAACAGTACTCCGATTTCTACACAGCCACCGCTGACTAAATTCGGACCTTGAATTTGAGCCCTTCTTTTCTCATTTTCCGCGTGATGCCAAGGTGATTCTACGACATTAAGGAATTTGATCTCCGGTGATCTGCGGATCGATCTGCCTCCACACCACTTCATCAACACATTAATTCATTCCTTGAGGGAAAAAAATCAGAAAAAAAGCAGGGGAACTTAAAGCATGTATGAATTACATGGATGTGCTCATCAGCCAAAGCACTATTCAAGTCTTGCTGGAAAAAAGGAAAAAATAGGAAATCTTCGGACATGTAAGCAATGAACAAATGAGATCAGCATCCAAAAACTCTGTTCCTCCTTGCACAATCCAATTCAGTGTGTCCCATTGAACTGATTAATCTGGGTAAAGCTGTGAAAGTTTCTGCTACATATGAACAGACCAGATATGCTCAATGGAGTTCCTTTTATTTTCTTATTTCTGTACATGAGCAAATCAGTGCACCTGACTTCAAGTGTACAACTGATGTGTTGGATTTACATCAAATTGGATAGATAGAATAACCAGTAACGAAAACTAGGATTTATGGCCAGCAGGGTTTTCGGCAAAGCCGAAAACGCAAGTTGCTGGTTTATATTATTATAATTGCTCATTTATTATAATTGCTCATATTATGTCATATACTCACATAATACGACAAAATAATGTACGATGGTACTCACTGTAAACCGTTCAAGATTCTTTAAATGGAATCTTACATCAGTTGTCTGAGGCTGTTTATAAATATCTTTTTGGTAAATAATAGATCAATAAACAAATGAAATGAATCGAAAATTATGAGCAGAAAGTGCTGAGTACTTTGGCAACGTTCTCCACAGTCAGAGTATTCACCACTCTGAGTTCTGCATATCCTGAGCTGACTGTTCATGTGCATGCTGGAGTGCAGTGGTCATACACGATGAACAAGACACCTTAGCGATGCTTAGTACGTACGGGAGTCAAATCAGGTAGTCCTTCCCAATCGGACTTCCCTTTTTTGGACAGAAAACAATGCGCTTTGTTATCATCCGTGTTAAGCCCGATGCTTCTCAGCCAGAAAGTGGTGTGTAATGGGTTTCAGCAGCGTTAGGGTCGCAGTATCCTCGAAACACAGCTGTGTCAGTGGAATAGTATAAAACAGCACCCAGTAACAGTGCATCCCCGTCTTGAACAACGGTATAGTCTCCATCAGAGTCCTTACTACACGAAATGCCTGAAATCAATCTGACGACGAATATCAAAGTAAATCCTCTATGTCCTTGAGCAAGCCGATGCTGATAAACCTCCTACTAAGGTCGACGATCCGAAAGCTCTAGTATTGGAACTTTCCAAGGTTTGCCTGCGACCCACGCATCATTGTTCATAGGAGCAGATCTCTGACCAGTTTGGATAGCTCGTAGCTGAGGTGACAGGGAAGAAGGAAAGCTTCGTCCAAGCGCGTTATATATACACCGAGTACCAAACATTCGGTGGTTCATTCGATCCTGCCTTCTCTTTGGAAGTCGTGAGTAGTCCCGAGTCCGACTTACCTGCATTAATATACTCGACTTGATACTGAGCTGCCTTAAATGTATAGAGGGACATACACTCAAGTCCAGAGACGAGCGAGAAAAGTAGCAAAACATTCTCAGAATTCCTGACTGCAAAACTGGGAGTCAAGAACAATCGAGGATTCGTGTGAGTACCAGTCTTTCTCTTGGAGCGTAGCATTGAAGATCAATTATACTTGTACAGCATAAGTCTTAACCCTGGCGCCGAGCATGTTGGGTGAGTCGCTTGCTGGATCAAAGTAATCCATATGTACTTACAAGTTTGGGATAAGCTTCATGGGCACGACGATCGCGAACCTTGTGAAGAAGTAAGGTGTTGCTGTAGTTATTAGTAATAATTTGTAATCGTGGGAATATTGTACTTTACCTGCGGTTTTTGTGGCTCTTTGAATTAACAACCTCTACTCCTCCTGAACTGAACGTTCATGTCCGCAAATTACTCGACCTCAACCATTGATTGAACCACAACTTATTCCGAGTCTTGAGGTCGTAATTATGCCAAAGCCAACAGGTCCAGCTGCGGAACTGCAAGACGCCGTGTCGAACTCGGTTGCCGCATTCCTGAAAGCAGCTAATCACGCAGTACGTTTATTTCCCTACCCATTTGCTTGCAATTCCTCTTAATATCGGACGCGTTCAGCTCGCGTCAGTCGAAGAAGCAAACAAAGAAGAAGTACGGTGTGTGGTACAGGATGTACGAGAGGCACAACGGGAGCGTGATGAGCTTCGACGCGAACGCGACGCGCTTTTACAAGAAAAGTTGACTAGCGCGGTCGAGCTGGAGGCTGCCAGAGGTGAGTCTGAGCGATGGAGAGCTGCAGTGAGTGAGTTCAGCTGTATGAAAGCTTGAGACAGTCTGAAGCGCGTATCTTGCATTGCATTAGGCAGAGAAATCGGAGTGGATGGTATGATTCTCAATGAGCTGAGGAAAGGACATGTCTATATATTCCTCCTTTCTTAGATAAATCACCAAGCTGAAACAATCACTCAACTACGCCTCGAAGCACAACAATGGAAAGATCAGTTCATGCGCGTCGACGACGAGAGACTTCGACTATCCGCGCGCAACGACGAGCTCGTCTCTCAACAACTATACGTTCGTGGTCCATTAATGCATTTCATCTATATCTCATTTTTTTTCCTATCTGTAGGCAAACAGAAGAGAAGCGTACTACCAAGAGCCGCTGACGCCACGCTCGCAGGGTCCACAAGCACAGGGCTCTTCGTCCACTCGTGCGATGTCTACCACTCAATACGCATCGTCGTCTGTACCGGCCAGTGGCTATGTGACAGACGGGGATGTCATAAGCCACCGTTCACAACGCGATCTGGCATACTCTCAGTCATCGCGCTCGAAAGGCACGCGCAACTTTGTTGCGCGTTCTGCAAAGGCGCAACCCATCGCAAGTACATCGCGACACGTCTCCCAGCCTCAGCCTCAGCCTCAAAGCATCTCCGCACATCAGCAAGGAAAAGTCCTCCGTACCGTGCATGTCGTGATGCAAGATAATCCCGTCAAGGAGGAGAGCCTAGACTCTGTCTCTCTGAACGACACGCACACGGGCTCGGAATCGCTTGGCGACGAAGAGGAAGCGGAGGAAGAGGTTGAGCGTCGCCCACCCCCTCCGAAGACTCCGTTGCAGTCTCGATCCAGGAGGCGTGTAGTTACTGGAAAGCAGAAGGCAGCAGCGTCCCAGAGCCAGGCTGCACGAAAGAGGTGGTCCGAAGGCAAACGAGTGCACGACGAGGAGAGTGAAAGTGACTCTGCATCGGAAGACGATGCGGATGAATACGTCCCTTCGCCTCGCGCACCGCATAAGTCTCGCACAAGAGTCGACGAAGTTGACGATGAGGAGGAGGACGAGCTCATGCTCGGCGGCGAGGTAAGTATCCTCATTTCGTACCCCTCCCCCAAAATTGATTCATCCTAATTATGATTCAATCCAGGCCGACCGACACGACAGCTACGCAACCCAAAAAGCATTCGGCGCTCATACTCCTGTGAGGAGGGCGCAAACTCAGCCTGCTAATGCATCTGCGGGCTCGGGACCGGTGAGAAAGCGGAATAGTCCCTATCCTACAGTTACGGCCGGAAAGAAGGCGCGGAATCGCTGATTCCTAGGTTGTGTCTTGTTTTCCTGTCTGTCTACTCATACGGAAGTTCCTTTCCACTGTTACTCTATACAAGAGCTGTACTTATTTATTATTATCGTTCTTTCGGTGTTTGTACATTACCGTCTCGCTAGTATTCATGCAATTTGGTTATGCAATTCAATTCAATCTTTTTGTGGTGATGAGCAGAGCTACATGAATAGTGATTCTACATGTACAGCAAGGTTTGTTATCCTTAAAAGCATCCTACAATATATATGTATTCCTATATACTCCCTTACCAAGATATTAAACAGCGATAGCCTGTGGAGCCTGGTCCAACTTTTGCAGACTGTTCGCGTACTGGAACTCGTCTGAATTCTCATACTACAAAAGACAAGAAACCATTAGCAAACCCACTCTCGAATTCCTGAAAATCAGTCCCGGCAAATATAACGTACCTCCCACATATCGATAGCAACTTGACAGCTCTCCCGCACAACGCGCGGCGTGTCAGTGTGGTTCATCCATTCCTTTAGGTGCGGGAGGACTTCGGGCGTGGCGATCCCGCCGAGCGCTTCGGCCGCTTCGTGTCGGACCATCTCCGATTCGGACGTGTTTTGGAGGACTTGGATGAGGGAGGGAACAGAATGAGGGGAGAGGAGTTGGCCGAAGACGAATGCAATTTCGTGTCTAGGTGGATGGCATGATTTTCAGCAGGAGGGCAAAATGGGGTTCGCTTGTTCGATACGTACTTGAAGAGTGCACTGTCATCTGTGAATCCGGCTGCGAGCGCGTCAACCGCTTCAGGTGTTCCGATATTCCGAAGAGCGAACATCGCACGATAACGCTCGAACAAGGGCAGTTTGGTATTAAGCAAGGCCTCCCGAAGAGAGTTCACATCTTCCGGTGGGACGCCGATCGGAGATGGTTTTCCAGAGAGGAGGGCTGAGGTGGGAGGGGCGGGATCGATTGAGGTGTATGTTCTGGGTACACATAACAAAGCAAGTGAAGTATCAGTGGTTCGAAGGACAAGACGAAACGAAGTATGCACGTACTGAAGCTCTTCATCCTTGACTTCCCGCTGCCGCCTACCTTCATCCGTCTGCTCCCACTCAATCCTCGCGATCGCAATCTCGCACGTCTCCCGTACAGATATATTTGAATCTTGGAGGAATTCTTTCAGCACAGGAATTGAAGAAGCCGAACCGATAGCACCCATCGCTTCAGCAGCCTAAGCAAATTGACTTGAAATGAAACGAAATCGTAGAGACTAGCGGCCGGAGAACGCACTTCGTGGCGAACCATCGGGTCCTCATTCGTATTCTTCAACACCTCTGTCAGGATGGGCAAGGCACTCTCCTTCCTCATCTGTCCCAGGCAATACGCAAGTTCATGTTTAAGCAACGCAGAGTCGTCATTAAATCCTATCCTTCCAAATAAGCCCACAAAGATCTCCAACCAAATAAAATAATAGACGGCACCTTGAGAGATAATATCAATTGCTTTCTGGTTCTTCAACGACTTGAGCGTAAAAAGAGCTCTGAACCTCTCATGTAGCGGTGTCTTACCCGATTCGTTGCAAAGGGATGCTCTGAGTGCGTTGTATGCGTCGTCGGTGAGGTCCATGGTCAAGATGTAGAGTGGCTGTGCTCTTTTTCAGTGTTAGTTCTGTTTCTCACGCTCAATAACTTCAAAAATTCATCCACAGCAAGAAATTCTGGTCTTCGTTTGCTGCCATGCCAAAGTCAAAGCGTGCAAAAGTCGGTCAGTCAGTTTCAATAAGATGAAGTAATTCCATAGTCGATTCTGAACACTCGTTTCGCTCTAGTTTCCCTCACAAAAGTCTCTAAAAAGACGAAGGAGCAGAAGGCTTCGCTCATCAGTGAAGTGCGTGTGCCTCGAGTTTCCCCACAAGCTGATTTTGTAAATCATATTATGCTCGCAGGTCCAAGAAAATGCAGATAAATGGCGATATTGCTGGCTCTTCGAGGTTGGCAACATGAGAAACACGCATCTCAAGACTGTACGGAGTTTATGGAAAGAGTGCGCAGTGTCCTTTCATAAAGTGGGCCCGTAACTAACATTCTTGTACTTCTCCCAGCTCAGCGCGAATATTCTTCGGTCGATGTGCTGTCGTCGCCAAAGCTCTCGGTACGACTCCTGAGGAGGAACACAAGCCTGGCTTACACAAAATTGCCCAAGTGCGTTCATCGTCTCAGCTCTCCTGCTGCCCGTCAATTCCACTTACCGTTACCTCCAGCAACTAAAAGGCCAAGTCGGCATCCTCTTCACCGACTCACCTCCGTCAGAAGTAATCGACTGGTTTGCCGACTTCCAACGGCCCGACTTCGCGCGAAGCGGCAACGTCGCCTCGCGAGATGTCATTTTACCCTCTGGTCCAGTCATGCAATCCCACTCCGATCCGCCCGAACCGTTCCCGCACAACGAAGAGCCACAGTTACGCAAACTGGGACTGCACACGTCGATGGTGCGTGGTGTACCCACGTTAGACGCACCTCATCGGGTATGCTCGAAGGGGAAACCTTTGACGCCTGAGCAGGCGCAGCTGTTGAAGCTCATTGGAGAGAAGATGATTGTGTTTAGAGTGCGTTTGCGATCACGATGGGATTCGGTTACGGGCGAGGTTGAACAAATAGAGGGTGGTGAGGTTGAATCTGAGGAGCGGGATGGGAATGAGGATGCTGGAGGGGACGAAGAAATGAGTGGATAGATATTTGTTTTGTGTTGGTGAATTTTATTTGTCTTTCTTGTACGATTGCATTTTATTTCCTCATAGTCTGCAAATTTCAGGACGAGATATTTTCTTTTATCTTTCTTCCCGCCAGTGTAAAAGCTATTTCGGCAACTCCCGCGGAATATCAGCTCAGCTTGTATTCTTGACTCTCACCATCAGTATCCAAATCGACGACTGTTGTGCCTCACTTGTATTGATCCTTCTCAATGCATCCAATCACGTCCAACGCAGATCACTAAGCTCACACCTTCCCTTCTGACTACCATGTATCCGTACTACCTAGGTGCAGGATTTCTTGTGATCTTCATATTGAAACGTATACTTGTCGTTGTAAAAGCACACTCGGTAAGGACCATTACATTCTTATCTGCTGTTTATTTGACATTTCTACTCTCATCATCAGAGCCATGACAGACGTCTACCACGATTGATCACAACGATTCAGCCTATGTCTGCCATCGGAGCGATCCTTCCCAGGACACCCTTTCATCGCGGACTGGGCTTCCCTTGGTACGAAAGAAAGACCTGTGAGCTATCAATCGACCAATCTTGATTATTTGCTTCTAACATCTGAAGTTAGTGTACAGGGACGCAAATCTGAAGACAGTCGTCACCATTCCGCTTTTCTACGGCCGGGATATCCTCTATACCTCTAGTCTCGCCGTATTCTATCAATGTCTTTCTTTCAACGCTCCATTCGACAGACCCGATATGGACCTACTGCAGTACGTCACTTCTATAAAATTCACCGAATTGGCGTTCACTGAATATACCTTATTTCGCACGTTTCAGAATAATGGGTGATAATGTCGTTACTTCTGAAGGCGAGGATTGGAAGAGACATCGACGTATTGTCGCTCCTGCATTCAATCATTCGACGTATCGGAATGTTTGGGAGACGACTGCTAAAGTGTATGAAGATATGCTCAGGCAGGAAGGATGGGAACATGTAGATACGACTCCTCCTGCGGAGTTCAATAAGATCACACACAAGGTAAAAGGCATCATGTTTCAAGCAGAGCTTTGAAATAATTATTGATTACGTTCCACCCCTCAGCTAGCACTCTTCCTGATCGCAATAGTCGGGTCTGGTATCCCTATGTCCTGGTCTGAGCCACCTCGAGACGAGAATGGTCGTCTCTCAATGCAGTCTATGATCTTCGAAGTAGCATCGTCTATTCTCGAGCGAAGCCAACTCCCAAAATGGAGCTACAGTCTCGGATTGAAAAAGTTGCATCAAATCGACGAGGCGTATAGAACATTTGAAGCATTCATGCACGAGCGTATCGCAGAACGTGAAGAACAACTGAAGGAGATCCGTTCGATGGAGCAAACGAATGAGGAGGATATTGCGGAGAGTATCAAAGATGTATTCGGAAGACTTGTCAATGCGAGGCTCTCAGATGGGAAACTCAGTTTGTCTGACGAGGAAATAATAGGGAACTGCTTCATCTTTGTGAGTTTTTTGGATTAATTTTCGACCTTTTCGTTAATCTCGTTGATTGCATTATTTCAGACCTTCGCAGGACACGGTAGGAAATCCTCTTTTACATATCCTGCTGTAAATTTCTCATATGTAGAATAGAGACAACGGCAAATACACTATCTGCGGCACTGGCTCTGCTCGCTCTGAATCCTGACAAACAGGAATGGGCGTACAACTCGATAATCTCTGCCATCGGGGACAGGATTCCAGTAAGTTCACCTTCCAGCCTGGGACACGCTTTCCTATTTAAATTTTCTCTGCAGACCTTTGATGATTTTGACGCATTGACATGTGTACTTGCATGCTTTTACGAAGCTCTTAGGATGTATCGTAAGCTTTCTCGTGAACTTAAGTATCTCACCCTCATCATGATTCTTTCGAATTTGTGTCTCAGCTGCTGCGTTTATGTTGTCAAGAGTCGCAGCAAAGGATCTCACTTTGTCGATCCCGACAAGGGACACTCCGGAGCGTATTGAGCAAGTGTTCATGAAGAAGGGTACTCCGATCTATTTGGATCTTGTCGGAATGTGTACGTGTTCGAGACAAAATCCGGCTATGACCCGATATTGAATCATGGCCAGTGTATGACCCACAAACGTTCCCAGACCCGGAAACTTTCAGACCAGAACGTTGGATCAGTTCGGAAATTCGCAGAGAAGGATCTCAGCCAACACCAGCACCATCGGCAACAACACGAGACTCCTCATTTTCCGAGCCCTCTTCCTCCTCCACTCATTCATCCTGCGCAGAAAGTTCACTCGAAGGCTTCATCGGCTTCTCCATCGGCCCACGCTCCTGCCTCGGGCACAAATTCGCAAAAGTCGAAGGAGTGGCGTTTCTCACACTCCTATTACGAGACTGGAAGGTGGAAGCTGCGTTAAGTCTGAATGCTGATGGGAGGCGAGCGACGAGGCAAGAGTGGGAAGAGCGAGTGCTTAATCCGACGTTGAGGATGACTTTGGGTTTGGGTAATGTGCCGCTGAGGCTGATCAGACGGGAACGGGACACAAAAAGACGTTGAACCCAGAAGCGCAGAGATTTGTCCCTCTGTCCCGGAGAACCTTATCCTCTTCAGTTGGTGAAATTTATTTGTTTTTCCTGTACTGCATTTGGGCTCTGCTTTTTTTTTCAGGACGAAGTAATACTCGCATTTTTTCTTCCAAATTTGAGCTATTTCGGTACATTCTGTGGACTTCCAGTTCAAACTGTAATCTCAACCCCCACTACGAAATCTATTTTGACTGTTGCGTCTCCTCTTGTACTGTTATTCTTCTCGATGCATCCAAATGCGCCCAACGCAGATCACCAAGCTCGGGCCTTTCTTTCTGACTACCATGCACCCATACTACCTAGGTGCAGGATTCTTGTTGGTTTTCATATTGAATCGTATACTTGCCGTTCTTAAAAGCACACTCGGTAAGGACCATTACGTTCTTATTCACCGTTCATTCGACACTTTTACTCTCATCAGAGCCATGACAGACGTCCACCACGCGTGATCACAACGATCCAGCCCATGTCTGCCATCGGAGCGATCCTTCCCAGGACACCCTTTCATCGCGGACTGGGCTTCCCCTGGCTCCAAAGGAAGGCAAATAAGTCATCAACCATTCAATTTTGGGATATTTTCTCTTGATTCGGTTCCATTTTCTGGACGTAGTGTATAAGGACGCGAATCTAAAAACGATCGTTACCATCCTGCTTTTGTACGGCCGAGATATCCTATACACGTCTAGTCTTGCCGTATTCCATCAATGTCTTTCCTTCAACGCTCCATTCGACAGACATGGTATGGACTTACTGCAGTACGTCATTATATATAAAGAGTCCCAAATCCGATTTGACTGGGAGTTTCTTGAAAATATTGCGCGTCTTTCTCAAGATAATGGGTGACCATGTCATTACTTCTGAAGGCGAGGATTGGAAGAGACATCGACGTATTGTTGCTCCTGCATTCAATCACTCCACGTATCGGAATGTTCAGGAGACGACTGATAGTGTACGATGATATACTCGAGCAGGAAGGATGGGAGCATGCAGATGCAACTCCTCCTGCGGAGTTCAATAAGATCACACACAAGGTAAGAGCCATCAAATCCCAAACAGAGCTTTGAACTGATTATTGACTACGTTCCACCCCTCAGCTTGCAATCTTCCCGATCGCAATCGCCGGGTTTGGTAACCCTATGTCTGAGCCGCCTCGAGACGAGGATGGTCATCTCTCAGGTGTCATTAACAAGTTGAGGTCGGAACGCAGTGCCGCTGGCAGTGTGTCGTTACGTTACGACTCCAAAACAATTATGTCTCCAAAAAAGAAACACTACCAACACATTGATATTGAGCTTGTGGATATCAGAAATGTTAGAAACCAATCAATGATCGACTTGCATTCCGATAATCGGTGTTTCAGTACAACCTTTGTTCAGCTCTTGACATTCTCAAAAGAGATTGATCTGAGCAAATCGATAGACGCTGTATGCTTCAAGCAGAGGCGCTATTGTCCCAAACGTCAATCAGCTCATCAACAGCTGCCTAAGATCTGAAACCAATCTCACCACTTGCTACTGAAAGTCCATTATCTGATCGAACCAGGAACTCGCCCTTGAGACCATAGCATCCCTTGCAATTGCTGATCCACTATTTAGTGAGGTACTCAATTCACTGAATGCTCTTCACTGCATCGGAGACATCTGTCTTCGTGATGATGCGGCTATGCACCCTTTCTTATCCTGGAAGGCCTTGATTTGTGTCATCGAGAACGAAATCAACTCAGCAGGCCACGAGAGCCATATTCTGAGGCATGAGATGCTCAAAGAGGATTCAACGCTTAGAACAATCCAGGAGGCCTTCTTTCATAGGCTCCCTACATTCCGCAGATTGCATTCGCACAATAGAAATGATTGTCAATACGCAATACTGAACTCATCGTCTAGTTCTCCAGATACTGCCTACCTAGCTGTGCTTCATCCTGGATACTATTAACAAGATGCTTTCCTGCAGCTGAGTACTGTGAGATCCCAGCTATAATGCTGTATATTGACCGAACCGATCGTTTGTACAATGATACGAGCACTTCGTTGCATCACACAGTGTAGGTTTCACGCCGTACGCTCGACTGGAGCGCTGCAGCAAATGTCATCTTGACTGTACGGGCATATCGTTTATTCGCACAACTGGTGAAATCCGACCGAGCCCAGAGATGCGATGATTTAGTGTAAGTGATACCATAATCGCATACTTTCAATGCCATTGAGCTTATGCAACTTGAAATCACCATAGGTCCTTGATCGTGTCGAAATATCCGAAATTGTTCAGAAGAGAAGCTGTAATTAATTATCTGAAGTTCAGAGACCCTGGGAGTAACGTTATTGATGGGAGTCTGATGGGAGTCCTAGTTTCATGTAGATAAAGAAATCCAGCGACAGATAGAGGTACCAGATTATTTCTCCTTGGACGTAGCTGTATCCCATGCGTGTTGGATCATAAAGATGTCTTGTCTATAATCTGCGAGTTTTGTCGCATCTGCCAGGGTCGAAGTGATGGCACGTGGCACGATAATCAATTGCTATCACACCGGGCAAAGAGTTATTATAATCTAAAAGAAATTTATAATTAGCTGACAAACAAGATTTGAAATTAAATACTGCATTTAATTACGTGAAATATTTCATGTTTGTTCCTTGATAGAACTTGAAATAACAATAAGGATTTAGATTCGGATTAGGAAAACAAAGAGATTTCAAATAATGTCGTGTGAGGAACACATAAAGAAACTTGAAGTCTTAGAAAAGCAAAAATGGTTAAGTTTAGTTATTGCTGAAATTTTATGTCTTTGATAGGAAAAAATTTAAAATTCTTTTTATTATTCTGACAAAGAAAAAATAAGTTTGACTCTCAGTGGGCGCTCAGCGGGCGATCGGCGGGCGATCGGCGGGTGATCCGAGGGCGATCCGAGGGCGCTCAGCGGGCGCTCAGAGGATGCTCAGCGGGCACTCAGAGGGCGATCGGCGGGCATTAGGAAGGAAGCCACCTTCGGATCTGTAACATCGACACGGTAGCGATGCTCGAATTCGCGATCATTGATACCGAACGTTTTAATGCTCTGTCTCTCAATGAAAGTCTCATCCATGCCACCTTTGCCATAGACGAACTGTATGAGATTACCCAACGAGTTCCGAACAGTCCCGTCATAATGTACCATGGTCTTCTAGAGTCTTGACAAGCCGCCGTTGGATGTAGCAAAATCTCCGCCGTCTTGACAGCCGTGTCAATTAATCCCTCGCGACCCGCCATGGCGTGAAAGAAGAACTCTTGCGGTGTTAATCCACGCAAGTAGGAATTCTCAATGAAACCCGGCGCCTCTGGACTGAAATCATCCTTCATGAAGTGCGGTAGTGTTCGATGTCTGAAGCCGAACGGGATACACTTCCCTTCCACGGATTGCTGACCGACGCAAACAGACATCTGGGAGATGTTGATGAAGGAACCCTGGGAACCAGCGACTACCATCTGCTTGGCATTATTGTCCTCTTTGTGGTTCTCCTGAGCATATTGACCAGAGGGATCACGAGCCAAATTGAGCTCCCGTTCGACTTGACTCTCGAAGGATTCGTGGATAGTCATACCCGGAGCTGCTTTCAGGCGATCCATGGCCGCATCTTCTATGACTTTGGCAACATTCTGTTTCCGCATCTTAATCTGCTCCGTGATGTACGCCATCGTTTTTCTGTCTGCAACCGTATCGCCGATACCGATACTGAATCCATTGTGGAACAGCCAATAATTGACGATATTCTGCAGACCCGTAAAGAGCGATCGTGTAGCTTCAGGACCTTTCTCTCGGAAAACAACGTGCATCAGGCCGCCCTGGGATGCGCCAACGGTCTTCTTTCTCAACAATACCAAAGATGATCTCGCCATTCTCGATCAGTATGCCATCATCGAAGACAGGACTCCATGACTTGTTCTCGGGCGACCGGAAAATGTTGATCCCACGCGGGATTGTCATGCTAAGAATTTGCTTGCCCGTCCATAAAAAATTGGGTTTCAAAATGGTTGGTGTTGGGATCGTGCCGTCCCAATTCGGTACCCAAAGCAGTATATTCTGTACTTGTTGCCAATCAAGGGAACAACCTCGCAAGGTGAACTTGCGGATACCGCAAAGAGTATCCTGCACGATACCAATAACGGGCTTGTTCGCTTGGGGCGAAATGATCTGCCTGGGGACCCATTCTATTTGACTGAGCTCGGCCCGAGTCTCCTCACTACACGAAGATGAGAAACGGCAGCACAAGGCGGCAGTGATACGACGTACTGCATGTTCATTTCATCACCATCGAAGTCGGCATTGTACGGAGGAGTAATGGAAAGATTGAGACGAACGGTTGCATAGAATTGGTCAGAGTTCAGACATGAACATATAGGTCGACACTTGAATAGGGCATTAGTCGGATCCTGTGACACATCATAGACCTTTGTGCGTGCAATTATGGCTGTCTGTTGAAGAGGACATAACTGCGTTGATAGATAAATGAGACTAGATCAGGCGCTACTGAATGGTAGACTTACTCTCCGTTCATTAAGTGCCTTTCAAAGATCCATCCATACTGAAGAAATGCATCTGCATGCTTATTTTATTGAAGAGCTATATAGAGGATGCATGGACTGGTTAAGCATTGTATGTATGGTGAAATATCAGGATTGCCCGCTGAGCGCCCTCTGAGCACCCTCTGATCGCCCGCTGAGTGCCCTCTGAGTGCCCGCTGAGCATCCTCTGAGCGCCCGCTGAGCATCCTCTGAGCGCCCGCTGAGCATCCTCTGAGCACCCACTGAGCGCCCTCGGATCGCCCGGATCGCCCGCTGAGCGCCCACTGAGAGTCAAACTTATTTTTTCTTTGTCAGAATAATAAAAAGAATTTTAAATTTTTTCCTATCAAAGACATAAAATTTCAGCAATAACTAAACTTAACCATTTTTGCTTTTCTAAGACTTCAAGTTTCTTTATGTGTTCCTCACACGACATTATTTGAAATCTCTTTGTTTTCCTAATCCGAATCTAAATCCTTATTGTTATTTCAAGTTCTATCAAGGAACAAACATGAAATATTTCACGTAATTAAATGCAGTATTTAATTTCAAATCTTGTTTGTCAGCTAATTATAAATTTCTTTTAGATTATAATAACTCTTTGCCCGGTGTGTATACCTGACAACGAGCGGCCCGAAGGACTGAATATCAAAATCGAGAATAGGCACGGACCACGTGATACGGAACATTCCACCGTTCCGCGATTGGACTACGCACGATTCTGTGCAGGGCCGTTGGCGACTGGACGAATCACATCACATCAGCTGGTCGACGATACAATACAGCCGCCAGTTCCCCATCGTTGCTCCTAACTCTGATGGCAGGACGCTCGCCCCCCATCCTCCTTTGCCCCTCTCCTCGTTCTTGAAGCCCGAACGCTCTTTGTTCATTCATCTTTGCCCGGTGCAAATCACTTCACACATCCGTTTTTATTTTCTTTGTTGTAAAATCAAATGGCGTCGAACGCCGAATCATCGACAATGGCCCCGTTATCTGAGTCCCAATCGATGGAGGAAAGGCGGCTCCAGGCGGGTCCGTTACCTCGAAAGAGAGGAGAGATTGGTTATCGGGAAAGTATGGACAGAGGGAATGGGGAAGTGAGACGTGATGATAATTCAACACCATTACCTCCTCGCCATCCTGCAGACAGGGACCCAGAGGTGCCACCGGCAGCGGCAGATGAAAGCGAGCCATCAAGTCCGAGCGCCCCCAATGCCGTATCTCCCGCTCCGGGCTCTGCACCCATTACTTCAATAAATGCCGACGCCTCTTCAATGCACAAACCCTCCAAGGATAACTCGTTTCTGTCATGGCTCGGTCTCCGCATGGGAAAAAAATTCGGCGGCGTGACTCTAAGCACTATCTGTCGCCTAACGTTCCAGCTCTTCTTTCTTTTGGGCACCATCGCTTTATGGGTCGTCGTTTCCAAGGTGCTCGTCGTTTCTCCCAGCAACGACACTCCGGCCTCCGCAACCGGCTCCGCCGAGGCTCCTCCGAAGTCGGAGCCGGTCTTTGGCAGTTCCGCGATGATATTCCTCCATGTGTCCTTTGGCATCGTTACCCTCGTACAGCTTCTCTTTCTCGAACGTTGCATTTTCATCGTCCGCGCTCAGCGATATGCGCATGTGCATCACGGGGCTTCTCTTCCTATGCATTCGCGCAACCACGAAGGGAACGGCCCCGCGGGCGGAGTTACCGGCCTATCTATGTCCTTGGCACCGTGGAACCGGCCTCCGCTTCCTACCTACGCTGCTGCGCTTGCACAGAGTGGTGTAGGTACCGGCGATGTCGAGGACAACTTCATCGCTATTCCCCCGCCCCCTGCATATGGCAATACGCGAGGTAGCACTCTACTTCTGGCTGGATTCATGCCGAATAACATGCGGGGATCGGTAGCGCGAGCTTCTCGGATTAGTCGTCCAATTTCGCAGGAATCACGTCTAAGTCGACCAGTCAGTTACCGTAGCCATGATGAAGAATGGGAACAGCGGTGCGACGCGGAACGAGCATTGTATCTGGCTGAAACATTGGACAGGTTGGAGAATCCAGCACGTACGACGACAAACTCCACGTAAACTGCTCGCTGAGGGTGTATTTATTGAAGATTGTTTATCTATAGTTATTTGTCACCGCCAGTTTCTTTCGGACCACCTTTCTTTGCGCATGTACTTTTGAAGAGTGTTATCGAATTGCATTTGACTCAGTCTTTCTGTGGTTTCTTCACCAATTATATCTCCAAAAGGAGCTTTTCTAATGGACCGCGGTAAGGCAGCCTGAAGAAGTCTCTGAATGTCCCATAATGTACAATTCCCCAGAGAAGGCACTGTGCTCGGACTTGTTTTGCTGCAACTACCATTCACCAGACCTTGAAAGAACCCTCCATTGGTATGTTCTTGCGATAGTTTGCGACACGCTCCCTTGGAAAGATAGATCATCCCCGGCGGAGTTGAGCACTCAGAGTTCCACAAGCAACGAGACCAAAGCGCGGCATGAGAGTCCAAATGCAAGCACAAGTACTCCCAAATAGTCAGAGAACTGTTTACCAATGTTAACAGCCGGAGAAAACGCGCTCGCCCTTGGCCTAGTGGGCTTGGGGTATTCGGCTTCGAAGTAGCATGTAGTGTGGCGAGTGGCAAGGACGACGCGACTTCACAAGGAGCGCGCGTAGCGGAGCTTGAAATTTCAAGCTCCGTAATAATTGTGCGCCAGTGGGTTATTGATATTCGCAGGCCATTAATGTAGAGAGAACCTCGGCCATTGCTGCTTCAATCCGTATCGCTTTCCCGTCATAACATCGATCAGAATTTTGTAGAGTGGATATTAATCACGATTATCCCTCAATTTTTACACACGCTCGTAGTATTACTGATCAGTGATAAGCGTCAATTTGCAAGAGAATATCTAGATTTACGTGGACACAAATTCACTTCATTAAATTTTGCTAGGAAAGTTAGTCCTTTCGAGATTTAATATAAAACCTTCGGGATATTTAAAGGAAATAGATCAAGCACTTGTCGGCAAGGTTTTGGATCTAGGACCTCGGAAACTTTAAATAATAGCAGCAATTGATCATTGAGAAACCTTCGGAGACAGAACAGTTGTCATGGCAATGATAAATAGACACACTCACATTTACTTATCGTGTTCTCGGTTTCACTAGCGAAGCCTCAGAGATAGACACATCAAGCAGTTATCTTGATCGTCTGCAAACTCCGAGCTAAATAACAGAAGATTGATGAACAGAGAAATGGGGAGTGTTCACGAAATAGAAAACAACGTTTTAGGATACGGTATGAGCGAGCTCGTTCCATCAGGACTTCGTCACTGTGCGAGACCGCGAAGACCTTGATGGCTTCCTCTCCGTCCCAGTCGCAGGGTCATAGGCACCTTCTTGAGCCTTCGACCCCCTCGATCTTGTCCTACTACTCGACATCCCTGCATTGATCCCCATATCCTTCCTGGGTTCCTGTGCCGTCTCCTCCTCATCTTCTCGGGCTTGCCAAGTTGCATATTTAAACTTTCTCCTGCACGCACGGCTTCCCGATTCCTGATATTCCGCCCGTGTCACACAGACGTTGGCAAGTCCTGGTTGGCGCGCAAATTCAGCCCCAGCCAGATAAGCAGCTATGATTGGACTGCGAGTCAACGCATTCTTAGCTCTCCCCAAGGCACAGAGTTCGCGTGCACCTACTTGGATGATTCATATATGCGGACTTCATGTTCAGCAGGCGCCAGACTTCGCAATTCAGTCATCCTGATCATGCATAATCATTTCGTGAAAACTTCAGATGGAGCTTAGATCCAGAAGCACCTACAGTCTATTCCGGAACCCAGGTAGTCTCGCATTCCCGCCGATAATGCCGATGTTCGCCCAGAACAACCCTTGCACGTCCTCAGGCAACGATGATATCGCGTCTGCGATCATATGGGATAGGCCAGCTTGGAGTAGTCCTGACAGAACATGAATTATTTGGATTGGATGCCCTACTATTCAAAGAAGCTCAAACCAATATCACTGGGCCTGAACAGAAGCTCCCCCACAGCGAACCGCTCGGTGTTCATCCGCAGCACATCGTCTTCTCCTGTCAAAACATCTTCTTGGGTTTTTACCCTCCCCGGACGGTTCTCCGAGTATCTCGGCAATATGTATTCCTGTACGATCTTCGACGATTCGAAGCTGCAAAGCGGGAAGATCGTGAGCCCACGCAGCAACATCTGTGACGCCGCCTACCGACTCAGTTCCATGTCTTCCTTGTAATTTGTGGACACGTAGCAACAACGCTCCTTTACATCATTCGTGATGTACGTCTCGCCCATCAGGTCATACTGTCGGAACGAGAGCAACTCCTTCAGGTAGTTCGTCAGAAGTTTCCCTCCAACGTCCAATCTATGCATCCGCATCTGTTAGCCCGGTTGTGTTGAAAAATCCCGACCCAGTCCACAGCACAGACCAGACTCGCCTTCGGACACTCTTCCAGAGAACCTTCCCGCTCATCAACGGCACAACATGTGTGAAGCTATATCCAGAGTCGACGATCAGCATGCATTCGGGAGCGCCATGATATCCTTCGCTACCAAACAGAGCCCCGTATGGCTGCAGAGACGCGGCTGAGCGAATCTCACCATCAATTACAGGCTACATCCGCAGTGAATCATATTACTCACGTGCACAACGGTAGCAAGACTGGAAATCGTACTCCTCGAACACAAACTGGTCATACTGGTCCTGGATGTTTGGCAGGTTGAAGTATGGCTCAGTGATAATTAGTGACGTCTCGCTTGTGTTGACCTAACAAAACTCAGTGACAATACGACTCTTGCAGAATCATTTCACGTCGTACCTTCACTCCATCTTTTGCGTAGAATAGTCCGTCCCAAATAGCCTTTTGGGCATCCCAGTCTGTCAAGTATCCCTGTATCCAATGGCGTCAAAGTCCGGTCATTTCGGCCATCAGCGCGAACACGCACCCGTTCAAAAGGGAGGCGGAAATGCAGGGAAGAGAAATCTCTGCATCGATCGAACTCGTGCCCGAAGAACGTTTTCTTTTCTCCTTTTGTCTGCCGAACGATGGCGTTCGTCACAATTCTGATACCGGAATGAGCGATGCAGTCTTCAGAATATTGCGTTCTTAACACTTGCCTCGCATCTGCTGGCAATGGCTCCTCGTGACCACCTGGCGCGACAATACCGATCTTGATAGTTGATGCTCCATTGTCAAGCACGAGGACTGGTGTCGGCTGCATTCTCGGTGCTCACCAAAGCATGTTGGCGGTTCCAGTCAGGGTCACAGCTGAGTTCTAACCGAGGCGCGTTCACGCGTCTGAGTCACGCTTTCTTCCGACCGTCATGTGCGCCGGGTCTCACAAAAATCATGCATTAATTCCTAAATTATTCCTTAGACCTTGACCAGATTGGAGGACTACTTGTCTAGGTAATACTCTAGTATTAGTGGTGTTACTGCGGTCATGTATCAAACTGTTCTGCTCTGAAGGCGTCAGTTACTCAGATTCGGCAGCAGAATACATTTATGCATCCGCCATCTCTGGATAACCGCCTGACAGGGGCATCTAACATCTTTGCTCAGCTGCAACATGTGCGTTGGTTTCTGGTCCCTGGATCATACGGACTATGCCCTGTGCGCGGAAGAACATATCCATCATATTTATATTCATAATCTCCCTTAGTCCTCCCTTCACAGAATATTGTGTTCCGATCCCGACGAATATCTCTCACGGCCGACGTCTACTGCACACTTCCACTGCTTTGGGCCCGAGCTAGATTTGGATGTCAACTCTGGCTGCGACCTCAAGGTAGGCGGATCCTAGTCCGGCAGTAACCGTGTGAGCCGTGTCGCCCTGGTGTTGGTATCAGTACACAACAATTTGAAGTCTGTCTTGCCCTGTTGTTGATTAGGTTATACAAACGAACATCTCTGATGCAGAGGGTACCCTGTACAAGGAGTCCATGGGACTTCTCGTCTTCTCGTTCCTAGTCCCGGTGGCACCCAACGCTAACCACTTCGTCGACCTGCTCGAGAGGAAGCGTTCGACAGATTATGCAGGATTCAACCTTCTCCTGCTAACGCCGATGAGCGGAGGCGAGTCAGGTGCATGCCTACTTGCCTATGGTGCATCGCTGATCGCAAATTCCGGAAGTCACGGTGCGATCATCAAGCGAGACCCCCTTCCAGTCAGAAGAGCGCCGTGCAGGGACCATCCCGAATGGCGTGGATAGCCCCGACGGACGGACATTCGGTGAAGAAGGGCGTAGCCAGCTTGACAGAGGCCCCCACATGCAGACAATGCAAACGAGCGGAAGCTGTCTGAGGATAAGCTTGTTGAGCACTTATTCGGGATTCTCTCGTAAGGGACAATCACGAAGGTTCAAGTCGTTGTTCACTTTGCTTCATGGTCGATGGCAATGTGAGCCGCCCCCCATCGACCCGTCTTCCGCCACGCGACTCGATCCAGACACCTCCATTGCTCCCGCGCAACGGCATTTCTTCAAATGCCGGGCGGGGTGGAGGTACGAAATATACGGCACGCGGCTTTCGACGGTCTTGTGTTAGTCAGGCGAAATGATCGTGTTATGCTTAATGAGAGGGATGTACGGAAGGTCAGTGGGGAGGGGGACGGCTGTCCGTGGTGATCCATGGGAGGCTCGTATCTTTCGCTGCACGGTAAACATCCAGAAAGAGAGTGAAGACGATCCCCCAAGGGGAAGAACCTGGACTAGCACGGACTTTTTTTCTCTCTTGGTAAAGTAGCACAGCCATTGTTCAGGAGACACCTGAGGATTATCCGCAACGATGGTTGAAAGCCCCAGAAAATTTGTGGCGTAAAGAAGGGCAGAGATTGGGACTGCGTAATATTTGGTATTCTGACAGCAAGACAAATCCATGAAACTTACCATTTCGGTTCGTTCGGTGTGTCCAATGGCTTAGTGTTAAGTTTAAGGAAAGCTCCGTTAAGGCATTTGGTAAGTGAGAAGGGCGCTAGTATCACAATGCTGCTGGTGGAAGTCAATATAATGCCGTAAAAGCCTTTCCGAATCCTCCTGCGTGATGGTTTCTGATAAGACCAGGGGACAGATCTTGTTTCGACATTGTCATACTCCGTTTGATGAGTTGCACGTAATTTCGGTTACTTACTGCTGAGTCTATCGGGAACAACTCGAGATTATCTGGCCTGTCGATGTAGGGTGTCCTTCATAGTGCGAAGGCAAAGTCCGAGATGAGAAGCTTTAGACATAAAAGCAAAAACAATACAGTGTCTGAATGAATAGATGCTGGCAAGCTGGTCCGGCTCGCCTAACAGAGTCTGATCGATCTTCCCAGATTCTCGCGTTCACATTGAGTTGCGTAGAGAAGACCCAGAAGGACTCCTAGAACGAATATTAAACTAGCCACTTGTTCTATTTCCTAACAGCCTTCTCTGGAAAAACTGGCGCGAATACAACTTGGCGCGCCCCCCGGACGCGAGGCACAAGAAGTGAGAGAAAAAATACCTTTGTACAAAGAAGGATTCAAACCGACTTTACACGCAGTTCCTTCCGGCGTCGCCTCAGATAACGCCTTACACTCGGTATACCAAACTACAACGAAAATCAAATCATGTCAATGTCCTATGTATTGTAACAGCCAACTTGCCTTCGTCACCGGATAAAGAATGAAAAGAACTGCGCCAATGACCCACGCAATTTTAACATGTCTCGGGAAGGGCTCGGAAAACTGGTTCTTGCTCCATTTTCTGATCACCACTATCTCGGTCACGACTGTAGCAAGAAGCAGCCAGACGTGAGAACCCATCCGCTTGACTCTCCTATTGAACTTCAGTTGATATCAGTTGACACTATTACATCTGATAATATTTCTTACCTGGAGTCCCCTGTATACTGATACAGCTCCCTGACCGCTGGGAGTCCACATATGAAAATGCCCGCAAGCCTTGAGATGACAATTGGATGGCTTGGTTCCATCCAAAGCAAGGTCTAAGCAAGGTTTAAGCCGAATCCCCAAATCAATAGTATGTGCACATGCCTTGAGATAAAAAGGGTTTAGTTCTGCAGCAAGGAAAACTGCTAACAGCAGGACGACAGTGACGTAAGAATGAAACGAGGCTGTTCCCTCCCATTTGAAGGCAGTGAAGTCATGAGGCGAAAACTGCGTAATGACGCGTTTTGTCTTTGAACGGAAACCACGACTCTGTCGAAGGCTTCGCCATTCATAATGCTAACACAAGAGGAAGACGCGAGGATCAGGTGTGAAAGTTTGACAAACGGGAATCTACAAAAGCTTACTTTCACTTCAAAATATTGGCAAGTTTTCATGCCTATTTTAGACCCGAGTGTCAGATGAAATACAGATGTGGGGAACAAACGAGTTTACCCAGGTATGTCCCGACCCAGTTGCACAAGAGGACATCTAGAACCCACTGGTAGTGCTGATAAGCGCGAGGCCCATGTTTATATGCAGCAACTCACATGATCCCACCAGCACTAAATGAGAATCAGAAGATTTGGAGAATGAAACCAATATCTCAAGCTCACCTCTGCGAAATTGGGAAGCTGATGTTGGAGACTATACTCGGCAAGCTCAAAAGCAATGCTCAGGATCTAATCTAGAAAGTCAATCGAACGTATAAACCGGGTGAAACTGAGAATACCCAGCAGAACCAGTAGTCTCTAAGGATAAGAGCTTTCCCGAACCAACCTAAAGCATGAGCAAGGCAAAAGATATCAATTGCGCCCTAAATAATTGACTAAATATGGAAAACCCGAACTCGAAGATAAGAAGAGGCATACCAGAATGTTGCTTATTGTGAAGTCGCAATTGTCCGCGTAACCTTTTTCTGGTAATGGGACACCAAGATTAGGATCAATATGTTTCAGCATCTGCCGCGCGGTGCCTAGGTCTTGAAAAAGCAGGAACACTAGTGCAAGCTCATAAAGTAAATTTACTCCTAGAACGATGCGCCAGAATGCAGGGTGAGGTCGGACAAACGGACCGTCCCGAAATTGCAATGTCGAAAAGAGCAAAAAGAAAGAGACAGCCGCATAAACGCCTCTGTGACAGGCATCAATTACGTCTGGATAGTACGAGAATCTGGCAAAATACCTACAACCGACGCTTATCTTTCCCTTCCGCCAATAGATCCTCGGTTGTCGCAACATAGGCCATCAAAGCCATTCCAACTGCCAGAGCAGACAGAGTTAACGGATGATAGAAAAATCTGACCCTTCAAATGAGATACTATAGTGCATTTAAGTGTCGTGGTGCTTACTCGACACTAGTATCATGTCTCTCCGCGAAAGGCTCTATTTTCGTGTAAGGTTCGTTACGATCAGCCTATTGCAAAATTAAAAATTAAAGTCAAGAGGTTTCATGGTGTCGAGCTAAACAGTCACTGATCACGCACATCATACCCTTTACAGAAGTTCAGGCAAACTCGTCTTAAAACAATATATCACAGACTTACAACGAACTGGGGCACCATTTAAGCCAGGGTTAGGCTCGGTTTCCGGAGGTGACAAGAAGCCAGAATCTGAATCTTCAATCGGCGACGTGGCAGGCAAGTCTCCCTCATCTCTGTTCGATACAGCTTGCTCTGCAGACATCTCGGGCCTCGAGCTTCACGATGATATCGTAGTGGTCGTGGTTCAAAAGAAAGAATGGTTAAAAACACATGTTGTAATTGTCCACAACAGTGGTTGTAGCCACTTCGACGTCGAGAGTGATGACGTATGTAATGCACGTGGTACGCGGACCCTAGAACTTCCAATCCTAGTTGATTAGCATGCAGATCTTCACTCCACGCAGACCAAAAAGTAAATATATATATATACTTTATTATATACTTTTCCGAGTTCTTGACGTCCTGCGTAATTTACCGACTCTGCTTGCTCTGACATTAAAGGGAACAACAGGAATGTTTTGAAGGTCTCTTGCCTCTCACGAGCACTGCTTTCGACGAATGCCTTGTCGACAAGAAAATAATCGTAATCTCCGAGTCTCAACCGGTCCAAGGATGTCGGAATTTTCTTGATATTATGGGCGTGCGTTTATCCTATATGAAGCGGGTCCTTCGGGCTGATTGTCGGAGCAAGTCTAAAAGTCTGAAACGATAGCGCAGATAGTCAGGATCTAAAAGTCATCTCCAACGTAGCGAACCAGTTGTGATCGTCCTCAGAGTTATCTGGTGCGCTCTGTCTCCGCCTCCCTGAAAATCATCGTGACGTCAACATTAATTATCCAACCATAGCGCAAAACCTTCAAAAATGCTACGAAAGTCTTGATTCTATCGCCACTGACTTAGACGACCGGTAATTACTCTTAAGGTAACCCCAGTGTATAGCAGATTCGAAAGCATCAAAGTGTAATCCTTGATATCAGATGGGAATACTCATCCAAAAATCCAGCTCAACAAACGTACAAAGAAAGAGCATATGACAGATTGAGATTGGCTAAGTTAAAGAGTTGGGAGTCCGTAGGCGCATGTGAGTGATCGCTTGCGTCCTTGCAGGCCGGTGCGGACTGACCACGAGATACCTTATCATAGGGTGTATTGGAAGCAGGCGAATCCGGCCAAGAACTTTTCGGCACCCTTCGCTCGAAAGAGAAAAAAGCACGGAAGTATTATTGGTCGAACGAAGGAAGACATTCACAGCTTGGGTACTGTACGCACTAGAAAGACCCCCGGAAGGACACGAGGACAATTCGAACAGTGTGAGAATGGTTGTAACTTCTCCGATAAAAACCAATTCTCTCGCATTTTTATTGGTTGTCGGCTACCGAGAAGGCGAGTTTTTGAGCTTTGAGGGACCCGAGCGCATCAACACAACTAAAGTTTTGCTCAGATGACTCCGCCACCAACGGAGACTTACCTGGCGAGATCAAATTACTGGTACCAAGTTATCCCCGTCGAACCACATGAACTCCCCTATCCAGAGGTCCTATCGTGTAGCGAATACTTCTTCATTTTGCCATCTTCGGTTAGAGTCCGCAGGGTGTGAAAAGAACTTTTGAGTCTAGGTCAAGGCACTTGCGTGAGGCTTGCCTGCCAAAAGCCTAAAAGCTACCCGTTTACTAGAGAAAAACATCCCACAGATTCCAAATAAAGATTAGTAGTGTGAATAAATTTCGGATGAGGACAGCGAATGTCCCGTCCTGTGAAGGCGTGGGAAACATTGCGACATTTAGATATCCTGCCTTACGCTTCACTTCTTTCTCTTCTCCCCCCTTGGCGATAACTGTACCTTGGGCAAACATAGCGAGGAACAGAGAAAAGGATGAAAAACAAAGTAAGCTGTCCTTCCCAGAATATCATTAGCGGACAGTAACTCGGACGTTGCGGCTGACCGAATTCAAATTCCGGTCTCCAGTCCGCCGGCCTCGTCTTCGCAATTTGATCCCACAGAATCTCGGTCCGTTCGGCAGCCTAGTGAACTCGCAGTTCAACCTCGGCAGTGAGTGATGATCCTCAAAAGAGGAGCTCAGAAACGGAGGAGTTTATGTTTACGATGTGCCTCCTGACACCCCCTAAAAATCTGCTTTTAAAGTACTTCGGGATTCTTGACTTCCTCCTGAGAACCGTAGGATTTCCCTTTTCCCCCAAGCGAATGTCCCTGCATCATCCGATTGTATCACGACGGCGGGTACACCGAGGATTCGGATAGTTATTGCAAGCATTGCCTTACGCGATTGGAGTCTGGAGGCACTACCAGCATGATGGCTCTCCACGTTCGTACACGCTTTTAGCGTACCTTTCATATCATCCAGTTCGCCCTATTCCTCGTCACTTCTCCGCGGAAGCATGGCAATGGCAATGGAACGACTTCTCTGGCCGTTCCCTTTGTGGATTGCCAATTCACCGCCGCCCATCATTCTCATCGCGGCCGTTTATTCCGTTCTAAGCATTCAAAGAGCGGCGAACTCGATGATATGGTCCTCGACGCCCGGTTAAGATTCGTGGAAGCTGAGCCTTTGAACTGGGCCAACGTGTCTGACCACGCGGCATTCCAAGGCACCGTTATCTTACATCGTCCCGCTGCTGTTTCTGGCCCGCGACCTGCGGCAAGCAATTGCATTGCCTGATTGTATTCGTTTCTGGCGCCCAAGTGACGAAATCAGTCGGTGTGTTCTTCTGGCTGCAAGAATAGCTTGAAAGGATAAGGAGCTCATAGGTCTCTTTTATTGGATCTATCGGTTTTCAGCAAATCCCTTTCGGGTACGGGGTCGTCCGATTAGCTTTGTTGAACTTCAAGAAGGATCAGAACGTCAGGAAGGGTGCCAGACTTCATATCGATGTGTATTACATATCTCCCAATGGACCAAGGCGGAGGACACCACGCTGCGTTGTCCTTGGAAATTAGGGGTTAACATCTCTAATGACCATGCAGCGCGATTTTTTTGAGGTATGAACCGTCTTAGGTGTCCTTTGCCTGTGCTTACTGATCAATCCCTCGAGAAGTAACAATGTGCTTCGGACGCGGCCCGATCGAGACACTTTATTCCTACTCTATTCATGTACTCGCAGAACTCTCTCCGCTCGACCCTCCAGGCCGACTTCCAGCTTTTCTTCCGATCACGATGTGGCGTCTTCATATTGCGGCCCATCTCGGAACCATCGCCTTCCCATATATATGTACATGCGTAGGAGGCAAGAGTCTTGCATTTTCGGTATGCGGGGACCTGAAGCAATCCCTACAACCCCTTTTTGATATGTTCGGCTGCGTTCTGTTGTTCGGTGCGCCATGTCTGATCGTGCGCGAGTTCGTCTTTTCTGATATGCTGAGCCGAAGGTCTTCGTCTGCACGGATAAGCCTACGCTTTTAGTTTACGACCAGTGCATTTGGGCTACTGACTACCAAGAACTGGATACAAGGTTACTAAGGCGAATCTATTTTCCGTACTCTCTCTGACAGCATATGATGATGGCGCTTGATTATGCTTCTGTTTCTCCTGGCTTCAAATTGTTCGGCAGATTCCTTATGATACTGAGGAAGAAACTACGCGTGGTCATAACCAGCCCTGAAATGGATAAGTTACTGACTGCCTCCGTTTTGGAGGCGGAAGATGAGCTGCTCAACGAGCTGGTTCACTTTTCTGTCTGATTGTATTATCGGCTCCTATTACTATGTGTCTTGGCATTCTTGCATCTTTGCATGTCTGGACCTAGAAGGATTGCGTCCATTCCGAATCTTTCCTGCCTGAGAATGTCTACCCACGCGTCACGGCCGCAACGCACCATCAGCTGAGAAGCCTCCTGATCGATATTGATCACCAAATCTTACTCAATTGGATTCACCACCAAAATCCTCCTCGTAATTCCTGTATGCGTTGTATATAGGTAAAGCTCTTGTCCGGAAAGGCTTGGCTTCAATTTCAGTTCAGTCTTCTGGATCCTGATGGAATATAACTCGCTGCGCTTGACCACCGCGGGGATTGGTCGATATACATTATTGAACAGGATGAAACGCGTGATTTACTAACTTTTGGTCTTGTAGTAGTCATGAACTCGGTGCGAAGCTTCCTTTCTCTTCGTCTGGATCCTCGCTACGTGTTCGAGCCTATCGTCTTTTAATTTTGCTTTAATTTCTCTCTTCATGACATGACTTCGCACTTCTTCACGGATGGAATATACTTGCGGAAGGGTAATTAGTTTCCCCTTCAAGCCTTCCGTGATACACAAGGAAACTACTTTAATAAAAGGGAAAAGGAAGCGGCGCTTTCCATATTATAATGATGCTGTGCCTTCGTCATACGTTACACGAGGGAAGAACGACTGCTAGCCCCAGCGGCTCATCATCTGGATTACCTGTTATTGGTTCTCTGAGCCGAGAGAACCGAACGGTAAGTTGAGCATTACTGAATAGCATCAGCGGGCCATCTACTTTGCTTCTCATATCATGATGGGGCTCGATCCATCTGAGCTTCTGCATAATTGACATAAAACGATGCCGTGAGTTTCACTGGAAGTCATCGGTAGTTGAGTACGAGTTACGGTATCGACGGGTCGAGTGACTTATGGAGGGTGAAAAGCCACCGTTTTGTTTGCGATGCCGCCCGCCGTCGAACAAGTGATATCGGGAGGAAGAGACTTCTATTATGGAATAGCAAGATTCCGTTTTATTTTTATTTTATTTAGTAATAAAATAAGTTGGACCTCTGGCACTGCCGGGAAAACCCTACGTACGTACGTACGTGTCCCGAAAAGGCAAAAGGGCGAATCAGCAAGTTAGCGATCCTCCAGTTACTTACTGGGTAGGCCTTCCGATCTCGTCCTAGCCGACTGTTTCGCTCTTCTATTCCTCTTCCAAGCAGGCCCTCCCTTTCTGCCCGACCATCGCAGACTGGCTTGGAAAAAGGGATCGTTTATTTCCGATAGCCGAACGATCTAGGCGTACCCGGCTCCTCCGGATGGCTTCGCTGCCCGGCGAGTCCGTAGCATTGGGGTACGCGCATAATGAACAAACGGGTCTGCGATAAACAACATCGATGTATGAGAGCGTCTTGAACTGAATGTTTCTGTCCAGTCGTCATAGGGCCGGACGGCTGATGCTACCACGTGTGGTTACAAATATGATTTGATAGTCCTGTCTGTTTTTTTCACATCTATGATCTCGATCTTCATGTAAGTGAGAGTTGTTACAAGAAATGCCTAATTTTAATTTAATTCATAATTTCCCGTGTGCACAGGTGGGAAGGAAGAAAGAGATCGAGTTGCGACATCCGGAAACGCTTCAGGTATCAGACGATAACAAAGAGATCTTCTCAGCCCAGGCATCCGCCCCATATTTGGTCTTCATACAAATCCAAGAGATGCACGTAAGCATAAACTCTTGTTGATACGGACGTTTATTTTTAATCTCCCGTTCTTCGTTATAAACGCCTCGTTTCAGCACTTCCGTGCCTTCGATACCAGTCTTCACTGCCGCATCCACTACTGCGCGTCTGACCTTCCTCTGTGATAAACGATACCATGTTCGCCGCTGATTCTCAACCACATGTCATAAAGGGCGACTTACTCGACATTGACTTTACTATGGACATGGACCACCGCAAGCGTCGTAGGAATAGGACGACTCAGTCTTGTCTTAACTGCCATACTTCTAAGCGCAAGGTATGCATTAGCAAGGCCTTACTGTTCATCCGAGTTAACGATCCCCATCTTCAGTGTGATCGTAAAAGGTTGGTCGCATGGTAATGAAGACCGTCGGACCAAAAATACTGACAAAATGGATGTGAATATCAGGCCTTGCCAGAGATGTATTCAGCTTGGACTTGTTCGTGTCTACCCAAACTACTTTCACGTAAGAATCTCATAAGAAACTCTAGACAGGCCTGTGCGTTTATGAGGTGGATGATCCTGCCTTAAGGTTCGTCATTCTGTGATTACCGACAAGACACGGTATTTTTACCTTTCACTAGAGACGATCCGGACCTTGATGAAACGACTCGTCTGCGAAACCGTATTGCAGAACTGGAAAGCCTTGTTCGTGAGTTACGTGGTATGTTTAATTGTCCACTCTCGGCGATATTCGGTGTCCTTACTTTGCTATCTTTCGTTAATAGGCAAACCACACCCTCGGTGGGCGGATCCGAACTACTACGATGGCGACGCAAGCGACAAATGGCATACGCGATCCCAGAAACGCGGAAATGCAGCGGCAGCCGTAGCTCTAGCTAAGCAGCGCCGCCCACAGTCTCCCCATTTAGCGACGCCTATTATCAAAACGGAACCTGTGGCAGATGTGCAACATGCACATTGTTATTACCGTCTCTCGCCATCGCCTCCCCCTTCTGCTACAAGCACGACATATTCTATGAATATCGGGCAGATGCAGTCAAACCAATATGGAACTAACGCGTATCAAACCACATGCGCGAATGGCACCAACGGGGCGGCGGGATACTCTCCCGGAACATACTCTCCCTCTTCGTCTTCTTCAAGTGGATTGAATGGTATGACATTTGTATAGTCTGCATGAGACCAGAGATGAATGTTCTGATATAGGCCATTCTCCAAACGGCATATATTCATACGAAGACTCTTGTGCATGCGTTTCCGATCCAGCAGCGAATCACTCATTTGTGGCTCTGGCCCGACAGCTTGAAGGAATGACAAGTTACCTTCAACAACTCCCTGGTCACTCTCAGACGAGATGCTCTATCTACCGGCATATTCAAAACCTCAAAGGCAGTCTTCAGTGCGTTTGACACCTGCGGTATTTCTTCCACTGATAAATCTGACACGGTGCCTTTCTAGTGGCGACAGTTCATCCGAGCCGACATTAGCCACGTCCTACACAAGTTACGACGGTCATACATCGGAGGCTCTTCGCTCGCCAGTGGAAACTGATTTGATGACGCCTTTAACGACCATCTCAACATCTGTTCCAATGTCTGGACCTCCTACGCCCCACTCAATGCACATGCTACAATGGGGTACGGACAACAATGCACACCATAACGGACATGTAAGCGCCTATTTCACAAATGC
Organism: Sanghuangporus weigelae; assembly: GCA_033182465.1. NCBI lineage: Eukaryota > Fungi > Basidiomycota > Agaricomycetes > Hymenochaetales > Hymenochaetaceae > Sanghuangporus > Sanghuangporus weigelae. The sequence goes on from CP137326.1 coordinate 1,858,834, forward strand.
GGATGTATACGCAAAGGGCGTCGGTGCATATGACGTCGTGTCCTGAAGGCGAGTTTCTCGTACCCTCGTAAATTTTCCTGCGCTCGGAACTGCTACCGTCTTCCCGGAGGCACAAACATTTTCATATACCGCAGCTCAGTTTGCTGCCGTGTGCTAGCGATATATAGTCGCCTCGGACCTTCTTGGCCCCTCCACCCATGATGTCTTTACGTTTTCAATGTCTCCGAGCTGATGTGTCCTTCGCCCGACATGCCTCTCATATGCTATCCGCATCGTGCCTCTGACGAGTTGTATGTACAAAATCTCAGGCTCGGCATGCGAAATTTTCGAGCCTTTCATGTCCTGTCAACACAGCATTTATACCCTTACGTTTTGGACTGCATTAATCTTTGATGATCGGTTTCAATCTTCTCCATGACTTCTCACCAATGATAATCTAACGAATGCAATTCAATCCTGCGTCTGCTGGCGCCTGCTTAACTTTGCATTTTGAAATACATTGATATTTCCATTAGCGTGATAGTTGCGCCTTTGTATAAGAATCATTCTGTTCCACATGCGGGCCAAAATTCCTATGCGATATAGACTTCATCATCTGCGGTTAAACCTGTTTGTAACCCTGAGTGTAGGGGCGCCGACTAAAGAAACCTAAAGCTTCTACGCCACTAATTCAACGTTATTCCTGAGATGCCCAACTCAAACCTTTCTTAGATTATCAATCTGAAAGCGAAAGACGCGAGCCTGCCGAGGATCTCCACGGACTACATTGCCCTCACTGTCCAGCTTCCAAAAATCCCTCTCAATAAACAAAGCCCGGCCATCCCGCCTTACCAGCAAGACCGTTGAAACTCGCGTGCCGTAGATGTTGTTCCTACCATCTGGCTCGGCATCGGGAGATAAACTACCTGACATATGTAGCGGCGGAATCTCGATCGAGTTGCGCAACTGAAAGCGATTTGATGGAGGCGGGTCAGATTGCCATCTGCCATGAAGAAAAGTGAACGATGAGTAGAATCTTCATGAGTGTCCCTTACGAGAGAATCCCGAACAAGTGCTCAACGAGCTCATCCTCGGACAGCTTCTGCTCGTTTGCATTGTTTACATGTAGAAGCTCTCTCAAGCTGGCTACGCTCTTCTTCACCTTCGGCCATGTCCGTCCGTCAGCGCTATCCACACCATTCGAGATAGCCCCTGCACGGCGCTCTTCTGGAAGGAGGACCCGTTCGACGATTGCGCCATGGCCTCCGGAGTTCGTGATCAGCGACGCCTCATAAGCAAGCGAACCTGCTCCTGACTCGCCTCCGCTCGTCGGCGTTAGCAGGAGAAGGTTGAACCCGGCGTAGTCTGTCGAGCCCTCTCTCTCAAGCAGACCTACAAAGTGGTTGGCGTCGGGTGCCTCCGGGAGTAGGAACGAGGAGACGAGATGGCCCCTGGACTCTTTGTAGAGGGTGCCCTCTGCCTCAGAGATGTTTGTCCTGCAAGTATCTTGTCAGTAACAGAGCAAAACAGACTTGAAACTACTGTGCACTAACAGAAGGGCGATACGACCGGCACGGTTGACACCGAACCAGGATCCGCCTGCCTTGAGGTCACGACCAGATAGGACAAAGTTGCCATTCAAATCTGGCTCGGGCCCAAAGCAATGGAAGTGTGCATTAGACGTCGGACGTGAGAGAAATTCGTCGCGATTGGAGCACAATATTCTGTAGACGTACGAAAAGCAAGGGATAAGCTAAGCCGAATTATATGATGGAAATTCTTCCGCGTACAGAGCATAATCTGGATGATTCAGGGACCAGAAACCAATGCACATGTCCGTGTCGTGAAAGGATGTTAGATGCCCCTATCAGAGACACGTTATTAGCGGCTATCCAGAGATGGCGGATGCACAAATATAGTCTGCTGCCGTATTTGAACAGGTAACCGACGCCTTCAGAGCAGTACAGTTTGATGCACAGCGGTAGAAATGCCAATAGAATACCACCTAGACGAGCGTACTACGATCTGGTCAAAGGCCAAGAAATAATCCAGGAATTGATGTATTTTTGAGACCCGGCGCACATGACGGTCGGAATATAAGAGCGTGACTCGGACGCGTGGATGCGCCTCGGTTAGAACTCAGCCGTGACTGAACTCTGACTGGAACCGTCAACATGCTTTGGTGAGCTTCTGATAATGCAACCGACACCGGTCGTCGTGCTCGACACCATCAAGGCTGGCAATGTCGTGCCAGGTGGCCAGGAGGAACCATTGGCGGAAGCAAGGCTGAAGGCTGCAACACTCATTCCGGTCTCAGAATTATGATGAACGCCGTCGTTCGGCAAACGAAAGGAGAAAAGAAAAATATTCATCGGGAATGAGTTCGACCAATGCAGAAATTTCTCTTCTTTGCACTTCCGTCTCCCGTCTGAAAGGATGTTTGCGTTGATGTCCGAAATGATCGATATTTCGCGTTATTGGATGCGGGGTTACTTCTGGATACTTGTCAGACAAAGACTATTTGGGATGAATTGTTCCATGTAAAAGATGGACTGAGAGTATGATACGCAATAATACTGCAGTGTCACATTGTTCGTGAGAACACGATCAGGTCAACACGAGTGATACTTCGCTGCTCATCACCGAGCCATACTTCAATCTGCTAAACATCCAGGACCGGTACGATCAGTTTGTGTTTAAGGAGTATGGCTTCCATTCATGCTACCGATGGCGACGTGAGTGATATACTTTGCCGCGGAAGAAGTTTGTGACTGATGGTGGTATTGATGCAGCCGCCTCTCTGCTACCATACGGGTCTCTGTTCAGCAGCGAAGCATCGGGGCACTCCCGAACGCAAGATGATCGTCGACTCCGGATATAGCTTCACACATGTTGTGCCGTTGATGAGCGGGAAGGTTCTTTGGCAGAGTGCCCGAAGGCGGGTTTGGTCTGCGCCTGGGATGAGGTCCAGACCTTCCAAATCAGCCCAGCTAACTGATGCAGACGAACATTAGATTGAATGCTGGGGGGGCAAGCTTCTGATGAACTTCCTGAAGGAGCTGCTCTCGTTCCGACAATATGACCTGATGGGCGAGACGTACATCACGAATGATGTGAAGGAGCGCCGTTGCTACGTGTCCACAAATTTCGGGAAGACGTGGAACTGAGTCGGTGAGCAGTGTCATTGATTGTTGCCGCGTGCGCTCACGATCTTCCCGCTCTTCTACTCTTCCGCTTCCTTCTACTCTTCCGCTTCATCGTTCGGACAGATCCAATCCGTCAAAGATCGTACAGGAATATATATTCCCGAGGTACTCGGAGAACCGTCCGGGGAGGTTAAAGACCCAAGAGGATGTTTTGATAGGAGAAGACGATGTGCTGCGGATGAACACCGAGCGGTTCGCCGTGGGGGGGGGGGGGGCTTCAATTCAGGCCCAGTGATGTTGGTTTGTGCTTCCTCGAATAGTAGGGTGTCTAATTCAAATAACTCGTGTTTCTGTCAGGACCGGACAAGCCATACAGTCGCAGACGTGATATCATCGCTACCTGAGGACATGCAGGAGCTGTTCTGGACGAACGTCGGCTTCATCGGCGGGAATGTGAGACTACCTGGGTTTCGGAATAGACTGTAGGTGCTTCTGGATCTAAGCTCCATCTGAAGTTTTCACGAAATGATATGCATGATCAGGATGACTGAATTGCGAAGTCTGGCACCTGCTGAACATGAAGTCCGCATATATGAATCATCCAAGGAGGTGCATGCGAACTCTGTGCCTCGGGGAGAGCTAACATTGTGTTGATTCGCAGTCCCATCATAGCTGCTTATCTGGCCAGGGCTGAATCTGTGCTCCAACCAGAGTTTGCCAACGTCTGCGTGACACGGGCAGAATACCAGGAAGCGGGAAGCCATACATACAGAAGGAAGTTTAAATACGCAACTTGGCAAGTTCGAGAAGTTGGGGAGAGGACGCCACAGGGGCCCGGGAAGGATACGGGGAACAATGCAGGGTTGGCGAGAAGCAGAACTCGATCAAGAGAGTCGAAGACTCAAGGGGATGTTGGCGACTCCAGAGCGGAGAGGAAGCTGTCGAGGTCTTCACGGTCTCGCGCGGCCAACAACAAAGCGTAAATGCGTGTAAAGAGTGCCGAGTAGCATTCTTCTGAGTGCTTCGATCGTATTATTTAGACTCTACTTCGTTATTCGGGATGTCTTCATGATAACCATCTTGTTATTTCGGTCTGTCCATGCGGGCGCATTCGATTAGGTGAGGCTTACGTTCTTACTTCTAACCTTCTTAGAGGTGAACTTACTCGGTATGAAAGCTTGGTTCTATGAATGCTAGCTACTTTATTAACGTGGTATTTGAAGTGAAAATGGGTGCAGAATATAGCTCGATGCTTCTTAATATGGAATAAAGCAAAAGGATAGTCATCCGGAGCCGAAAACTGCTCGATGAAGGATGGGATATAGGTAGATACCGGCTTGCGCGAGAGTAATATCCAAAAGATGTCACAGCACACCGCAATCAATTGATACTGCGGTGTCCTTGGCTGGACTCATCGAGACCAGAGACCAGGCGGCGGGGTTGAAGTCCGAGGCGGGGATCCAAACATCGTCTCCCCAGAGCAGTGCGATGCGGTACGTCCGGCTTTGTTCCAGTCCCTATGGCTTGACCCTCCAAAATGCAATGTTCGCTGGAGATCGCTTGGATGCGTGCGTGCGAGTTTCGGTCGCGAGATACTGACTTTCGTGATCGACTGCGAGAGTGAAGCGGTGAAAACCTCGCGAAGATTCGGACGGCTTCGTTGAGGGCAATGCGACTCCGATCGCTCGAGACAGCGGTGTAAAGGCAATAAAAGCTCTATGCCATCGGACTCGTAAGGATGTTTCTCGTCGTCCGCCTCTGAGTTCTTTACAGAAGAACCATCGTTAGGCTGTGTTGATGCTTGAAATTCACGCTGATGTTGTTTCCGTCGAGATCCCATCTTTCGCACAAATTCGACGATATGCTCAAGACAAAATAGGAGAAAAATGACCGTAGTGGTTATGACGCCTGTGATTCAGTTCATATGGTGAGTACGAGATCAACGGAGATGGTGAAAAAGGATAAGGATAACCTAACGCAATGACATCTATCTTACAAAACGGTATTTTGTCTGAAACTGGTACGCATGGCCCTCGGGTTGTCATTAGATCTCAAGTGGCGTTCGGGGAACTGGTGGGGGGGGGGGGGGAATGAGAGAAGTACAGTATGAAGAACATATTGCCCAGAATATTCTGATTTCTGGACATGATATCGGGCGGCTAGCAGGTCGAGGTCTGAAACTGAATTCGTTAAACGACTGCTAGAGCAAGCGAGCTCGTCAACAGCACAATATTAATCCGGGTCTTAAGACAAGTGGAAATAGGTCGTCTGAATCCAGGCTGGTTCAGATGAGAAACCATAGATTACTCTCAACCTGAAAGGTAACATTGCCAGTATCCTCGTCTTTAACTACTTCGGCCTCGCAAAGGGGAACCTTTACGAGGTGCCATGCATCTCGCACACGGCTGAGCACATAACAAATCCATTTCATTTAGATCACTGCGTTCCTACTCTATCCAGAGACGCTTGATTTGACGTACGTAACTGATCAGGGAAGCTGACAAATCTGAGATTACGTTTGCATGATCGGAATCAGTACATTCTGCCTTCAACCACCATGATTCGTCCATGGTATCTTCAATGTCCTTGCAATACTGGTTTCCTGGCTAAACATGATATATACGAGGGAACCTAGCACTTACTCTCTGGATGCTGCTTCAAGGCTCATCTCTGCTGTCTCCGAAGCTTTTAAGCTCCATGTGCGAACAGAAGAAGAAAACCGATCAAGAGAAAGAAATGCCTTCCCAGTCTCTTTGGGCGCTACGCTTATGGCTCATCTATCTTTGTTATCACCGCATTCCTTCCCACAAGATAATAGAACTCCCTCCTTTCGGGGCCTCGTGTTTACTGTGGAGAACATCTTTATAAGCAAGAAGGGGAACATAAATTGGCGCAGCACTGACTGGGGCTTTGAGGCGTACGACAAGCATCTCCATTTCAGCATCGTCCTCAGGGATGGCAAACGGACAATTTGACCCATACTTACCTCAAGCGTCGGGATATGCCATTATTCTTGGTGGTGGTTCTGCATTTGCCATTCTGATGCTGATTCTCAGTTGGCTCCAGTCGAAATTTACCCAGATGTCTCCATTCGAAAGTGCGTGTGAAAAATTAGATCCAACAGTTTGTCGTTATGACATCAACGTTATCATCCAGACGAGGAGTTCTCCAGCGCGAGCAGGAACGTGAAGCCAGGTCTGGTTTGCTCTGGTATCGTCAGTCATGGTTCTTAAAGCTTGATGTATTTCTGGGTAAGAACTGATGGGTATGTTAAGGTGTCTGCATGGACATGGAGTGCCACGCTCATGGTTTCTTCTCTCATTGCGTTCCAGTTTGGTGTCGCTGGAGGATGGTGGTTCGTCCCCTTTCTATTCTGGTGTATTGATGCTCACGTCAAGCCGAAGGTATGGAGTATGCGGAACGTGAGCAGCAGTTTTTAAGCTGCGGTCCGGATTCCGCTAATAGGTGGATACAGAGCATCTATCATTCTTTTTTCAGTCATCGCCTCAAAGGTGAAGGAAAATGCTAATGGGGCAAGAACGTTTCTTGAGATCGTTAGAGCTCGGTATGGAACACTGGCACACATTCTGTTCCTAGTACGCAAAACTTTTCCTGTTCTGTTGGACGGAGATCCTGATATAACAAGTTCTATGCCGTCTTTACATCTCTTATCGTCTCAGCAATTCTCCTACTGGGAGGAAGCGTTTCAATCTCCGCTCTTACTGGAATGGATATTAGAGCTGCGATCATGCTCCTTCCTGTTGGCGTGGTTGCATTTGTCATCGTTGGAGGCCTCCGAAGTACGTTTATCTCGGATTACACGCATACTACGATTGTATTTGTCATAATCTGGCTGTTCCTTTACACGGTAAGTCGTTGCGTATGTCCTGAAGCATATATTTCAAGCCAGCTCTCTGTTAGGCGTGCGGATCTTCGAAGCTCATCGGTTCTCCATCCGCACTTCATGCACTGCTCGTCGAAGCTGCTAAGATCGATCCGGCGGAAGGTAATCATGAGGGATCCTACCTGACGTTTCGTTCCAAGTCTGGGTTTATATGTTCGTATGACTCGCCGCTTTCAATCCATCCTGAGACTCTAATGTTTGTCAATAGTCGGAGCTACCACAGTCCCGCTCGGATTCGCACAAGTCGTCCTTGATCAATCATACTGGCAGCGCGCGATTGCGTCAAAGCCCAGTGGGACCACGCTCGCATATACGCTCGGAGGTCTAAGCTGGTTCAGCATTCCTCTGACGTTCGGTACGACGATGGGTCTCTCCGCGCGTGCTCTTCAGAACAATCCGGTATTTCCGACGTACCCTTCGCCACTCAGCTTGAAGCAACAGGATGCTGGTTTGGTCGCTCCTGCAGCGGCAGTGGCTCTTCTTGGACGGTCAGGCGCGATTGCGATGCTCATAATTACTTACACGGCGGTAACGTCTGCATGCTCGGCGCAGCTGATCAGCGTGTCGTCTATCTTCACGTACGATATATACCGCGTCAGTTCGACGATCATAAGCTTCTGAATACACCCTTGTTGACTTTAATATCCAGACTTACTGGAGACCCAAGGCGAAGCCTAAGGAGCTTCTCCGAGTGGCACATTTGTGTGTTGCTCTTTGGGGCACATGGATATCCCTATGGTGCATTATATTGAATGCAGGGAAGGTCGATATGAACTTCATGTTCTGTAAGCTCATGTTCCTTGTCTTCTCTTATGCAATCTCTCTTACCTCGCTGATGTACTCATCATTCATATTCACGTCCCGAAGACTTCAGCGGTGCAATCGCCGGCTCGCCCGTCGTACCTATCATCTTGACGGTCGTATGGTCAAAGCTCTCCAAACCGGCTCTTCTCATAGGATGTATGACAGGGACGGTGCTGGGAATAATGACGTGGTTCATAACGTGTCGGTATTTCTACGGAGAGATCAACATCCAGACGCTCGTTGCGAAGTACTCGGCCCTTGCTGGGAGCCTTGCGAGCTTAGGATCGGGTGCTATCATTTCGGTCGGGTTGTCTTTGATCAAGCCAGATAATTATAACTTTAGAGGCACACGTTCAAGTGAGTCTTGAATCGCCTGTCATACGATGGAACGTGTAGCTCACGACTGGATTCCAGTCATGATGATCCAGAAAATCCATCACGAGCACGACATACTGCCAACCAGTCAAGTTATCAGCGTCTCCGTCGACGAGGAAAAGAAAGAGGAAGAAGAGATGAACGAGAACCTGCCATCGCCTTCTTCGTCTCCATCCGTTCAGCCAGATCAACCCGGAAGCGAGACCGAACTCGAACTTCCGAATCCAGCAGACGTGAAACGCGCATTCTGGATCTCGACGACGCTCATCGCCATCATCGCAGTCCTGATCCCGATCCCACTGGGGATAAGCACGTACGTATTCTCGCCTGCGTTCTTCACTGCGTGGATGATCATGGCTATGGTGCGTATTCTACCTCTTCATTCACTCGTCTTTTTCCCCCGACTCGTGTGAGTTGTTCCTGAGTTGGGCTGATGATGATGATGCGGCGTTCTGTTCTACTGTAGATATGGTCGTTCCTCGCTGGATTCTGTTGCATCATCCTCCCGGTCTGGGAAAGCCGAGCCGCTTTGCGAAGGATGTTCGTCGGGGTTGTGGCCATGGTGAAGCGGAAATAAGTTTCGGATCAGGCTCTCAGCGGGGAGGAGAACCTCGTTAGAGAGTCATTAACCAGCAGGAAATGTATTTTGTACTGTATTATATAGAACTTTTTTTGATCTTGTAGAAAGAAATAAAGATTGCGCTTCCTCTATTTCTAAAACGATATACAGTACGTGTACAACAATATGCATATTACGAAAAAATTAAGATTCTAGGATGAGATGCGAAGTCTGGAATACAACAAGATCGCGTGAATGTATACTATATCATCAAAGCATGTAAGTGCAAAAGTAAAAACACAAGTACAGCTGTCCGAAAGCCAGAGATTCAAAAATACTATATGTTGCTGGATAGAATCCACTGCGCGTCTCTACACTCCACCACCGCTCTTCTCAACAGGGATAGCCATCCGTTCTCTTCTCCTCTTCCCATTCTTACTCTTCTTCCCATTTGGCTCCGAACTGGATGGCCGGAATAATATCTCCCTCAGGCCCTCGCAGATCTCGAGGAACTCGTTGAACTCGAATTCTTGATGTTCAGTGAGGCCGGAGAGGGAGAGGACGTAGTATATGTCTTCTTGTCGTATTGGTACTTGAGGTTGGGAGGCGCTTGAGGGTTTCTGCGAAGGTGATGACGAGGTGATCGTGCTAGTGCTTGACGTGTTTGCGAATGTGGGAAGGGAACGGAGTGTTGGAAGGAGAGTAGGTTTGGGGAGACGGAGGTCAGTGAGAGACGAAGATTCTGAGGATGACTGGGAATACGAGGGTGATGCATGAGAGATGAAGGCTTCTCGGAGGTCGTTTATCTCATCTTGGGAGAAATGCGATTGCGTCCGATCAACGGATGGAAGAGAAGTAGTACCCGGCAAATTCGTTCGCGTACTCCAACCGAATCGCGAAACCAGCCCATCCCATAAACCACCACTCAGGGTGAGCTTCAGCACGTCGGTACTCCGCACTTCCACCTCCGCGTCGCTCAATCCCATACTCCTCAGAAACTCTACCGTCTTCTTCACTTCTTCCTTTCGTCTTTTCCTATCCCAGCCTAGTTCATCTCCCATAACGTTTATGACGCTCGGAAGGGAATCAAGCGCGGCGCGGGAGTTGAGGAACGCCAGACGCGTGCGTCGAGCGAGGACGTCCGTAGCCGTTTGTGCATATTCGTGCCGGACTGCGTAGAGAACTTCCGCGAGGATGTATGGATACCGTGGGTCCAAGCGACTCGTCAAGTCTTCCTCTACGAGTATAGGCTTGGAATCCGGAGAGGGCGAAGGAGACTGCTGCAGTTCGATGAGCGAACATACAGTCCAAGCTCTATCTCCATAGTTCTCCGCAAGCTGCTGTGCAACGTCCGCGTCGATTCCATATCGTTGAACAAGCCCAATAAACATATTCTTCGACCATCCTTCAGAACCTATGAGTTGAACGCTCTCCGTGATGCATCCGTTCTTCGCTCTTTCCTCTAGTCCGAAAGCCTTGACGGCCGCATCGACTGTCTCCTCGGCCATCTTTCGGTAGGTCGTCCACTTCCCACCCGCGATGGTGAGTAGTCCAGAAGGAGAAACGTGCACGATGTGATTCCGAACTAGCCCTTCTGTTCGCGCGGCGTTCGGATTCCGCACGAGCGGTCGAATTCCCGACCAAGCTGATAAGACGTCCCCTCTCCGGACTTTGATATCCGGCGAGAGGTAGTGCCTCACCTCGTCCAACACCCAATCAATATCTTCTTCTCTAGGTTTCGGCTCGTATTCGATAGCGCTCGGACTATCGGTTGTACCGGCAATCGTACTTCCTTGCCAGGGCAAGAAGAATATAACACGTCCATCGGATGTGGCAGGGTCGAGTAGTCCCATGTTTCGCGGGGCGTAGTAGCTGGGGAGTGTGATATGTACGCCTGCCGCAGGCTGGACGATGGGTTGGTGGGATGGGTTGTCCAGCGTTAATATAGAGTCGGAGAAAGGTCCAGTTGCATTGACGATACCCCGCGCTCGTATAGGCCATGATTCTCCCGTAAGAGTATCTCGGACAACTGCACCCTTCAATTTCCCTGTGTCTGGATCCTTGTCGAGCTGTGTGACCTCGACATGGTTCGCGACAGTCGCGCCGTGTCGTACAGCAGTCATGATAAGTGCCATGTTCATTCGCGAATCGTTATGCTGTCCATCATAATACACGATCGCTCCAACGAGTCCTTCGTGTTTGAGCATCGGGAACGCCTCTAAAGCCTTTCCCTTACTCATCATATAAGAAGATTCCATGTTCTCCTTCCCGGCGAGGACGTCGTATAACTTACAACCCGCCCAATAATACGGGACTTGCCAATATTTGTAAACCGGTAGCATGATGGGTAACATGTGTGATAGGTAAGGCGCCGTCTGGAGAAAGATACGTCGTTCATGAAGGGCTTCTTTCACGAGCTTGTACTGCTCATAGTCAAGTTCCATGACTGCCTTCTGAAGGTAGCGTACACCACCATGGACCAGCTTTGTTGACTTGGACGAGGTACCTGTGCATTGGATGAGCTATACTTTGATTATACAGTCGTAGCTGCGAGTTACCAGAGCTGAAGTCATCCCGCTCGACGAGCGCAACCTTCAGTCCGCGAGTTGCAGCATCGACCGCCACACCAGCGCCTGTCGCTCCTCCACCAACAATAAGCAGATCAAACTGCTGCTCCGGAGTATTTGAAGATCTCTTCAATCTATCTAGCATCTCCTTGCGAGTTGGAGGTGTCCATAACGGTGGTGGTCGCCGACTTTGTTGATTCCGAGTCGTCGAGGGCGGGTAAGACGGACCTGAGTTCAGATAGATGTACCCGCCTACTGCGGACGTCGCCGCTGCCGCCGCCACCCATACATAAGCAAACGCCCGTCGCGATGCGATCCTGCTGAGCGGGGCCATCCAGAGATGGCGAGGAGATGGCGGTCAGGAACTATATTTATACTATATATTATTTCCCCGCAAGACGCGCTCGCGGCCCGCCGGTCCGCTTATATGTGTGATCCACCCCGGAAAATAGCGTAAAAAAATGGATTTCGAAACGAAAGGTCGGTATTTACTGTTAAGCCATATGTAGTTACTATGTGCGTTACTTGCTTACAGACCATGTAACGATGGTACAAGTCGAGAGGTTGCTTCCGCGAAACTCGAAATCACAAGGTTCGAGCCGTTGATCCGAGCGGATCAAATGCACCGAACGTTTCATGATGTCAATCCCGACCGAGATTAACAAACGTGCGATGATGAACACATCGGTAAGATCTATTCGATAATCACCCATGCATGCATGGATCAGGACTGAGGATTACTGTTTGACGAGGCATCAACCATCGCTCCTCATCAGTACTCTCATATAGTCTTCAACAGCCTCTACAACACCATGTCTGGAGCGTCAAGCATCAGCATCAGCATCAGCTGATTCATTTCCATTTCAAATGAGCGATACATACGTTGACCGCAGATGCGCAGCGATACAGTCCGGATGAGCCCAAGCGAACCACCTCTGCCCGGGGAATGCATTCGTGCAAATAGGGCAGAGGCGGGCGGGGCCCTTCTCAAGTATCCGGCGCGTCGTTCGCTCTGGCCCGCCTTCTTCCTCGGACTTGATTCTCTCGGCGAGCGGGATCGATTCGTCGATGTTGTGGCTGTCAATGAGAGTCATTTCGACCCTCGGATTCTCGCGTCTACGTGGAGGAATGTAAGTGCGACGTTATATAACATATTAACTGATGTCTGAATCGTGGATGCTCACAGGAGGTACTCCAAGCGGCGATACTGCCTCGTTTCTGCCTCGAAATGAATGACCTGTCAAATAAAAATTAGGCTAGACTCCTTCATTGCATAAATGCAAATAAGATGCGCACGAGCTCTTTCCAACTCATCGCTACAACCGGTTTTCTGTCACAGCGCTTACAAACGAAGGACAACCCGAGCTTTTCCATCTCCGGCATAGTCGTCCTCTCGGGAAAACCAAGCGCACGAAGGAGGAACGACGCAATCTCGATAACGTCGTGCTGGAGGCTAATCGATTTGAATGCCGATTCCTGTGCAGTCAACTGCCGCCGGGCCGCTTCGAATTCGACGAAAGTGCTGATAGGTTCGTAGCCGATGCGCCTACGATGGACCGGCGCGATGAACGAAGTAGCGTGCGCGAGGACGTCCATGTCCGTTCTCCCACCCGGCTGGGTCGAGAACAACCGAGGCAGGCCCGCCCATCGTCGCGCCGTGATAAGCGAGAAAGCCATTTCGAACCTGTACCGCCTCTCAAACGCACGGATCTTGTCTGGGAGTAGACATTCGATCTGAGACTTCCACTGCTCCCCCGTGATCGAGTCGCCGATTTTCGTGCTTGCGACGAGCGTCCTCGCTTCGGATCCCTGCTCCTGTAGGTCCGCGAGGACCATAAGCGGTCGTTCGCCATGCTCCGCCTCCCAGGTCTTACAGAATCGCAGGTAGTGTGATTGAACATCCAACCACAAATATGCACGTTTTCCGTCTTCCTCCTGCTGTCGTCTTTCCGCAAGGATCTTGTTGAGCCGAGGCCAAATGTTTTTCCATGCTAAAACCGGGAAAAGGGGGAGGGGGACGATAAAAGAATTGTAGACGCGAACAGAAAAGAATAAATCCGAGCTTACTTTGGAAAGTCAGCTCGCGAGGCTGCTCGGTTAATTTGGTCCAATCGGCCATGCGATGCTCATGTCTGGTTTCATGTGAAGTGTAACCCATTTCTCCCAGCCGTCGAAAGATACTAATAAAATACAAGCGGCGGCAGCGTCAGAAGGCTTTAAAGCACATAACAACACGATGTAAAAACAACCTCCTATGTCTCAAGTAAAATCTTAGGTTATCTTTAGGAGATTTGTAATGACCCAATGATCCAAGCCATCGTTGGATATCTCGAGCGTGCTGAGCAAAGGAAGTCAGCGATTAAAGAACGTGTCGAAGAATTGTAACGACTCGCCTTGCAGATATTAACCACGACTTCTTTCCGTTGCTGAACGAATTGCTTTCGTTCCTCGGAGTCGGGAGGCAGCGAACAATATTCGCGAACGATGTCTTGGAAGTCAGGCGAGAAGAACGTTACACTCGCGAATAGTGCACCTGGAGTATTCTTTCTCTCCTTATCATTTATTTTGTATGCTGAGTCCAAATGATCGGACGCGATTAATGGCTACATGCAAATATAAAAGCTAGATCTTGCTCACCTCCCTGAAAATAACAAAGAGTGAAGATCGTAGGGTCGTTCTTAGGCATGTCAGGCAAAGTCTTAACCAGCTTGTCTCCTTGAATGAGACTGCATAGCGTGTGCGTGAGGGATGAATCACATCATAGTAAAGGAGATGAGAAACCTACTTCAACGAAGAGCAGCCGGAGCACAATCTGACTCGAAGCCCATAATCCACTTTACGAACACGAGGGGATCCGCAGCCCTGTACATAAGCACGCTCTTAACTCTCACTTCCAATAACCGTACCGGAATGTATTTGACGAACCTGGCAGAAATGATCGAATACAAGGCTGGTGAATTGCACTTCGTTCATATCGGGCGGACATCCCGGGGCACCGGCTTCTTCATAGGCTCTACGCCAGATCGGGCGGAAGTTCTTCGATAGCATCGTGTTGTGAACCTTTCGCGTCAGACGGGAGAGAGAAAGGAGGTCCAGTATACTCAGGTAGTCAGCAGCCTATAGGTTCAAACTAAAAGTCAGAAAGCAATAAAATATGATACGAGGCCGCAGACACTTTCCTCGCTGAACACTTCAAGCGGGAGTCGGAGCAGTCCATCCGAGCCAGCCTTCAGGATACGCGGCTTGGTAGAAGAAGCAGGCTTCCTGGCTTTTTGAATCCCACCACGCGAGGATTTCTTCTTCTTCGTCTTCGTCTTCGTCTTTGCCGCTTTAGACCTTTCGCCTGGTACAATTCTGTCTAGCCGGCTAAGCCTTTTATCTATAAATAAATAGAGGTTGATCGTCAGCACTGCGGTTGGAAAATGCTGCGAAGGACGAGATAGACCTTGGTGGACATTATCGATAGGAACTCGCTGTGTTTCTTCGCTACTCGACATTCTAGAATGAAGGCTCAGGCTCAAGTTGTCTCAGTTGTAGAGAGAGACAATATATAGCATCACGTGCGTCTTTTGAAGCTGACTTCCATACCATATATACGTCTCTCCTGCCCTTGTGTGTCTCTTTGGAACCGGATAAAGTCCATCAAAAGTGTATTTCTGGAATTACATTCTAGCGCAAAGCAAAGAATACAAAGTAAAAACATGATGAGATAAAACGAAAGGAGGCAGGATAAAAATCTTCCTTACAAAGAGAGAAATAAATACGGAAAAAGCTCATGCAGCCAACCGATCTGACTCTCGTTCGCGCTCCATTCTCCGTCGTTTGCGCTCCTGCTCCTCGAGAATGAGGCGCTCGGCTGCAGTCATAGGCGCCTCGCGTTTCTTGCCGTTCGTCTTTTCAGAATCCTTGTCCTTGTCCTTCTTATTGTCGGACTTGGATGCCATTGCCGTCTTGAAGACGTTTGGTCGTTTGAGTGGGTTGGCGGCGGGTGCTTTGAGCGAGTTGAGTTTGAAACCCGTAGAGACGGCTGGAGTTGCGGTAGGGGCGGAAGTAGTGTTGGGAGGGGAGTTTGGCGAGGAAGTAGAAGTAGCAGAAGGTTTGCGGCTGATCGACAGTACGACCTTCTCGTTCTCGTCCTTCTTCAAGCCTTCCTCAACGGCAGGTTTCGCATCTTCGCCGCTCTCAGCTCCGCTCGATGATCCTCCTTCTCGCTCCTTCTCATTCTTCTCCCGCTCCGCCCTCTCGATCTGCTCCGTGATCAACATGCGCTCGCGCTGCTCGTCGCCCATCGCCTGCCGTTCCTTCTTCAGACTCGCTTCCTGCTTCGCCAGAGCCTTGGGCGAGCTATCGATCCACGCGATGAACCACCCCTTCTCCGTCTCGTCCACGCGGCAGATACCCGACCGACCGAGGTGCTTGACGAATTCGGAGAGTGTCACCCAGCGCGTGGCGTTCATGTGCGTGTGTTGTTTGTCTTGAATGAACTCCTGATACACGCGGTTGGCCTGTACGCGCTTCGTGCCAAACCTATACACAAATTCACCAGTCAGTCCTCCGACATCAAACGAACAAACGAAAAATCAAAATCCTCACCGCCTCGAAAGCAGCTGCACGAAATCATGCTGGAACTCCATCGAGTAGCTATTAATATGCGAGCTCGCATTCTCGCCGACAGCGAGCATCTGGCGGAGGTGCGACTCGGACTGGGAGTGACATTTGAATCCGTTCTCGTCTCTGCACTGTTTCTGGCAGACTTGGCAGTACCATCGCAGACGCTGGAGTCCCTTGGACTTCATCTTGTTCGCGAGGTACTTGGGCGTTCCGACTGCAAGGCGCTATTGTGAGTGCATGGTCAGCGGTATAGGCGAGACGAGCGTACCTGCTGCGCGCGGCATCTTGGAATTGTTTTGAGACTGTTGAAGACGGTGTACGAGGAGATGGTCGTCGTCGACGAAGACACTGGATTGGATAATGCAATGCTGACATAAGTTCATCATGTGACGACCACGCGCGTGCCGATTAGGGCTGCGTCTGAGGTCACCGTGGTTGACAACAGCGACGACGACGACGTGTTGGTGAACAACGAACGACACAGTCTTCTCAGCTTCTCATCCAGCGTTCGTGCGGTCTTCAGACAGTGAAGTCGAAGATGTCCGGCGACTCCAGCTCTCCACCGCCAAAGCCCAAACCAGGTTCCCTGCGCGACCGCATCGCAGCCTTCGAGAAAAAGCCCGAGCAAAACGCGCCCGCCCCACCCGCTCCTCGCCCCAAACCAGGACACGTCCAGTGGAAGCCGCGTCGTTCCTCTCCGCCTCCGTCCGCTGGCGACGCTTCTGCTTCTGCTGCTGTTGGCGGCGGCGGCGGTAGCGGCGAGGGCTCTGATCAGACGCACGGGGGAGATGCGAAGGAGAGCATCTCCTCTGGAGGGATGAGCCTCAAGGAGCGGATGGCTGCGCTGCAGGGACGAGGCGCGTTCGCTGCGCCGTCTCCGCCCGCTCCCGCCCCTAAACCGGTGAGCGAGAGGAAGTGGAAGCCCCCTCCTGCACCTGTGCCCGTATCTCCTTCGGACAATGAAGGCGAGGCGGAGCAGCACGAGCCTGCTGTCTCAGCCGTACCCGAACCGTCCGAAACGGCTGAAGGAGAAAAGACCGAGGAAACGCATCAAGAAGGCGAAAGTGCTACTGAAGCGACTGATGCCCCGGAGGAGGAGGAGAGGAAACGTCGTGCGGCCATCGCTGCGCGCATGGCGCGTCTCGGTGGTGCGCGGATCGGCATGGGTCCGCCTGTGTTTGCACCGAAGCCGCGCGCACCGCGTAAGCCCCGCTCTTGTCATCCCCATTCCTTGATACATATTGATATATAAATATAATATTCGTGGACAGCTAAGGAATCGCCACCCCCGCCTCCGCCCGCAGAGAGCGCGGAGGAAGCTGCGGCGTCTGCATCAGATACTCCCGATGCTGCTGGTGCGAAAACATTGTATAGTATCTGAATGCATCGTAGCTAACTACGGGAAAAAAAAATCCTAAAGTATCACCGACAGACCCATCCCTTCTCTCTCCAGACTTTAGTTCTGGTGCATCAGGCCGAAGCATGCCCATCCCGACCGGTCCACGACGTGCTGCCCCACCGCGGCGCCGTCCTCCCAAGTCACCAGGCGCCGCTTCCGGCGAGCTCCCTCCCGTACCTTCCGAGGGAGAAGGAGAATCAGAAGGCACTGCCGCGCCTTCAGAGAAGAAACCTGGCGAGGAGGGTGTCGCTTCTCCCGGAGGGGAAGAAGAAGAAGCGCCGGAGGAGGAGACGGAGGAGGAAGCTGCTGCGCGGAGGAAGCGGATCGCTGATCGGATCGCCAAGTCTGGGGGGATCAATCCGTTCGCTGGTCCGAGGCCTGTCGAGGTCGAGGTCGACGAGGAAGAGCATGGACGGGATGAGGAGAAAGCCGTCGCTGAGACGACTGAGATACCTTCCAAGCCAGAAACCTCGGTGGAGCAAGTTAAAGAAGCAGAGGCGGAGGCAGAGGCGGAAGCACCGCCGAGGAGCCCGTCCGAACCAGACGAAGAGCCAGAGCCAGAGACGGAGACGGAGGCAGAAGAGAACGCGCCACCCCTTCCTCCCAAGCTCACCAGCTCACAGGCGGACGAAGCAAGCACAGAATCAGCTAAGAAAAGCCCTCCCGTCGGTCTACCGACGAAGGAGGACGAGTCTGCAATCCCTAGGCCTGTCGTTGACCTATCTCAACCGTCCCAGGTGTCTTCGACGTTGGACGAAGAGCGAGAGAAGCACTCGGAGGTAGAGGAGAAGCATAGCATCGACATCACGGAAGCTGCAGCTGAGTACCGGGATGTGCGCTCTGTCGAGGATAGGAATGATGAAGGGCGGGCACGCGAGGAAGGACAGTCAGTAGTGAAAAGCGCGAGGAATAATTGAGATTAGCTGTAAATTGTATATTATTTGATTTGATTAGCCTCGACGCGTGTTGAGTAATCGGGTGCCATGAGGCGGGACTCGAGCCAACTGAGCGTGCGACATCCTGCTCAGCTCTCACCGTCCACGACGACGACGAGGACGAGGAGGAGGACGCGGCACTCACTCGTAAAGATCTATTCTGCTGAGCTGGTTCAAACGACGTGAAATAACCTTGCTTCATCGGAATGGCCAAGAAGAAGAACAACAACAGAATAAAAGCCTCGAAACGCGATGGGAAGGAGATGGAGAAAGTCGACGACGACGACGACGACGACTCGGCTGAACTCACCGCATCGCCTCCACCGCCCCCGCCCCCGCCGCCCCCGGCTCCTCCGCTCCCGACGTCACCGACGTTCAAGGCCAGCCCGCGCGTCGTCCGCAGGCAGTCCACGTCCGCTGCGTCTCCTCCTGCCAGTGCACGTGCTGACAGTGGGCATGCGAGGAGCGCGACCGATCCGTCGTCTTCGACTCCCGACCTCGCTCTCTTCTCGAATCAGAGTACATCGAAGGCGTCTACCGCGCTCCCGACGCTCATTGCGCAAGCGGCGCTCAAGAGGAGTAACACCATCAACTCCTTCGCGCCGCGTCGTTCTCCCTCTCCCTCTTCCTCTCCGACGCGCTGGGGTGGAGATGGTGACGACGGCGTCCGAACTAATGGTAACAATAGCGCGAGACGGACGAGCTCCCCACCCCCAGCGATCAAGCCCAAGCCCGCTTCCTTAACTCTCAGCAACACGACTGCTCAGAAAAAGATGGTCGCGCATGAGCGCTCTGCGAGCGCCTTGCTCAGGGCTGCGCTCGTCCAGGGCGCCGCTGCGGCCGCGGCCGTTCAGTCCGGGGGCTCCAACTTCAATCCCAATTCCAGCTCTAACGCTGGAGGATCTGGCTCAAAATCTGGTTTAGCTACTACTGGGACCGGTTCAGGCTCTGGGACTGGAAATGGGATTCCGAACGGCAAGAAACCATCGATCGATCGACCGGAGCCAGAACGCAGAGGCTCGGTCGCGCAGCTAGCGCGCTCGCTCGAGTCGACGCTGCAGTTCTCCGCTCCTCCCTCCCCCGGAACCCCGCCTGCGCTGTTCAAACGAAGCTCGGTTGCGTCGAACAAGTCTCTCATGTCTCTCAAGTCTGTTAGGTCTGTGCGGAATGCGAATGGGGATGGAGGGGATCTTGCTGAGAGGGACGAAGATGCAGAAGAGGGAGGGAGGGAGGGAGATGAAGAGGCGGAGAGGGACGAAAGGGAAGAAGGGAGGGAGAGGATGTCCCTACCCCCACCTGCGAATTTCAAAGCCGTCGTTGCGTCGCTGGTAGCGAAGGGAGTCAAAGCCTACGCATCATTGCCCGCACCCACAGACTCACGACCTGCGAAGAAGTCTGCTGCTGCTGCTGTATCGACGGCTCCGGCACCATCACCCCCGCCGACCCCGCCGCTCAGCCCTCCGAGCACAGGGAGGACAGAGACAGACATGTTCACCGCGCCCGAGTCGCCTCCTTTCTCGCCTCCTCCGCCTACGCCTCCTCCTCCTCCCTCTCTTCGGGATCGGGCGTCGCGTGCGAGCTCGCCCCCGCCCCCGCGTCCGTCGAAGGCGTCCAAGCCGAAGTTCGTCGTGCAGAGAAGGGAGGCGGAAGGGGAGAAGTTGGAGGTGGTGGTTCCCTCGTCTCCGGCAAGGGAGGAAAGACCTGTGGAGGATTCCGCTTCCGCTGCAGCGGCAGCGGCTCTTGGTGAAAACGATGATGATGATATCGATGAAGCGGAGAAGGCACAACCCCCTGCTTCAGCTCCCGATCCGGTATCTGTCCCTGCATCGACAAGCACGAAGAGGCTCTCCGTCCCGCCTTCCCGTCCACCTCCGCCTCCCCCACCTCCAGCAGAAGAATCCGAAGCTGGGGACGAAGCAGGCGAGGAAGCTGCGGAGAACAAAAATGGCGAAGAAATCCCCCCAACCCTGAATCCGAAGGACGCAGAGTCATCTGAGGGTGCTACTCCCAACGAGCAGGAAGCTCCTACTCCCGCACCGAAACCTACCCCTGCTTCTCCATCCCCTCCCCCGAAATCGGCGAAGAGGTATTCTATCCCGCCCCCGCCTCGTCCGCCTCCACCCCTACCTGTAGAAGTTGACGAAGAGATTGCTGAAGAAGCCGAGGAGGGTGGAGAAGGAGAGGGAGAGGGAGAAGAGACGCCTGTGAAGCTTTCGAAGCCTCAGCGCCCCGTTCCCGAGCTGCCGCCTCCGACGCCCGGTCCCGGTCTCACACAGAGCGAGGGCGATGAGGAAGATGGAGCTGTACTAGGCCGCATCGTCGTACAAGAACCGGACGGGATAGCGGACGAGCTGGAGCTGGCTGGGATCGTTGACGAGCATGGCCAGGTGCAGCTACGGCTTGAAGGAGGGGAGAGGGAGTACGATTCTGCGCAGGACTCATCCGACGATGAGAGGTATGAGAGTTATAAGAGTGCGCTTTCGAGGAATGGATGTACGTGTTCAGTTTTTCCTTCCTTTTCATTGTTCATCTTCGTTTATTCATGTCATTTGTATGTTGTTTTATTATCTACAGCTACGTCGCTGCCCCCGACTCCCCCGACGAAGCACGACGTGTCGTTCCCCATCAACCACCTCACTTCGAAGTGGTCGCGCAACACTTCTGCAGTGCAGAGCGCGAACGCGTCTGCCAGCACGCTCGCCCTCGTCGACCAACCTCAATTGCACACGCACGCAGAGGTGGAAGTGTACACCGACGTGGAAGAAGATGAAGAAGGAGACACGACGCTCGCTCACGCCAACGTGCACGAGCTCACTGAGCCCATCTCTCCTGACAATGCTAAGGATATCGATATCAGTATCAATAAGGAAGCGAAGACGATGGCTATGCCAGAAGGAGAAGACCCGATGGACAGTCGGTTCAAGTTCCCGCCCGTCGAGAGTTTCCCGCCCCCACCGCCTTTGTTCAAGAGGAATGCCACTAATGACAAGAATCCGAGTAATAGGAAGGGGATGGCGTTTGCGAATGAGAGCGAGACGAGCTTGGCGAGTGTGGGTGGGGAGAGGGAGGAGAACGAGAGTGCTGATGATGCAGATAGAGGTGAGTTGTTTGTTCTAATAACTTGCTTTTTTTTTTTTCTCTCCTGCTAATTGGATCGTTTTTTTTCTGTAGAGTCGACTGCGCCTCGAAATAGGAAGAAATCGAAAACCAAAATAGCTTTGAGGACGGCTGTGTTAGCTGCGCTGGGGAAGAGTACTGCTCCCTCGGGAGCAGTTGCAGAGCCCATCCCCGAGCAGCATTCAAGCCCGACGGCTTCGCACGCTGAGGGCGACACCGAGACGACGACGACGCATCATTCGTCGGATGACGAGAGTAATCCAATAACGTGGCAAATGAAAGCGCGATTCGCCAAGCTAGATGTGAATGAACCTTCTTCGAATTCGAATCGGCCTGCTCCGTTCCCTGCGAGCGGGGACGGCGAGCATGGACAGAGTCAGTCTGCGCCTGAAGTGCCGCGTGTGTCTCGGCGGCCTGGTGCGGGCGTGAAGGGCTCGCCGGAGGACGAGGTGAAGAAGAGACAGGTCCGGCTGAGCTCGAAGCTCCTCCCCATCACGGGCCCGACGCGCATGAACACGTCGCCCTCGACTACTACTATCACCGCATGGGGGAAGCACAAGATGGTCATGTCGAGCGAGACGGTCGGGACCATCGGGACCATCGGGACCATCGCTACCGAGCCGGGCGACTTGGAGCAGTCGCAGTCGCAGTATGGGGGTAATAGCGCGAGCGGCGGGAGTCGCGCGCAGTCCCCGCCGCCGCCGCCGCTGCTGCTGCCGCCGTCGAGTTTCTTCCTGCACCGCATGAAGAGCGACGCGAGTCGCCACCGCCGCCCGCCTGTGAGGAGGCAGACGACGTCGACGTCGCAGGCGTCGAGGTTCGTGGAAGACCTGCCGTTCTTCAATAAGCGCTCGACCTCGCCCACGTCGATGTCGCGATCTCCTTCTCAGTATCAGGATCAGTCTCCTGTGCACCAGCGTGCGACGACGGTGTCGTTCTCGAGTCGCGTGCGTACGGGGAGCATGGGGACTATAATGGGTGCGGGTACGGGTCCGGGTCCGGCTACGCGGAAGAACTCGCTCATACCGGAATTACGGGCGGCGACGATCGAGGCGGCCGAGAGGCCGCTGAGCGCCGTGAGCGGGGACTTTGTGCTCGTCGAGGAGCCGGAGGAGTTTGATATCCCGCGCGCGGAGTGGGACCTGCCGAGGATACCGAGTGGGTCGCTGCGGTTCCCGAGCACGATGGACCTCCGGACGAAGATGGCGCAGGCTGCGGCGGCTGCGAACGGTAATAGGGAGAAGCTCGGGCCGTCCAGCGCGTATGCGACCGCTGTGCCGGTCTCGATTGCGCCTGTGATGCAGCACAGTCGGTCAGCGACGACCGGGACGTCTGGTACGTCTGCTACATCCGGTACGTCGTCGACTGCAAAATCGTCCGCTTCCGCTCCTGCTGCGCCCATCGGCGCTACCAACGCCACCACCACCCTCACACCAGCAAACGCGATCGCATTTCAAGTATCCTCAGGCAGCGACATGACAGGGGTAGGGACGGGATCCCGTATCGGTGCCGGTGACAGCAGAGGCGGCCGACTCTCCGCCGACGCGCTCCTCGACCTCTGGGGCCGCGTAGGGGTCTACATGTCCGACGCCGCCGCGCTCCTGCACGACAAGTCCCGGCGCATGCTCGTCGGGGACGGGACGTACCCGGGGTTCGCGCTCGCCGTCGCGCGGCAGGTGCCCACAGCATGCATCCCGTCCAGATCCGCGCGCTACCCCTACGGGCACCTCATCTACTTCCAGACCGCCGGGACCGTGCACAAGCGGTGCGCGGAGGTCCTCCCGGGGGACGTCATCGTCCTCCAGAACGCGCTGTTCAAGGGCGTGCGGGGCCCCCTGCACCAGAGCTACCAGGAGGAGCTGGGCGCGAAGGGCGATCCCGTCGTCGGCGTGATCGGAGAGTTCGAGGCGCGCAAGAGTAAAGTGCGCGTCTACCAGGCGAATCAGCATGTGGGCATCCAGACGGTGGAGTATGTGAGCTATCGCTTCGAGGACCTGAAGAGTGGGACTATCAAAGTACGTTCGCTCGCTATCCGTTGTCCTCCCGTCGCTTTCTTTGTGCTAAATTTTGTTATATTCAACTCCTCGCAGATTTTCAGAGTACCAGATTCATAACGGAATTTTTTTCGACTACATGTATGTATATTCGACAACTCGCTCGCTCATTCTTTTTTTTTTTTTTTCTTTTTTTTTTTTTTGTGCTTTACTCATTTGTTTATACCGCCCATACATTCTGCACGAACACTAGCGCTGTGCCAGCCACCGACGAATCTCGCTTTCGACCTGTTGTTCCCTTCGTTTCACGAATTTGTTCTTTATAGACACTGTAGAATCCGACGTGTTGTCCTGTCCATGTAGTACTTACGAAACAAAAACCCGGAGATGAACTACCTAGACAGAGACAATTTCTTTTGAAAAAAAGAAAAAATTCCTGAACTTGATGAATTGCAAAAGAGAATCTATACAGAAGCAATATTGCCCTAATTATACATGCATCGTGTGTCTCTCACTGGCTAGCAAAGGCAAAACGAGGGTCATTGAGTGCGCACGGCGCCCTTCGTCTTCTGAAGAGCGCTTCAAGGAAAAATGGGGTGCAAAGCTACTTCACCAGTGGTCGGATGCCCATGCCTTGGTCCTTCAAGCTGCCGGTATAGCTCTTGACTTCCTTCTCATAGGCAGCTAGAGATATTGAGTCAGCTTAGGGTGAGTGGAAGAATGATAAGGTTAAAATAGGCGCACTTAGGGGTTTCTCATTCTCAAGCTTAGTCTTCTTCGCTGGAGCATTATCTGAAGGTTCTGTAGAAGGCTCAGATGAAGGCGCACGGCGTTTTCCCCTCTTTTTCTGCAAAGATAATATTAATACGGTCAGCGAGACGGCTTTGTCAACGCATGCAATCCACCACTCACAAATCGGTTCTCGAAGTTGCGTTTACTAAACCATAATTGTTAGCAGCCCTATACAGTATATGCATTGTATTGGAAGTGGACATTACGCTTCGAGTTCAGTTTCACGCTTCTTCTTCTCGTCTTCCTCCTGTTCACACGCTCAACAAGTCAGCAAAGGTGTTTCTCTCTTGATTCAACCGTCACGAAAAAGCAGGCAAGGAGGGTAAAGAAGAGGAAGGAATTGCGTACTTTCTTAACACGCTGGAAGCGTTCCAGGAAAGAGCCGTCGTCAGTGAAGATATTGACGGGTTTGGGCTTATGGGAAGATGAGGACTTGGAGCCTGATGATGGTGCTGGCGTTGGCGTTGAGGACAGGCCACGCGCTGGGGGAGGCGATGTGGCGGATCGTACCGAGGGCGTTGAGCGGCCGGATAGGCGAGCTCGAGCAGGAGAGACAGATGCTGCCATCGTTGTTGTATGCTCGAGGTGATGATGAGCGGAAGTAAAGAATCGAATCAATGCAGCCGCCGCCGTGGAGGAAGCATGAACCGATTATGGAATAGCGTTCTCACGGTATCGTCAGCGTGTGCTTTCTCTCATTCATCAATATCCGAAACCAAGCTCAAGAAGGAGAATGTGAAGCTTTCCTGGGCTAAATGCTACTGAGATTCACCTCCAGGAGACTGTTCTTTCAATGCTTCAGTGGATTACTTGTTAGTGTCCGACTATGCAGTATCTGTTGGCGACTTCATGTCCACTTATACCTGGCGTTCCTTTACCCTAGAAATCTCAGGTAAGTGCGTAGCCTTCGAGATGCCCCAGATCAAAAACACTCACCTTGACCACAAATACAGACATGTTATCCTCCATCATCGACGCATGTCATGAATCTCAATGAGACTTGAGGCTCAAGTATGCTCATTATGCTGCATCAGATGAGCTTAAGAGAGTTAAACACCTATGGATTTCATTATGACAATCCTGTCAGTGCATTGCCGTCGCCTTGCATTCGGCACCAGTTACCACCCTGTTACCACAACGACATTTCAGTGACCTCCTCTAACATCATCGTTCGTCGGTCTCCGGCTTTGTACCTGACTGTTTTAGGAACTTCTCCGATCACCATTGAAGACCGGAAACGTAAGTCAGTGGTGCTGGCCGCCGTTTCCTCTAAACAGGGTCTTAACCATGACGTGACGTCCGAAGATCATCCGTTAATGAGATGTTCCCTCCGATCCTGTGTGGCCTTAAAAATTGCGTTCGGCATGCGGAGATATTTTTCCTTCGGGATAATATGCAGTTGTCAGGCTCTCGGAAGCCCTTGACTGCGAGGCACCGTGTCGTTCACATAAATATCCTGAGGGCAGCAATGATCCCTGCCAAATTTGTTCTCCTTCGTTTCTTCGCGTTCGAGTCTATCTTCTTTCCCTTCGGCTTACTTGATTTGACCTGTGGTCTTTCTTCACGCTCGCTTTGATATCACTCTCATTGAAATACTGAGGAGACGATGAAGGCACACTACCTTATTCCGTTCGCTGTCGTTTCAGCGATATCTGTACGAGCTGCGCAGAGCGCTTATGGGCAATGTGGTGGTACTGTACGTTGAGTTTTACCTCGCACGCTTGTAAACTGAGACTGATTTTATTCAATCACAGAACTGGACAGGTGAAACGAGCTGCGAGTCCGGCTATACCTGCCAGAGTTGGAACGAACGTAAGATATCTGTCTACAGCCCATTTACACTAGTTGATGACCGTTCTTCATCATACCTAAAGACTATTCCCAATGTGTCAACGGATCGGATTCCGGGCCTGGAGAAACTTCGAGTGTATCAACCACCGACTCGTCAGTTACCAATGCGTTATCGAGCTCATTCGCTGCTTCATCCGGCTCATTCGTCACTTTCTCCGAATCTGGACCAACCAGTCAGAGTCCTGTCGGGAGCAGCACTACTGCGGCTGCCGCGTCGTCTTCTGCCGCCGCAACCACCAATGCGACTGATACCTCCACGGCCAATGCAACTGCTACATCCACTAGTGCAAGCTCTACCGAGACCGGCTCCGGCTCGGATTCCGATTCATCTTTTCCCTCAATAACAGGAGAAGCTACTGCCAGCTCGACCGATTCGACTGCTGAGACCACCTCAGCTATCAAGCCGACGGGGACTGCGGATTCTGGATCGACGGGTCAGTGCAGTGT
The DNA here is from genome assembly GCA_033182465.1 of Sanghuangporus weigelae. Lineage (NCBI taxonomy): Eukaryota > Fungi > Basidiomycota > Agaricomycetes > Hymenochaetales > Hymenochaetaceae > Sanghuangporus > Sanghuangporus weigelae. The sequence goes on from CP137326.1 coordinate 1,885,314, forward strand.
GATTACGACCACTGTTACTGTTTTCGCTACTTCTCCAACATCGACATCAGACGCGCAGACGACGGATGTGGTACCAACTACCTCCACTGCAGTCACGTCCGATGCTACCGATACGTTCAGCACGGCGCCAACCTCCACAGGTGATTCTGCTGCTACGCCGTCCGCATCTTCTGGCTCCGTCTCTGATTCCGGAGCAGAAACGTCTTCGCTTGCTTCAGAAACAACCTCCACTGCTGCAGAAACGAGTTTAACTGATGCTTCAGCTAGTGCATCCGCCACCGAAACGACTCCAGATACAACGGACTTCGGAAACGATTTCACGTCTGTTTCCGTTCCCACTGCCGCCAACGCCGTCGTCACCCCATCAGTCGATTCAGCATCAAATTCTTCTACCGCGGCATCTGGCACCGCAACTTCGCGAGCTGCGTCCAGCACTTGTCCTGCTAAGAAAAGGCGTACATAAAGCAGTGTCTTGAACGCTCTTCTAAACGATGCTGGCTAGGGTTGGGCCACCAGCCTCAAGTGAATGGTGTCCTTTTCCCCTTCGTTCATGAGTGGAGTGCATATTATCGATTTATGCTGTAGTGCACTACGCAACATTGCGCCAGGCCAGCTTCTTAGTTGACCTGTTCATACTGGTTCCTATGAACAGTTTCTGTAGTTTAAACCCAACTGCCACCGAGTGACACATAAAAGCCAACGAGTCTTCCTTTCTCGAGAATTGTTCAGCTTCGAACAGCAAATCTTTCCTGTATCCAGTAATCATTCATCAAGATCATTAGTAACAATATAAGATACCCAATAAGCCCATATACGACATAAGAAATTTGTGTGAATATATGTGGTAAGGACGGTGTCTAGATGGTAAAGATGAAATACAACGTGTACGAAATATGCGAACAACCGACTGATTCATCGACTGATTCAGCTACGCTTGAGAAACGCAGGTAAAACAGCTCAGACCGAGTTATCAGATTCATGACTCAATATTCCGAGCGCTTTCCTGGACATATTGGTCAGAATTTGAATCTCAGCAAGAACAAACTGCACGTACTTTACCGCCTCGATCCTTTCCTCGTTCAATCCCTCTTTCACGAATTTGGAAACTTCTGGATCAAGTTGCGTGTATGCCCCAATTACTGTGCTCTTATCGCTCCTCGCCGGTTCCGTCGCCAGCGCCCTGTCTAACGCCGTGGGATCCATCCTCGATGCATCTTCTATAATACATGTATACATCTCGATAAGAGACCGTCTAGCGAGGTACTTCGCCGGGTCAGGATCGCCAAGCAGGTTTCGCGTTTCTTCCCATTGCGGGTCATATATCAACGCACGTAGGACCCTCAGAAAATCTTTGAGCTTGTTGAAGTGCGGATGGATATCGCCCAGAACACGATCATCGAAGCGAGTTTTGTTAGTCATGACTGAGAGCTTCCGGCTCGATTGCTCGCGCACACAACTCTCGTCGTACCAGTCGCGTCTGTGCCATTTATAGAGTTCCGTCTGAGAGAAGTTATAGACTCGGAGAAAGCCTCCCTCGCGCTTTTGATTCTTGGCTCCGCTTCGTGTAGTGACGATCCAGAGGAGGCACAGAAGAAGAGACTCCAGACTGTTATGGCGTTTCGGGTTATGTACGAGGTCCGTCAGCATGTGTCTCGAAGTCATCGTATAAACAAAGCGCTAGAGTCGCACATGATTGAGAAAAAGTTCGAGAACAATCAAATCAAAGGAACTGCATACCGGCTTTAGCTGCCGTGAAGAGTCTCGTAAGTCATCATAGCTAGTGATTACGCCCTTCCCAAACAATCGCGGTCTTGGAGCGATCGCGAGGTTCTCTAAGCTAATGTTTCGGTGCTCAATTCCATGATCCCGGAGAGTGATTATGGCTGGGCGAAGATGAAATTGAGGATCTTTACGACGGCATTGACGGGAAGACATACTTTTAAAAAAAGATCTGAAAAGCCACATAAGTTCTGTTCGCTTGCTGAAGTACTCGATAGGTCTGGTGACTTTCGCCAACTGAACATGGCTTAATGTGCGTCTCTTCGCAGTCAACCTGGGCTTCGTCTTTCTGGAGAATTTGAGTAGATCTGGCAGAATTGGACTCTGAGAATAACGCTGGTTCTGAAGTTCTATGCTCTTCCCGGTATTCTCAGCTCGGAAGTCTACAGCTCCGTTACAAACGGTGCCACCGACAGTCTCATCAGAAGAGCAAGAAGAACGGGAAAGGTGTATATCCTTCAGTCCATACGTAAATCCAAGATCACTTGAGACCGAGACAGGAAGGATCTTCGTGCCTCTTTCCTGGACCGCCCGTCGGGGACGTGTGAGTAAGTGCGCTGATTCTGAGTAGTAACCAAAGTCGGATTCAGCGCCATGCTCCTTGGTCAAGAGATCTTTTCCCAGATCAGCAGCCTCTCGTTGCAAATTAGTTGTTGCTGGACTATCAACGTCTATCCTTCCAATATCACCTGCCATGCCGACGAAACCAGAACACGTATGGAATACGAGTTATTGAAGTCTAGACTGAGCCACTAAAAAAACCGTCGAAAAAGTCGCCAAAGATTGCCCAGACCGAGTACTTCGCCTGAAGACCGTCAAGAGATGGCCCGTATCGTGCCGAAAAGACAGCATCGACTGTCGGGACCTGGTGTCGCCTCAAAAGTCGAATGAGGGCTGAGATTTATATGTGGAGGCTCCGAGTCATGGTCGGAAATTTGAGTCAGGACTGAGACTTCCCTTCTCTTACATAAAAATATTTAAACTCCGACGATACCCACACCCACAAATATAAAACATAAAATACGCCTTTAAACAGCAGATTATAGCATGCTCACACAAGACTCGGACTAGCGCTACAAATGAAACATGCGAAAGATCAGGTCAGAAAGCTGAAGATCATAAGAAATATTCGGCTGGTGGTCTCTTCGCTGGTATAGAACGAACATCCTGGTCATACATGGATCGATATAGACGACAAGGCGGTTCAGAATTTTGGGCAGACTTACGGAAGGAGCATGCTGGAATACTTTGTACTCTTGAGCTAGATTTTCATCGAGCTCAAGAATCGAGGCGACGTTACCGCATCTGAAGTAGTATGTCAGCAACGACGTAACTCAAAATGTCCAAAAAATTCTGAACTGGCCTATAGCAGTAATTTGGCGCACTCCATACAGTGACGATAGTGTTGTCAAACATGAGTTTATAGCCTTCCATTGCCAGTTGATGCGCTCTCGCAATAAGATCTATTGCATTGTTATGAGCAAATGCTTTCGTGACGTCTCCGCCGAAGAGGAAACCAGCCCCTCGAGGCGATAATCCCCATCCTTGAATGTCGTCAGGATCTGACCAGAGAAGGTCACACATCGGTCCATCATGGGGTACCTCTTGTTTTCGGTCGATAGCTCGAATCTAAGCACTGTCTTAGTACTTTATGGTAGGCTGTCAATGTGGAACACACCTGATCAATTCCCTGCAGATTTGGACTCAGCCCACCATGAATACAAAATACCCTGCCATCCACTATCGCACCAAGAGCAAGGTAGTCGAAAACTTCGCAACAATATCTCCAAACATTTGCCGAGCCATACTTCCGCTGACATTCATCGTAGAACCCATACACCTGTGTGATCTGTCGAGACTCATGGTTGCCTCGGATTAGGGTAATGCGGTCGGGATAGCGTACTTTGTACGCAAGAAGAAGGAGGAATGTCTCGACGGAGTAGAAACCGCGGTCCACGAAGTCGCCCATGAAAAGATAGTTCGTATCAGGACAGAAACCTCCGACCTTGAAAAGCTCCATCATATCCCAGAATTGACCGTGAATATCACCGCATATCTAGAAAGAAACACGTAAGTTACGAAGTTTTCACCATCTCAGAATGAAGTATGCTCACTGTCACTGGCGAATCTACCACCTGAACGTTTCCTTCCTCGATCAAGATCTCTCTGGCCTTCAAGCATAACTGCTTGACTTGTTCCTCAGATATTGGCTCACAACGAATGAGTTGAGCAATCTGGCTTCGAAGGCTCAGCAACCCTGCCTTTCCTAGAAATGATAAAGGCACGTACTTACTTGTCCAAATCGCTGGGCATAGTTCACGGAAGTCACGGTTACAGCACACAACGCTCAGGTCAAGATGGCACAAAACCGGTGACTTAGATCACGTGAAGAAAAACGTCCAGTCACAGTTATCCTGAAGCACCATGAGTTTCCACTCCGAGTCAACCTTCTCACATAACAGAGTAGGAAGATTTCTTGACCAGATCTTTACTAGATGGAGTCGGTTGCGCTGGAAGCTTTCACACAGATTCTTATGGCTATCTTGTGCGCAGCAAATGAAGAAACTGGGACTCTCGGAAATACGGGAAAGGGGTACCTATGATCCAAATCTCCTCAAGAGGTCCATAACCATGTCTCTCCACAGGGACGGCCAACTTGTCCTTTGCTAAATTGTAATGTACTGGTCCAGTAATCTACACGCCTCTTTCTGTTGGGATGGAGAAGTCTGGGCTGCGAGCTTTCCTTCTTATCATTTATATGCATAATTCTACGAGGAAAAAAGGCGCGACTCAAAATCATTGCTGGGCCACGGTAAGTGGTAAAGAGTCTTGTCTATGTCAACATGGACTCAACGAATAGCAATAGTGCACAGACAAATACCAATTACAATAAGCCTTCGAAGATGAACCTGCATCAAGTGGAGACCTGCTCGTCATCGATGGCTTCCGTTCCAGTTACCCTGCAATCAAATCAGATTCTAGAGCGAGCTGCAGAATCGTAGGGTCATTACCTTGGAGTATTCTTTGGATAGACAAATACCATTGCGCTCATTGTCCTTTGTGGGCTTCCATTGGTCGTTTCCTCGTTCTGTCCTCGTTCTCCTGCCTCTTTCAAGTTGAACAGCATTCGGCTACCTAGGACGGATAGAAGCGATGGAGTTCCTAGCCTTCCAAATATGTTTGAAACGAAATTGTTCGAGAAAGTAAGCACGACGGATATTGTAGAGAACATGCAGAGGACAATAACACTACGTGGAATTAGATCAAAACTCGGTGAGTCTGAGGTCATTCACTACTCATAGCATAAAATATAAAACTTGGTCCCGTAGGAGAACTTTGACGAGGGATAAGCCTTTGAAACCAGCTGATACTCTCCAATACTCGATCGCCTTGAAGATCGCCAAGATCATGTCGGATTGGCTTCATAAACTGCCAATGGATCCGAACCACTGACCAATCAAGTACGCCCAACTGCCATAGCGGGTAAGAGCTCAAGATGCAGACGCTAACGTCCCCAGGAAGTTCTCCAAGTGCCACTGCATGAAGCGTGAGCATTTGAATCAGTTCATAGATCCGGGACCCACGTTTCTCCGCTATAACGAGATAAACTACTAACCCTAGTTTGAAGGAGGAAGAAAGTGCAAACAACGCCTTGAGCCATATTGACATTGTCCTGTCTGTACATGTACAACAATGAGCATCATCTTGGACTAGTGTCACAGCGTACCTTGAGAGTACATTGCAAGAACTCGGATTGTGAGGATATCTTCATTTATTATCAGTGAAAATGACTAATAGATGCTGCTTGGCACTTGCAATCGATCGAGACAATGATGATCCAATCTGAATGCAGATAAGCGAGGAACTTTTAGGACGAACCGCGAGTACGTACTGGCAATGTTTTTGAACCATCCGGAAAACTTGCCTGTGAATTGTTTTTGATACCCGACCGTCTTTGAGACTTAGCCACTCACACCTAATCGCGATGCATCTTGTGCTTTGGAGATGACGATGATTGTCAAACTTACAATGAAAGATTTGCCCCGAATTGTTCAACTAAACATTGTATTAAGGGATAAGACAACTTTGGGGGGCCGCATCCGATACTCACAGAACAGCCGAGAAATGGCGCCGAGGATCCCAATGTAACGATTCTGGTTCCGTAGTTTAGACAATGGATCATCTGTCGAAAAGAGACCTTATAGTCACCGTAAAGTAGACAAAATCGACTTCGTTTCTCGGATGTTTCTTCATGAACCGTTAGCTCCGGTTTCTTTGTTAGAAAGTAAACAAACCCAGAAATATTTTGCCTAGATATCAAATAAGTTATGCAAGTCAAAGGAAAATGTCAATGAATATACCTCTTTATCCATTGTAATCACTTTCATGACTATCAGCATCAGTTTAATGGCAACAAACTGCAGACTGACTAGCGTCGTAAGCCAAAACGATGGTAATTGCCAGCTCAAAGCTTTCGTCTATAAAGTTCTCTGATACCCAAAGCAAAGCTTCACTGGGATCAAGTTGTTCGACATGAGATCGAGCAATGTACTGCATTTCGTACGGGGCAATGGTTAGAGAGGAAAGGTTCAGGACAGAGAGAAGCCAAGCAGCAAGTGTTACAGGGACTATCAGGTCCTTATATGTATCCATTGCAAATTCGGAAGTTATCAAGATAGCCTGTGTACACTGGTTTAAAGAGCTGATGCATACGGGCATCTTACATGATCATCTGATGTATCGAGTATTGATCCAATCCAAAAGTTTGTGCTGTTTATACTGCGTGGTAAAGTTATCTACGACCAGCCAGGTCGATAATGTCCAGTGTGAGCGGAGAGTTGATCCTAGGATATGTCACCACTGCATATGCATTTCCTACCACGCTTGTGTTCCTTGGGATAGTCGATGTGGTCCTAGCATGCAACACATGAAGGTCTGTTGTATTTCCAAGGAGTCGATTATAGAGATTTGAAGAACAGTAGCGATTCAGCCGTAATCTCACCGAGGATGCAGCTGATTCATGCAAAGACTTTGTGAGAGCTGTCGAGAGTCGCAAAGATCATCATCCAAGGGTTTCGCCAGCATCCAAAGGGCATCTATCTCAAGAACATCTATCTTCCTATCAAGATCGGACGAATCTCCGCCGTGCATCTTTTTGGTAAACGCACAGAAATGGAAACAGCCAGAGATAAATGCAAGTTCCAATGCAGAGAACCAATCCCTCTTCGAGGTAGCTCCTTCATAAAGTCAGCAAAAAGTAGTGCGGGCTTGCAACGTATAGAATGGAAGCGTCTGTAATGCACATCTAGCCTTGAGACAAGTCAAATCAAGTGCTGCTTTGAAAAGGGCGCCCACGGAAAATCCGTCCTCGTCGCCGTTGAAGTGTCAGATCTTTCGTGGATAGTCCAGAGCAGAGCAGGAGGGCAATAGCCAGCTCAGTTGGGTGTAGTTGATAGAAGACATGAAATGTCGGAAGTATCAGAACCCGAGCGGCATAATGCAGAAATGCGTAGGAATCAAGGTTGAATCATGATCGCAGCGTAGCCCAGGCAGTGATAGCAGAACAGGACACATGGATAACTCCGAGATTTGGGGCGGAAGCTGGAAATGTGAGAAAACTCTGCTTTATTTGCGATCTGCGACTGCTCGGTCATGATTAGGCATTCCTACTTTCGGCGAAGGACTCACCACAAATATATGCTGAAAGATTATTGGGAATGTGCCCTATTAAGTGTCCATGATAGCTGAAAGGATTTGGTACGTTTGCTCGCCAATGTTTACTTGAAAACTGACGATTGTAATTCTAATCAGACAGTGCACTTCATCTTGAAAGACCTTCTCACTTCGCTACTTATAACAGGCCTACTAATTTAGTAGATCATTCACGGTCTCAGTCACTGTCCGTGTATCTGTTTAAACTCGTCCTAGGTCACAAATGTTCCATCATCCTTGAACCGTTGTAGCGCACTGGCTCCTCCTGTGCCAGTACACTCATACTATGGCTCCCTCTTACTGCAGATACCATATCCCAGCACTGCCGACACCTGAGAGTGTGAGGGCACACTCCTATTGCACTCGGGACATCATTTGAGCACGTATCCATTGATTCCAGCACACGTACTGTACTGCGGCGCCCTCCTATGACCCAAATTGATCCGCCGATGGCTCCCCGACACTCAGACAGGTCCGCCAACGGCTCCTACCCAGCACCAGGCACTATAGGACACATCCCTCAGTGACTACATGCCGCCGATCTTATGATTTACCATACGTACAGCCGTGTGGCGACTCTGGATGCCTCCGAGTCGGCCCCCCTTGGCGCCGATCAATGCGGCGGACACTCAGACATCCTCAGGTACCCTCGCCGACGCCTCCTACAGCTTACCAAGCAGTCCCCCATTGTCTAGGGAGCTATATATTGTCATATGTGCTTACATGCCTCATTACGACATATCTGCCACCAGTCCGGCAGTCCCCCACAGCACTGCCGCTCCGGCCACTCATATTAGTCACTAGGGATCGCCCACACTCTGTATTGAGTGCCGCCGATGCATCGGACACCTCAGGGACATCGGCTGATGCGCCCTTTGTCTCATATACGCAATATCAGCCTCCGATCATCGGTTCCGATGTTTCCTGACTTCCCCCTGACGCGGCGGCCCCCATTAGACCATGTATGGAAGGTAGGCATGTGGTACATCGGCGTGCCAAGCCACCGACTCGCGCTGCCAAGCCCAACTCCGCTGGCGCCCGTATTATTGCAGATACTTGATATTCCATGCTATTGGACGCCCCCCTCACGTTGCTACTCTCAGATTTCACCTGGGCGCTCCGGCAGCGGCCCTTGGTGACCCAGATGACTCAGGAGATGTTGTCAGACAGTATGACGTGTCGGCAACAGCAGTAGAGTATATATAGAGCTTATACTAGCTTGTAGACGACAGGATTCCAAGCCTAGTGAGGATTCCAAGCCTAGCGAGGATTCCAAGCCTAGCAAGGATTCCAAGAGCATGTACCAGACCGAGCGCCAGAGTTCGAGATATCCCTCACTCTGAGTCTCCCCTCATGTACTGAGCCTCCCCCTTGACTATATACTATCCTTGACATCTCCTCTTGTTTGACTCCACATTCTACTTGCCTTCGCCGCCTCCGGTACGCCTCTGCCGCTCTGACGTTCAGTGAGTGAGTAGGGCTCGGGATTTAACCCTGAGCCTCCTCCCCACACTTTATACCTGTCCGGCGCCCCTCTATTTGACGTCGGCGACCCTTCGGCGACCCAGGCTTCTTATCAGACTCCCCTTCGGCGTCCTTTCCAGCCTTTCACTCCAGTTTATCCCATATATTGATCTTATACGGTCTTTTCCTCTCATCTATCGCGTTTACGCTACTTCGGCGGATTCCTGCGGCCTCCCCCTCAGTCCGGCACCCCTCTATTCGATGTCGGCAGCCATCCGACGACCCAGGCATCCTATCAGACGACCCAGCGGCGCCTTCTCCAGCCACTCACTCCATTTTATCCTTTATATTCATCTTATACGCTTCATACCTTCCTGTGGCTGAGTTTATACCACGTCGGCAGCCTCTTGTGATCCCCCCTTTTGAGCGGCGGCCCTGTTATCCTATTCCCTTTATCCAGCGGCATCCTTAGACCCATCCATTACGTCTCCGACGGTTCCTGGCACCTGCCGGGTAGTAGGTCTTTGAGAGTCTGATAGTGTCGGCATCCCATTTTTGGAGGTCCCTTCATACATTCAGCACCCTTAGAAGGACGGACATCTGTAGCACCTTCAGATACGACACTGCCGACCGACACCGTTGCAAAGGCTTCTGGACATTCAAAAGGTATCATTGGCTTCATGTCCGGAAGACTGCCTCCACCGTTTGCGTCAAATTCACTGCTACAGTAATGTGGACTCGGATGCCTGAGAATGGCCAATGGAAGCAAAACAAATTGAACAACAAAGCACGTCATAATAACACATAGATAATCTTCCAGAAGAAAAGCAAGTAGAATAGCACGATTGCAATAACGACGATAAATTCAAGAAGATCCCGAACTAGAACAAAATAGGAGGAAATTGATTCCGTGGTCAGGTCTTTATGCCTTGCTATTCAGCTAAGGCTCTTGTAACAGATCTGCTGCTGAAGGTCGATCTTCGTGATCCAGATGCATGCATTTCTTTATCAGTGCATTGGCACCCTCGAGATCCTCTGCTTGATCCAAAATGCCAAGTTTCTTACACTTCTGTTGCGAGCTCGCTCGCTTCACTGGCATCTTCTTCAGAAGACCTGTTGTTGTTGTAAACAGAGCCATTCAGCTCTGTGCAAATAACAGGGTCGAAAGGAAGAAAATTCAGTGCTCACCTGTCTGCGAATTGAGGAATTGACTAGCTGTCAACGTACTTCGGCAAGTTTCTGCTGAGAATTGCTCCCCTGTATAAAGTAGCATCTGATGCAGCATGGACTCAATCAAAGGAAGATCGGAGGATAGTGAGTCAAATAGTTCATGGCCGTAAATAAGTTCGAAAAGCTATATTTATTGCATTACAACTCAGTGCCTTGCTTTAGGGCGCCTATAACAAATAAGCGCACTAACCATGCATCCAAAAGTCCATATGTCGACTTTATGGTTCCAGGGGAGCTCGAGTAAGATCTCTGGGGGCCGACGGTTGCCCGCAATAATATTATCGGATACTTTCATGTCGAGAAACTGGGCTGGTCCTCTGTTTTAGCGTACAAGTCCATATGAGGCCTGAAGGTATTTTATGCACCATTTCCAAAGTCCCAAATAATGAATGAGCGAGACAACTGAGAGTTGGGGGGTGGGAGTGGGAGCGGCTGGGACTTGGCTATGTGAACATACTTGTTTCCTAATGTTCGTTCAGAAGGATGCCTTTCCGATGGGTTGGCTTTGATGAAAGTCTCGATATCAAGAGTATGCGGGCCAGTTGCTAAGTCCATCATGATGTTTTCAAGTCGCAAGTCTGGTTGGACAATATCACCCGTCAATCAAGAGAATACATGAGCACATCTTGGAAACGTACCTATATATACAATACCGAGACTATGTAAATGATGCAGTCCTCCCAATACGTCGAGAAGTATCTTCTTTAACAATGATATCAAAAACTGCCCTGCTGTAGTTCTGAGGGAAGCAACAGATGGCCCACAGAGATCTATCACCATGCAAAGATGACCCCAGTCTTCCTTGTCTTTGCTGGGTTGGACAAAATCATCAAGCAAATAAAGACAGTGTGTTCCTCGAGCATCTTTCTTATGATACGAAAGTTCCTCGAGGATATCTGCTTCAAAAGCGACCCCCATCCTCACCATATTTGTCAAGTATCCAGTCATCGCCTTGATCGCGACAAATTAATTGTTCCTGGGTATAGAATATCATATGCCTCAGTTTGGACCGAAAGAAACAAATAGAGAAACATACACAGTATCTTTAGCTAGCCATACACTTGATTCTGCTCCCCAGTCAAGTTTCTGAAGTATTTCATAGCGATTATCCGGACCTATATGATCTCCAAATTCAACTTGTAGATACCCAAATCCGTTTATCGCGCCTACACCAAGAGGCTCCTTGGTAAATTCGAGAGATACATCCTCTGAGTCTGCTTCTTTTCTAGAGGTGGATCCCACGAGAGGACAATCCCCCCGTATTTACTCACGCATCTTGTATTCGGCAGGTTCAATTTGGAGGCGAAAGAGAGATCCAGTCGTAGAGGTGGAGGAGTAGATCTACTAGGAGTATAAACTGACATTGGACGCCGCGAAAAGGCATGAGGCAGATACGGTAACATAGAGCACTTGCAAAAAAGGTTCAGGTCCAATAGACGATGCACTGAAAACTTGTGCATGGTAGCTATATGCTGTTGAGATCAAAAGAAGATACGAAGGACCGAAGGTAGAAAAAAAGTAAATTATACCGTGGGAACTAAAGTCCGAAAGTGTGACTCTTAGCATTCAAGTCAATGAGACATCAGCAAAATACATTCGACAGCACTGCATAATGAGTTTACATTAGTGAAGCAGCAGAAACTCAAATATGATAACAAAGAAAAGCGTGTACGAATAATTGTGTCCTATACACCACTATTGAGCCACGAATCTTGCAGAAGTTCCTTTGCTGAAGGGCGGTCCTTAGGATTCAAGCGAAGGCATTTCTTCATCAGAGCGGTCGCGCCATCGAGATCCGCCACGCTTTTAAGAGCCCCGATCTTTTTGTTTATCTGATATAAGTCTACATCCATTCGAGGTGGATCATCAATCAACCACCCTTTGCAAGATTTTAGTTGATTGTTGCTCAGATAGTATAATGCGACTGACCTGTCTCAGGATCGAGTAGTTTCCTCGCAGCTGAGCTATTTCGAATCGTCTCTGCAGGTACCCTCTCGCCGGTAAGCGCAAGAATCTGGTACATCATGGCCACGTCAAGCGGAAGATCGAGCTCGAAAGTCTTGAAGAGCACTCTCGGTCTTCTTATCAAGAAACTGAGCTGGTCGAAGGAATAATGTAAAGGCAGATAGGAGATTAAATATTGCGCACCAGTTCCAAAACCAGACAGTATATGGGATCGAGACATGGCAGCCTCAAAAGGCGGTGGCGGGAATGGCTGAGATCTAGCTACCTGCACATATTTTCCTCCCCAAGTTTCTTCTGGCGGATATTTCTCAGGTGGATGAAACTTGAGAAATGCCTCGATATTGAGAGAATCTGGTCTGCTTCCTAGATCCATGAGGATATTGGATGGATGGATGCCTGTCGCCTTTGTTAAGTGACAATAGTAATAATGCACAAAATCCCCAGACTCACCTGTGTGAACGATTCCGAGGCTATGTAAATGATGTATACCCTTCAGGGTATTTACGAGTAGCTCTTTACGAGTGGTAAAGTGTCTATATCTCCTGGTGCTCTCGCAGGAATAGAAGACAATCCCAGAGGATCAATGACAAGGCAAATATGCTCCTCATCTCGATCATCCTTCACCGGTTGAGTGAACTCGTCAAGAAGCGACAAGCAATGCATTTCTCGGAATCCCTCTCCACAAGAAGAGATTTTGCAGAGAACATCTCGTTCGGACAAAAATCCTGCTTTTTCTCTTTGGGTCGTATACTGGCTCAATGCCTTGATGATGAAAATGCCTCCATCGTTCGATCTAGTCTGATGTGTTGGTAGAGATTTCATGTCTTCGAGAGCAGGAGCATATAGACGTGTCACTCATCAGCGAGGAAGAGGAGAAACAACAAGTAGCCTACGATATAGGTCAGTTTTGAGAGCTGAGTGCACAGCAAGTCTGTACATGGTAGCAGTTCTGCACAGTGCTGATGATAGATGCAGAGAGATATAAGGTGCGCAGCGTCCGTCACCGAGTTGGCCGTTGATCATACTTATTGATTGTCTAGCCTAGTTTGGGAGATTCTGTGGGTCCAGTGTCGTCCTCATCAGAACAGTATTGTACGCGAAGACCAGAACTAGCAGTAAATTGATCTATGCAGAGCAGAAGCAAGGACAGGATCACAACATCGATCTGCAGTCTGGTGTCTCTTAACTAATATTGCGCAATTCAATCGAGCATCTCGAGCGGGAAATCACTACTTAGCAGGCCCTGACCGAAATGAACGAGTGCTCGTTCTTCCGGTGAAGAAGTAAGATGTGTCTTTTCCGAATAAACAAGTCAGGTCTTTTGAGTAAAGATTACGTGCCATAGATTCAGCAGAGGCATTGTCAGACTGTCCGTACATATGAGAATTGGTCGCGGTAATAAGAAGTTCACAGCGGGCAAACAGTTATTTAGACACGGACTAAATCCATAACTAGATAACAAATGAAATTTGAAATATAATAATGCATTTAGTCACATAATATATTTGATGTCTTTTCCTTAGTTAAATGCTAAACTATATTTGAAATAACAAAAGAGATTTAGATTCGAATTTGGTAAACAAAGAAATAACTATACTTTCTAGTTTTAGTAATTATAGTTATTTCTTTGTGTACTAAATCTGAATCTAAATCCCTTTTGTTATTTCAAATATAGTTTAGCATTTAGCCAGGGAGCAAACATCAAATATATTATGCACCCAAATGCATTACAGGCATTTACCAGTCCTTTGAACACCCAATACAGATCCACTCGTACACAACACCACAAACATTTAAAAACAAATCTAATTACACATCTGAGTAGTCTGCTATGAAGGCTATATGCTGAAAATTTTTTGAGCTGTAAAATGTGCAGGAAAAATCAAATTGTATGTGTGAAAAAAGTAGGGTAAATGTCACAAAATTAACTCCTTTGAACACCTTGTGACATAAGTGTCATGCTAGTGCATGTACAGTAGAACCTGTGGATAAGAATGCTCCTCGGTGGACATGAAAAGCATTCTTATCGCCAGGTTATTCCAAACTGCGACATTATATAATCAAAAAATATTACATCATAGCCAAATCCAGAAATTATCCAGCCTGATTTCTAACCTGACAAGCGAGACAAAGAAGGGAGGATAAGAGCAACCATTGGAGATCTTGCACTTTAGTCGCTTATGTTGTTAATATTCATTATTTTGGTTGGACAAGAGTCCAAAATTATCAATTACGTCTAGCGGAGAAAGTACAGGCCTCACATACATACCAAATATGGTAAGAATGCATCACCTGATCACCTCCCATTAGGAATTTCCAAAGAAAAAGTGTATTCCATATGCCAACTTAAAAAATATTCTTATTGGACCCTGAATTTTCTGCCTATCGAACCCGTAGTCTTGAAAATCTGTTCTTAACCTTAGGTTATTCTTAATCACCGGTATTCTTATGCACAGGTTCTACTGTATTTGCAAGATGAGAACTGCCCGATTACATAATAATGTTGATAAGTCTGCCTGTCACGCTTTTCAAGTCACCTTTATTGTATGCCTTATATTAATTCATTGGATAGCTCTTTCACCACACAAACTAGGCTGCATGTACTTACAGTAGTGGAGTACTAATATATCTGCTTTTGAGTCATGCTCAAAGCATGAATGAATAGCAAAATGCATCTGATTCATTGTTTCTCATTGAGTTTCACTGAAATTCAGCAGTAAATAATTTCTCTGTATTTAACGGGACATGGTAATTTGCTGAAATTTTGCAGCATGACTCATGTATATTCTGTCCACCTATGATAAAAATTTCAAGTTGCAAATTGGAGGTTTGAGTGAGTAAATGTAGGGTGTTCAAAGGAAGGGTACTGTTTAAAAGTAAATGCATTATCAAATTTCAAATTTCATTTGTCATCTAGTTATGGATTTAGTCCGTGTCTAAATAACTGTTTCCCGCTGTGGTTGGAAGCCAGGCCGAACGTGAGAAATCAAGTCCATATTCATTTTAGTTTCAAAATTCTTTCCTGCGCCGTCCATCCATCCGAGAAGTCACTCAAAAAAAAAAAAAATGCCTGCGAAAATCAAGGCTCACTCAAGATCGTCAAAGAAAACTACGAAATCTTCTGCCACCGCTGTGGCTAGTTCTTTACCTGTGAAATCAAGAGTGAACGAACCGCGAAAACCTGTACCAAAGCCTGCTTTATCCGGTTCGAAGTCCGAGTCTGAAGAGGAAGAGGAAGAAGGTCAAGCAAGCGAGATCGAAGACGAGAGGCAGAGCGGCAGTGATCAAAATAGTGACGAGAACGATGACGATGACGATGATGGCGTAGACGAGGAAGGAATGAAAAGGCTCATGAAAGCTCTCGGAGAGGATGGTCTGGACGACGTCGGTCGGTTGCAGCTCGAAGCACTTCAAGTTGAAGGTGATTCCGAAGAAGAAAAAGGAGATGACTCCGAGGAACAGGAAGAAAGCGCCTCTGAAGCTGAGGAGGAGACTGGGGAAGAGGACGAAGGCGAAAACGTGTCTGATTCTGAATCTGAGAAAGAAGACGGGAAAGCAAATATTTCGCGACCCGGGCATCAAGAGGAAGAAGATGAAGATGAAGGTGAGGACGAAGAAATCGCTCTCGAAGACGCAGAGTCCGTAGACGAGGACGTTGTACCACGACAAAAGATCGTGACTAACAACAAGGTGCGCTTTGTAACTTCCTGACATGTTCAATTCTTTATTTGATATTGTTTTTATTCTCTCTGAATCGAAATAGATCTCTCTTGAGCGAATTCGCGATACTATCAAACTGGATCCTTCATTACCTTGGACAGAGACGCTGGCCGTGACTTACCCCGAAACGATCAACGTGGATGTTGATGACGACCTAAACCGCGAGCTCGCATTGTACGCCTACCTTCTTTTCATCCGTTCTCCTTTTCTCAATTTCTGATGTTGTGTCTACTCTGAATGTCCTAGCTACAAACAAGCCCTCCACGGGGCCACCACCGCCCGTACACTCGCAGCGCAGCACTCCCTCCCCTTCACCCGCCCCGCCGACTACTTCGCGGAAATGGTCAAATCCGACGCGCACATGGAGCGCATCCGCCAAAAGCTCCTCGACGAGAACGCTCTGATCAAGCGCTCCGAGGCAAAGCGTAAAGAACGAGAGGGCAAGAAGTACGGAAAGCAAGTCCAGATTGAGAAAATAAAGGAACGGGAGAGGAGCAAGAAGGATATGGAGGAGAGGTTGAGGGGGTTGAAGAGGAGTAAGTGGTCGCTCCTTCGCTCTCCTGTACTTTTCTTTTCGATGACGGCTTATGCTGACTTCTTTTCATTGCTATATAGAACACAAAGACGCTCTTCCTTCTGGATCCGCCCAAAACGATGATGAAGCTTTCGACGTTGCGGTGGAAGACGCCATCGCCGACCGTCCGTCCAAACGTCCCAAATCTTCTTCCGCGTCCAAACAACAAAACTCAAAAGGAAAACTATCTCGAAAAGCGCGCGATACCAAATTCGGATTCGGTAGCGGGAAAGGAAGGAGAGATAAACAGAACACGAGGGAGAGTACGGAGAAGTTTGATTACGCCGTTGGCGGGACGGGTAAGAAGGTAAGTACGAAGGGGAAAGGTCTGAAGTCGAAGAGACCTGGGAAGAGTAAGAGAGCGGCTATGAGGAGTCGATAGACTTCTTGTCTCTGAGTATGTGTATTCTCGACTGGAAGAACATGACTTCTACAACATTTCCCCCAATATTCATTTGGGCATGGCAGTGCGACGCTGCTACTCTACGATACGAGCAAAAGTTTCTTGGCGAATAATCCTTTGTTATATATGTCGAAAGCAAATCAGACAGCGACAATCATGATATTTACATACATTTGCGTATTGAGATCAACGAGTCAGTACAAAGCGGTGTGGTCTTCCAAACTCCAGTTCATTTCTGGGCCGGATAGTCCCAATTCCCGAATGTCAATCATGTAGCAACAGTCCTAACCTCCTCCACGTCCGCCTCATCTCCCGATTCCGGTACATCTTCTATCCCCTCCTCGTCATCAGTAGCTTTATTCCTGCCCGTCTCATCCCTAATCCCACCCTCCGCAAAGCTCAGGATACCCGACTGGTCCAACAGCTGCACCACCTTCTCCGCCTCCTCCACCGTCATACTCGCCAAAACCTTGTTCACTTCTTCCAATTTCTGGCTCTTCAGCGCCTCCTTGAGGTCGTCCCGGAATCCGTTGAAGACGTCCCACCGCATCTGCAGCACCCTCCTGACCTGCTCGATGTCCAGGTTCTCCGTCCCGGGGCCTTCGAGCTCGAGGTGCTCAGGGGGCGGTCCGTCCGGTACGACGAACGAGATCTGCGTCCCGTCGCCCTCAGCAACGAGCTGGATCTGCTCCTCCCCGCTTCGGTCCATCTCCGCATTCGTCGCCTCCGCACGGCTCTTCACGTGCTTATACGTGTTCTCCACGTCCGTCTGGAACACCCTCTCCACGCGCGGGTCGCCCGCGGTCATGCGCTTGAAGAACAGGCGCACGCCGTCCGTGCCGAGCTGCTCGCAGTACTGGATGAGCAGCGCCTGGTGCACGCATTGTTTGGCGTATGCGTGCCTCCCCTCGCGTTCCGCTCGGAAGCCGGCGACGAGCAGCGCGTCGGACGCACCTGGGACGTAGACGTCGCGGTGCTCCTGGATGAAGTGGAAGGATTCTTCGTACCCCCGCAGAGGGAGGTGAGAGAACGCTTCGAGCGAGGGCGTCATTTCGGGGACTTCCTCATCTTCGTCGTCTTCTTTCGTTGCAGCGGCGGCGCTAGAGGAGGAAGAGGGACCTGCAGGAGTGCTTTGCGAGGCGAGAGCGGCGACTTGGGCATGTTCGACGGCCTTTGGGTTTATCACCTCGATGTCTGTCTTCGTTTCTACTTTTTTCTTCCCGTGTTTGTGAGCACCTTTGACAGGCTCAGGCTCCGGTATAGGTGGGGCGTACTAGAGAATAACGTTCAGCATAGAATGCTTGACCAGGTTCGCAGAGCACCTACATGAGATTCAAACCCCTCATGTATATCCTCGCTCGTGATCTTCTTCAACTTCTCCGCTTCCTCCTTCTCAAGCTCCTTCTTGAGTCTCTCGGTCTCATCACCGAGCTTACTCACATGCCCCTTCAAGCTCGCCACAAGGCACTCTCTCAAGCGTTCTTCATTCTCTCCTCCGGCCGTCGTCAACCCCTTCTCCTTCGCCTCTTCAAACACCTTCAGTAATAAACTCAGAATCATCTCATCGTACGTGATTTTCTTCGGCGCGTTCGATGGCGGTGCGTCTGGAGACGGGTTGGTCTTTAGACGCTCGACGATGGAGGAGAAATGTGCCGGCCCGTCCGGCGCACCGTGCACTTCCTCCGTAATAGTGCGTAAACGCGGGAGGAGGATCTCATTGCATGCGATCTCGGCTTTGAGCTGCTCGATTTTGGCGTTCCGCGCTGCACGCTTCTCGCGGATGTCTCGCTGTTTCCAGCTATAAGCGCCCGTTGTTTTTTATATAGTTTTGGGCTGCAAGTATGGAGAGTGGACGTACGCGACTAGGGAGCGGTGGTCGACGTTCGGGTGACCTTCGATGTCTGAATCATCTGAGACCTATATAACGAGTATCTAGTGGTTAATCGGGTATGGACTGGACGATGTATGCGACACGTACCTCGAGTTTATCCCATTTTGAATAGTTCAACGGCATCCTAATTCAATTCCAGTATTCAATCAAATATCCAGAGAAATATTTTCCTTATTTTGAGAAATTAGATGAGGAATGGATGAAGCAGAGATGAGAGACGAGTAGATCCTACGCGTTGAGTTTAGTATAAAAACGAATCGCCACGGATCGGCGCTCGTCCTCGCCGATCATATAAAGGTAGCCTACGCAGAAGATTCCAGAAACAGTACAGCCTTATGCTTATTATGATTAGCGCTCTATCTACAATAACACTACAATGCACTGTACTTAAACCACACTATAAATACCAAACCAAAAGCTATTCTACTGTATACAAGTGTTTATTATTCCCTTTGTTTCCAGTTCTTTGATTAGCACTAACTGCACAGACTCATCTTTATCATAAGGTCCTAGGAAACGTTGTCTGCATAGCTTCCGAACATCCCTTCTTGTCTAGATTCCATACATATGCTTACAATGTGTTGACAAGCGCTGACTCGTTCGGTTCAATTCCTGCAAGTAAATGTGTATTTGTACAAGCCCCATCTAGTGGACTCGGGGAAAAGATGTATGTGTAAGTAAAATACGCTTGCATGTGGGTAACAGGCATCATGATGATTGTATGTGTATGAAATTCAAGTAGCATGAGAACTAAAGTTTCGTTGTAGTTACGGATGAAGTTCTATAATCTTTATTCGCACAACGATGCCGTAGAGAACCCCGAGCATAGCCCATTAGATTAGTATCTCACTGGGATCCCAGAATACTCGAGACGTGCTCTCCAACCCAGTTCCACACAGCCTCGAGCTTTCCATACCCACTAGCACCGGTGAACCCATTCGTGACCAAAAGGAAATGAGTCAGTGTTGCAGCGAGGACGATAGCGACGACCGAGGAGACGGAGAACGATTTCTCAGTCAACTTCTGAGGTCGAATGGACGGGTTGGGTTGTAGAGGTGAATATTTATCCAACGATGTGGAATGCGCAGTACTCTCTGGGGGTGGTGTTGGTGGGAGAGAAGGATTGCCCAACGGTGCTCTCGCTGGTTCTTGAGAAGCTGACTTCGAGGGAGGACGGAGGATACTGAACAGACCCATATTCAGCTCGAACGCATAAATGGCCTCTTCCGCAATAGCCTCTATTTGTTTGATATTCTTAAGCAAGCGTGAGAAACCATCAGGAAAAGCTTACGTACGCTTTCTGCTCGCATCATCTCCTCCGCCTGCATTCATCCCAGCCCGGAACCAGTCCTTAATTCGGCGCATGTCTCCCGCGTTCGCAGCTCCGCCGCCGCCCAGCTTCCCGAACACGTAGAATTGTGTGCCTTTTCCCTCTTCGTCCTCGCTCGTGCCGTACGCCTTTGCGATGCTCCGCCGGATGACCTGCCCACCACTCAAATCCCCGAGGTATCGGACATACGCGTGTGCGAGGAGCGGTGACGGGTCTGCTGCTTCGTCCGAGAGGTACTTTATCCGTGACACGTATGCGGAGAACGGCTCGGGCGAGGAAGTGACGAGAGCTCGGTGCAGTGGATGGGATTCCCAGGCGTCCTCGGGAACGGAGAGCAGGTGCGCGATGTCGGACGCGATGCTCGGTGCACGCGCGAGAAGCGTGGGGTTATACGTCGGCGAAAGCGCTGGATGGAAGCTGTGTTTCTCCAATCCTGCTTCCAAGGCGCTATTCGCACGAAGAGACGCGTCATTACGCGATTATCAGCAAAGCATAGAAATCTCAGGACGAGGACGTGGCGCCAGTTAATATACACAGTACTCACTCGTAAACATGATATAGCATCATAAGAAAACGGATGTATTCCTCTTTATCGAGTTCGGCACGGGTAAGCCACCCAGCGCCTAGAGAGTGCTCGGCCTGCTCGTGCGCCGCGGTCGTCGCAACCTTGAGAAGCGTTGCGAGGGGCTGCGTGTAGTCTATGTTCCCGTTCGCCACCGTCATGTCTTTCAATGATATCCAGAAATCAGCAGCAATTAGAGTGTTTGAGAAGAAATGCGAAGTGATAAGAAGATGGTGGTGGCGAGTCGGCAAGGGAGTGAAATCCGAGAAGGGCACAGAGCTAAGGCGGCGACCGGTTGCGGAAAGCTTGTAAAGAAAAATGATCTCGCTTATCTGATTATCCTTTTTTGGACAGGATCACGGGATGACGAGAGCTTACGTGTACAATCTCCTCTCCGAGTTGCCTGACTCCGATTCGTCCCTGCCTGCAATCGCCATTTCGACTCCGATCCAGTCAATCAGACTCGTCCCTACTCACCCTCATCTGCACTCCGTTAGGCTAAGAGCTCTTCCTATCTGATCTGAACTTTTCATTCAGAACTATCCAGTCACTTCCAGCGCACCAGATGTTGTGATGTGGCCGTTCAATGACGCGATCGATTGCACAGAAGTAGTGCCGCAACTCTGGTCAAGCGCAGTTGGTCATCTACGGGACTTTTGCGACTGCGGCTTCTATGTAGTTCAAAGCGTCTAACTCCTAGGCACTTTGATGATCGCTTCCTTTCCACGACCATACGGTGGATCTTTATGTGCTTTCTTTCATTTTCTCATTAGCAGCGAGGGCTACAGTCTTACCTTTCTCTCAATTGGATTGCACGAGTCATAACCGCAATTCTGGTCGAGTACAGTTGCTCATTCTCTAGGAGTTCTGCTACTGTGGTCCGCGATTTCTTATACAAAGTGTCTGTTTCACAATGCTCGCAATATTCGTCCGGTCTGCTTTCCGTGCGGAATTAGCTGCTTCTCTCTCTCTCATATCCCTGTGAAATTTCTAGTTTGATCTATTCCGTTACGTGAAGGCAGACAAACTCCAGCCGGAGTGATGTTTCGGCGCGGCTGGTGTGCCGACTGAAGCAGGGACTGTGCTTGCGGAACCAAACATCGTTCTCTCTGTTTTCTTCGCGTCAGTATTTGACAATTTCTTTGCAACTCTCAAAGTTAATATTCTAAACTGATCATATCAATTGACATGATGCCGGGACGCAATCGTTCTTCAGGGAGCCTGAGCGCCAGGGAAGGTGATGCTACCGCAAACTCTGATTCTCTTTCTTATCAGAGCGTAGACGACTTCTTTCTCATCAAAATACTCCTGTAACTGCGATCTCTGCACTGAGAATCTCAGTAACTACGATTGCCTACTTTGCTTATAGTCAAGATCTAATGCTATTACGTTAGTCGACCTTCTCCCAAAATATTCCCTGGGCTTCTCTGGAAAGAGTGACATATGGACATTCCTTTATAATGTGTTAAGTGTTGAGCTTTTTGATGACCGGAAGCTCCTCGAGATTTGCTAATGATCTTGTGTGACTCTTGGCCGCGACGTACCAGATCCTACGGTCACCGGAAGGTGGGGATGACCCAGATCAGCGATATGAAGGACCTATCTGTTCATCCGATGTTAATTACGGTGCTAGTGGGCTTTCTCTCTTTTCAGTAGTGCTTTTATTTATGCATTGTCTTAGGCCGACGTTTCTGTAGTAGAGATCAATATTTTGATATGACTTTCCTCCAGTTCTCTGCGTGTGAATTCAACAGAAACATTTGTAGGCTGAAGCGAAACTTTCTTTGAGTAAGATATGGATTGACATCAGTGCTATTCACTATTCACAAGTACAAGACCTTCAAACTCCGGGTAGAGACGACCTGCATCTCTTGCATCAGCCACCGACATCATTCCTTCTTTTCCTCTGTCACGACAGGAGACCTGTTACAAGACATTCTCAACTTGAGGCATGTGGAAAGAGTAAGCTATCACTTACATATCTTTTATCTCCTTCAAATCTCTGTCATTAGGTTCTGCCAGTCCTTTTAATTTGAGCTCTCCAGGCTTCGGCCAAAGCGCTTCATCCATATGAATATGGAGCATATTCCAATCTCTATCCGGTCCTGAAAAGATCATTTTCTTCGTGCTATCATTGTAGACTTTGGCTGATATGTGATTTCGCCGGTCATTGTCATTGTAATGCTCTCCTCCACTTGACAGTATGGAAAATAAATTAGCAATACAACAGAGCATCATATAGATACACGTGAACTTACGATGCTACCACCAGATAGGCACCGAGGTCATCAAGGCCAGTGTCTTTGCAGTATTTCTTGATCTTGTTGCCGAACATCCTGGCCTTCTCCTCTTGCCTGCTGTATACATTACCAGCAAAAGCAACAGTGTTCACAGGTCGAAAACTGCCTACTCTTGGGTCTATGACCCAAGATCCGATGGCAGGAAATTCGATACAAATTCTGCGAAGATTTCGGAGCATGACTGATTGCGTTTCACAAGATAGTCAGAAGAGTGCGACGGTGTTGATGAGTATCTGTTGGATTTCATCTCCAGGACTTGGGAGATCGTCTCTTTAAATACATTTCGGTACGATTGTGGCATAATGGAGGAATATACTCACCAGAAGGTCTCTATCTCGACCATGGCTCTGTGGTTGCTCGGCCAGCTTTCTAGACTCGATTCTCGAAGTACAGCCGTGATAAGTCGGAAATGCACCGTCCTCAGGGACAAATTTTTAGACCATTTCGGTTCAAATACAAGTTTACAGAGATTAGAGATGTGGCAGAATGACCGACCAGTGAGCATGAGCCCCAGTCTTTCAGAAGAACAGGTCTAACAAGACTCGAATCTCAGAAATATAGCATGCTCGAACAAGATTCCAACTATCATGGTGCAAAGTTGTTGTCCAAAACGAGAGTCGTCGGATGTACCATAAAGTTATAAGAGCCTAATTTTCCTCGAAATGCCAAGGCCACGAGATGAGACCTGACGATATGCATCGTGGAGCATAAGTTAGGCTGTGGCATTGGCATTGGAATTTCGCCGCATGAAGTCGCGGTCACGGGCTCAGTTTCTATTTTGAGTTGAGTAGACCGGGATTGCGCTTCTTCTTGGCCTTTTACCATCACAAGCTTTCTCGGTTATCCCATGCACAGGAATGTACTCCGTTTCGTGGCACGACGCTGCAGTCTCAGAGGCCCTCGATGGCCTTATCTTGATCGCCGCACAATCACTCGGCTATGCGCACCCAGTCTCAGAGACATGCTTGACTCTCTACCGTCAGTGGCAACCCAAACTCAAAAAGGGGACCTTATCCTTGTATATGACAAAAGTCTAGATGTTCAGAAATCCAGTTTCGTCCATCTAGACTTTGCCGAAGAACCATGTGGTTTCGAGGCAAGCCAAGGACTTGGATTCCTCCAGGTTGAGTTTGGTGATCGCATAGGACCGGATGGTAGATATGAAATACTCCGAAAACTTGGCTGGGGGATGCAGTCGAGTATATGGCTGGCTAAAGATACTCCGTGCGTCTCATCTGCTCATCTTTTCAAATGATTTCTAATTTGATTACGCATAGGAATGATCGTTTCGTTGCTATCAAGGCTTTAACTGGGTTCACGACCAGTCAGGTGAAGAAGGGACTCGTCCGTGAACTAGATATGCTCCGGCTTCTTTCCTCACGCAAAAATGGATGGAGAGACACGCACTGTCTTTTCCTGCTTGATGACTTCATCCAGCCCGGAAGATATGAATCGGATGGCGAACACCTATGCTTTGTAACTGACCCTTTTGGCCCGTCTCTCGCTGCTTTCATGGATGCAGGGTATCGCTTTACAAAACCGCTCATAAAGAAGATTCTGCTGGACACATTGGCCGGCCTCGATACCCTGCATAGCTTTGGCATCGTTCACACAGGTAAGATCAGGCTTGTGACGTTATGTTCGAGATACGATAGCTGATGGCGTTTAGACCTCACCTCCTCAAATATCCTGGTGGGCACAGAAAATGATGGGCATAGCTTCGATATCGATTTGTTCATCAAAGCACATCCTTCTGAGAGACATCCACCAGAACTTACTTGGGGTGGACGGCACGTTCGGGTGGCTAAATCCCAACCATTTCTATCAACATGGAATGCTCCTTCCTCTGTAATTGCTGACTTCGGCGTTGGTTTGTTTGAATCTCGTAGTATTCCCTTTTTGTTTCTGTCTGATTTTGAGGATAATAGCTCAGTTCTTGACCAACAAGGTTTCTGATGATATCTCTCCGCCCGATCAATGTGCCCCTGAGACAATTCTAGGTCTTCCATGGGACGAGAAAGTCGATATATGGGCCTTTGGCTGCATTGTATGAACCTTCATTTCACGTTTCTCTCTTTTGTGGATCACTGAAGTCGAAGCTAGGCTTTCGGGCTTATAAATAGACAGAGACTCTTCAAAACTACTGTTGGCGATCTGCCCAAGGAGCTGGCCGTCTTGTATCAGATTTTAGTTTTCACGGAAGAACGATTGCCGCCCGAAACAATCCAAAGCAGTTCAACCGCGATGAAATATCTCGACCCAGAAACAGGTTAGTCTTGTCTCGCTCAAAGGCCTTTTGGAAATCTGACAATTCTGTTTGTACAAGGCTGGGTGACCGCGCCTCTGATACCCGTCGATATAGACTTGTATCGCATATTCAAGGAAATCGGTGCTCTGAAAAAGCCAGAAGATCTTGACGGTGCGACTGCCTTGATGAAAAAATGCCTTCGAATAAATCCCAGGGATCGAGCTTCAGCAAAGGACTTACTCCAAGATCCTTGGCTCAACAGTGAGACGTAGTAAACGAGTCTTCTTCTGCATTCTTTCTGTAGGTATCGTTTTTAAACCCCAGCTCAATTTGCCAGTCGTCGTGCTATGTCATCCGCTTTCGTTATTCACATAAGATGTTGTGATGTGGCCGGTCAGTGACGCGATTGATTACACATCTCTGATCAAGCGCAGTTGGTCATCCTGGGATTTCTGCAGCTGCGGCTTCTATGTAGTTCGAAACGTCTAACTCCTAGGCATCATGATGCGTGTTTCCACCATACAACGGATTTTTATGTGTTTTCTTTCATTTTCTCGTTAGCAGCGAGGGCTGCAGTCCAATCGTTACTTCGATTGATTGCACAACACATTACCGCAATTCTGGCTGAGCACAATTGCTAATCCTCTGGGACTTCTGCTACTGCAGTCTGCGTTTCTCTGCAAAGTATCTGTTTCACGATGCTCGTAACGCTCGTCCGGTCCGCTTTCCTTGCGCAATTACCTGCTTCTTTCTCCCATATCCTGTGAAATTTTTAGTCTGATTTATTCTGTAACACGAAAGCAGATAAACTCCAGCCGGAGTGAGGTCGGTCTTATCACGTTTTCTGAATGAATATAGCTAAAATCCTATGCAGGGTGGTTAATCAAGAATCTACCGGGATGGATGAAGAGTTGCATAAGAATGTTAGAAGCGCGGTTGCTCTGATGAAGAAATGCCTTGGTTCGGATTCTAAGGACCGGGCTTCAGCATAGGAATTATTAGAAGATTCGTAGCTCAGTAGTGGAGGATAGAATGCTCTCTAGCACACACGCTGTTTCTTAGCGAGGAATTGCCATGCAACACTGTTGAATGCATATGTATTTCACTAATTTGTGTCAAGAATAAAATAAAATAAAAACAATGTTACTCGAGTTTGAGTAACATCAAAATGCTGTGATTCAGTCGAGTGAAATGTATAGCACATCACCCGAACTATTCTCGGCTTCCCTGTTCGAAATTGTCAATATACAAACGGATTATGATTTATCAGAGAACATACATTGACTTTAGCTCCTCTTTTATTTGTTCTCCTGGATCGACTTTCTTCCAAAGAGAGAAATGATCCTTTGGATACCAATTTGACTCATCTGTTGCGACGTGGATCCGATCCCATGATTGCTTGCCATCCGTGAACCATATCCAATTCCCATCTTTATCATAGAACTCAACTGTAAGACGGTTGAAAGTCTCTCCATTTCTGTCAGATGGGTTTTCGTGAGCGGGTCCTCTGTTCATAGAGGATTTTAGACTTGAAAAATAACAGAATATGAACTACATTTGCCTCACTATAGCCTTGTAAACACCAAGTCTATCCAGTCCGACATAGTCACAGAATCTGAAGACCTTTCGAGTTAAACCTGCCGCATAGTCTTGCTGATTCTTGTATAGTCCTTTTGCATATGCAAAGCTATGTAGGAGACATACTCTTCCTTGCGAAATTGCAAAGAAGGGGATAACCGGTCTGAGTGAGATACGAGAAAGCATATTCAAACTTGGAAAAAGCTGCTTCAGACAGAGATGCGTAGCGAGTATGTTATGGAACTACTGTGCATGAACGCCCTGTTTTTATACCCCTAGACGACTTTGTGGTTTGAACTGAAAGATAGCATGTTTTGATAGTCAACAGCCAGCGACTGAGCAGATATTGGGCCATGGTCGCCTCTCGATAGATATCCTAGTGGTTTGCACTTCAGTATCTCGGTCCGGAGAAGCTCTAACCAATTATTCTCACAGTTGCGGATGCAAGCTATTAAACTTAGAGATATGGCAAAAGAAAAGGATCGACGCGAAAGGCCACATAGCTGTGGCAAGTTATTGAGGCTGAGCATGCCCGTAGAGCCCGATGCCCCATAGCACTTCCATTTAAGGTAAAGGCTCTGAGGAGTAAAAAGTAAAACTCGCGATCGAGCGTGCTTGGCTCCTGCCACAACCCCTCATCCTCCCAGGCATGCATGCGTCAGTGCTCCGTCTTGCGGCAAAGATGCCTAATGTGCAGAAATCTATTTCTTGCATTCCCCGTCGATGCATTACCAGGATGTGTGCGCCTGCCTTTAGAGATATGCAGTCGCTGCCCGTTCTACGAACTCAAGATGAAAATGGCAACCTCATTGTTCTATTCGACAGGTCTCCGGAAGTCAAAAAAGAAGAGATAAAATGTCTGGACTTCAAAGAAGAGCCATGCGGCTTTAGGGAAAAGCAGGGTTTTGGTTTTCTGCAGGTTCAGTTCGGAGATCGAATAGGGCCGGGTGGTCGGTATGAAGTGCTGAGAAAACTTGGCTGGGGCATGCAATCGAGTATATGGCTGGCCAAAGATACCGTGTATATCTTACTTTCTTTAGATGTGACCGACCGAGATCCAGACTAACGCAGCTTTATGTAGGAAGGATCGATTTGTCGCAATCAAGGCACTAAACGGATACACCACAACGTTTGTCAAGAATGGGAAGATGCACGAATTAGAGATCTTACGGTGTCTCTCTTCTCAGGGAAAAGGAATGCGCGACACACACTGCCTTGTCTTACTTGATGACTTTATAGAGCCCGGGAAGGGCAAAGGTGATGGTGAACACCTATGTACAGTCACTGATGCCTTGGGATCAAGTGTTTCTGGGTTTAGAAGGGCCATTGGGGGTCTTACGAAGCCGTTGACAAAAAAAATCCTCCGTGATACATTAAAAGGTCTGGAAAGTCTGCATAGTTTAGAAATCGTTCACACAGGTACGACTTGTGATATTCCCTCCTTTCACTGGAAGCCTCAAAACTGAATCCCTTACCCATAGATCTGCATCCTTCGAATATCCTGGCGGATCTAGGATACGGACCTCATTCTTTCGATATAGGGGCATACTTAAATAGTAGCTCGCCTGAAAGACACCCCCCGGAACTTTCTTGGGGTGGTGAATACGTCCAAGTCGCAGTCTCTCAGCCTTTCCCAACCCCTCCTCCTGAGTCGTGGGAGTCTCTCTCCTTCATACTTGCGGATTTTGGTGCCTGTACGCGAGGTTTTATCCCCCCAATATATGAAGATACTGACAAAGTCATAGCCCAGTTTCTGAACAAAAAGACACGAGATCACATTTCACCGATTGACCAACGGGCCCCAGAGACATTCCTCAGACTTCCTTGGGACGAGAAAGTCGATATATGGTCTTTCGGGTGTTTAGTGAGTGTTTTCCATCTTGCAGCGAGATCGTGAAGCAAGAAGACGCTGAATTGTTTGCAGGTTTTCAGGTTTATAAACGATCAAAATCTCTTCAAAACTGACCTCCCTGGTCTTCCGCCGGATTTGGCCATGATGTACCAGATCCTTCTGCACACGGATGATCGGCTGCCGGCCGATACGATTCGTAGCAGCCCTCTGGCAATGAAATACCTCGATCCGGAGACAGGTCAGCATCTGCAGCTCTCTTCTTTGGTAGTCGTCGTAACTAACTTCACTGTGTCTATACAAGGATGGTTGACTGTCGACTTGCCCAGAGATCGCATAGACTTGTACGAGATAAATAAGGGGATCGGAGCTTTGAATAAGCCGTCAGATCTTGACGGGGGGACAGCTTTGATGAGGAAATGCCTTCGGTTAGATCCTAAGGACCGTGCATCGGCGAAGGAACTTCTTCAAGATCCTTGGCTTAACAGCGACACATAATTGCAGGCCTATGAGCGCATCTTTCGTTTGCTATCAACACTAAATCACTGCTCTATCCTCATGTCGCTTTCGACTCGTCCTGCTATGTCTTTTGAATTCTTTATTCAACGTGTTATCCGAGCTGCTACCTTACTGCTTTCATCCTTATCTTCGGTAATAACGTATATGTCACGTCGAATGAAGTCTTTCGTCAAATGTCAATGAAGTGCTTCAGAACACTAGACGGACTACGCTATATCAAAGGTTGGACTTGTTTGTTCATTCGTTTGTGGACTTCCAGAAGGAATACTAGACGAGTATATCTTGTAATGGCTCCTTAGCGTTTGTCCTCATCGGACATCATCGTGGCTGTGAGGTCCATCATAGCGCTAAGGTGTTCTGAATAGACAAATGTTGACGCAAAGACGCAACAAAAGAACTTGCAGGATACAAGAAAATGCTGCAGTTCCGGATCCGGCAGAGAACCCCGAGGGTGCTAATGCACTGATAAAGAAATGCTTGCGTCTGGATCTGGAAAATCGCCCCTCAGCCATGCACCTGCTGCGAGATCTTTGGTGGCTGAATAACGAGTCGGAAAGACCCGTACCATAGAATCTGATTCTTCCTCTTCTTTCTGAAGCGTGAAATGTTTGATCAATTTCGCTTACTAGTACTACATTACAGAAATGGTGAAACATAATGATGTAACTCTCCATCTTATGTCGACGTCTAATTGGTCGAATCCCCGCCCGATTCTGCTGTGAAGAGGATCTCGTTTATTTCAACACCACATACAGATCACATCTGTAACCCTTCAATATCGTTAGATCGTCTTGGATTGATCCTTTCTTGAGCCGACAGGCGAAACAAAAAATCCTGTACCTCTTCTATTTCCGCCGACCTACAGCAAACAACAAGTTATTGCATGGGGCAAATTTCCAAATACGGCAGTGCTAGTCAAGCTGCGTGGTTCTTTTCTTTTTACTATGCCACGGGCCACGCTCACAGCTGGTATAAACACCTGCCGATAATGTACAGGCTCACAACGTATCGCTTATTGAACGCGTGCCTCCTTCGCAGACAATCCACATGTTCATTTCTTCGTCTTACACGCCCAATGTCTCTCCGCACTCCTAGTAGTAACTCCAACACGCAGGCTTTTCAATTGGTCCCCTCGTCCGGCATGCAATATATACCAAGTTCAGAAGGCGTGAACAAGGACGGACAAATCGTATTTTCGTATGATCCACCACGAGGAGTACTCCGATGGCTCGGCAAGTCCTTGATCCAGATACAGGTGAGCATTTCCGAACATTATGAACCAAATCGCTCATGTATGGCCAATGTTTTGAAAAAGGCGGCCTAATAATAAATCCATCGTCGCAGCATGCGGACTTATACCAGAGATGCAAGGATAGTGGCAGTTTGTATTCAGCAGTGGACATGGAAGGCGCAGTGACGCTGATAAAGAAATGTCTTCATTTGAGTTCCGGAGACCGCGCTTCGGTGAGAGATTTATTGCAAGATCCTTGGCTCAACAGCGACACATAGTCGCAGATCTTCAGGCGCATCTTCTATCCGGTATCAACACCAAATCACCACTCTGTCCTCGTATCGCTTTTTAGTTGTCGTACTATGTAAACCGCTTTCTTTAGTTAACGTGTCATCCGAGCTGTCATCTTACCATTTTCATCTCCATCTTCGTCAATAACATATTGTCAAGCTTATAAATGAAGAGTTTCGTCAAGTGTCAGCGACGCTTCGGAACACTGGACGATCTACGCTCTATCGAAGGTTGAATTTTGTGTCTGCTCACTTGATTGTAGACTGCCATAAAGAGCAAGACAAAAATATCTTGTAATGTTTCGATTTGATTCTTTTGTCTTTCACTTTTGTCCCTGCAAGTGGCTGTGACGCCCATCATGAGTAGCATTCGACTTGGCAGCCGAAAGATCACCGAAAAAAGGTTAGCATAAATTTATTAATGTTATGTCCTTATCTATCAAACGACCTAGGAATTGACTGGAATTGACCGACTGGGCTGGCAAGGATTTCGAAGAAGATATCTTTGGCATCTATCAACCACGTTCCGATCGGGGGCTTTTGTTCGTGGTCAAGCGACCAGCATCATGATGGAGTGATGTTGGAATCCAAATCGACGAAGTAGTCTTGATCTGGGAATATTCTTGGCATATGACCTAATCATTTCGTGATGTTGGAATCCAAATCGACGAAGTAGTCTTGATCTGGGAATATTCTTGGCATATGACCTAATCATTTCATGTTTCCACTTTGTCTCTGTTACTCCTTGTGATGTATTTTATTCGTATTTGCACCTCACGTTTGCATCATCAAAGAAATGTAGAAAGCCTATAAATATATAGTTTATTCCCATGTATTTCTCTAGTTCCCGAATCAACTAGCTGCGTGCTCGAATACTTCGTTTGCTCCCTTGCTCACAGGTTATAAGCCTTGGCTTTCACTGTGCCTGAGATTCGCTCTGTCTAGTCAAGAAGAATTCAGATTTCAAAGATGACTACCAATCAGTATGCATACAATTTGCTTACCAGCTGTTAGGACTCGAACATTTTCCTTTTCTTTTATTGTATCATCATTCATTTTAGTATTTTTCTTTTTACATTACTCATCCGTTTTTACTAATCCCGTTTGCTCCGTCATGGCTTATTCATCTTTACTCATTCACCATGACTAAATCTGTTCCTTCCGACTAAGACGCTCACTAATCGCTCCACTCCTTCATCATGTGACCCCCTAATAGAGTAGACCTTTTCCACATCCAAAGTATATATAAGTAGCTAGATTGACTCCTTCGTTTCCTTGTCTTTCTATTCTACTTACCTTCACTACGACATAGGTATCTACTCTTGTACTCTAGTATTACTAAATAATCTACTTACCTTCACTACGACATAGCTTGCGTCTAGCTCGGCAACTCGCATTTAGCCTGTTGTTTGTTGTTGTGTTGGCCGCCTCGAGATCGATGCCTGTTAGTCTCGCCGCCTAACACCAGCGCTGTACCGAAGCTCGAACCTTCGGGGGAAAATTGGGCCATCTTTTCATATCGTTTTGAAGACGCTATTCGTGTCAAACACGTCTGGGGCCATTTCGATGGCACTTCTATTCGTCCTGGGCCTGCAGCAGCGACTGCACCTTCAGGAACACAATTAGGGCCTCAGCAATGGCCACCTATGGGGACTGGAAGCGCACTTGGCACAATGCAGCCCCCGGGCACTTCATCCTCGACCCCAGTTGTGCCTCAAGCTCATCGAGCAATGAGATCGCAAACCCAAACAGCAACAGCAGCAGCAACAGCCGCTCCAGCTACTCAGACGCAACCCTAAGCGGCTGGAACTGTACCCCAAGCGGTGTCGGTCGGCATGGTGTCGTATCTGAAGGTGCTACAGATGTCCGTCCTACTAAGGGTGCTGAATGTATGAAGGAACCTCCAAAAATGGGATGCCGACGCTATCAGACTCTCAAAGACCTACTACCCGGCAGGTGCCAGGAACCGTCGGAGACGTAATGGATGGGTCTAAGGATGCCGCTGGATAAAGGGAATAGAATAACAGGGCCGCCGCTCAAAAGGGAGGGATCACAAGAGGCTGCCGACGTGGTATAAACTCGGCCACAGGAAGGTATGAAGTGTATAAGATGAATATAAAGGATAAAATGGAGTGAGTGGCTGGAGAAGGCGCCGCTGGGTCGTCTGATAGGATGCCTGGGTCGTCGGATGGCCGCCGACGTCGAATAGAGGGGTGCCGGACTGAGGGGGAGGCCGCAGGAATCCGCCGCAGTAGCGTAAATGCGATAGATGAAAGGAAAAGACCGTATAAGATCAATATATGGGATAAACTGGAGTGAAAGGCTGGAAAGGATGCCGAAGGGGAGTCTGATGAGAAGCCTGGGTCGCCGAAGGGTCGCCGACGTCGAATAGAGGGGCGCCGGATCACTGAACGTCAGAGCGGCAGAGGCGTACCGGAGGCGGCGAAGGCAAGTAGAATGTGGAGTCAAACAAGAGGAGATGTCAAGGATAGTATATAGTCAAGGGGGAGGCTCAGTACATGAGGGGAGACTCAGAGTGAGGGATATCTCGAACTCTGGCGCTCGGTCTGGTACATGCTCTTGGAATCCTTGCTAGGCTTGGAATCCTTGCTAGGCTTTTTAATCCTGTCGTCTACAAGCTAGTATAAGCTCTATATATACTCTACTGCTGTCGCCGACACATCCTACTGTCTGACAACATCTCCTGAGTCATCTGGGTCGCCAAGGGCCGCTGCCGGAGCGCCCAGGTGAAATCTGAGAGCGGCAACATGAGGGGGGCATCCAATCACATGAAATATTGAGTATCTGCAATAACACGGGCGCCGGCAGAGTTGGGCTTGGCAGCGCGAGTCGGTGGCTTGGCACGCCGATGTACCACATGCCTACCTTCCATACATGGTCTAATGGGGGCCGCCGCATCAGGGGGAAGTCGGGAAACATCGGAACCGATGATCGGAGGCTGATATCGCGTATATGAGACAAAGGGCGCATCAGCCGATGTCCCTGAGGTGTCCGATGCATCGGCGGCACTCAATACAGAGTGTGGGCGATCCATAGTGACTAATATGAGTGGCCGGAGCGGCAGTGCTGCGGGGGACTGCCAGACTGGTGGCAGATATGTCGTAATGAGGCATGTAAGCACATATGACAATATATAGCTCCCTAGACAATGGGGGACTGCTTGGTAAGCTGTAGGAGGCGTCGGCGAGGGTACCTGAGGATGTCTGAGTGTCCGCCGCATTGATCGGCGCCAAGGGGGGCCGACTCGGAGGCATCCAGAGTCGCCGCACGGCTGTACGTATGGTAAATCATAAGATCGGCGGCACGTAGTCACTGAGGGATGTGTCCTATAGTGCCTGGTGCTGGGTAGGAGCTGTCGGCGGACCTGTCTAAGTGTCGGGGAGCCATCGGCGGATCGATTTGGGTCATAGGAGGGCGCCGCAGTACAGTACGTGTGCTGGAATCAATGGATACGTGCTCAAATGATGTCCCGAGTGCAATAGGAGTGTGCCCTCACACTCTCAGGTGTCGGCAGTGCTGGGATATGGTATCTGCAGTAAGAGGGAGCCATAGTATGAGTGTACTGGCACAGGAGGAGCCAGTGCGCTACAGTGGCTGGAACTGTACCCCCAGCCCAGATACCCTTGCCACCATCGGCTCCATCGACTCCTGTGCCTCCTACTGCAGAAGAAAAGAAGGCTCAGCAAGATTGGGATAATAATGAAGCTTTATCTCAGTACTTACTTTCTCAGAGGATTCCCAATTCGACCTTGATGTGCGTTCGTCGATTCCCTACTGTTGCGCAATGATGAACCGCAATTGTCATTGAGTATACAGACAAGTCCATGTATGCTCAAATGTCCCTAAAGGCCGAATTCCTCGAATCAAAGTGCCCTAAAGGATCAAATGTCAAAAATTTCCTGTCAGATCTTCGTTCGAAACGAGAGACACTCACCCAGTCTGGTGTAACTGTCTCAGATGATGATTTCCGCTCTACCATCATTTCTAGCTTGCCTGGACACCTAGCCAAATTTGCATCAGCGCAAATAACTTCAGCCGAACTTACTACGAGAAATGCCGCTGCAATGTTCAGTTTGCAGCTGCCCCCAGGTGCTCTTCAGGCCATGCGAACTGTTGATCCTAATGTTTTGATCTATATTGTTTCGGACGAATCTGAAAGGGAAGCTAAAGAATGCGAAAAGTGCGTTATGAATTGTGATCAGAAGCAGAACATGAACAGCAAAGTCAAAAACAAAGCACTTACTGTTCAAAGTCGTCCTTGAGATACTCGAACTTGCTATAATTGCAATCAAACTGGTCACATTGCAAAGTTCTGTCGCTCGCCTCGCAAGGACAGAAGAAATCAGAATGTTTCGAATCTTCGTAATGAAACGAAGAACTTACCAAAGGAGAAGGAATCGAATGAGATGCCTAAGAGCTCTGCCAATGCAGTTGTAGACTCGGATTCTGAAGATTGGGCTTGTTTGGCTCATGACGAAGGGCCAAACATGGCCATCGACTTACACAGGCACATTGAATGTGCGCCTGGCTTTGAAGATTGGCTGGAGGAGGAAGAAGATAGTTATGGAAAGAAGAAAGAGATTAGTGTGGTATATCAAACCGTTTTGAAAGTTTTAGACGAACCTGATCCCCCAGTTGCAAAGGAGTGTCGTGTTATTCTCGATTCT
Source organism: Sanghuangporus weigelae (assembly GCA_033182465.1). Classification (NCBI taxonomy): domain Eukaryota; kingdom Fungi; phylum Basidiomycota; class Agaricomycetes; order Hymenochaetales; family Hymenochaetaceae; genus Sanghuangporus; species Sanghuangporus weigelae. The sequence continues at coordinate 1,920,647 of CP137326.1, forward strand.
AGTGCTACGAAGCATATCTCACCGTATAAAGAAGATTTTTTGGACCTTCATCCTATTGATCCGAAACCTTTCGATACTCTGAGCAAACCGATCCACGCGATAGGAATCGGAACGCTCGCTGTAGATATGCCAAATGGAGATTCATCATCAAGATTGAACATCGAAAATGTTCATTATGCACCTATGTCGCCATACACTTTATTGTCTCAAGGATCTTTCGATCAATCCGGATTTACTTATTCTGGAGGCTGTGGAACTTGCGTTCTTTACGACTCGAGTGGGCGGTGGGTTGCCACTCTCAATCTGTCAAAAAACGGTTTATATCGCTTCACACATAATCCAATCAGTCAAGAATCCGATCATGCGATGGCTATACTTGAAAAACTCACCATGAAATCCCTCCACGCAAGATTAGGACACATTTCTCCTTCCACAGTGTCCCAAATGTTGAAAAATGGTGCAGTAACTGGTCTTCAACTTGATGAAGCGGCTCCCTGGGCCAATACATGCGAATCATGCATCTATGGGAAAGCAACTTGAAAGGAAGTTTCGAAGGTTAGACATGGCGATCCAGTGAAGAAATTTGGTGAAGAAACTCACTCTGATCTTTGGGGACCATCTCCTATCCAATCTCTTGGAGGGAAACACTACTATGTCACTTTTACGGATGACGCGACTCGGCACACCGTGATCCAAATCCTACAAACCAAAAATCAAGTACTTACTGCATACAAACAGTATGCAAAGTGGGCTGAAACCCAACATGGAGTGAAGCTGAAATCACACCATATTTTGTTGTCCATACTTTGTGACACTACCACTTGCCGACCACTGCTTTAGTCATCCGAGCGGATATCGGCACTCTGAGGCCTGGACCCAGACTCCTGAGGGGACCCTAGGCCTTTCCATCAACGTTTCACACTGTCAGGGACCATTCCGACCTGTTTTGAGGTACCAAACGGTCGCATACCTTCACACTAGATGTTCCACGAGGTGTGCTCCATTGTTCGGACATTACCAAAGTGGCCTCCAAGGTTCGGACTCCTGATTGGAGTTCGCTGATTGGTGTATCCATTTGATCACTCTGTCCGGTTTGTTCGCCAACTTGAGTGCGCTGTTTGGAGGACCCTTCCTGGACAGTTTTCATGTCATTTCACAGTTTCTTGCAGTCCATCTGACCCTTATCACATCAGTTTCACACTCCTTGCTATGATTTCATCTTCTTTCACAGTTTTCTGTAGTCCACTAGACTTCTGTATCTTCGGTTTCATGCTCCTTGTTGTGATTTTATTGCGTTTCACCTCACGTCTTGTCACGATCCTCTCCCAGTCCCAGATCAGTTGTTTTGTACATGTTTTGGACCCACATAGTCTATAAAACCTGTCCAGATGTCGTAGTTTTCAGATAGTGAATACCAGAGATCTGTTCAGCGCACACATCTTTCGTTCCAAAGCCTCTCAGACTGTCCCGACCGACTTTGTCATTCATAGAAAGTCATAGCACCCACTTTGGGTGTCACGTCTTCTTTGGCTAGACTAGTCCGGATGTCCCAGGAGTGACTCAGATACTCTCAGCTTGTCTTCTTTCTTCGTTGACTCATCTCCAAGGTGATCAAGTCGCCGAAGTATTCACTCGGTTCACTGCAGCACGTCCGGATTGGTCTGCCTAGACAATCATTGAGTATCACATCTTTCCTATGTGTATTTGCTCCCCCCCCCCCCTTCTCCCCTTTTTAGATAGGTTCCCGTTGCTCGGTCACAGAAGTACGGACCTAGATGCTCACGCACATCTCACCCTTCCGACAGTTCACCCCGACCGTTCCAGCCAGAGATATTCCAACTGACCACGGTTCCCACAGAGTAGGCCGGAGTCTTGGTCTATCTCAGGGGAGTCTTCCGGATCACCCTTCCTTGTTTGGTTACCCCAATTCATTCTCGCTTGCTCCCTATAGGATCGAACACCCTAGCCTACTAGGATCGCACCTATAGACCTAGTCTAATCGTCCACCCACCCTATTGATTATACAGTGTGGTACAGCCAGATGTGGGTAGATAAGATCACCTCTGCACAACACACCACTGCTTAGGCAAAAGGATCGAACTGGTGTAACCCCAGGCCTACTCCCTAACACTTCGCCATTCTGCATATTGAGAAAGGCCAGATATCAAAATTGATTGGGAAGGACTCCATGTACAATGCCATAGTCATTGTAGTGCACCATCGAGTCATGAAGATTGATATCACTCTGAGGAATTTGCCTGCTTATTATTAAATAGAACATGATGAGCTAGCTAATTGTTAGGGAGTAGGCCCGGGGTTACACCGGTTCGATCCTTTTGCCTAAGCAGTGGTATGTTGTGCAGAGGTGATCTTATCTACCCACGTCTGGCTGTACCACGCGGTCCCTTACTAGCCTTCCTAGTCGCGGTCCAAGTTATGGATGCTTTCAGATACGAGGTGATAGTAAAGCAGATTGAGATTTTCAAGAGGCGTGATAGTACAAAGCACACAGTAATAGCTCGCTGTAGGGCAAGCTTTACACCAGTGTGTCAAGAGAATCGAAAGATGGGGAAATGAGGGCCTAATTCTACAGCTATTTATGCTCTCAAATATTCCATTTTCCGTCCTATTTCTTACTCATCCTGTCTCCACTTTACTCCACTTTTCTCCACCTTTCTCCACTATTACATCTGTTCCTTTGTCATCCTGCTGCGCTTCACTCCACTTTGCTCCAATCTTTGTAAGGTCGTCTCCACTATGACAGAATTCTGTGGAGTTGCTGACTGAGACAATAGAGGTGGTGTTCCGATGTGGAATGCGCCACTGTCAGTACTCCATAACGATGTCATTGCCGTCATTAAGTGGCATCTTTGCCCTTGGAGCGATGTAGGCTGCTCGGTATGTGATTCTTCGGAATTCATCTCGAGGTCCAGCGAGGGTAAGCATAACTCGCACGTCCGTGTTAAGGTGTCGGGTCGGTGTAGAGTATGGTCCAAGGCATATCATGAACTGCATAAGCTCTGCTGGCAGGTTCTGCTGGGTTCTGGTGACTAGCCATGCTTTGCCTTCATATCGTATGTCTCGAATGTAATGCCATATCCTTCGTTGTATAAGGAGTTGTAATTGCTTGGTCTCCAGGTTCGCATCTCTTGGTAAATAAAGGTTTGCCTGTATCGTAGATGCTGGACATGGTGTGTGCAACTCCGGTCTATACCATCCAATCATTCTCCAAGTTATCGGGTTCGCAGTTCAAGGGGTCCGAGTTGTGATCGTGAGTTCCTCTCGTTTCTTGGGTACTATTGGGTTTGGTGGATTGGAATGCATTGTATCTTGAAGGTGTCGCTCGGTTTTGATGTGACAGTCACGTGTACCAACTGTTGCCGTGCATACTATGTAGTATACTTCATAAAGGACCATGTAAACTCGTGCACAGACTTGACAGTGCTGAAATGCCAGTGAGGTCTCCATAAACCTTATTAGCCTTTAGCCTTTTAGCGTTTAGGCTTTAGTAGTTGTGCTTCTGGACTTCTAAGAAGTTTGATCGCTTCTTTTGATCGAGGTCGCTCTGGTTGCTTGGTCGGCGGCGTTAGAGTGGTAGTCCGCGGTAATAGGCGGTCGGCGGTGTTAGCTGTTAGCGGGATTACGTATCCGCTTCGGTGCTTCTAGCGCTCGGGTGGTAACGGGTTACTGTTGCCTAGGCCGCTCGATCGCTTGGGCCCGTGATAGCTGGCTTGGTTACCGGTCGCGTTTGGAAAGCTGATCGTGTGGATCTGCTGATCGCGTCGATCCTGATGCAAGTTTTTGAATGGATCCTTTCACTAATATGCCCATTAGACTCATCTTTACTCAGTATATTTCCATACTCACTTTGTATGTTGTCCCCGATCACTTCTTTGAAGTGATCCAGGCTTGTTGCTTGAGATAAAGGATGATTCGATCCCATCATTATTACTCTGCGTATAAGATCTGCCATCTCAAAGCCCATATAATTCGTGTTTTAGTATGTATGGAAAAACCATAGCATCTCTGTTGGTCAATCTGTACATATGGGATCCTGAACCCACCAACAAATGCTGGGCAGTACAGCAGGATGATTCAGTAGCTCCAGGCAGTAGCTGTTTGACAACTTCAGCAATCTTTGTCAAGGTGTAAGCGCCTTGTGTGACAGATGAGGTGTGACGCAACGCGCGTGATGATGATTGGATGCACGTGACTCAAAAGACGAACACGTACACGTGCCGCCAATGCGGCCTCGCCCTCGTTCTTGTTCTCATCCACCATGGCCGACAATAACTTACCGCCTCCTGTAACTCCCAAGAAAGGCAGAATACGCAAGCCTCTTAAAGCATCTGACTTCGCAACACCGGCCGGGTATACCGTTTCATCTTATACTAGCTTCGAGGGTTTCATTGCGGATCCTCAAACTGTGGCAAAGTACAAGACGATCGATCTACAGCTCGGGAAATTGATTCCTCTCGACGCCTTCCTACTTGGCTTAGGAGTGCCAGAAGAAAGCTTGAAGACGGAGGATCCCTCTATCAGCTCTATCGCATCGAGTGAAGAAGTTCTGAAGAAGCGGGACGAGTACTGCGCAAAGGTGACCGGAGAGGTGCAACGATATCGGACGTTTTGCGATTACTCGAACTATATTATTTCGAAATTCGAAACCAAGCGCATTCTTTTTGCTCGAAACGATCCGAGGCTCCTCGAGGGACTATGCTCACTCTCTTTAAAGCCTGACGTTGTCGCCATTGGCAGCAATCGGCCCGACGTTGCGAGCGGTCAGTGGAGGAACTTTTCCGCTCGAGGACCAGTCAAGAAACAGGTTTCATGGGTGTGGAAGGACGTGAATATTGTAGCAGAGTTCAAGAAGCATCATGAAGTGATAGAATGCCCAGAGACAGTAGTCATGTGGACGCTCCATCCCATATCTCATTTGGCCAACGAAACAAAAGTTTCAGCAGATCAGCACAGGGAGGCTGATTCTCGTGACCATGATATTACTGCTGCAGTTTCGCAATCATCGGCAAGTCGAAGAGGCGTGACTGGTTCTCATAACAAGGCTACTCCAGCTGCTCCCACCTTGCATTCGACATCGAAGTCCGGTTCTCGGGATAGCGATAGCGGCGCTATCGGTGTACCAGCAGGACCCGTGATACCAGTCCCGCCAATGTCGACTTCTATGTCCGTCGCGACCTCAATTTCAGAAGGGAGAAAGAGGATGATAGAAGAAGACGATGAAAGGGATATCGAATCTCTAAAAAAGCTTAGACTTCGGCCATCGAAAAAAAAACCCATTATGCGTCATGATCTGATAGTCGACGGTGCGAAGTATGCCTTGGAGCAGCTGTCGTTCGTGCCTAATCGACGGCACGCACTCGAATTCCTCATATTGGACGGTACATTATTTCTGGCGTATTATGATCGATCTGGACCGGTCTATTCGTATCCCTTCTACTTCGCCCAAGACATATACCGTTTCGTACTGCTTATGAAAAGGGTCGCCGAAATGAACAGTTGGGAAATGGGCTTCCTCGAGAATTTGAAAGAGGCCGAAGTCCCAGCAACCGACATCGTTGAGGAGTTATTGTCCCAGGTCAAGAAAGAATCGCCAGCGAGCCCCAGCTCGTCGACATTCTCTCCCGACTCCGCAACTGGAGACGTACCTGTCGACATCCTCCAGGCTGTAAATGCCATAAAGTCGGGGGAGCACTTGTTTACACTGAAAATTGACATGATCGTGGTATATCTGATATCAGAAATAGGAGGGCGTCGTCCGTATGGGCTGGTCAGTAGGGGAACGGCAGTGTATCTGTCGTATTTTCCCGAAAGGAGAGCTCTCGTTGCGGTCAAAATCAGTTGGCCTGCAGCAAGACGGCTTTCGGAGGTGGAGATATTGAATAAAGCGCGGGCCGTGCTGCGGAAGGTCGATGCGGATCCTAATTTCAAGAAGAAATACGGTGATAGGAATCTCGAGGACTCCTTGCCTGTCATAATCGGACAAAAGGACATCGACGATCTGAAGAAAGAATTGTCATTCAGATGGGCGACGCAGGAGTTCTATACGAACTTTGACGAAGCGTGGAATCGAATTTGCCGAGCAATAATCATGGAACTCCTCCGTCCTTTGTTTTCAGTAACGGATCTGGATCAATTCAAGGAAGCGATTCGGGATATTGTGCTAGGTGAGTATAGTAGCCATCGGATGATTCTTGTTGAGCTGATGGCCTTTCCTGCCCAGCCCATCATTTCCTGTTTATCAGCGAAGCCCGAATTCTCCACCGCGATATTAGTCTTCATAACCTCATGGTTCGCTATAATGGTCCTGACAAGATCCATGGTGTTCTCATTGATTTTGACCTGGCCTCGTTGGGTTTACCGACTCCCGAAGGACACTTTGGAAGGCGAACGGGAACTCGTCCGTACATGTCAATAGATTTGCTCGAGACAGAAACTCCTCTCCATCTTGAAAGGCATGATTGGGAGTCGTTCTTTTACGTCATTTGCTGGATCGCATCCCATTATTCTAACGGCGATCAAGTCGAAACTGAGGCATTTAAAGAGTGGAACGAACCCGATGATAATAAGCTCAGATCTACCAAGGAAGCGTTGTTATTCGGGCATAGCAAACCGAACCTGAACGTCCTATTTACGGAATCCTATAAGCCTCTAATCATGTCGTGGATGGACGACTTTCAGTCGATGTTTCTCTTTGCTGATCAAGCAAGGAAGAAGTTCGAGCGTGTAAAAGCAGCAAACCCTGAAGATGACTCGCTTGTATTCGATGAGGAGACACTTGGTGGCCATGTTACCTGGGAGAAGTTTTGGGGGATTATAAAACAGTGATTTTAGCAGAGCGACTCTAGTTTCACAGGTTCCTACTTATTTTTATATGAATCTCTTCTCTTTTTTAACCCTTCAATACAACGCGACTCTAATCGCTACCTGTGTATTTTGTCATCTGCTTTGCTTAACTGTTTTGCATCAGTGTCATGTACTGTACTAATAGAGCATTCCTGTAATATGCATTTCACCCACCGACGACCTGGACACAATCTATCTACAATTTTATGTACCATTTGAGTGGTTATACTCGTTTTTTCGACGATCTGAAGTCATTTCGTGATCGAAAACCTCGGGATAGTAGTAATCATCCTGTGCATTAGGAACCTTTCAACGCCTGTAGTACGCTTCGGGCCATGCTTTAACATTAATTTCCAGAGATGAAGGGATGCTAAGCGCGCCAATGCTGATCGTTCATTAATAAACCGATTGTATCATTATTACTGGAGAATCTCAGTGCCTACGAGTACTACTTCGGATGGCAAAACAGCCTACGAATTAAGTACGCGATGCAGACAATAAATCCCATCCTACAGGACCCTGTCCACCGCAGTCCACCATCATTTCTCTAAAATCTGCCAGAATTTGTCCCAAGTAACGCGACTTTTCAAGGTTTGCAGCCTTAGCACGCTCAAATTTCTTCCTTGCTTGGTCGGCAGCGAGAAACATCGACTGCATATCTTGAATCCACATGCAGATTAGTGGCTTATAGAAGTCTGTGAAGAATAAGATGCCCAAGTTTGGTCGGGAAAGCCCGAATAGCACCGATTGTTTCACTTCACTGAGTGTCTCGTCATCGTCTGCGTCCCATGTTTTGAGAGCATTCGTCTGTATTTCGGTGCCATTCGAATAGTGGGTCCAAATCCAGCAAACGACGTAAAAGAACGACTCCCAACCAAACTTTTCGAGGTGTGGAGGGGTTTCTTTCCCAAGCAGATCTATTGCCATGAAACGACGAGTCGCAGTTTGCCTTCCATGTTGTTCTGCGTCTCTCGCTCCGTTCCCCGACAGAAGCCAGATCAAAATCAATCAAGACTCCATGTACAGCGCCGTCATTATACCATCAAGTTATGGAGGCTGATATCACGATGGAGAATTCGTGCTTCGCTATTGAACAAGAAATGGTGCGCCATTTCGAGGAAACAGTCAAAGTGAGACACCAGACGAGAATTAGACGCACCTCGTACTATGTCCCGGATGGCTTCCTTGAAATGATCCAGGTTCGTCAATTCAAATATTGGATGAAGACGCTCCATGACTATTACACGGCAGATGCGATTCCCAGTCTCGTCGAAATCTTTGTAATATTCCATTGTTCTGCAATGGAAACACTGTTCTCCCTTCAGATTATCGATCTTTCTCGCTAATTCATCCATCACGAAAGGCTCCGCAAGGCTCTTGTCCTATATTTGACTACGATCAGGAAGCGTCGAGCTTCAAGAGGTTTTATTTCTGACGAGGAGATATTTGGCAGTGAGGTCACCTGTGAGAAGTTTTCGGCAGTGATAAATCAGTGATAGTAGCTGAGCAACATCATTATCACATACTCCCAGGATACATAGATTAGGCATAGCAGGTACATTCTCTTCGTCGTTTGAAATATATTTGAACTATGCTTTATCCATAGCCTACAGAGAGGAAAGGAGACACAGCTTGCAAGGGGAAAACAAGGATAACATCCCAGGAGGTCATATCCATAAATAAGCCGATTGCAGCATCTAAGCATCTACGAGTTACAGCTCGAATAACAAGACAACTTCCGAATGATGTGTACGACGCAGACGATATACCCGATCTCCCAAGACCCTGACCTCCCTAGTCCACATTATTGCGCCAAAATATCCCAGAGCTTGTCCCAAATAACATGGCCGCCGAGTGTCTCGTCATCAAAATCCTCAGTATTTGCGTTCTCAGTCACTTTGGACTCCCACCCTTTCTGCATTTTGCATGGTCATATGCTATCTTATTTTAAATCGAAGGAGGCAGGAGAGTTGGATGTGCATGAAAGGACCGGTGAAAGGACGGCAAGTGTCAGCGGAACACAACTCACTTGATGACTTCAGGATGTAAATGCGTAGTTCGTTTTTTGGATGGGCCAGTCCATTCCTTATGCTTGTGAAGGATTTTCGCGTGTCAACGATATCATACATTGATATTACATTCTTCACACAATGCGGAACAAGAGTATTTGAGAATCACTGTACATGCAACAAGAATGTTCTGAAATTATCACAATCGCCTAACGGAGCCAAGACGAATAATAGGCAAGAGAATGGAAGTGCCAGGAAAGAAAATGGTGATGAAATAGGTATCACGATTGATTTGTATATGTATCGTATCTATAAACGCGAGGTAATGAAACCAAGAAGAGAAGGGCGCAGTAATTACAAGAATGGCAGGCGAAGTTACTAGTAGTATACATGGACACAGACATGCATTACTGTTCAACATGAGCAGCGACAGGATTAGATGCGCAAGGAAATGAGAGAATAAGAATACAGACGTGACTACTCCGTGCTTTTTGTCAAGGCGATTCAGCGGAAAAGATCTATTGGGCTGTTAGAATATGTAACAAAACTCAGAACGCGGATACGCACCATGCCTGGCAGACTCAGGGGCGTACTAACAGGAGAAGACGGAGAGGACTTAGCGCGAGCACCGTCAAAGTCTTGGCGAGAGGATGAAGTAAGCACAATTCCCTTCTTCTCGTCCTTGAAATCAGCTAACTCGTCCTTGCCACCATCATCTCTATCTCCGTGTGCAGCGATGGCTGGAGAGAGATCATTCACAGGGCGCTTGATGTCAGAGTCACCAGCATTAGTTGCCTTCGCGATACTGTACGCTTGCAGACTTAGTGCGAGCATCTTGTCTCCGCCTTTCCTTGACAATAACGGCTTAGTCTGATCATTTGCATGTAAAATGCTCGAAGCAGAGTGCGCTCTGTTCTTCATAACTTCAGCAGCAGCAAGACCAGCATTTTCAGAGTTCGGAATACGCTCTCCGACTGTCAGAGTAGGGATAAGCTAAGAGAGATACAACCATGCGTATGGGATTCACTGACTCGACTCAAAAGGATTTTTGAAGGATGCTCGTCTCAAGAAGAGAGCAGAGGTGTCCTCAGAATGACGGCGTTGTTCGGTTTCTAAGTCCAAAGAACGAATGTCAATCAGATTCAAAGATAGTAATTCGAGAGCAAACCTACTTTCAGTACCAATCTTCACACCACCTCCGACGACGCGCCAATTTATTGGATAAAAATTGCCCGACTTGGGTTTAGTCTCCTTCGCCTCATTTCTTGGACTACCTCGAATGTCGGGTTTATCAAAACTATTCGTTGTCTTCTGCTCTTTCTCGGGTTTAGTAGATCCAGAATATTTCCGAGCTGTCGATGGCGTTTTAGCAGGAGGGTTAGGCGAAGCGAGTGAGTGACTGCTATGAAATCAACACGGAGGTCGAAGATTTATTCGCTCCTCAGAATCCGAGAGCTACAGGTAAAGAAGAGAAATAACGCACAAGTTGCATTCGTCACCTTTCTGACATTTTCCAGTCTCACGGAAGTATTTACACGGTTTGCCTTTTTGTTACAAAGTATCGCATCACTAAGACCTCGCGTGACGAAATGTGTTTATGAAAGCGCTTACTACGGTATAGAGGACTTTCCGGAGATGTGGGATCGATAGATGCATCAGGCTGGGAGAAGGCCCTCGCTCGACCCGGTTGACTCTTTTGCGTATTGACGCTTATACGTCTCGCTGGACTCCGCACCGTACTCATCGGAATTCCAGGGTACACGGGCACTGCGAATGGAACATGCACGATTTGCAAGGGTACGGGTGACGTGGGAGAATACATCGACGTTGAGATAGGCGGGCGTGGGGAGAAAGGCATGTTCAAGCTTAGACAGTCAGGAGACAGCGGACTGTGGGCCTGAATCTTGGCTGGCATATAGTCGCGAGGAGCACGCGAGTATGCCGATAGAGGAGATAGTGGGGAAAGAGGAAGAGGTGGCGGAGGCCGCATATTGCCGCGCATAGGTAGGTGTCCGTACACATCGATTCCTGGCGTCGCACAAGGCGATAATGGAGTCGCAGGAGGCCCCTCCGAAAATCCTGAGGACGCCGTTGAAGGAGTCTGCACATCGGCGCCATCAATATTGAATCGCGTGCGCACTGGTGTCCTAATCTCGGATACTTCAGTATCAAACTCTTCCGCGTCTGACTCGCCTTTGGGGGCATTTACTGGCGTTGAGGGAGGTGCACGATGAGGTGGTGGAGTCGTTGGGAAGTAAGACGAAATCACTGGCGATGGAGCCGATACCACATCATTTGCATTTACGGGAGTCTTAGGCGAAGGTAGCACGTGAAGGTAACTACACCGTTCACCGTAGATGCATTTTCCGAGTATGAAGTTCCGACACGGGCGAGCTTACAAACGTTCCATCACTCAGTACATGCTCAATAATGTGAAGAGGCAAAACAATGCTCACTTCGATACTTCGGATGATCCTCAGGCTTCGCCTTCCATGTGCCATCTAAATCTCTCACATCTGCATCGTCGTCCGTGCCCTTATCCGAATCAAGCTCGGGTACGTCCTCAAGAAGACTCAAATCTGATGACTCTCTACTCGTAGCGAACATCTGCGCCGGGTGTTTGAACCGACACCAATACCCATCTCTACATTTCCCGCCAAGAAAGAATCGACACGGTTTCGTCCGGAGGGTAGCTTGAGGATTCTTCAGCGCCTCATACTGCTCTGGTGTCGCTATAATATGTGCAAAGTCGCATTCGTCGGCTGAGAGTGGACAATCGTTTGTCTGGAAAAATAGACACGGTTTCGCTGGAGGTATGATGTCCTCAGTAGCCATCGATTCGACAACGGGCTTAAGACTGCGGACTTACTATGGCGCTTGCGGTTGCTCTTGGACATGATGGCCATCGTGTACAACAGGGCTACGAGACGAGCAGCGTGGGGAGGTGTTGTAACGGTCAAGCTACAATAGCTCAAGATCTGCGAGTTATTAAGCAGGAGCTAACAATGAGCGTCGCTTCTAGATCAGCAGCAGGTAGTATGCATGGGCTAGAGAACCCTGCGCGTACGTTTAAATGAAAATGAGTCGCTCTTCAGAACAAGAATATAAAATCGGCCAGAGACAAACAATTCTCCAAGTCAGAACGAGAAGGTAGAGACCAGATCCAGAACGGTCCGTCTTGCCTCGCTACGCACGCAGACAGAATATGGAGGATGATATGAAACAAGGGGCAAGAGAGAGGACACAAGAGCCAGATGGGCCAGATCTCCCCTGCAGATACGCGCGGGATGCCCGTCCGACACTGTGTAGTCAGTAGCGTGAGTGCGTATGTGATGGATGGAGAAAGAGAGCGAACATAATAGCGCGGCTAAAGTCCCAATCATGAAAAGGGAAAATAAGAACGCCAGGCGGACAGGTCTAATTTAGAAGGCGAAGAAAGCACGGCATGATCTTCATTCTTCCCGCATGCAAATTGATTTCTAAGGTGCCGCTTGATTCTCGATGCCTTCATCAACCTCGCTTCCATCCTGCCAGAAGTGAGTGCAAAGTCCTAGATAATAACAATACATGTACAACATGCTTTGACGGTCCCCTGACGTTTCCATAAGGCCAAAGGGAACAGCGACGACTCAGGCGGTCCCAAGGATCAGCACACGATGCGAAAGTTTATCCAGGACAAAGATTTCAGAAGAAACGAACACGAGTGAGTAATAATAACAGTAATAGTTCCTTTTGTTGACTATGGGCCGATAGAACAGAACGGAAGCATGGCCAGCAGAACTCTTTCAGTGGTGAACAATAAGAACGAGGGAAGCAGACCGGCTATTGTTCAATTTGTTGAGAGCGGGAGTAATCTGCACGTGCCTGTCTGGTGACTTTAGTGACCGTTTATGGATGTGTCTGAGTCACGCGAAGTCATTGGTGAATCTTTGTCACACAGCACTTCAAGTTATTTTCCAACTGTCATGTCCAGCCAGAGATATTTAATGTTCCTGTATTTCCTCGACAAGGTCACTCTCAAGCTTCCTCTGGTGGGCGCGAAGCAGGCCTTGGTAGTAACTCGGTCTCATCATCGGACCCGAATTTCACCTGCTCTTGTCATCCATAAGCTTTTTGGAATTCATATGCCATCGCCAATATTCGTCGCCACCGTCGTAGCCATGGATCTTGTCGCGCACCTGTGCCTCGCAACTACAGCGGATATGAGAAACTCACAAATATAATACGTAGAACCACCGTTCTGAATACGACAAACACGTCTATCATACATTTTTCTGGCTGACGTTTCTTTTTGTTTTCAGATGCATGATTCATCCATTTGACTCTTATGGTTCATCGGGAACTGCGCTCTACCGACTTCTGCTAAATCAACTCTATCCGCACATTCCGTCAACCGACTTTTCTCGATCTCGCTCGTTTGGTCACTCTCATCTTCGCGATATGAAAACCAGCTATATGTACTAGGCATACCGACTCGAACGAACGAATCACAGGTAAGAACGCAGCTCATGTGGTGGGACATCATGATCGAATGGTTCACAACGTTACTGTATATACTATGTGTGGAGCGCACGGCGCACGGGCATCCACTTCCAGATCAGGACAAAATCCAACCCGTCAGCTCCGCGCTTCTCACGAATCATGCGCTATTTTTTTGACAAGGTAAGTATATCCTTTTGTTTTCAGGATGGGCTTCCCGTTCACTGGTCGTTATTGAGCTCAAGAAAGGCACCAAATCGCCAGAGATCCAACACAAAAGGGAGCAATTGTCGATGAAATCAAGCAAGAACCTTTGTCTATGTGAAGTAGTGAACCTTCAAGAACATTTCGAGCAAACTCTCAAGTTGCGTACTGACGTAACTTGCGCCAACCGTGGAGCTATCAGCTTAGGCTTTTGGCTTGGGCTGCAGATAATCACCCTCTGCGTTCTGCCTCCTGCGAAGACTATCTAGTCATAGCGACGTTGTAGAGTATTCTCGGTCCGGGAAAGCTGCGTTCTTCCGAGTATGAACATGCATTTCTTCACGCTTTTTCTCCTGTCCTTTACTTCGATTTATTTCTCGATGACAATTGTGTTTTGTAAATTCCTGATCTCTAGCAACTTGCCTTATCTCAGTGACAAAAGGTTATGCGGTACATGATCCCGCGAAAGAAGGTACATACTATACTTTGCAGAGAATCGGAGTCGAATTGTTTGACTTGATTCGTGTCCTGAACTGAAATGTGAGCGAGAACGTCTGCATTCCCGTCGTCTCGCACAGATCTCACTATTCTTCAATTCGCTGGCTACAACGTTCCGGAAAAACTGCGTGTTTCTTTGTGATTCGGCCGAACAGATTCTATTCTATCCAAAAACTACGCAGGCACGTGTCGACCACGAGGCAATCATAATCAATATTAAAGAATATACAAAAAAAAAAGACTTATAGTTAAGGATTGTCTGCTTATACAACAATGAAAGTAAACAAGGAAAGAAAAAGATGGAAGCGGGACTGATAGACAGTGCGACTCGCCGCGGGGACGTGCGGATGCAAATCGGGAGAAGAGAGATGGTTCTTGTGATATGGCTTCGTCGTGGTGAACGAGGTGTATGTACGTAGTACGGATGCGGATAATTGGTTGATCGGTTGGTTGATCGGTGTCTGCGGTGCGAGTTCCCTCACTTCGTCGTGGAGGGTTCGTCCCGCTTGCGTCTTCAGTCTGAAGTCGAAAACGGATGGAAGAGAAAGGGATAGACATAAAACACAGAATGCAAACGTAAAAGATAGGCGGGAAAAGGATGAAGGAATCCTTAGAAGGAGGAAGAAAGAGAGAGGAGAAAATAGAGGGAGTAAATTGACTTGTAATTTTAATAGTTATTCGTGCCGTCTATCCGTCCAGTAGTTGAAAAATAAGGAGAAAAAGAAAGAGGAGTCCGAGCGCATGTATGTGTCTATTATGATCTAAAGCGAGAGAAAAGGAGGTAAACGAGAAGCGGTGGTAAGAGGCAGGCGGAGAACATCGGTGGTAATGTGAGCGAGTGTAACCTGAAACTAATCAGTGAAAAAGCCACTTCGACAGAGACAGGCATCAGGCAGAGGAACTTACGTAGATGATGACGTCGCCTGCTGAGGTGCTTGGGTAATCCGAACGGTCATGACAGCAACCAGGCCATCAGCAGCGTTCGAGCTCATGCTCTGGAAGTGATTAATCCCATCGCTCGTATTCGACAATAACCCCGAGATATATTGCACGGTCGTCTGGTACGAGTAGCCATTATACCCCGTCGTGCCGACATACGAAGATGAGTTGGTTAGGTTCGCGGTGGGTATGACGGAGTTGGTCGCATTCCCGACGAGCCAATCCCGCCCGAGGTTATACCCGTTGTCGATAATGTCGTGCTGCTCCTCGAGTGATTTTTCGTACGACACGCCCATGAATACCGCCCCGCTATCCGCCTGGCTACCGTCCTGCACCCAATACCGGAAGTGGTTCCCGCCTTTGATCGTTTCCTGACACGTTCCCAGCTCAGGATCGCCATACGCCCATCGGATGACAGCGGTCTCATTTACTAATGCGCACAAGGATTTTCTCATCAGCGTGGAAAGGCGTGGATGAATGAAGATAGAAACTCACCGTAGCCTCTCCCGTCACCGAGATTGGCTTGCTGGTTTGACCCCGAGTGCTGACCGAGACATTCACCCGCGAAGCCAAGCGAGATGAAGTAGTTCTGTAAACCACCATTCTCCATCGTATCCACGATGACCGCGGCATCTGAATTCGCAGATAAAATAGCATTTATCGGTTCTCCCAGACCCATAGGGTACGTTACAGGTACTCTCTATACACACAAAAGGAAGTTTTCAAAGTCAAAATTGTGAGTGAAGTTGTGATTGGACAAGAGGCAGCGCGACTTGAACGGAACTGAGTGCGCACCGTAAGATAGCTCCCGCCATTATTACGCGGGTCGTAGTACCCTTCTGGAGGAACATTGGCGCGCCGTCGGTGTGTTAACGGATCAGGAGGACGTTCGTTCGAGGCACTAGCAAGCGTCGGAAGGCACAACGCAAGGAAGAATAAGGGGAAAGAGAGCGAAGCTGGGCAGTGCACCAGCCGCCTCCGCGTCGTCGGGGGCATTTGAGATTCGTTCCAACGAGTACTGCAGTCGTTGCGTTGCGTTCTTCACGTTGAGAAGATTATGGCAGATATATTATATGTCTTTGAAGGGATCTGAGTCAAAGAGAGATGAGGAGGAGGCGTGACTGAGCTGAAGAGGGGAAACGAAATAAACACAATGTCGGCCTGGCCTGATCCAGGGGTATTCCCATATCCAGTAATGATCGACAATTCGCACGGTCCACAGCTTGGTTCAGCCTCACGGGAAAGAGAAACGCTCGGCAGGTCCTCAGCAACGGTCAACGATGAATGTCGGAAACGAAAGGGAAGACAGAATAAATCATTCCCTAGAGGTATGCACATGATCACATGAGGTCCTCACCAACGAGCGCTGGTTGATTTCTTTATTTTTGTTCGCGGCTATCATCGATTAAGATCAAATACATAGTATCAAATCTCGGTCGTAAGGAAATATGAAATGCGGTGAACTGGAACAACAACAACTGCCAAGCTTCTTCTTTCGCGCCCAGACTTCATGCAGTCGCTCGGCGTGGAGATAATGTTGTACAATATGTTCATATCAAGGCTTGATCCTTCAACATCTTGCTTGGAAGACAGGAAGACACCGCTCACTGAGTGCTATTCCACTTACTACCTAGACCAGGACTTGCACATGCACACGCACACGTCCACCAATCCTTCTTTCGCATGTTCTGTTCACATACCAATCTAAAACTAGTCAAAGTGGCCTACGTATGTACAGTATGTACACGAAATTATATACCAAAGCGAAATCCACGAGCAATCAGAAGTCTAGTCTACTACTTATTTTACAATAACACGTTCTTTATGGAGAGGGAGAAAAGCAAAAGGGAAGACGCAAGAACAAAATGTCGGAACAGGACGAACGTGTGCTCAAGATCAAGAAATACAAATTTAACTCTTTTGATTGTGATAAAACGAGATAGCAACGTTGAGACGAAACAAGCGGGAAGAAAGGCAGGAGACGAGGCGTGGGAAGCGAGGACGCATGGACGAACAGAGACAAAGCAAGGCGACAAAATCAGAATACAAACGGAAGCAGAGCGATACGCTGACAAGAAAACAACCGCACGGAAGACTAAAACAGACAGACAGACAGACAGACAAACGGACAAACAAACAAACAGACAGACAGAGTTTATAATTCTCGGATCTAGACGTATTGCGCATTGAGATTGATGCTCTCGGGACTGAAGCTCGGGTTGGGCAGTATGAATCCGTCTGAAGTCGACCACATCGGGTACCCATTGTGCGAGTGACCGTTGAAGCTCAAGGTCGGGCTGTCGATAGGACTGGTGAACGATGCATGGTATCCTCCCGCATGGTGATGCATCTCAGCAGACCCAGCTGAAACAGGCGTGTCCGGCGGTATACTTGAAGCTATACCCGCGCTCCCTCCTCCTCCGACCGCGCACGTGTCCAAATCAGGCATAGACTGCGGGACCCACATATTTCCAAACAAGCTCGATGCTGACGTTGATGGATGGTGGTGCTGGTGCTGGTAGAACGAGTTATTTGTACCCTCATCGTGTCCTGAAAATCCTTCCATCTGGAAGAACACCTTCGCTTCTTCCTGCGCCGCGGCGGGATCCAAGTTCGCGAACTCGCTTGCCCTGTGCTTTCCCTTGGCTATTCGAGCTTCTTCGCACAGGTCTTGCAATACACGGAGAACTTGGATAGCTTGCACGACAATCTTCCCGTAGTCTCTCTCACGAAGGGTCTCGAGCAGCTGAATCGTGCGCACGAGCTCGCACTGCCATTCCTCCGCTCGAGGGTGGTGTGCGTAGCGCAGGATAGTTACGCCGAGCGTCACAGCCGCTTCGAACATGTACATGCTAATGTCGAACGGCACCTGGCGTTCCCAGAATTGGTGTACCACTTGGTCCGTCTGAGCATGTAGCACACGGATCGCGTAGTATGCGAGTTGACTCTGATCCCATGCATGCTGCGACTGAGCAGCACCACCATACCCGTTCGAAGACGTATTCTGCGACGGCTTAGTATATGCCAGTGCTCGATGATAGAGTAGACAAGAGCACGAGTAGTACGAGTTGATCGTCATCCGTTGCAAGTATAGCTTCGGATAAATTCCATTGAATGATACGTCCGGAGGTTGATCCAGTTTGTAATACGGGGGCAGACTTGTTAGCCATTCGCCCATCTTAGCATCAAAGTACGCGTGACCGTCCTCGGGGTCTGGAACGTCGCTCAAGAACTGTAACGAACTCACATCAGCAAAACGATGAGCGCAGACGAGCTTTGAGCTCACCCTCTCTTTAGCCTCGCTAACCGCCGTAGTCATCGAAATGAAGTAGTACTGGAAGAGCAACGCAGTGTTCGTGCTCCCATCCAGAGCGAGGGCTGTCGAAGAAACCTCTGGCTTCTGCACATTGCAATCTCGAGACCGCAGGACAGTTGGCCTTCCAAGAAACAGGGACAAGTACCTAAAATAGATGCCTCTAAGAATGACGGACGGATTGACTCGACTTCAAAACCGATCTACCTGTCGAATTCGACACAGAGATGCCATGCAACCAGCATGAACGTGCGTTCATCATTACCCAAGTTCTTTGCCTTTCCAGGCGCCAAAAAGCGGTGTAGACCCGCATTTTGGGCATCACGTAAACCACTACCAACCACTCGCCAGGCCTATAAAAATACACAAATCTGATCAATACAATCGGAATTCTTCCGGGTTATTTTTCACGAACCTCGGCCACTCGGCCCCGGTCTTGAAGATATCTTGCGAGGAACGCCGTCGCGAGGCATGTATACACCGCGCCCCTGAAATCCGGAGTCGGAGTTGGAGAATCCAGAGAAGAGTATCTATCTTCATCCAATTTTCTCGCGGTGAGCGCTTGGGTAAAGTAGTTCCTGCTTTCTTCCTCAGTAGCACATGATGGAGAAAAAGCAAAGATTGCGAAGAGCAAGGCTATCCAGTTCGGGTTGAAGCGCCTCAAGCATGCAGGGTCGGCGCGAAGTTGAGCCCACATCGCTTCGTGTGATTGAAAGAGAACATTGTATGGTATGCCAATGCACCAATTCACGTGCTCATGAAAGCCCTGGAGAAGCTCTTCGCAGTGCCTGAAAGAGACAAAGGCATGCGAATCAACATCTACAGCAAGCGAACGGGGCATTTCGTAATGGCAGCGGATAAACTTACTCTTTATCGGGCAATCTGGGAATGAATGCCTCTGACGAACGGACGACAGTAAAGGATGACTGCGAGAAGGCTGACAGAGGAATATCGAAAATCCTCGCCGTCGAGCCAGAGCCAGAAAGCTTCAGATAAAAATTAATTATTATTCCTTTGGTCGCTAGAAGACTTGCCTCCTGAAGTGTGTAAGCAAGAGAGCCTTCACCCAGCCGATGGTCCTATCAGCCAGTAAGAAACAGGCAATTTTATAATAATGAGGCTGAAATTCAAACCTCTTCTGTCAGTTGCATGCGAGCCAGCGCCAAAGCCGCCTCTTTGAGGCCCTCATGCGGGTGAACAATCGGACTTAACGAAGTTCGAGAGATTGAACTGGCGAGAGAGGCCTGAGAAGAGGATGATGGAGACGAGATACCGCCCTTCCAAGGCAGAAGCGCCTGGCTGGACGGACTATTATGGATCGTATATGGCATTGAGGCGTCGCCTCCGGGGATCTGCTGCCAGTCTGTGATGACACTTGGTGGCTGTCTGTCCTTCCTCGTCCCCGCTCTGCCCGGTGGGCGAGCCGGAGGAGGCCGTGCGTATGGCTCGGTCTCCCATCTGCAGAGATGTTCGACGCCACGGGTCTTACACAATCCACACGGCTGCTGTCTGTCGCATTTCTAAAGGACAAAATAAAGCACGCGCGGGGACACATGCACACGCACACCGCGGTGAACAAACAAAGAGCAGAAAAAAGATTTCGAAATCTCCGTTCAGAGCGTTGTTTTTACAAAAGAAAACGCCGAGATGAGGAATGATGATGGGACTGCGAGTACTAACCTGACGTCTGCGTGTGCATTCTACACAGCTTACCCGCAATCTCCGGCGGGTCCTCTTCTTAGGAGACTCTGCTGGCTGCTGGGCGGGCGGTGGGTGATGGTCGACGAAAGACATTGAGCAGGATTGAGGCAGTCACAGCGACGCAAACGCAGAGAAGGATCATTTCTTGATTGCGGCGTTGTCAGCATCGGCTGTGACACTGTTTATTCCCAGTCCGTTACGCACCTATTCCTTATTAGGAAGGTTCTCTCGCCTTTTTTTCCTTCTGGGGCACCCGTCTTCCCGCAGAGCATTGTCCGCTGGAGAGAATGGGAGACACTGTGTGAGTGGTCCAGTAACAAATCATCGCCGATCATACCAGCAGAATATCCAGCCAGAACTCACGGATTTGCATCCGTCAGGGGTATAAATAAGGCAATTTCGGTCTCGGACTGCATTTTCCGATGATCATTTTTGTCCTTTTCCCCCTTCGTCCGCCAACAGACATCAAAACGGTGCACCCTCTTTGAAACAGGACACACATCAGTTTTGGCCCGAGTCTTGCTGTTTTTATGCCCTCCGGTGTCTCATTTTGGGGCGACTCCTGGTCTGTCGCGTGATTAGCCCTTTCTACTGACAAGATGTCTTCAAGTTCGTGTCGAGCGCGTGGATACGGATCTGGTGGCAACAGAGACACAAAAAAATTCGCATACTATACAGAGCGATACGGTCATCGAGGCGCATGATCTAGTCGGGAGAGCAAGCCTGCCACCGACAGTCGTGGCCAAGTACAAGCGCGGGACAGTAGCATTAGTCAAGCAGTCCAATAAAAGCACCAGCAAGCTCAAGCTCAAGATGTCCCCCTCCTCCCAGCTCTGACAGCATCCGCGATCGTTCCCATCACGAAGGGAAACGGCGCACGGGACGTACGGAGCGGACGAGAGAACCGAGCAAGCGGGGAAGAAGAAGTAGAGAGCAGCAAGCAGCCAGAGTATCGGAAAAGAAAGCCCTGCCCTGAGACGTCACAGTTTCATCCCAAGACGCATACAGTAGGCTACGATGCAAGGTCCCACAAACAGCTAAAAGAGTGCCTCGTGTACTAGTGCTACTGGTATATGAAGCAGCCAGGCGGCCGGAGAGGGGGCTGCTCTCCCTCTGCTTAGTCTCCCTTCCTAGATCGCAGTTAACAGCCGTTCCAGCTCTCCTTCCGAACCCGAAACATTACCATACCAGGCAGCGCGGCACTGAAAGGGACTTAACCAATCTCCCGGTTAAATTACTCCCTCCCATCTGCAGACGAAGGACTGTGCGCACGCTCTTAATATCATAGTGCTTATCTGCGAAACGACACTGCCACTAGCGGAAGGAGAGAAGAGGGTTTAAAATTACACCCCCTCGGTTCTCAATTCTTCTCTGTGGCTGATGACGACGAGTAGATTTGGACCTAGACTTGAACTACGTCGGAGGCGAGGATTCCGTTGAATTCCGATGCTTGACCACTCCAAACAACGGAAACAAGAAGCTTCTCTGGCACGTCTACGGAACGAGAAGAAGTCCCACCTTGGCTTCGCGTGGCCAATAATGTTTTTAGCAAATATAGATCGCAGGTGGCGCTTGGCTTTTCTGTGAGCGTGATTTCTGGCATCTTTCACAGGCGGTGGGTTGGCTCTGAGACGTATCACAGGTCATCTCCATTCCCATTAAGTTGCCGGTGGCATCACTATCATCAAGCTTCGCTCACAGCGGTCCGTCCGGCCACCAATATATATTCTACGAAAATCGTCTTTTTTCCCCTCCCCCCAAGCGCGAGGCGCAATATCTAGCTAAATCTCTAAATCTTCTCGTCTCGGCATCCAGGTATGCGCGCAGAGCTTTTATTATATCATTCATCATCAATGCATTATGGACGTGATTCTCTTCCCCACTTCGCAGGCTATAAATAGCCATTTTTATCTTTGTCCGGTCGACAAGGAGTCGTCTTGTCAAGGTCTCTGCGGCGCATGCGGAGGGAAGCGACGGGAACTTCAGGTCGTGCTAAATGATTATGACAGCGGCAATAGCAGAATTCTCCGGTCAACTCGGGCGAAGCGGATAACTACAAAGCAACATCGAATTTTTTCCCTTCTTCTTCCTGCGGGACCTGATTTGTCCACCCAGGTCGGACGGATCAGTAGATCAAAGTCGAGAGTGGAACGTATGGATTGCGAGCTGTTACAGAGTTTCTTGCAAGTATATACCAGGGAAGACAATCTACTCGAATCAAATGGATATTCTCGCCAGAATATCAATTGGTCGTCGATTACATAGGAGCTAACGGCGATGCCGCGTTATCCAACGAAGGAAGTCAAGGGACCGACGAGATCTCCGACTCATGGCGAACATCGGACATAACATGTTAGGCAAGTAGCGGTCAGGATCGCGTGTTCGATCATTTGACTTGAGACTGATTCATGAAGTTCGGAGAACAAAGATGAAAAGGCAGTGAGTAAAGTATCAGCTGGCGTAAATAAGTGTGCCTGGATACATGTATACAAGTCATACATGCGCCAATCAGATACTCTTCTGAAGTCCATTACCAAATTCACCACACTAGTTTACAGAATTGTATTCGCATTCAAAGTCGATACACTAACTCATCATCAGGCAGGCTTGCCAAGCAAAAAAAATATTTAAAACAAAGGCACAAGTACGAAAAGATATGCAAAAATCGGTACTGATATTGCACCATGGCATGGCTTGCAACGGGGTTCGTTCAGGGCTGGATGAAATCGTGTACCACCTAGGACCCTCAGCGTGCATCATCGAACGAAGGAGAGATACTCAAAAACTTGTTGCGGCTAAGAGCTTGGATGACTTCAATTACAAGGGTCGCGATAGTGAGTAGGAAGAAGAGGGATTCGGGCCTATCAGTCCATTCGAGTCGATGCAAGCTTAACTCAAGGGAAGGCTAGAGATTATTAGTGGAGAATTCCGAAGTCCGTTAGGAAGGTGGAAATATCAGCTTCGGCTTCCACAGAAATACACTTATGTAAAACTACAGATGTTCACCTGAGTACGCTTATAGCATTCAGATAAGAGCATTCGCCCCCGATGTACCTCGAGATACCGCAAGCGTAAACGATCTGATTCATCTCATTTGTTCTATTAACACAGACATTAATGAAGCTGAACCATAAAGACGGTGTGACTGAGTGAGAGGAAACAGGAGCTCTGGCATTCACATCGATACAGTTAGGAATCGCACAGACAGACTAACAGGCAGAGACAAATAGGCGACAGGTATCAAAACGCGGGTGGGGACAGGGGGATCAAGGGGAGGGAACATATACATATCCAATCAGTCGTGCATAGCCCATACACATATACGGACACTTTCAAATAAGGGACAGACAAAGAAAAAGGTTAACCGAGAGGAAGAAAGATTACGGCTCACAGAAGGAAAAGAGAAAGGAGATACTGGGACAAAAGAATGAGGAGGATACGACACGAAGAGAAAGGATAAGAAAAGGTAAGGAACGAGAACAACAGAACACACACGCACACGAGAGCCCCGGCAGAAGGGGGGTGTTCTTTCAAAGAACTATTTACCAAAAGGAAAGCTAAGAAAAGGAGATGCGCCGTGTATTGGTAAGCTGGGACAAGACCAGAGACGCAGTTCAAACAGCCAAAAGCACTGATAAGAGTACGAGGAGAGAGGAGGGAAAGAGAAAATGGTATCGATGCTGTATTGTATTTGAAGGTCCTTGCTTGAATTGAAGACTGATCGGAAACTTGAAGAAAAGGAGGTGAGGCAACGAGGTCCGTCTCCTGACCCTCGTGGTAATGCTCGATTGCACCTGACGTTCAGCAGGAGAGAAACGGTAGGACACCCGGGGGCAATATCAGACAACTCATGATTGATATTGCCACCTCCAGTTCCTATAAGGGAACACCCAAAGTCAATACAAATCTGAAGAAAGGCAATAATAAACTCACATGGCAAACGTACAATAATGCCCCGACGGGCTAGCTCTAGAATAACAAACAGAACACACAGAGAGATATAGAGGTTTTCTTTTCTACGACCTAGTGAACAAACTAGTCACATTACTCCTCCGATCACGAGCCGCTCGCGCAGAAAATGTGCCGGCGGTAGCAGCTGCACCACTAGTGGCAGTGGCAGTCGTGGCCGTACTAGCGCTAGTCGCACTATCTAGCGAGGCACGCGAGCGACGTTCACGCACGGCTTCGGCGTCCGAGGTATTACGAGTTTGACCTTGCGTTTCAGGCCCCACCACCGAACTGACCGACAGCGTCCGTTTTCTCTGTACGTCTCGCTCTATACTCTGTTCCAACCTCGCTGCAGCCACCCCGCCTGCACGCGAAAAGGTGCGTGAAGTCGTGGTGACGCGCCGAGGACGTTCGGGGGATGCTTGTGTGGTGTTCACCGCAGTGGTTGGCTCTGGTGCACTCGTGAGAGTCGAGAATATCGAAGTAGCGGCACGAACAGTCGAACCGGACGTCTTAGGACGGGACCGGACACTTGCAGCCTTCTCCGTCGATCGTCGAGAGAGGATGGTCTCAGAAGGGAGCGTCGATAAGGGAGGGGGAGCTGCAACAGTGTTCGAACGGCGGGCAAGGATGCCATCTCGCCGGGCCGCGGCACCCACTGACGGAGAGTCGATAGGACCCTCGTCGAAAGAGGTATTATTCAATTTCAACTCCCGATCCCGATCGAGATGCCGCGCCGTCGCCGTCGTCAACGACAACCTCGCAAGCTTCCGCGAGGCAATGTCATTTTCGTTTATAGACTCCGCGACTCTGCTTCCGAGTTCAGCATCCGCGAGTTGCTGCCGCGATATTGAACTCGTTGATACCGACGTTGCAGGGTGACGGAAGGAAGTTGTAGAAGACGCGCTGTGGAGCGAAGTGAAGGACGTTTGCGTACGGCCAGTATCGCCTGACGAGACAATCCACCGACTCTTCCCATCCAAGCTACTCCGATTTCCTTCGGAAGAGAAACGTGTGCTTTCCGATCTACGACTCCCATCTCCGTTAGCCGGGACATCAGGGGTGTCATGCCGCCTCCGCGGACTATCATCAATAGATAGCGTCCGATTGTGCGAGCTCTCGGATGTCGCCTCACGCAGGACCTTCCCAACACCGAGAAGGAAGGACGTCATGGTTCTCACGAGTTCATCGCTTACGCGCACGCTCTCTCTGTATTCTGCTCCGACATCTCGCCAAAGGCTGACCAGATCAATTGCTCGGCCATCTTCACCAAGCTCAGCGTCAATTTGTTCCTCCAGAGCGTGCGCCGTCCCTCTTCGAAGCATGTTGCTCATCGCATCGGCAGAGTGAACAATATTTTGTGCAGAGCGAAATAACTCCGGAATCGTTACTGTCGTCGTGCTACCTAACGACGGTAATCGAGATAATTGAGATTCAAACATGCTCAACGAATCAAGCATCAAACGTGTATGTTCGGGCGTTCCATCACCTGCAGCTGCGGAAGCTGCATGAAGAGGGCTCGCTGGTGATCGCCTCACCGCTAGAGAAGACCCAGTCCGCTCAGCCGCAGCAGCCGTCGAAATAGCAAAACGGCGTAATTCAGAAGACGGACGAGAAGTTAAGTCACCGGTCGGCGGACGGTCTCTTTCCGGTTCGGGAGCTGCATACGTAGATTTGTACGAGCGAAGCGCAGGTGGGGCAGTCTGTGGTTCGTCACGGTATTTATCCATTGAGGTCAAGGGACGCTCGGTTTTGATGGTTGTCTGAGCATTACGCCGTGCAACAGCATACGGTGCGTTTGCCGGTGTGCGAGGCTCGACATAACGTTCGGTGTCGGACGCCACCGGCCGCTCACTGAACCTTGTTCCAGGTCTTGCAGAAGTTTCCAATCGGTTCTCAGAAGGCCGCGCGCCGACGTCACTACTTATACGAAGTCGTCTGCTAGCCTCGGCTCCGCCAAAGACATCGTCACTCTCCTCGCGTAATCTGACCAATCCCGCGGCACGTAGACTTTCCCCTACAAAATTACGACGCGGACTATCTCCAATATCTACGCGACGGGTTGGTGAATCACCTTGTGGCCCTGTCACATTTTTTAAAGGCGACAAGTCCTGAGATTGCCACCTAGTCTGATTCCTTCGTGTAATATCCCGAATAGACGAAAATCGCTGAGCCCTTGTCCTAGGGGACATAGGAGAATCATGAAGCGTCGCCCGAGACGACGAGGGAGATTCTTGGACCGAATAGGAGCCCGACACTGTGCGCTCGCGTTTAGGGGTTTGAGGTGGATGCCCAAGTGACTAAATTAGGAAATTTGTTAATAAGTATTTTTTTGCTCCAATTTCTCTCACTCAAAATGAAGAGTACGTACATCATTGCCTAGGAATTCGCGAGGAAGTGGTTGTCTGCGTCTTGTCTCCACGGGAGTATCTCGTCGAGATTGTGCTACGGCGGCGAGTGCAGCAGTCTCTATGCTTTCAGCTCGACTTTGAGGTCGAGAATGCTGAACCAATTCATCTCTCAGGTCTACGGATCTTCCTCGAACTGGAAGTTCTGCTTTAGACTCTGTAACTGCAGGAGGACGTCGTTCTGCCATGCTAACAGACCGAAAATGAGTGCCGGTCGTTGAGGTCGGTGTTTCGGAAAGGCCCTCAGAATCAGAAGCTCCGTTGTCTACGTTTTCTCGCTCCGTCTCTGAACCAGATGCGCGAGATATGGACTCAGAACGTCTTCTTGTTAGACGCGAAGTAGATGCGGTAGAGTTAGCTGTAGAAGGCGCAGGGGAGCGTCGAAGACTAGTCGTTGGGGAAGAAGTTGCAAGTCGAGAGCCAGAAGAAAGAGAAGCCAGTTTACTAAGGACCTAAGTACAGCTATTAGAGAAATGAAGACTCAAATGAAAAGAAATATGTACCAATCGATTGCGCTGCGTTAAGCTCTTGACACGCTGCAAAGCAGACTCATTCGAGTTTAGATTATTGCCTGAGTTTGAGTGACGAGGCCCGCCAGACAGCCTCGCGGTGTGGTCTTCGTCATCTACACCATCGCCATCGTCACTCGGGGATCTACTCGCGCTCCGGGAATGGGCTTTGGCACGGCTACCACCAGCGCCATTGATTGTGTCCTTCATGAGCGAGGCAGGCATGCGGAGGCTTTCGTTGCTCAAGTCACCACCGTTGCTACCGCTTCCGGTCGAATTAGACGCAGGTGGTGAAGGCAGACCGGATGATCCTGGGCTGCTGTCTGTACTCGGGGGCTCCGGAAGATCTGGAAGCTGAGCAGGATTGCCGAGGAATATAGCAGAAAGTGGACGCCTGTGTCTTGTTGTGTTGAGAGGAGGCCGAGAAGAAGAAGCTGAAGACATTTGAAAGCGCAACAGGTGCTACTGCAAAACGACGCCCATGAAGACGTTGTGAAGGAAAGAAGCGTGCGTCGTCAACGACGCTGAGGAGGCGTGGAGAGCGTGCCGGGAGCGGAATGTGGAGTGGTGGTGGTGGTGGTAAGACGACAAAGGGCGAAATGGGAAGGAGGCGTGGTCGTCGCGCGCCGGCGGTCCACCAAATACCAAATCAAGGCCTAAGCACCCGACCCGGTATCAATCCCGCTTGTGCTCGTTGTAAAATTAATATTAATACAATAAAAATGTCCTCCCAACACAGTCAGCTCCTCGCGGCTGCACACGCCTTTTGCGATGCTTTCGCGGCACAGAAACCGCTCGACGAGATATTAAATCATTTTGCTAATGGCGAGAACACGCTGTGTGTCGAGCACGGCTTGCCACAGCTCGCCCCATTTCTCGGTCGTCAGTTTGCCGGCCCAGATGGAGTAAAGCGCTACTTCACCATCATCGCCGACTTGCTTTCGTACAACAACATGCATTTCTCCGAGTATTTCACTGATGCAGAGACACGAATGGTCTCTGTGAAGGGGAGGGCGAGGTTTACGTGGAAAAATACGGGAAAAAGCTGGGACGAGGTGTTCACATATCGTCTCCAGTTCGACGACCAGCTCAAGGTGAAGCTGTATGAAGTGTGGGCAGACTCGGGCGCAGCATACCTGGCCAGCAGGGGAGAATTGGTGGGTATCGTCCTTTATTCTGCGAAAACATCGTAACTAATCCATTAAAAAAAGGAATAAAAATACAGGCAACTCCGATCCATGTTAAATACATCTGAGGTCAAAGAATAAATGTACAACGAATGTCCATCTCAAAGCGCTCTTCCAACCTCCCCATCTGGCGAATTTAAGAGCGTATTCGCACCTCTCGACAACCTCGCCTGGACGTTCTCAAGCCTTGTATGAAACTTATCAAGCAACGTCTTTTCCATCCTGTGCCTTGTCTCCTGCTCGATCTTCTCGTAAATGTGATCGTACAGCAAGCAGAACCATTTCAATTTCTCTAGATGTCCCGGGACTGGTCTGTTCATGGACAAAATTAAAGGTGTGCGATTTGAGAGTGGCTGTGGGAGGCGAGCTCACGTACCTTGTGATGAATTCTAGTCTTTCTTGTGGCGGCAGTTTCATCATCCTGATCAAACGTCTTAGCAGTGGTTCCGGAATTCGAGCAGAACTACACACCTAGCGAGATAATTCATCCTAGCCATCTCAGGCGTCAACACCAAACTAGCATCACAATCCAAAGTCTAAGCTCGCTGCAACACGGAAAAAAGGGGGGCTCTCGCCACTCACTTCCTCACATACTTCCTCGAATTCTCATACCCACAATCCGCCGCATAGTCCAGGATCGCCAGTGTCTGCACGCACTGGTTCGCAAACTCCTGGACGAGCCGCACATGCCGCTCCTCGAAGTCGCGTCTGAGCAGCCGCTCGAACGTCTTGTACGTCTGCCACAGCATCTTCTCCTTGCACAGCTGGTAGTCGATCGCGTGGTGCGAGTGCAGCTCTATCCACGCCATGATCGACTCGAAGTCTCCCAATGGGATCTTGGAGAAGGCGAAGAGCTGTTCTTCGAGGTAGGACAGGAGAGCTGCGTTTGTGCTCATTCTTGTCGTTGTCGTTGTCGTTGTCGTTGTTATTGCTGCTGGTGCTGTTGCCCTTGTTGTTCTTGTTGGTGGGGCTAGAATTGCTGATGCTATTGACAATGTTGGAACACCAGCTGCGGACGCAGACCTAGAATGAGACTTGGACCTAAGCTTGTTTCGATCCGCAGTGCCAGCCAACTCCTCTTTGCGCACTTGCTTGCCTTGTTTGCTTGCTTTGTCACTACTAGCAGTAGAGGCACTGTAGCTTCTGCTGCGACCAGTCGCACCAGGGCTAGAAGCAGAATTAGAACCAGGATTGGAGCTTGAACTCATACCCCGATTTGTGGGCCGTTTCTGCACTTCGGATTCAAGTTTTAGTCGCGGGGCAGGACTGTGTCCAGCTCTGACTCGGTCAGGAGCACTCTTGGGACGATACAGGGAGAGCGCCATACGAGGGGACCAAGGACGAGCGAGTTCACTAGTTTGCATCTGACTATGACCAACTTGGAGCCCGGACTATGTACTCCGTACGCGCCACGGCTATCCTGTCCATTCGGGGCATGAGTCTAATATTGCAAATTAGTTCAATCGAAAGAGGTCGGAGGCGTTCTCCATGGCTCAGCTTGGTGATGAGGTCGCCACACTCATTTGGTTCACAGCTATCGATGTCGTTGCAATATAACAGGAGTTCAATCCGCTACGAAGTGCTCAAGATTCGACGTTTTGGCCGAAGGGACCGTCACTGGTGCGGTGCCTATCGAACGCATTTGACATTGATCCACTGATGGCCACACTCGAATTGCCGTTTATTGCACTTTGGCCGGCGTCGATCATGAACGGGATCATTTCATAGCCTCCTGTCGTTCGGGAAATCGACTGATACCGAGTTCTGAGAGGACCGAATGTATGCGAAGAGGACATCTCTATCTCTGTCGTCCTCCTTTGGCGGTCCATCTCTAAGGCTAATATCTTCATCCTGAGTCCTGACTTCCTGTAAGTTTCATCCAGTAGTAACAATGAGACCAGCCTTTGCGAGACTTGTTGGTAGGGCTTCTTCCAATAGCCTGGACCATGGATAAATCATTGAAGAAGATGTATATCAGCCTGAGATCACGGGAAGGAAGACGACTAGAGCTTTGACACCGCGCACCTGTGAAGTCATCTCCCACCGTCAGACTTCGAGACGAAACTTGCAACGTAACAACTTTAGATCCAGACGCAAGTAAACTCCCAATCATATGTATGCTAGTACAAGATCTCTATAGTGATCTTTCACCGATCTCTACTCAAGTATTCTCAAAGGAAAATTTAGAACCGGTGGTCGGCCTCGTGTTCTTGGAGCGATCGACATTCAAAAAGTCCGTCACGCGAGCCGACACCGATTCAACACCCTCAACACGAGGCATATCAATCTTGGCCACAATTCAAAAATATAAAAGCGCCACTTGTTCATCAAGTCGCAGAGCTTATTCTTGTTGAAATGATGGCTAAATGGCTGGTACCTGTGCGCATGATGCACACTGAGGAAAAGGAAAATATCATTCAAGTTCTGATTATCGATTTGTTCCGCTCCGTTTCTCTTTGTTTTCTTTCGAGAATGAATGTTGTTGGAGGCTCGTGGCCTGAGAATGAGGGGACTGGCTATCAAAAATAAAAATTTGAATAGCCGACTGACTCAGAATGACTCGGATGAACTACGATCAGTCGTCAATGCAGCAGAAAAAGTCCACTAAATCACAAATTCCGAAGACTCGGATACATGCCGTTTCGGAGATAGTCGAAGGCATACCCGAGCATACCATGTTTCCCATACTCCCGACCAATAATTCGCAGACAATTCAGAATAAAATCCGCCGAAAAAACTGCGCTGCTCGGTAACACTTGTCAAGACCGGTGCGAACGAAGCGGCGTACATGTACCTCCTCGGAGTACGTTTTTGCATCCCCAGCTGATGATTCCATTCAATAATCAAATCACGAGTGCCAGCATTGACGCTATTAGGTCAATCTTTCCGACATGCTGTTGATTTACTCGTTCAAACACTAATCCGTGTGTGTATGTACACTATTATCACAAGATCTTACAGTAGTATGCTTGCTACATATTCGAAGGGATGCCTTGTTGAAATTTGCAAAGAAAAGCCACTTGAGAAGTGAGCTAAGAAAGTCGCCAGAAGAGAAGAGAAGAGAAGGCAAGGTGAAAAGCGACGAGGAAAAAGTAAGACGAAAAGAGCACGGCTCTGGTGTTCTGACCCCTGGTCAGACACGTTCGAAGGAGTTAATTCAATGCCCTCCCTTCTTCATACGGATGCAGTCGACACCACGCTTTGTGGGACCTCCAATCTCTTCTCTGGTGCGCATCGCCGCAGTACCATGCACCGCGGCATGCTCCACAGGTCTTGGTCGCCTCCAAAGGACACAGCTCGCATGAACGGTCCCGTGCCGTTGTTGCGAGCAACGTGCGCAATACGCGGAGCTCTGGTCGGTCATTGGGAGATGTAGGAGAGGAGCTTCTGCTCGAGTTCGGAGCCATCCAGTCTTCGGACAGCCCGAATCGTCGGATGATGGCGCTCTGAGCGGAGGAGGGTTCTTCAAGGCGCTTTGAGCGTATGAGCTGGCGCGCCTCGTCAGTAAGAGGATGCGGGAGGTGGTACCTCTGGGAGTCGAATTGAAGTCGTAAAGGTGTCGGAACCGGTGTGTATCGTGCGTTCATTAATGCGCCGATGAACAGATCCTGCTGTACCTGCGCGCTCGTGAATTGATCTGATAAAAGGGGATTCTCGAAAGTCAGAATGGCCCTCGTCGGCGGGGGAGGTAGTGTATCCGGCGCAAGCTCAACGTGCGTGATTCTTCCCGTGCCTTTATCGACAAGCAATGCACCAGCAGACAGAAGTCTCGGTGAATCCTCAATGTTTAAGGAAATAGATCGAGCCTGCGCGACGGATCGAAAGAACATTCGGAAATCCTTAATCCAACCTGCATGATTGAATTTGTCCGCGCCCGGATGGGCATATGCGAAGCCACGTAAAACGTGCGCCTCAAGCACACACGGATATGCGTCTTCCCCTTCAAAAAATGCAGCCTGTTCCTCCTCGGTCATCTCTTCGGCATCTCCAGACCCGCCGGTGACCCAGTGGATGGGTGGGAGAAAGCTAGACATGTACATAAAGTTCGGCGCATGCGAAAGCGTCGTGCGGCGCGTCGTAGGACAATGTAGGACAACGACGGTACATGAAGCGACATGATCGGTGCAAGCACCGCGACCGGGGCTTTCTGGTGAGATACGAGCATAGTGATATTGAGTAACACGGATATAGTCCGTCTTGTGCACCAACACGCCGCCTGGACGGGTAGATAGATCTGCTCGGCTGAGAGTAAGCGACGAGACATTGAGGACCATTGGAATGATCGGGATTGCTATGTGCTGGAGTGGTCTGGGGCACCGAGCTACACTTAAACTATGCTTAAAGCTGAGCTAGCTAGGCTTATTGGCTTTGCCTCGACTACGCTGCACCGCAGGGTCGCCGCAGGCCCACAAGGAGGACTATGCGAGTGAACATGCGGAGAAAACGTGTTCGCGGGGCTGCACTTAGGTCATCCGTCCGGCTCGGCGGGGTTCCAAACGAAACGGTTGAAGAACAAGGACTGTAAGAAAGCTTTAGGCAGGTTTTCCGACAGCTCCGCGCCGCAATATTGATCGTCGGCAGATAATGCTCAGATGCGGCAGAGCACAATTAGGCCGAATTATTTTTTCTTTGATCAACAGCCCAGTTCGTCGATCCATCGTTCGAGTGCGAGTAATCTGTTCGGAACATCCCTCGACTCCACATTCTCACCAGTACCACCAGGCTGAGTGTCGTCGCGTACCGCCATGTAGTCTGCCCCTTCCTTCACAAGTCTGCTGTTCACTAGCACACCGCCAGCAGACAGCTCTTCCAAAACAAGAACGGGAAACTTCGGCTCAAATGTGAACTCGGGAAGCGGTAAAGGGAGGCGATCGGCGAGACCAGGCCAGGAAGCAAGGTTCGCGCACGAGAGCGGCGGCGAATCTAGGACGAGACCATAGAGGGGATGCGAGGAGACGTAAGTTTGCGCTATCAGACATCCGAGTCGCTCTGCATATAGAATTGGTGGGAATGGAATGCCGGTTGACTGGACGAGTGACCGCAAGTCTAAAGGCAAAAGACATTAGTCTAGACAAAAGAACGACTTCTGATCGAAACATACGCGAAGACATTCGGTCTAGAATGGACTTTGCCGTGTCGTTTGTTTGTTTTTCGAACGGGAGGTCGAACTGGTAGCACTCAAAACCACGAAAAGTGAGTTCTTGAGATAGCCTATCGCCGAGTCTACGGCAAATGAATGAATTATGAATCCCTTCGACAAAATATTAATTAAAAGATTGGATCTCACGTCCAAAATGTGCCTCTGTCGTTTTCGACAGCAGCAGATCCAACAAAAACGACGGGTATCGGAGCGAAACGAGGAGCCTCGGAGCCAGGTTCATGCTTGACCACAAGCGCCTTATCCGGATGCAGTTCATTTGAGCTTCCCAATCCAAACGATCGTTTGAATATTGTGTTTCGAGTTTTTGGCAATGATTTGCATGAATTTCTTGCGAATATTTGGGTAAGAACGGTCATCGCAGATTGAGAACAACTCGTAAGCAATGCCGCGTCTTGCTCTTGTACCACGACCATCCTCCGCTTCTCTCTCGGCGACTACACGTCTCTCTCAGATCCGCGGATTTATTTCGCCGTCGATCAGGATGGATGCTGTTCTGGAGCCATCGGAAGACAAAATACGTGTACTATCGCGTAGACAATATGATGCATCCGACACACTCACGCCCTCTACCGTCTTGCCTTCCCCTCTAGACCAGTTTCGACATTGGTTCATCGAAGCACAATCCCATGTTCGAGAGCCCGAAGCAATGTCTGTCTCAACCGCAACAGCATTGGGCATACCTTCTTCACGCTTCGTTCTTCTTAAAGAGGTTGATTCGCGCGGATTCGTTTTCTACACCAACTACAACTCACGCAAGTCTCGCGAGTTGGATGAGAATCCTCATGCTGCCCTGGCATTATACTGGCCCGAGATGCATCGTCAAGTGCGTGTCGTTGGGCGTGTAGAACGTCTTACCAAGGAAGAGAGCGAAGATTACTACCGCACTCGTCCGCTTGGTAGTCGTATCGGCGCTTGGGCTAGTCCGCAAAGTAGTGTGGTCGAGGAAGGGGAACTCTCAAAGCGCTTCAACGAAGTAAAGGACGGTTTTGGCGTAAAGGAGGATCAGCTAGAGGCGGATATTCCTTTGCCTGATTTCTGGGGTGGATGGCGGGTAATACCATTGTATGTTCTGAATCTTATATGCGATATCCTTCTCTTCTCCATGTCTAATATCTACTATTTGAATAGCGAAGTCGAGTTCTGGGCAGGGAAGCCATCACGACTGCACGACCGTGTTCGATACACACGAGAATTAGATTCCGATGCAGAATGGGAAATCGAGCGCATAGCGCCGTAGAGATGTCTGTTGCGGGATACCGTCTACAAAAATTTGTTGTGTGAACACTGTATCTGAAACGACCCCCAACTTCGTTATCTGCACCTATCGACCAATAAATTCAGGACTAGTCGGGCTCCCGTCGGTCAGTAATCGATATCTGAAGACTTTTGATCTTTTCTAAAGTGAGTTAGACGCTAGGACCTGTCGCATCCTCCGATTAATCCGAGCTTTGGGCAGAAATTGATCTTTAACTACCTTCAGTTCCCGAAGATTCTCGTAACAGCCTCCAGAGATTACGTGTAGGCAATTTTTAGACTTCGAAAAGAGTTTCGACAATCTCTAGAACCTTCCTCGTTGCAGACTGTGACGTCTTCAGCAATGCAAAAATAGGAGACTTCCGTGTTTGCGATGGATCGATTGATACGAGATAGACTCAATGCAAGACGTAGACATTGAGGTCCGTTGACGTGAATTATCATTCCAATCGTACTTCCTATTCACACTTCTCACTTCAAATGTCCAAGATAAGTCTCTAATTTGATTCCGCAAGCTTTCCGATCGGAAGATAGTGAGCATCAACATCCAATCCAATCCGCCATCCGAAGATCCTTCAGTCGTCAAGTCAGGTGGTCCCATATCTTATTATTATCGTACATCGGGAATCGCCGAAGACCTTCAAGTCCGTACAACTGTGCAGTGTATTTAAGTTCACATCACCAATTCTATCTCTTGCTAAGTGTTCTTTGAATGAGGAAAACCGAACGGGCTATACTCTGCACTTTTGTAGTAACAGGATCCACAGCCATAGGACACTGAAAGCACTGCGTTCCATCTGATCTGCGCGGCTCTCTCTTGACTCGTCTCCTGGCGAGTAGCTAGTCAGCTTCCAAGTACCAAGTATATGCTCTCACCTTTGTGAAACAGTATTCAATCATGATGATTACGGCATGGGGGAAAATGGAGTGACATGTTGGCTTTTCTTGATATCGCCATTGTGGGACGGACCAATTGTGGCCGAAAATTGGCCTTTAAGTCAGCAATACACTAGAGCTACTCAAGCGCCCGCGAAAGTAAAGGGCGGACAATACTGAGCAAGTATAAAGCCTGAGGACTTCGGGTTTCTTTGCACAAATTTATACGCGATCACGTGCTCGGAATGCCATATGTCTTTGCTTGAACTTATTTTCGCGTCTTAGACATACAATAATGTTGCTTTTCTCCCGACAAGTATCTTAGTCATGATAACTCTCAGGGAATACATCCGAAAGAAAGCAAAGGTTCTTTCATCTTCAGCGGAAATACAGGACCCGAGCCCATGTTCAAAACAAAAGACTGAAATCAAGGTGGACCGGTCGGCTGAGAGGTGGAGGCCAAAGGGCGTACGATATGATAACAAAATGATCGATACATTACTCGCAGCGCTGGAAGAGTATCTCCAAGATACTTCTGTGGTATCCCAGGAAATATATGACTCCTTGTTTCAGCCCGTCCTTGATTGGAATGGCAGGAAACGAGCGTGGTCCATGAATAAAGATGAACATGACGTGAGTCTTATCTCACTGTATTGAAAGCTTCATCGATCTCAGCTTAGCAAGGCCAGGTATATGGTATACAGCGGTGCCATGGAAGCCTTAGCACGGTTAATGGAAGATCTCGACCTTCAAGTAGTAATAGACCATGATACGACTCCAGCAGATCAGTTCTTATCTTCGGTTGATTTTGCTATTCACCGAATCGGCGGTGAAGACGGTGCTTCTTGAAGTCGAATCTCCGGATGGATTCGACAGCATGCTTACCTTCTTGTCGCTAGCGATGCACTAAATCTCCTTTCATAGATGTGCCTATATATGGCTTCACATAGAGCCCGCTGGGGTGCGATGAAGTCTCATGAGAAGTGGGTATTTATTCTATCCATTCTGAAGAGTAGCCCTACATCACTTTCTCGGCTAAATTGGATCTCGAAGTTGGATCACATGCCAGTATGCAAATTATCACTCGAGACGCTGAAAGATGTTGAACAAAATGATCCCACGGAGATTCTCCAAAAGATAGGCCAGCGCGAAGCTAAGAGCGAAACTTTCAGACGAAGCTGCACCTGACCTGGTGGTGAGTTGAACACTTGTGCAATTACCCTCCCTGCTCTAATCACTGGTACTGTTTACAGAATGGCTGGTCGCGGCATGTAGTGGCGAAGCCTCGTTGGTATCCCTTTTATAAAGCCGGCTGTGCGGATGCATTGCTGTAGCTGGGAACGGGTACGATGAGACTTACGCTGCTCCATCTGCTGGGCTTTGGCAGTACAGGCGTCGTGTACCAAGCAACACTTGACAGCGATGGGATCACCAAAAATGCTGATTCGCGCTTGTATGCTGTGAAGACCGTACAGAAGGACGCATACCACGAGAAGAGCAGTTGTATTGAACGCTTACAGAATGAGCTCGAAGTCTATTGCAAGATCGCACAATAGGGTCTCGACATAACTCCTAGATGTTATAGACTCTACGATCAGCTCATATGCTTGCGCTAATTCTAGACTACGAGGGAGAGGCTGCGCACTTGTCATGGTCATCCTGTTCATGGTAGATAGGCAAATCTGTGCGTCTCGCACTGTAAAATTTCATCTGACGATCGAGTTTGCAGATATCGGATATTCGAGTTGGTGTCTGCTCTCCACAAGATCGGAACTGTGCATTCTGATCTCGAGACGTGGAATATAGTTGCCCGGGAATTGATAGGGTAAGCTTCCAAATAAATCTTGTAGTAGAATAACTGACTTCGCCTCAGGTGTCCTGGGGGAATAGATGCGGTCGTGAATGCGCCGAGCTCAAGTACATATGGGAAGAATTGGTTAAACAGCACCAATAGCGCATAACAAGGGGTGCGTTGTCTATCAAGGCTTGTTGATCACTTGAGAAGGCTATCAACATCATTGTTTACTTGCGGAATGAGGACGTATTATCTATTCCACATACATGCAATTGGTGTATACTATTACATAGCGCTAGATATGATGACCACTGTACTGACACGCTTACGAAAACTAATGATTCAATTCACTGTCTTGTTGGCCAACAATAGAATCATCTCACATTGGCGTATTCATGCGCATCTGCCATGTGCTGCCGCGATGAGTAAAGCAGAAATGATTTGGGATTGTGTTATTCGTAAGGCTTCGGTGACCACAGTGATTAGCTTTAGAATGTGTAATGTATTTTCACGTTTGACGTACGTCCTAAGAAAAGCCAAGGGATATCCATAAAAATCATCTCTGGGATATTGCTTCATAGGGTCATCGAAGACAAGTTCCTCGATAGTTTAGACAAGGATATACACATGTCTTGGTTGTTAGCACAATAAATGCACACAGGCTCAGGATACACGAAGGCACCGACGGTTTCCCAAAAAAATAAATAGAAACCATGAGAAACGAGGCTTCATATTTCCGCTATCCCTCTAGTCACTAACGCCATGGCTGATACAGTATCAGTACATATTATTTACTAGATGAAAAATGCGACACTTACCATGCACGCGCATGTGCCGCCGATTGCTCCTTGTATAGGAATGTCTTGTATATGGACGCCATGCTGCACATATAGCACATCTGCTCTTCATGCACACCGTCTACGGCTTCCTTTATATAAGTGAACGACTCCACCGAAGGTTCGACAAAATCCGCGTCGAGAATTACAAGCGGCGTGCCTGCTTCATCTATCGCAACTCTGTGAGTCTCCAGCAAATCCGGTTTAGTCGGCCATATCTTATTTGTGAGGAGGGACTCTTGTGCTCGACGATACTCGTCAACTTCTCTATACACATGAAAGACCTAGAATGCATGGCACATTGAGTTCGTTAATCCATACGGAAAATGACGTGCACGCACTAGTTCCCGCCATGTCATGCGCTTCCGAAAGACAGGATCGCATTGTTGACAGACGAATACCTGTCCCATTTCTTGCATTTGCTGCATCCTCGTCTCTTTTGGAAGAGACAAAGAGGACAAGAGCGCATTTGCAGCGCGGGTCGCTGTTATATTCGGTCTCCGATTCCAAGAAAACCGATTTGTTATAACTTTGGAAAACATATGCTCGCGCATAGACGAAAAAACATCCACGAGCGTTGTGATATCCCTGAAGCCGGACCAATCGCTGAAAAATACGTAGGCTCTCCATAAGATGCTCGGGTCTATGTTACCGCCTTCTGCTCCTATTTCGGAGTCAGAAAGTTCCGATTCGGTGCCTGTTGATGCACTAGTAATAAGAATGTCCAAACAGTCGCGCTCAACCTTCTTCGCGTGCTCGTCCCATAATTCCGGTAACTTTTCTTCGACGAGTCGCCAGCGTTCTCGGGTGATCTCGATTCCACACTCGTCCTCCTCTATCAGCCCCGTCACAAACGGAATCTTGCAAAGATCGACAAAGCATAGCGGTGCGATGTCCTCCCTATCCAACTTCTCCCGGATGATGTATTCTTGGTACAGAGAGACCAGTTCGGATTTGCGCTCCTCGCGGTTTTCTTCCATTACCTGAATCTTATCGAATTGCCGCTTGGATCGAATAAGCTCTTCCAGCTTCGGTTGGATATTTTTCCAAACTACGAACATTGATTAGCATGGTATCACGGTGGTGAGAGTTGGAAGGACTTGCTCCGATGACTCAGCTCTCTGGGTTGATAAATGATATGCGTCCACTTTATTTTGGTATGGTTGGGATCGTAAGGCATGTGCCATATGGAGTCAATCTCCTCATACGAATATCCAAGATCGTGGAGTTTCTCTTCAATTCTGCAATATAGCCTTATTCGTCGGATCAGCACCAAAGAATGAAGAAGACTTACTGCTCCTTTCGTTTCCTGCTAAGCTCGTGGTCCGCCCTAAAACGATCGGCATACCTCTGCTGTTGCCAGGAGGCGACCTCTCGTACGCTCTTGAAGAAAGGAGAGAACACATAACTGAACGAGAGAAAAGGCCGGTATTTAAGATTATTCACCTCCGCAATGTTCCTGACGACTTCGTGCCGTTTCTTAACGAATGACTTGCGCTCCTCTGAATTGGGTTCCGTTTGGAGATAAGCCTTAACGACTTCGAGGAAGTCATACTTCAAGAAGTAGCGGTTCTGAATCCTCGAGTTTATCGTTTTGAACGAGTTTTCATCATACACATCCACTATTCATTGCGTAAGCAAGCTAAATAATAGGTTATGGCGAGATCGCCGCGTACAATTATTCCACGGTAGCAAGGAGTAGATCTCGAACATCTGCGACAGATCTCCCTTGAATTGCTGTTCGACTAATAATTTCCCTTGCACGACACTCGATTACATTCTATTCAGAATCGACCGAGAAATTGAGAGAGATATTGCTCACTTTAGCTTGCTGCACCCGTGGCACAAACGGATGCGAAGATGGAACGTAAGACGATCCACCCTAGGATAGCCGCAAGCCTAGGGAGTACATGGTATCAACACGGTGAGTACGAATAGCTGCAGATAAACCCACATGACATTCTTTTTCAAAATACAAATTTGCGTATTGCGGCTCCGACATATCAGGGGGGCACGCTGGTATACCCGTGGCAGACAAGCATGCGACCCATATCACCCTAGACGACTTCGATAAAATAAATTCGCGCAAGCTATGACTCGTTCGTGACAGCTGCAGAAGATCGACTGGCGTCAGGTAGTTTGCGATCTGCATTCCCAGTAGATTGTAATTAACGAGGGCATGATAAAGAGGGACACTGCGTACTTCGCAAAATACTTCCACAGACAAGTCCAGAACCCGAGCTAGCTTTCCCAGGTCACTCTTCCGCAACTGAGGCTTTCGCTTAGGCTTCTTAATCATTCCGTTGGACTTCGCAAGTTCTCTCTTTGATTCTTGTCCGGTAATGAGGGAATTCATGCGGCTCTGCGCTATTGGGAACACAGTAAGCTCAAACGTTGCAGTATTATAAGCATTTCAAACAAACGTTCAGCATCCCCTCCATCATCGGAACGATCTGTCTGCTTCACGTCATCATACAATGAGCTCCACTGTCCTCGTGAGCTTCGTGATGCATGCTCGTCGGACGTCTCACGGCCTTTCGAAGTCGCCTTGTTAGCTCGCTTCTTCGCAGGTTGTCTGACATTCTCTTCGGCAGAGGGAGCTTCATCTGAGTATTCTTCATTTTCGGAGAAGTCTATGTCCGCTACATTCTTGCGCTTCGGAGCAGGCAAACTTCCTCTAAAAAGACTGTTATTACGACGTCTAGGAAATAAGGTGATGACCTACGTTGCTTTTCTCGTGGTGACCATCGTTCTTTGGCGCTATCAAGACAGCCACAACGAGTTATATAGCTGAAAGGATCAAGATGCGAGACCGGAAACAGTCACTTCAAGTCAGAGCAAGAACAAAGAAGCAGGAGAAAACGAATGCCATCAATTTTGAATCTGATGTACTCCATTGATGAAACCGCATCACAACCACGTGCTCAATCACTCATTCCGTCACGACGCGTTATTCCCACGCACTTACCAGCCACGACCGCGTTCGCCGTCAGAGAAACCACGGCTCAAGGATTACTCCCTTTCCAATACCCGCCCCTACGCTGCCTTAGCTATTCGGTTTCAGATACTCCGACTTGAATCTTTCTGCACAAGTAGGGAAAGCAGATTTTCATTCGGATCTATCTGCAAGGTAAGGATTCATTCACATTGCTGCAGAAATTGACATGAAGTGCAGCGCCGTGTGTGCGTGCACAGGAAGATAATACAGAGTTCTGATAAACGGGAAATGATGCAAAACTGAAGGTAAGCGTGAAGTGTCCGTGTCAAACTGAGGATACAGGATATGTAACGAGAAGGAACAAGGACGCTAATTAGCAATAATGTATCCGAGTCATGAAGAAGAAGAGAGAAAGTATACGCATTTTTATTGGTGATGAAGTCAACGTAGTTATATCGGTACGTGGCGGTCGTAACAGGCAAAGAATTGTTTCCTTCGGTCACTAGAACATATCCTGTTTGATATGTGAAAGAGCCGTCTTCACCATTCTGTTCTTCTCGATGGCAGGCAATGCCGCTCGCCATTCGTGGTTGAGGATTGTATCCTCGAAGCAGACCATCTTCTTGACATAGTCGTCCTCGTTCTCGCAGCGGTCCTTTTTAGGCGCCTTACGCAGGCAGCGGCCTGCAGTGAAGCGCTTCTTGAGGTGACGGTGGCAAGCATCGCGCCGGGAGAATTTCTGGCCACAGCCTCTCCATACTGACCCATCCGAGTCTAGACAGGAAAAGTGATCAGAAATCGCTATTACGTGTCTAATCACATTCAGCCTGGAAAAGTTAC
Organism: Sanghuangporus weigelae; assembly: GCA_033182465.1. NCBI lineage: Eukaryota > Fungi > Basidiomycota > Agaricomycetes > Hymenochaetales > Hymenochaetaceae > Sanghuangporus > Sanghuangporus weigelae. The sequence continues at coordinate 1,962,406 of CP137326.1, forward strand.
TCACGAAGAACATCTTCACATACGAACTTGGCCTTTACGACGCAAGTTTTATAGTGACGATGCAAATCCGGTCGACGGCCCACAAGCTGCTCGCAAAATCGACACTTCCACTTCGCAATTCTACGGCCGCCTTCAGTGACCCAAACGCGCCAGCCGTACTCACATTCGTCGGCAGAGTAGTTCGGTGAGACTCCACCCGCTTTCTCGGCTGGTGCAGTGCTCGAAGAACTGGCGGAGACGGTGTGATTCGCAGCGCGGCGCGGGCGGATCGTGTTACGTTCTTCGCGTGACTTGCTTTTTGCAGCTCCTGCGCGCTTTGGGCGAAACGTACTAATTCTTTCATTGAGGGCGACGTAATGTGGAAGTTGTAGCGAGGGCTTCTGCGGGGTCGGGGATGGCGAAGGGTACAAGCTCTCTGGATTGATCACAGCGTTTGAAGGAGACGCCGGATCTCCTGGACCTTTCGACTCGTAACCTGCAACGCGGTCGACTTGCGGCACGAGCGAAACGGTAGCACCGAGTCCGGCGTGCTTCTCGAACGGCAACTGATGATCATTTCCATCTGCGAGTACCATATCCGCATCAGCGATCGGAGACAAAATGTAATTGCCAGACGAATCAAGAATTGTTGAATGCTGCTCGAAGGCTTCGGTAGTCTGATCGAGACCGCCCGCCAGATACCCAAGAGAAGAGATATGCACGCTTTCATTCGATGCATGCGATTCCCCAAAGAGTCTGAGGGCGTTATTCTCGCCGCCATGTAATGGGGAGTCGCCTTTGTTTAGATTCATCGGGGATGAAATGATCGAACTTGAAAGCAAAGACAGGTCGAACGCAGGAAATGGCTCGATATAGGGCGAGAACGATTGCTTTGCCGCCGGTAGTGTCAGCTGTGAGTCACCTGGTGTCGAAGTTGGAGTATCGAGGTCACAGTTTGAAGACAATGGTGTCGAGATGAATGGAGAATAGCCTTCGTTCTGGCCGATTGCTTGTGTCGAGAAGCCAATGCTGCGAGAACTAAGTAAATGCGTAGATGTAATAAGGGCAAACTACATACAGGTTGGCGTCCTGCAACGTTTCGTTGCGCGCTACTTCACCAGACTGCTCAGCTCGCAAGGTCGAAACAAAAGTATCGAAGTCAAGCGAAGAGATAGTGCCGAATTCTGGCCCATGTAGACCGTCGCGCATCATGTCATATTCGGCCTGCTCTGAAGAGCTGAAAGAACCGTAGCGATCTGTGGAAGAGGGCAAGAAGGAAGGATCCATCGGAGCGACAAAGGCGGAGAACTGGGAGACGGCCTGGGCAGGTAACTGTGCCGCGAGTGGATGAAAGGAAAAGAGGGGGTGAAGGAGGACAGTAGGATGGCCATTTTCCCTTCCTTTATATACGTCACAAAGGACAACGATGGGGGAGGGGATGCGGGCGACATGTGGGCAGAGTCAAAGGCCCTTTGTGGCATCTTTTGGGACGAGTGCAACCTGCAAATGCACGAGTTTCGCAAAAGTCGTAGCCTTTTGTGGTAAGCAATCACCGACGATCCCCTGGATCGTGCCGACGCGCCGTACAAAGGACATTGACCCTGCAAATATATGTATTCCGTAACTGATCTCAGACTTCTGGATAGAACGATGTTGTTAAACTTCCTCGTTTTCCTATTTTCCTTGATTTCCTTATGAGCTCTAAACTGACCTCATGTCCTTGATTAGTATCGCTTCAGCGGTCCTCTTGTTGACTCGTTTCCAAACCACTAGGGGACGGATTCCCATACCTTTCCCCGGTCTGGGCGCGATAGCGTACATCTTTTCACGTCTTTTGTGCATCACACATGGTTCCTTTGTCGCGACAAGGACCCTCCCCAGAGATCCTACATCATGTGCAAGAAGGGTCAGCGCATGGCAATGATAACCGCGTGAGATCTTTTATTATCTATATTTCTTTGTGTCACTTTCCCGAAAGGTCCCTTTAGGAAACTGCTTCCATTGTCCCGCGCCTTTGTGACGCTATCAGCTCGCTCGTCCGCCCGTCTGCTCCGCCCGAGCCGTTCATCGATTCAACGCCGTGACCGACAAGATCCGTGTTGCATTGTATTGGCGCTCCTCCATTGTCGTCGTCTTATCAATGTTCTCCTTTGCGTGTCGTGATTTTCGAAACGCCGAGACTAATCCTTCTGACTGCAACAGGTATGCACGCATTCGATTATCCAACCCGCGGTCAACTGAGGCCAACCTCTCACAAGATAAAAGAGCGAACGGTGCTATCAAGGCAATCTTATTCATCAGAGGGCCGACCGAAGACCACTCGCTGTTGTCCATGGAAGTCAAGGCAAGCCTTAGGGTAGATACTTACTCGAGATCATCTTAAGATGGTGTCCTAAGTAAATTGGTCGTCGTATCAGTCGAGCCAGCATATCACTTCATTGCGTTATATACATCAGAGAAGTATCACTTCAAAGAATACAATATTGTTGGTTATCGATTCGCTTGCCGGAAACAAACACATGAAATCCCCTTCTGTACATGCAAGCTGTCTCTCACATGTTGACTAGTGCGTCGATCACTTCAATGGATGGCTGGAATCTTGCACCGTCGCTCCAGCAAGTAGAAGGTGATGAATCTTTCAGTAGTTCGATTGATGTCCTTGCAGCTTCGCCAACGTGATCGACCCATGTTGATAAGTTTGCATGCTGCATCGAGACTGATTGGAAAGTTGAGAAAAGCGAGGGAGACCTCACGTTGCCTATGGTCGAGTGCCACTCTGAAGCGAACGTATCTGAAACAAACCATACAATGAATAACAAATAATGCCAAGACGGTATCATGAAACACCTTTGACAGGGCCAGATCCAGAGAAACCAATCAAACCAAGTCCTAAAGTCACTAGAGCTGGAACCAATATATGGGTAGTTGCACCGATTGCAATAGCTTTCATAGTTTTTTCGACTTTCTCTTGCTCGGCTAGATGCAATGGCATGAAAAAAAAGCCTGTTTTTTTTTATTATTATCTAGAAATTACCTCGATGAATTTGGTCTTGAGTCGACCAAGTTAATGAAGTAAATAATTTAGAAGATTATATTTCCTTACCCTCTAGTTGTAGCAAACACGCCTGCAGCCTCGGCCAGGTCCAGTCCCAAGGTTCCTCGGTGATGGTCTCGAGTAAGTCACTGCAACGACGTGTACAAGCCCTCACAGGAATGGAAAGTCGATTGAGAGCTCTCGCACCACGCCCTGCTTCTTCAATGTTGTTTTCTTCAAAGAAGGCATTGACCACAAAGATCCATTCCTCCACACTTTGTCCGTCTCCGCTGAAGATGAAGGGTTCAGCCATCGGGGCGTTTCAGGCAAGTGGAGTAAAAAAACACTTGAGTGTGTGAGGAGGGGTATGAAGCAACAATTGGCACAGCTATAATAAAGCCAGAATCAGGGACAATGTCAAAGTTAGCTCAAGCTCTAGAATGAGTAGGTTTGCAGTCTGAACCGCCGAAGTCACGGTCCAAAATGACTTCGAAGCATAGAATATAGGGGCTAAGTGGAGCAAGATGGTCAGTTCGGAGGCATGGCAAGTGGTGATTGTAGCATCCAAAGGGATTAGTCAAGAGATCAAGCAGTCATAATTCGGTTTCCGAATCAGAGTTGCCACATTGTAAACATGAGGAGCGCACATGATGAGTGCACATTAAGCAGTTGATACGTAGGAATCAAATACGGAACCTGAACTCAAAGTATACGTGCTTGTTTCTAGATCGAGTTCCTAATTTTGCAATGGATGGCTACTCCGAAGCACCGTACGTGGAAGCGTAGAAGATAGCTTAAGAATGGAAGATGCCATAGGCATTTCGCGAGACCTGATAGAAGCTAAATCATCCCGCAAGGTGTCGATGATAGATAGACCAGCAAGGTGGCACCGGAGAATCTGGGTCAAGGTCAATGCGGCAGCTCGTCCAAAGTGTTCACAAAAACGGAGATCCCCCTTAACGAAACCGAGAAAAGAGTTCGAGGACATGTTCAGGCGGAATGCATGCAGTGGCGTAGAGTTATTTGGTAGCACCCGAAGGATCCAGCTTGGAAAATTCGCTGCGTAACTAAGATTGACAGGATCTAGAAACGGAAAGGTTGTCGCAACGTCAAGCCTATCGTACACAAGCCTCTTACAGACGCTTTAGCGAGCAAGGCCTTGACCATCGTTACAGAAGGTTGAAAGTTGCCACTATCGTCCCGACACACCGAAGGTGGCTTTGAGTTCCTGAATTGCACTAACAACAAGGCCACCACTCCAATTAGGCCAGTAGCCATCGCCATTACGCCAGCGCCACTCATCGCAGAAGATGGCAGAACATGAAGAGCTAAGTGGCAGTGTAGAAGGATTGAACCCCAGCAGCAATGGAACCTAAGTGATTTGTCAGAGAGTGGCTCAGAAAGACAGGATATATGAATGATGTCTGCAACAGGACTTACGGCGAAAAATGCGATTGCTCCAAGCCTGGTTTCCAAAAACGCAGGTCCAGCGATACAAGCTAATGCATACACGGAAGCTATTTCTTAGCCTTTAGAAATACATCGCTTGCGGCTGAATCGCAAAGCATTAGAACTTCTCCTTTCATGGAGTAATTGTTGGAGTTAGACGCACAGATTCCGCCTCGATGAACTTGTTCTTCATGGATCTTAATTTAGCAACGGAATGTCAGTGACATTACCTTCCATACATAATAAAGTTCAGCATATTCCAGTTGCTCCGCTGGGGCTTCTCCATTACCTCCTCAAAAACAGGCCGGTACACCCCGGATACAAGTCTGCACCTGCTCGGAAATCCAGCTGTGAGCATGCGAAGCTACCCTTCTTTTGGGATTCCATTCGCAGCGAAGATTTCTTCGCCTCCCTTATCCGTGTTTGTGCATCAGATTCATCGCCTCCGTCAAAGATACGGGTTTATCCGTCTGTGTAATAAAAGTGGTTGCTTGAGAGATGCAAGTCTCGTCCGCTGAAGACATGTCATGTTAAGACCCACTCCCATGCGACGCGACCATAAGGAGCGAGATATGAGAATAGAGTGAGCACTGAGCTTTGACAGTGTCTGAAATTTTATCATAGGCCTCGAAAGCACATCTAGGTGGCTAACAGGCACTGCCCATGAGCGTCAAGTTGGGGGCCGAACCACACTCCGTGATTTGAAATGGGTTGAAAGCCGGCATTTATTGATAGCAGAAGGAAATAACGACACCACGAGGTAAAACACGGCGCAAAACTGTACGGAGAACGAGCATCGCATTTGCCCGAACTTGATGAGGCGAGCCAGGACAAGTTTAAGTTAAAAGTCGGACGCTGTGGGAACAAATTAGAAATCACCAAACTCAAACTACGGAATTTAGGGCCGGGTCTGTCCAATGAAAACTCTTGTCCCGGTCGTGAATAGTATGAACTCAGGCGCGCATTCGGGATAAATAATTCCCAACGTGAAGTTGGAGAGATGTTAACTCGGTTCGTGTCTGGCAAGTTTCTTTCTTGTTAATGCCTCGTCTCCGTGAAGGCTCCAGTCCGTTTCGAGAAGTAAACGGCGAGCCTCTGCTGATCGTGCATTTCTTCATCTTCATTGCCTTCTTGATATCAAAAAGCAGTGCTCGTCGTGCTCATTGAATCATAGCATTTTGTTCAAGATGAGTCACGCATCACATCAAGTTCAATCCTTAGACGCATAGCTCTATGTCACTGGACCTCCATCCACAGTTCTTCGAAATGCCGACACTAATCCCTCGACTATATTAGAAATACAACGGCAAATGCATACATTCATTTGTCCGATACGTGGTCCGCTGAGACCACACTACTATTTCTCAAGATAAAAGAACAGTTAAGGTTGCTCAAGCGGGCGTGTATTATTCATGCATGCAATTGCGATAATGCGTTCATTGTCTAATACGGAGCAAAAGATGGACTGGACTGATGAGAGACCTAACACTTTATTCAATTTAATCACTTTGTTGCATCATACACATAAAAGTAAACATTACTTCAATAGAATGCAAGACTGCCGGTTAACGATTCGCATATTGGAGGTGGCTAAATAAAATTCCCCTTATAAATGCAATCTTCCTTTCACAAGTTGACCAACGCCTCAAGTACATCGATAGACGGCCGAAAGCTTTCTCCATCGTCCCAGCTAGCAGAAGGTGATGAATTTACCACTGAACCAAGAGATTCTGCAGCAGTGGTGCCAACTCGTTCGACCCATGTTGATATGTTTGACGCACGCATAGAGAATGATTGGCATTCTGCAAAAAGTGAGCGAGAGTGCACATTGCCAATGCTAGACTGCATTTTTGAAGCAAACGATCCTGAATTAAGTAGTACGATCAATAGTAATCAGGCTAAGAAAAAACTATGAAGAATTACGTCTAACTGTGTTAAGAATATATCATCGTTATCGTTGTGATCGTCAGATTTGAGTTCGGACTGTTTTTCCTTTTCTATTTTCTTTATAAACGACCAGCCGCTTGTTATAACACCTGAGTCTTCTACTATATTCATCAGACTGAGGTGAGGCGTCTTTTACCATTCCGGACAGTATTATATCCTTACATTCGTTTGTAGCACATTCTCAATAGGTTATGAGCCTTGGGCCGGCCGCTGAACGAACGCCATAGATAGAACACGTTTATGCCCATATACACTAGACATCAGAGGGAATCAAATAACGACCCACTCCCCGCTTTAGACCTAGACCCGTGGTTATCCAATACAGATCGATTCCAACCTAGAGCATCGTACTCAGTAGGATCTTCGGTGGCACAGACTCCATCTTCTCTCAGCTCTCTTACAACACTTCCAAGCAACATGTCAGCCCGTCAATCCAGAACCCACTCTGCGTCTCCCCCCCCAGATACCAATCCAGAACAAGCACATATATCGCCGGTTCCTAGCCGTGAGTCTCTTGAGGATCTTGCTAGTCAGCCCATTCCCCAACCATCACAATCGCAAAACCGGCCCAACTCTGCCCGGTCTCCCGAACTTGACACGGAGACCCTCTTCCAAAGGTTTAATCAAGAATTCTCTCTAGTTCCCGTGGCTAAGACTCCTACCGTCGAGACTAAGATCAAGCAACCTTGGGAATACCGTGTCAAGGAGTTCTCCGATTCCAACCACCTGAAACCAGACGGCTCAAACTTCATCTCTTGGAAGAAAGTGCAACTAGTGATTCTCAGAACTCACAAGTGGATTTCTCATGCCGAAGGCTCGTCTATCCCTCCCTCTGATGTCACCAGTAAAGCATATGATGTCTGGCAAACTGTGGACAACTTGACGACTTCTCAGATTGCGATGAACATGGACTTCGATCTCTATGGTGAGCTTGGTGATGAATTGGACTCTGCTGCCGAACTCTGGAGAGCGATCAATTCCCGATTTTCAAAGAAGACCTCTGCTGCGCGTTCTACTTCAAAGCTGAATCTGGATAGTAAAAGGATTCAGCCAGGTGAGAAGATGAAGGACCATATAAAGACACTTCGAAATCTGAAAGCTCAGTACATCAACTGCGGTGGCAAGATGGACAATGACGATTGGCATACCACTATCATTAATTCGCTATCAGACCATGAACAGTGGAAATCCTTGGCTGTCTTCGGGCACTCTCTACCCCTCCCAGACCAGATGATTGCATTCCTTGAAGACCAGGATGCACGCGGTTATGCAAAACCGTCTAAATCTGAGGCTGCTCTTCAAACGAGACCCCAACCTCGTCCTCGCTTCCGTATCCGATGCCCTAATTGTAACCGTACCGGTCACTCTCTACAAGACTGCTGGGCTCCAGGGGGGGGGTGCAACTAGTAGGCGCCCGCAGAACTATCGGATGCTGCCTGACTTTGCTCAGCGAGAACACGCCAACATTAGCGCTCAAATAGCTGCTTTAGAAAGACAAAGGGCTAACCTTTACGTCCCGGCATCTCCTCGAGGTGACGACTTCGAAACGGCAAGAGTGACAATTCAACACCGCATAGGTGACGCTGCCATGATAGCCAACAACGTTGGTCTATCGCGCGAATCCTGGGTGTTCGACTCTGGAGCAACGTCGCACATGACGAACGATAGAAGCAATTTCACATCCTATGAAGAGATTCAGCCAATACCAATCTCTACAGCCCATGACCGTGCGCAGCTCCTGTGGGGAGTTGGAAGAGGAACGGTATTGGGATCATTCGAGTACAATGGAGAAATTACTGTCGTACCTGTAAAGGACGTCTTGTACGTCCCAAATGTCTCCATCAACCTTCTGTCACTTCTTCAATTGCACCGGAAAGGAATTCGCATCTTCTCAGATGACGAGCACATCCACTTCATGGTCAGAGGAACACCCTACGCAAGGGCCTCTGTGGTAATGAATCAGTGGATTATGGACATGTCTGTTTCTCATGAACGTGCGCACCTCGTCACTGAGAAGAATAATGTCAAACAGCCTCTCCACGTCTGGCACGAGCGACTTTCACACATTGATGCAAGACGTGTTGAAGAGATAGCTCGTGACAATCTGGCAGAAGGAATCCAATTAGCTGAGTCGGAATCCAATAATTCCTGCGAAGCATGTGTGCTGTCGAAAATGCCAGCGTTGCGAGCCGACTCGAAGGAACTTCGTGCGGTCAAACCAGGGGACATTGTCCACTCTGATCTCGAGTTCATGGGTCACAAGTCTTTCTCTGGCGCCACCATTAGCCTAAAATTCGTTGATGAGTATTCCAATTACGTCTGGTGTCATTCTATTCAAGATAAAAGTGCACATACCATCCTATCATTCTGGAAAGCGCTATGTAATTCCCTTAAAACCCAACATTCCGTCACTGTCAAAGCTCTTCACTCGGACAATGGAGCTGAATTCGTCAACCATGCTATGGATGAGTTCAATCAACAACACGGTATTACCCACCATCTTACCGTACCATTTCGACACGAGATGAATGGCAGAGCGGAACGAATGAACAGAACAGGATCAAATGCAGTACGAGCCATGCTCCAATTTGCAGATCTCCCACCGATTTATTGGGCCGAAGCATACGATACCTTCATTTACATCCATAACCGATGTGGCAGATCACACCGAGGGAACGCCACCCCATACGAAGTCCTACATGGAACTAAACCCACCATTGATCACATCAGAACCTTCGGATCTCCGGGTTATGTCCATGTTGTACCTGAAAAGCGGAGGAAGCTCGACGCAAAGGCGACAAAGTTAATATTGGTGGGGTACCGAGACAATGCGGCTTACAGAATGATTGACCCCAACACGAAGAAAATTTCTTACTCTCGTGATGTCATTTTTGATGAATTCCGTTCTTTTCGAGTAAATGATCTTCAAGTCAATTCAAACTCAGCTACTTCGTCGATCTCTTCTGCCACTCCTCCTTTACCTCTTCGCTCCTCTTCTCGAGTCCCAAAAATGACTGGCAAAGCCATAGCGAGTGCAGAACAGCACAAGTCCTTGTCATTCCTTGATAGAGCTCCCCAAAAGGACGAACGCTTATATTCCACTACATCACTCGGAAACATCTCCATCCCCAGGTCTGCTCATGAAGCTCTCGTCTCCGATCAGTCCAATGAGTGGCATGCGGCCATGTTGTACGAAATCGCAAAGCTTGATCAGATGGACGTGTGGGATGTTGTCGAGAAGCCAGATGATTTACATGTAATCAAAGGCATGTGGGTGTTCTCTCTCAAAGAACAAGCTGATGGGACTCTTGAGTTTCGAGCGCGTTGGGTTGCTCGTGGTGATTCACAAGTTCCTGGACTTGAGTTTGGCGAAACTTTTGCTGCCTCTGGGGACTTCATCTCAGCTCGGTTCGTGTGTGCCCTAAGCTGCCAAGAACACACTCAGCTTGTTACTTTGGACATAAGCTCCGCTTACCTTCACAGTCCTTTGATCAAATCTGATCTCGTTGTCGAATACCCGACCGGCTTCTCTGTCCCCAACCTGATCCACCCTTGTTGCCACCTGAAGAAAGCTCTGTATGGTCTCAGGCAAGGTGCTAGGGCCTGGGCTGATCACTTCACTGCCAAATTAAGTGACATTGGATTCGAAAGATGCATTTCCGCACCGACCGTTTACATTCGTTCAGACAGCGAGGGGGGCAGGACAATTATGTCCACTCATGTCGATGACTGTACAGCTGCACCGATGTCTTTGACACTGTCTGGACCGAACTCTGCTGACTGTCTGAGAACCGACATCAGGAAACACTTCGACTTCAAAGAGAAGGACCCAAGAGCCGGTGCAAACACACTAGGACTCACACTCAAGTACGATGAAATCAATGGGGCAGTAAAGCTGACATTAGCACAGAAGATAGAATGAGCGGTGGAAAGATATGGAATGAAGAATGCGCATACGGCACGTACACCGATGGCTCAAGATGCGCTGAACACGTTCGCCACTGATGATCTGCCTGCCGAAGCCAATCCCCCATGGCCATATGCACAACTTGTTGGAGAACTACTTTGGTTCGCGACGGTCTTGCGCGTGGACATCTGTTTCTCGGTCAACATGCTAGCTAGGTACCTTCAAAAACCGACTAGAACTCACTGGGAAGCGGCGCTACGTGTACTGAGATATCTGAAGGGAACGAAAGACTTGGGGATTGTGTACGAAAGAAAGAAAGACAGGGAGCTACTGGCGTTTTCTGACTCTGACTGGGCTGGAGATGCCACTGATAGAAAATCGATCAGTGGGTACGTCTTCATGTATGCTGGGGGTCCTATTGCTTGGAAATCGCGCAAACAAACTGTTGTCGCCAAGTCTACGGCTGAAGCAGAGTACATATCGGTGTCCGCTTGCGCGCAAGAAGCCATCTGGTTCCGCCATCTTATGAAAGAACTCGGAATGGATCTGACTGAAAGTCCGCTAGACATTCATGTCGATAACCAAGCAGCAATCCTTATGACCAAGAATCCTATTTACCTGTCTAAGACGAAACATATAGACATCCCCGCACACCACATTCGAGACGAAGTTCACAAAAGGCGCATTCGTTTGGTACATGTCAACGGAAACGAAAACCCCGCCGATATCCTCACTAAACCTCTTGGTGCCACTCTACATGAACGGTGTCTGGCTTTACTTGGAATGAAATGAGTCCTACCAACGACACAACGAGGGGGGGTGTTAAGAATATATCATCGTTATCGTTGTGATCGTCAGATTTGAGTTCGGACTGTTTTTCCTTTTCTATTTTCTTTATAAACGACCAGCCGCTTGTTATAACACCTGAGTCTTCTACTATATTCATCAGACTGAGGTGAGGCGTCTTTTACCATTCCGGACAGTATTATATCCTTACATTCGTTTGTAGCACATTCTCAATAAACTGGTCCAGATCCAGAGAAGCCTATTAATTCAAGACCTACTGCCAAGAGCGCTGGGAACAGTAAGTTTTCGGTGACACTTTTCGCGATGTCTGTAACGGTTTCCTTGATTTGATCCTTCTTGGCTAATTGCAATAACATAAAGGAGTTGTTTATCAAGTATCTTACAGAACCCACCTTGACGAATTTGATCTTTTAATAACCATATTAATATGTAAAATACATTATAATTGTTTATGCCTTCGTACCTTCAATTCTTAACAAAGCCACTTGTAGTCTCATCCAAGACCAGTCCCACGGCTTTCCGGTGATAGCTTCCAGTGGTCCACTGCAGCGCCTTATACACGCCCTTACAGGTAAGGAGAGTTGATTGAGAGCTATCGTTCGTCGCTCTGGTTCTTCGATATTGTTGTCTTCGATGAAGGTATTAATGGCCGTGATCCAAGCCTCCACAGTCTGACCGTCTTCTCCTCCAAAGATAAAAGGTTTAGTCATGAGTGTGAATCTGGCCAGTAGAGTATTTGGGGAGATTCTGTTTGAAAGGAAGTGGATGATGAGGGGGGTATGAGACGGCAACTAGGTTCAGATATAAGAAGGCACGGCCGAGAACAATGGCAAGTTTAGTTCAAGTTCTAAGCTGGGTAGGCTTGCAGTCTGGGTTCTCAAAATTGCGATGCGAAATGTCTTCGAAGCATAGAATATAGGGGCTAAGTGGATCAAGATCGGAGGCAAGGTGAGCGGACATTATAGCATCGGTAGATAAACTAAGCAGCCATAGTTCGTTTCACAGGTGCGAAGTCGCCATGCTACCGACATGAGGTATGTGACGTGGTGCGCACCAGGGTGTTATGCACAGGAATCGAGAAACAAATCCCAAGCCCAGTACGAAGGTGTCTACTTCCAGTTCCTGTTTCTGCAAAGGAATGAAGTTTCTAGAAGCAAAGTAACGAGCAGTGCTTCGATGACAGAGCGCAAAAGAATATCATCGAAGACTAGACGAAGGCCGCGATAAGGCGATTCCTCGAAAGTGTTCACATAGACGGAGATCTTTTGATAATATTACGAAAAGAGTTCGAGGGCGTCTTCCGACGGAAGACATGCCGTAACGCACTGAAGGTTCGGGGTTGGAATAGTTTCTGCATAACTAATATTCACAGGATCTAGAGCAAGTAAGGTTTTCTCGACTTCGAGCCTATTGTACGCAAGCCTTCTACTGCAGCTTTAGCAAGGCCTTGATCACCGTTACAGAAGGCTGAAAGTTGGCACCATCGTCCCATAATTTCGAAGGCGGCTTCGACGTGATCGCGCCTGCAGCAAGACCGCCAGCTCCACTTACACCAGTGGCGATTGCCATTGCGCCAGCGCCACCCATAGTAAGTGATTGGCAGAACGCAAAGAGCGAGCCTGCGCCAACTGCACCTCCATAGACTGTGGATTGTATTCCAGCAGCAATAGAACCTAGGTGATTAATTAGATCGCTAATGGGGAAGGCAAGGCACATGAACGATACCTGCGACAGGACCGATAGCAGAAAATCCGAGTGCTCCAAGCCCAGCGGTCATAAGCGCGGGTCCAGCGATACAAGCTAACGCGCCGACGGAAGCTACCTTCGCAACCTTTAAAGCTACATCTCCTGCAGCTGAATCACAAATCGTTAGAGATACCTCTCCATGAGAGTATCATTGAGCTTAGCCGCACAGATTCCGTCTCGGTGAACTTGTTCTTCAGTCGGAGAACCCAAATTAGCAGCAACGGTTCACTCAAATTTGCTCAGCCGTACCTTCCATGCGCAATAGAGCCTCTTTCAGCATACTCCAGTTCCACCCCCAAGGCTTCTCCGTTACATTCTCCATACAGGTGCCTACGCTCCGGATGCAAGCTTGCACCCGATGAGACAGGCGGCTTTGAGCATACAGAAGTCCAAATTCTTCAGAGAATTGCTTCGCGGTGAAGAAAGTCTCCACCTCCCTAATCCATGTTTGTGCGTCAGGCTCGTTGCCTCCGTCAAAGATACGCGGTTCTTTCATGCTTGTAGTCAGAGTGAGTGCTTGAGAGATGAGACTCTTGTCTATCGAAGAGGGACATTATATGGAGCCGTAAGAGGTGCGGAGACTAAAGCAAGTTCTAGAAAGGTCCGAAACTTCATGCGAGGCACTGACTGCACACCTACTAAGGCAGCCTCAAAGTACAGCCCATGGGCGTCAAGTGGATCTGAATGAAACTCTGTGTCCTAACATGGGTTGAATATGGGCGCTTATTGATGCCAGAACGATGACACGAGTGCACGATGTAAACACGAGGCATAGTAGGCGCTGAAAGCTCTGATTGTGAGAATTAATAGACAACGAGAGTCATGCATGCCAACCAGCTTATAATGATGAGTGACGCGAGTCGACTTGAAATTCTAAAACGCTAAAACCCCGTGAGAGTATATTGGTAATCACAGTAACTTGGACGACGATAATCACGAATAATTAAGGCCGTGTCCAAGTCAAAAGACTTGTTCTGTGCTCGGAATGTACCATTCTCCACGCCCAGTGGACGAATTCTGGAAGACTCGGACATTTCTTCTTCTTGGATGGTAAGTCGATATCGTTGAATCACTGCCCTCGCTTCGGAACAAAACATGCATCACACCAGATTCGATCCGAGTCCTTGGATGCTATAGCTATCAACAGAAAGGAAAGAAGTTGAGTGAAGGGTAACAAATCTTTCCGCTGTCGACAAACAATTCAGTACCCATGACGACTATATTATCAGCGACTATCGCCTTCCTCAAATGCTGACTTGACTACTCTCTTATGTACATGTAGTATGGCCTTTCCTTCTCAGTCGTACATGAATCCGAGCTTAGGTCTCTTGCTGGTGTCTCATCGGAACACCGCTTACTGTTTTCAACCGGCGACTGCGGCACTCCGATCCATAATTCCAATAAGTTCCTCGTGTACCAAGACTCCAAAGAATCTAACAACACCAAAGGTTATCACGATAGATTAAGAAGTGAGCATGTTGCTTGTGCCATTCCTATCGCTTCTCGATAGTCACCAGGATAAGTGAAATCCGTTTAGAAGAACAAAAACCAATTCAAAGGTCTGATATTCTTTTCTTTTCGTTGCTTGATTCTGAGCTCTGACCTAGAACTACAGCGAGAAAGAAGGGGTCAGAAGCAAAATAGAATGAGCCAATGTAGCTTCTAGTTCCCGAAGAGACCGGGAGCTAAACTGGAGTTCAAGTACAACATAGATTTCTGTACTGTACAATACAAATACAATACAAGCGTCAAGAGAATAACGTACAACAGGACAGCACAACAGTAAGGAGTACATGAATTCTTAAAATTTGAGGCTCAAGAGCGCCTTCGCATCACTTGTCATAAATGGGTGCTCTTCCTTGATCGAGCGGATGAGCGTTGCGGCTTTCTCGCTACGAGGTTTCACACTCAGTCTAAACTCCGTGGGATGACTAATAGCACCCGGTGTAAATTGGACTTTCGGTTCAAGGACCTGACCATCATCGCCGAGCGGTTTGGTTATATTGAATACAGCAAGAGTTTGTGCAATGGCGAGGAAGATTGTTGCGTCCGCGAGCTCTCGACCTGGGCAAACGCGACGCCCGAAACCGAAAGCGAGATTATGCGGGTCCATCTCGGGTGCGCGGCCATCGATGCCGAGAAAACGTTCAGGTTTGAAGGTCATTGGATCATGATGATGTTTTGGGTCATGAGTGAACCACCTGAGGAGTAATTATCAGCATACAATTCTAGTTCGCGGAGGGACAAATCTCCGAACCATATGTTTGGAATGAGCAAGGCGCCTTTTGGGATAAAGTAACCTTCGTAGATTCCATCCTCTGTAGCCATATGAGGAAAAGCCAATGGTCCGACCGGGTGCCATCTCAGAACTTCCTTGACAATCGCGTCTACATATGGGAGTTCTTCACGATCATCATAGTCAGGGAGACGATCGTTCCCAACGACGCGGTCAATCTCCTTTTGAGCCTTAACCTGCACCTCGGGATAGACCAGCATAGCGAGGAAGAAGCATTGCAATGCAGACACCGTCTGTGGTTGCACCGTCATTATCATTGTTTTATGTAAATAAAGATACCATGACGACATACCGTATCGGCACCCCCAGAGTAGAGTGACTGTGCAGACCACTTCACAATGTCCTCTTCTTCCGGATCAAGATTGCCTTTTTCGAGTATCGCAGAAGTATACGATGGTGTATGAACTCCGCCGGTCATTCGTTGCTTGACGAACGCGTGGGGTTGTTCGACCAAACGCGTGAGAGCTCTGTTCCAGGTCGCCGCTATCCGCTTGAACGACATTCCGGGCAGCCAGCTCGGGAGATATTTCACTAGTGACTTCATTCAGTATGCTTTGTTCAACCTGAGAACGTTCGAATGTATACTTGACGTACAGAAGGGAATCGCGTCAACAAGCCAGGCGCCGGCAACTGCCGAGCGGGAGAAATGGTCAAGGACCTCATCTGCTAAATCGACAAGTGGATCTCGGCCACGAGATTCAATTGTGTATCCATGAGATATCTTCAGTATAATCGCGCCCGCCGTACTGAGTCAACAAGAGCGCCGTTTCAGCTCATGTATCTGTGGCTAGAATATAGACAGGTGACATACGTTCGGATGTGCTGAAGGAGTTTATCCGGATCCTCGAGCGCACGAAGGAGAAACCGGCGTACTTCGACGTCTTGTAACTGGTTAAATTGCGAGACGGCTGCTTTGGAACCCAAGATAGCGTGGATATTCTTTCGATAGGCACGGAATCTGTCTGAGTATTGTTGGGCTACCAATGTCTTTCCCCATCCGACCCTAGGACGTTCGTGAGTAAATCACTCGGTTGTAAACAACGGGGAATATTGCCGACGCGTACATTTCGCCACCAAATATCATCCTTGGACGAGAGGAGTATTTCGAAGAGCGCTTCTCAAGCAAGTCAAAAGCGATCCGTTGGTCATTCAGGATGATCAGTGTCTGCCCAAAGGTCGTGATAGAACTGATAGGGCCTTGAAATACACGTGTATAGAAGCACTCGTTGGAAGTCATGAAGAAATGAATCACGGATAACACTTTACCGTATAAATCCTTATGTTTATACCAGTGAATCCATTCTTGCTCTCCAGGAGGGGGCAAGTCACCCAGGTTGCCGATGAACACTCTGCCTTTGGGACCTGGAGGCAGAGGTGCAGGGCTGTTTCTAGAGAGGAAGAGATACTTTACTGTATGGTAAAGCGCAAGTCCTGCCAGTGCGATATAAAGAACATTATGTACGTCGATAGTCATGGACAAGTGCGAGCTGTGTAGAGATGTGGTGGGGGTGGTAGTACAAGACAGAGGAGATAGTGCCTTGCCAATCAACTTATGGCGGAAGCGGAAGTGAAGTCCGAGATGGCGAGTATTCCAAGTCCGGTGACAGCCAATTCGCCACTTTTTGATAAACCTGAATTGGTCCCATGGAGAGGGACACGGAGATGCTGAATGTGGTTACTGAGTAAGATATTCTTCAAGTCTGCATTTGGCTGACATTCCTATCCTGTCGATCGGATCGACGTTAGTAGTATAATGTAATCAATATTTACTTCCGTTTGCCAACTCGTGTACTTCGTTCCATCCGTCGTCTGCCGTGCCCGTCCGTTACAGGCGGGCTTATACACAACAAACTTTCGTGACGCAAGCAGCATTACATCTTCAGAAATCTCGGATAGCTTATGAAAGGACTTAGCATCAGATGCCTCACTATTTCATTTCAGTTCTTCTGCCAGGTAGCAGACAAAATTGACTGGCTCGCACTATTAGTAACACGCGTCTTTCATTCAAGCTGTGGACGTCCTTTCTGAGGATCACATCAGCAGCTGTATCCATATTGCTTACCGCGTTGTTTCTCTGTTGCACTGTCATTTATACCTGTACTTGCAAATGGCTTCATCTGGCAAGTACCACTTCTCAACGCTGTTCAAGAGCCAGTTGGATTCTGCCATACATCCCAATGCCGACTTCCATCGCTAAGATCGAGACTTTTGCTGGGAGCAATGGACAAAGTGTAGAGAAATGGATAGACAGCATCGAAGTGTGCTCGCGGCTCGAGCAAGTCCGAGAGAACGACCGTTTTGAGTTCGCCCTTCAGTTCCTTTCGGATTCGGTGACCCAGTGCATCAGGAGCTTGACAGTTCCGCTGGAGAGGATCTCCGGAAGGACTTGGAGGTGGGATTGGATCAGGCTGAAAGTAGCTTTGCGAGGGATAGACAGTGAGTTTACCACTCATGGTCTATTAATGGACGGCTTCACTGACTCCGCGTAATTTTCTACGAAGAGCAAATACAGAAGCACGGCCCGGGTAATGATATCTTACCTCAGACTGGTTGGCTTATTGACTCCGTCTACAGAGCGAAGGGCAAGAAGATGGCTTAGAGTTGCTGCACTCGGCGCACTAGCAGGTGCTGCTGGTCCTTTCGCTCTGGGCCTAAGTCTCACAGCAACTGCAGTCTGCGCATTTGGAGGCGAGTCTCTCGCTTATTTTATCGTGTTCACGAAAATAATGGACTTGCAGGATCAGTCGTGGCAGTGAATACTCCGTCTAGGCATGACATAGTGGCGGGCGCGAGAGCGGCCGCGATTGTTGAGGAGACAACTGGGAAAGCCTCCTCTTCATCTGAAGCCATCCGAACGATGTCGGACATTTTGGAGAGGACTCCATCAAATACTTGGGAGGATGCTTCGAAATTCAGGCCGTCCGTCGAGCTGGTCACGGAGCTGCTGGAAATGTTGGTCCCGAACAAGAATATCCACTGACAGACTGTATTCGGAAGTGCGTGTGTGAAGTTCAAGAGAGCCCTGCTGTGTGCTTATCACCACTTGAGACTAGACGTGGTCAAGTGTTGGTAGCGGACTTCATGGAAGGGTTCTATTATGTGAACTTTCGTTCAGATGGTCTATATAACTCTCGTTACCCTCATAGTTCGAGTCCGACTCCTTGATTCGAGTAATATGCACTTTTTATTGGTTCGAACGTGATATGAAGAGAGGAAAGTGCTGGTACCCTACCCATGCCTCGAGATCTGCAGGGTTCAAGAGGTTTTATGGTCCACGTTCTATCGATACCTTATCGCTATTCTTACAGCTCTTACGACTACAGAAGCAATCCGACTTCTCTCCTCGTTGTCACCTCATGGAATCACTCTTCTTATACCCATCAGCTTGTTCACTTGGCGGTATCCCATTTCCTCTTCTCGCTGAGTTCTCACAAGTAGCACTTCTTCTATTGCCAAAATGTCTGTCCAGCCGATCACCTTCATCGAGACCTTCCGCGGGCGCGACGGAGAAAGCGTAGAAGAATGGATAGAGAACGTCGACACGGTCTTCTGGCTTTTGCAAATACCGGAAGAAAAAAGAGTACCGCTTCTGGCCAAACAATATCTATCGTGCGGGGTGCTGGAGTGCATACTTGGCGTAATTATTCCAGTCGAAAAGATATCTGGACGACGTTGGGAATGGGATTGGCCGAAAATGAAGGTTGCTTTGCGAGGGGTTGAGAGTACGTTCTTACTATTCCTTCGTTGAAAGTATTGGGCTCAACGGTATTTCAAGGACAAATAAAGACAAATAAACCAAGTAAAGCAAGAAATTTATTTCATGTCCAATATTTCTGATTCTCTGATTTCGGATATAGATGGTAATGGCGGAAGTTGGATGAAGGCGGAGCAATCGTAGCTGTTGGGGGTCCTCTCGGACTGGGTTGGGCTCTGACGGAGACTGCGATCTGCACTCTTGCAGGTATTCTCTCCTTCAATTACTTCTTGTCTCCAACAGTGTCCTAACGAACGGATAAAATAGTCGTGGCATGGAATAAAGCGGACACGACTGACGTGAAAGCAAAGGCGATCGCTTCAGAAGTAGGGAAAGGCAAGTTACCTCCGGGAGCTGACGAAACGATAAGGCAGGTTCGGTCGAAACCACCTTCAAAACGTTGGAAGGACGGCTACAAATTCAACCCGTCTATAGAACTGGTTATTGAGCTGCTCAAAATGATTTCTCCGGGGAAGAATACAAGGTAACAAAAAGAAGAGATATGTTTTGCTATGCAACGAGCTTCGCAGCATCCCATTTCCTGTGCTTCCTGGTCGCGACACGGATTTCCACTGTGTTATTATTATGCAACACCAAACCAGAACTGCCTTTGTGCATATCTACTATTATATTTCTTTACCGAGCACGACTCCTTGATTCAAGTAATATGCACAGAAGATGGTGCTGGTGCCCAAGCCATACCTCGAGATCTGCAGGCTTCAAGAGAGGAATGTGAACCACGTTTATCGATTTCTTATCACCGTCCTTACATCTCTTACGACTACAGAAGCAACTCGACTTCCTTCCTCATTGTCGCCTCATGGAATCGCTCTTCTTATACCCTTCAACTTGTTCACTTGACGGCATTGCGTTTCGTCTACTTCTTGCACACTCTGCACAAGGTCGACCATATGCCCAGACTTTCATCCGCATCCATCGAGACCTTCGAGGGATTCAGCTACCAAAGTGTAGACAAATGGATAGACCATGTCGAAACCTATTTTTTGACCAGGTGCCCTCCGAAGGAGAAGCAGCTCTCGTTTGCATTTCAGCATCTTTCGAATTCCGTAAAAGGATGCGTAATGAGTTTGTCGAGCCCACTTGAGAAGATTTCGGGGAGGGGTTGGGATTGGGATTGGCCTAGGCTGAAAGTTGCCTTGCGAGGGATTGAGAGTACGTTCTGGTACCTTTGGTCCGTGCTTGAACTAATAGTATGAATAACTTTTTCAGAACAGATAAAATCAAATAATTCTGGTAATCCAAGAAGTTCGTTCTGCATCGAATTGATCTAATTCTGCGAATTTAGGCGCATATGGAGGTTGGCTGAGGGCTCTGGCAGTTGGTGCAATGGTAGCTTTGTGGGGCCCATTGGCACTGGGAATGGCCCTCACGGAAACGACAATTTGCACTATCGGAGGTACTTTTCCTTTAGAGTACTCGAGATGTCGATTCGTGGTTCTAACAGATCAAAACCTAATAGCTGTTTTGTTGAGTATCGGAGTAGACAAGCCCGACTCCGACTCAAAGGCGAGGGCAATCGCGGCAGAAGTAGGGAAAAGCAGGCTACCTCCAGTTGCGCACGAAACGATAAGACAGATTTGGTGGAAGACTCCTTCGAAAAGCTGGGAAGATGGTCTCAAGTTTAATCCATCGATGGAATTGATAATCGAGCTGCTGAAGATGATAGCCCCGGAGAAGAATACAATATAGCATGAAGAGGCATGTATGATGTTCTCCTATGTAACAAGCTTCGTAATATCGCAATTTTTGTAAATCGTATTTGCGATTCCCATCGTAATCATTAGCCAGAAGAATCGGCATAGTATGTATTATTCCTTTAGCCTCATGTTCACGGAGTCGGAAATCGGATTCTGGGGGACTTCTAGAGAAATTACATTAAGTTAACCTTGTTCCAGACTTTGAAGGCATCTTCTGCTGTATTGGCAGAGATGCCAAGAATAGCCCTCACAGCGAATCGAACTTCTGTACATTGCACGCGTGAGCAAACATGTGCAAATACCACAGTTACCGCCACAACATCGTTCCCTTTGCTATCCATCACTGTCCCGCCTTCCGTGAATCAATCCGAGCAAGTTTGGGAGTTCAATGCGTATTATGATGTCCTGGAGACCAATGCTAAGTCAGGAAAAGAACTGTAGCTCGTCTTGTCTTGAACTCTGCTCCCTTCTTTCTGGTAAAAGGGACAAGGTGCTTCCATTTCGCAGCATCAACGAACATCAAAGAGCCGGAAGTAATGTCATCACTCTTGAAAATTAATTTCTGCTCGATTTTTGGATTGGGTCGTAGCGCAAGGGGGCTTGATAGCGAAACAAGCATAGATAAGGGTAGAATTTGTTCATCAGCACCACTAGGCGTCGATGCTAATGAGTATGAACGGATATAATATTTCCTCATTCTTTTTACTCGACCTTGAAGGACCTTGGAGCATACGTAGCACACGTGCCTTAATGACGTTTCTCCTTGCTTCCCCTTGACATGACCATGATTCCAGAGCGGCACTGGAGTCTCAATTGACCGACTGCTCATTTCTAAGATAGCTCTGCTTTGATACGAAGCCTCCGATACGGAGAAGTTCTCTTGAAATTCGCAGATCACGAACGACGAAGGATTTTCCGTCTCAAAGCAGTTCGTTAAGTGCAATCTTTTTTCCTGACGATCAAACCGCTTCGATCTATTCTTTTTGTGCTTCTATATACTTCCGCTTCTCCAAATCTTCACGACTGACGTGCGACTTGAACACTATACCTCTGATCATGCAAAAGTAGAGTCAACTGCTTGCGGACACTCTTGCGGCGATATATTTCTGGTCATCCTCAGGCTTTCTGGTACTCTAATTTGGCATTTCTGAACTTCAGTGACTGACTAGACCGCAAATGAACCTCCGTCGGCTTGCACCTATTAGTATATCAAGTCACTCTATCACGCTCGCAGAGAAGTTCGATGTCAGACTTGACAGCCGAAGCTGTTTGGGTTGCGAACCCTGTGGATGATTCTGTACCTTCTTTAGTCACCTATCGCTTAGTTGAATCTTGTTCAACGTTCATGGATTGTGTGCAGCGACTTATAACCGCCAGAGAAAGGCGACGCATCACTTGATTTGCTGACATGCCAAGGTCTACGACGCTTGCACACCGCACGATCCTTTCTGCCCGAACAGATGTCGAGTACATTGATCCCAGTCTTGTTCCATTGTGGGCACTCGAGGACGATATTGCTCAATTCTTCCAAGTGGCAATTGTCACTGTCCTGGTTTACGATGCTGGTAGGCATAGGGAGCTACAGCTCTTGATTCAGACTCTGGCAATTGCACCAGTCATCACCCTAGACGAAGAAGTCTGTACAACAACTGATTTATGGATCAAGGCGAGGTACTTTTGGGTATGCTTTCGGGTTTCCTTGATCAGTGCTTTCTATTGAGATTGTGGCAGAAAGTCCCATTGAACATGGTCACTTTTGTCTATTTCATGGTAAGTCTTCGATAGCCTTGCCAGCGAGCGTACTGTTCGATAGTGGAAATTGGGAAGATCCGACACGTGGTGCTGTTGTTGCTCTCTTCTATGAGTTGACCGGGTCACCATGAGTCGTCACAGTCAAAGCGCAGTCATACAGGGCCGACCTTCCTTTGTAAGCTAGAAATATCCTTCCTTTTTGTACAACTACTGATGTCCGAGATTCTAGATGTGAACGTGTACACCCAGAAAATAATACTCTTACCTCCAACGTCATTCAGGCAGCTTCTCTGGGTGGACGAAGAATACTGCGAGTGAGCGTTTGTCAGTTTGTTCTCAAGTTTTGATAGCATCGCCTACCGGTGACTGCACAGGCTTCATCGTTATCATATCCGTCAACTGTGAATTATTGAGCAATTATCCGCAGCCACCTGCGCTAATGACGTTTGTAGATCAATGTCAACATCAGCTCTCAGACATCTTTCTGGATGATGCTTCATCACCGAGCACCCCCGGTGATGTATCATTGATAGTTCTCAGTGCTGATGGTATGCTCTGCCCACCTACTCACCTAATGATGCGCTGAAATACTAGATGAGTCCGAGATGGCAGGTCCTGGTACATTTCGGTCTTCTTGACAGTATTTATATGCAAAAATCTTTGATATGCACTCCATTATATTGGAGTAATTTATCTTATGCTGATTGCGATCAAGTGGGCACTGCTAATGATACTGTACTTTCTTGCAGAGAAAGGCTGTATGACTCCCCTCTTGCATTCCATTCTATGCAACTCGAAACATAAGATCTTTTGTGTTCATCTCGTGTTGTAAAGGATACATATGAGTCTACTATATTTCATCTATGTCTGATCTGAGTGTTGATTACATTCTGATTGATCACCTGTGGCGTTTTGTATAAAAGATGGTGAATAATAAGTCTCAGTCGTCTCTTTGCTTGTTCTCAACCATGTCGAACTTCACTAGTCTTGAGGACCGACCAACTGTTTCTGCTCGCTATGATGTCTTCCCTCTTGATGCTGATGTCATTCCACTTGTTATATCAGACTCACGGATGACTCAATATTTTCAAGTGGCTATTGTCACTGTCCTGGTCTATGATATTGGTAAGAATCAGGTCCGACTGTCCTTTCATGTAAGCTAACATCGAGAAAGTCATCACTTTCGATAAAGAAGTAGGATTCTATATCAATTAGTAATTATAAGTAATTGACCACCAATGAACACTCCAGGTCAAATATTTCTGGGTGGGACTTTTCCCTTCTTTTGACACTAGTTCGCTCACCATTAAATATTTGCAGACCATTCCCAGCAAGACAGTCAATCTTGTTTATTTTACGGTAAGAACTCAAATAATCGGAGGTGCAACAGTGAGTTGATATTAACGCTACAGAATCGCTACACAGCAATTGTCGGAGCTGTTGCATTTCTGTTCTGTATGTTGAGAATAATACTGCATTACATTATGGATCTGATCCTCAGATTGCGTATTGAAGATCAGACATACAGCGCGACCATTACATTGTGCGTTCAAACTAATGTATGTTGCTTTCGCACAAACAATAATCTCAACTGTTTTAGGTGTATGTACCTGAGCACTACAAGTAAGATGGGGTTAAATAGTGGAATCCAGGCAACTTCGCCGAGTGGACAATGAATGCCGCAAGTGAGCAATTGTCATACTTTTTCTTCAGCATTACGCATTACTGACTGTTGAGTAGACTGGATTACCATTGTATCGATAGATTGCAAGTCACGACATCCCGATTTGCACCAGTTCTCACTCATGGGTTTTATGTAGATATTCTGATGATTCGAGTGCTTGCACTTTACTCTCAAGGTACGCAGTAGAGTAGGTAAAGAGCAGCACTCATCCTTACGCAGATAGGAGACTATCGATATTCCTCAAGATATTCCTTTTATCGGAAGCAGCTGTTAAGTTTGCGTTTTTCATCTATCTAAGTGTGGTGGAAGGCAGTGAGTTGTATGACTGCATTTGCATCGGAATTAAGTACTCACACGATGCAGTGGCTCTTTATGGCATAGGTGGTGACGCTTATCTCTGTGGCATGGACTTTATTCCACCGTGGCAGTATGGAATGGCCGACTGGTGAGAGACAAGGGATGTCAGCGATCATTACTCAGACCGGAACAGGATAATACCAATGGGGTACGGAGTCATCCTGCTAGCCCTTGCGCTTTACAAGGGAGCCGAATACTGGAGAATATCTGCCGGCTTCAAGGGATTCACTCTTGTCAAGGTTCTTATTCAGGACCAAGTATTATACTTTATGATGTGAGTGAGTTTGCATTGTCCCTGAGGACCAGCCAACCTGCTATCTTAAACAGCGTCATCGGCTGTTGTATGTTCAACATAATGCAATTCAGAATACAGCTTACAAGCGCTTTCCTGATGAATCTTTTTGATGCCCTCGGCACTCCTGCATTCCTCTCAATCATGGGCAGTCGAATGTTATTCAACCTGAAAGACACCGGAGAGCGAGGACTAAACGAAGGAACGAGCTACAGGAATCCATCTAGGACGGTGAGCCAGATAGACTTTGCCGAACAAGAGAACTCCCAAAGGTGCGCTTTCATACGATCGGAAAAGCAGCAGAATTGACCATAGAATAGGGAATGTGAAACTCACGAGGAAGCATGATCAAGCGTGTCCTATGCAATTTGTCGGCTTAGCTTACAATGCTCGAATGGGCTGCTAGCGTGCCTTTTCAGCAGACATGTACTCGATCCGCTACTTGTGCTTGTTAATTTGCCGGGCGAATTCTCGTTGGAGTTCAGCTTATCCTTCGCCCTCAACTTATAATTTATAATGTGGCATCGTCTATCCAAGAAATGTTGTTTTAAGAATAAAAATCGCTCACCAACGAGGGTTTCTGAGATGTTGCTCAGACGAGTTGGCCTTGAGAAGAGTGATGGCTAAAATTGCATGTAAAGCGAGTTCAAGAATCATTCAAGTCCGTAGTTTTCGTATTATCGGGTTGCCAACATTTCAGGGTGATCCATAGTCAAAAAGGCAGAATGAACAGCGGGACGGCATCCAAGACCGCAAACAAATTGGCAGAACGGATTTTTGCAGATCCTGTGGCTCTTTCAAGGGGCAGTCCCGACTCTTGGCTGACCAACTAGAACAAATCGGCACTCACGAGGTGGGTAAATAACATGTTACTTGGCAAAAATAAGCCTTCCGTCGAGGGCTCGATTGTATCCACGACTCACGAAGTAGTAGTCGAGTTGTTCAAGTTTAGCGTTACGATTGCCCATTGTGACAAGACTGTGACATCGGTGTATCTCCCAAGTGAGCGAAAAACTGTGCAGCACTTCCGCAATTAATATCAAGATGGCCACAGAGCATACAAGTGACCCTCCAGCGAAACAGAACAACGGTCACATCGCAGACGGTCCGTCGTCGTCGTGCAAAATATTGTCAATTAAATTGTTTATTGTTCTTGCAGGGAGCATCGACCCATCTCTTGTCGGACAGGCTGGGAGTACAGCTTCGAACGATGTGAACGCACAGAACATAAATGGGAGCCATGAACTACCCGACGACGAGAGGATACTCAAGCGAATATGGCTCACGCTCCTTCCGACGGAGCAGGTCATTGAAATATTGTTGAAGCTTGATGAGAGCCTTGCGAAGGAGGGGGCCGGTGAGGAGTATTGGAAGTCCGTGAGGGGACAGTTGTGGCCGACGGATCTGAAAGCTGCGGTGCTACATGCGGCTGTTGCGAGGATTGTCGAGTCGAGTGGGACGGCGACTGTGAACAACAATGAGATCGCTGATGATAAGGGGAGTACGAAGGCCTTACAGACGACAAGTGCCTCGAAGAAAGACGGCGGAGCTGAGCAGAACGCTAACGGTCAGTCGACCAAAGATCCTCCATCATCGGCATCGACCTCGACGTCTGATCAAGCGACGACGACGACAAAGACACCGCACACGACTGCACCAGCGCCATCGACAACGACGCTCGTCCCTCCTCTTATCCCCATCCGTCGCCCCTCACCTCCAACCTCGACAACGACCTACCAAGCAGCCGCCTCTGCATCAACTTCCCCCTCCTACCCTTATCAGCCCTACTCAAGTGGGTCCATCTCCTACCAACAATCCTCTCACCACCAGCCATACTCCGCCTCCTATTCCCCCTCTCCTCCAACTGTACCCGCTCGAGTCCCTCCTCCACCTCCCACGCCAGCTCCAGTAGAAGATGAAGATGACCTACCTTCGTACGAAGAGATGCTCGTCCAAGCTTTGACGGTGCACAATGATCCCGAGGGAACGGCGCCGAAACAGCTGTTCCAGTGGATGGCTGCTACGTACCCTCTCCAGGCGAATTTCCGCCCGAGCGCAAGCCAGGCACTTCAGAAGGCGTTTAAACGCGGTAGGTTTGAGAAGAATAGTGAGGGGAGGTATAGGTTGAATTCTCGATGGGAAGGCGGGAATGTAAGTCGTTTTATCCTCCTGTCATTTCGTTTTTTTATTGGATAAAAGACATTAATCTGATATGCTCCTTAGACCTCAAGACGAACGACCCGACGACCTCAGAGTTACTCCAAGTCAGTATTGAATCCAAGCCCCTCATCCCACCCGGCACCCAACAGCTCGCAATTCCCACCTCAGCACTACACATGGACGTACGGCGGTCGGGCCGCCACCAAAAGTCAATCTCCTGCGCCTGTTCCTCTTTCGAGTCAGGCACCTTCTTCGACTACTGCTGCGCCTCAGATCTCGTCAACTTCTCCGATGATGCCATTTGCTGGTAAACACCCGCCTCCCGGGCCTGGGACTGGGGACGGTACGGACCAAGACCAGGACCGCGAGAGCCATCGCAGCTGCATGGAAGCCGCGTACAGCATCTTACAGGCGCTCAATATCACAGGTGCGAGTGGGGGTAGTAGCAATAGTACCTTCAACCTTACCACCGTTTCTGCTGAATCCACAAAAGACACGAATGCGACAGAACTCCCGGCATCAGCCTCTACAGGTACAGCTGCAGGTCCCTCGTCAGCTACTCAATTCGTCCCGATATCTACTGGAGCTCCCTCATTCCCGACAGCTATCCCCACCTCGGTCCAAGCGAACCGGGCAGCGCTCCAGGGCTCGCTAGCACTCCTTGCCGCTCAGCTCGCAGAGCTCGCGGACACCAGCACCACCAATGCGAACGCGAACGGGCAGTTGGCCCACGCACAAGGTGCCCTTGCTGTTAGTGGCGCTATCGGCATGTCAGGCTTAGGATTCCTCGAAGGAATGGGTATCAACCTCAACCTAGACCTGGCGCAGCTTGGGATAGAGGTTGAGCCCGCAAAGTGATGCTGTCAGTGTCTTATTCGAGGAGCCGTATTGGACTTCGTTTTGCGTCGTGCATATTAGCTACTACCTACCTTCGCTTTCTTCTTTCTAGGATTTTACGACGTTGTTGTGGATATTATCGTGGATCGCTGGATCGCTGACTATTCCCGTGTTGTCTTGTGCGCTGTCTTGTATGCTGTATCCATAGCTGCATTTCAATTTTGGAATTAATTTGTATTTCGTTCATTCGTACCTCTGTAGAGCTTCAGGGCATTTCGAATATTAATGATATGTAAGGCTTCATTTTCTCGGGAGACAAAATGAACTATACGAACAGGAAAGACTTATTTATCGAAAGCTTCCTTTCTTTTGATTGATCATTGTCAAGCCATGTAATCATAGCCATACATTCTGAATCTTATTCTAATCGACTTTCGCTACATAACGAGCCTTTAAAGAGTCTTAGAGAATGGGACACCTTTGGTTATCAAAAAGCATGCAGAGTTGATAGAAGGAACAAATAAATAACGAAGAATGAAATTATTTGCCGAGATAACGACCATGGAACGATCTCAAAGGGATTGCGGAGGAGAAACGAAAGGTGTCACGATAAGAAGGTTACGAGAATTGAGACGAAAATTGGATCAGAACGAAAGAGTACGAGGTAAGAAGAGCAGAGTAGGGACCCTTTTCAATTTGGTAATGACCAAGTTAGATATCGAGAAGCAGGTGCTGGAGCGTTCGTCTTCCTGCCATACGTCTTCGAATTCGACGAGATCCGCTCTACGTGAGCCATTCGGCGAATATTCCGTGTCGGGCTGCTGCTCGTAACCACATCGTCGCTCGCAGGATCTTGTGCTATAGCGACAGCATACTCTGCTCGCCGAGCTGCGCGAGGAGTAAATGGTCCGATAGGTGACGAAGAACTTGACGGTCCGTTATCTTCCTCCTCGGATTCCAGTTCCGAAGAGGACGGTAGGTACTCGCCGTCATCGGTATCATCGTCGTCTACCGCAGCTAACCGCCGTGCGGACCGGGTCGCTTTCACGTTATCCCGCGCCTTCTGAATTTTGTTCGCCCTAGTGCATTGAGATATGTCCATTATACCTAGCGAAGGCGCGATACTTGTACGCGTTCGCTTCGTTGGAGTCGGCATGAGATTTGCATTGGCGTTTACCGATCCGAATGGTAAGCGTTCCGTGGCATGCAGAACCGCCTCAACCGCACGAGCATCTTCGCTATCGTCCGATCCGGAAGTCTGAGTGCGGAGCCTTTTTGCGCTTGAGGGACTGGAATCCGGATCAATAGATCCTCGCTTTGTTCCAGAATATACCATTCCGATTCCGGTCATTCGAACCTGGGGACTAATGTTTTCTTTATCCGTATCATCTGATCCAATAGCCGAATTCGATGCAGTACGTGATCGTTGTGAAAGGTTCCAAACCTTTCCGCGGGGAGGATTCTTTGGTGAAGAAAGCGAACTGAACAGCCCGGGAAGACGAGGTCCATCGGGGAATTCCGAATATTTTGCCGATTTTTTGGGTGTTGGTGGTAAGATAAATACGTCATGGGTGATATAAGAGATCGGAAGCGGTATCTGAGTGTTCTGATATCGGCGAGGGGTGGTCGTCCGCGGGAGAACGTCCAATTCATCTTCTTCATCAGACGCAATAGGTTCATCCGCAAGACCTTGCGCATCGAGATGACCCGACTCTATGGTCTCACTTTCGGTGAAGTCTTCTGAAAGGGTCGTCGGGAAGGCAAGGCCCAGAGCGTGCAGGATGCCATCAGACCACCTGCCGCATGGAGCTTCGAACGAAAGACAGTTGTTATTCCAGAAGTCCGTAAACGCGCTCAATGCTTCGGCACGGTCACTTGAAAGCTCCCCAGTATCTGGGTCTGTCTGAAGCGCGGAAGCAAAGAGAGCCGAGAAAGATTGCAAGATTTGCGGAGAAGGCGGGAACGGTTCCAGCGCGATAAGCAGGGTTTGAAACAGCGGAATGATCTCGCGGGAGTATTCTTCCGACGAGAAAAGTGCGCATTCATCCGAAAACCAGGCGCATAGTCCATCATGGAGTCTTTCGAGAAGTTCGATGATGAGATTAGCTGGACAATTGCTGATGCATGATTGGACGGAACGAAGCAACCAGTTGGCATCGACTTTACTCCGCGGTTCGGGTGGATAGGATGTTAACAGAACTTCATGGACAAGATCGATTACGTCAAGAGGCAGTTCGCTGCAGTTCTCAATGTGCTTTTTCAACATCTCAAAGAGATAATCAGCGACACGCAGAGCAGAGCTAAGCCTGAAAAACGTATTAATGTCACAGAATTGCGTAGAACCGCGAAAAGAAAAGACGAACGAAATGATCCGTTGCTGATCAATGTGGCTAACGACAATTTCCAAGACTTCAGGGGCGTCCACATGGTCCTTGGCCGCCATTTCAACGGCATATGCTAGAAGACTGCTCCACGCTGAAAGGTCGGCACCCGACATATCCCACGGAGAATCCACCCTGGAATGTGATAACTATCAACCGAATGGACTGATGATTAGGTGCAAAGTCCATACCTGAACGGCAAACCAAGAATGTTGGTAGCCTCTCGCCACGAGCCCTTCGCACCATCGGCCCAGCCTCGTGTATAACCTCGCCATGCACGAGCGCGCATCTTCGTGTCCCATTCCCAGGTATGTTCCCAGATCAAGTTCGTGATCTCGGGTGAAGATGCAAGTGCAGCGACCTGCGCACAGAACTGAGACCACTCACTCAGCGCTTCATTCTCGTCGTCTGATTCTTCCTCGCTGGATGGCACAAGCACATCTTGATGCCGCACGAGGAATTTTATCATGGGCTTCCATGCACCCCCAGTCGAGGAAGCAGGCAAAATATCAACCATAGCAGTCCACAAGGCGCGTACAAGCCTAAGTTTTAACCGCAGATTTGCAGCGGAACTTGCGTCGCACTCTGCAAGCGTCCTAACAGAGGAGGTACTAGCGAATTTTGCATCATCGGGGCGCTCTCTCAAATCGATAGACTCGTTTGTAAATATCGAAATGAGAACTTCAACGCATTGACTCGCGTACTCTGTAAGAAGAGGCGAATCATCTACAAACCACGACCTGTCAGTATTCACTCAAGCAATCAAGACAAGGAACACTTGCCTCCGGCGTTTATCAGTCCCATGCGGATCAGACCTGTCCAAATGTCGAGTAGGGCGTCCTTCAAAAGAGTCAAAACTTGCATCAGACGAAAGTATTGGAAGCACCTACGGGAGCTGAGTCATTCTCCGACATCTCCAACTGCTCAATACACATTATCCATGCATCTTTGATACGCGTCCAGACACCAGGAGCGCATTTCTCCTCATCTGCAAGTGGGCGGACATCAACCGGCGAGGGTTGCGCAGCGACGATGCTTTCGACCACCGGAGATAGCGTTACGACGTTAATGTCAACTGTAAGAAGGCCAGGGGATACCGAAAGCAATGAAGAGGGCACAAGCTTCTCGACAAAGTTTTCTGTCCAATGCTCATAGAAGCTTTCATCCTCCCGCGAGTTGACCAGACGATCAAGCAATTCCAAGGCTCTCTGCGTGGATTCCCCTCCCTGACGGGCGGACATGCCCAGCTGGAAGAACGCAAAGTGTAGGTCGTCTTGACGGCAGTTATCATGGTGTTCGCCGAGAAGAGCACCAATGAAAGAAATTCCAACCGGAAGATGCGCGGTCATACGAAGCATCGCTGAAAAGCATTTCTTAACCTTCTCTTGTTCCAACACTCCTTCGTTTTGATCATCGGCATCAACAGGTACATCGTTAAGCGACGTGCGCCATCTCTGCCAGACCCAAATAAGAGGACCCCATATCGTCGATATTATTGCTCGAACTATCCTCTTCCTTGCCTTCAGACCGATATCGATTGTGGCGCGATACTCGACCAGAAGCTGCCTTTCCCTCAATAAAGCAGGTCCAAGCAGTACCGTGAGGCTGGCTAAGACAGACGTCGCCCAAAAGGGTCCCTGTGCATGATGAGAAGGTTCCACATTTCGCAGAGCCGTCCGAAGTGTGCGAAGGATGGTTGTTTGCGAGTTTTCTTGAGGGGTCTTCCGAAGGAAGAATTCGGAAACTACAGGCGAGATTTCGAGGAGGATGTCTTCGAAGTCATCCTTTGCTTGGATGAGGCCGAGAACAAAACCTCCAAGGGCATGAGCCGCGAGAACTCGAAGAACGTTGGACGGAGTCAGGAGACTTTCGAGGAGAGTCGTCAGGTAAACGTGAAGTATAGGAACGAAAATGCCAGGTCGGTATATGGACAAGTCATGAACAGCCTAGACCAGAAATTTACTTCACCGGCTGCAAACAAGTATATCGACAATATTACATACCCGAAAAGCTTCAGCAGTAGCGCCCTTCTTTCCTTCTCTACCAAGTTCGCCTTCAATGGCACGCTTAAGCGCGAAGGCTATTCGTGGCGCAGCGTTGGTTAAAATGTTATCCGGAAGCCGCTGAGTTTGCAGAGCTGTCATAGCGAAGCCACAAATTTTTCGCGCAGTTGGTGAGCGTATCGACTCGGCTAATGGAATAGCTAATAGTGCTGTGAGAATCGAATTGAGTTGTTTTGCTAAAGTATGACGAGTTAGAAATATAACAGAAAGGTACTTCAAGGATGCGTACTCGTAAACACATTATAGATAGCTGGGACTTGGAAAGCTAACGTGAGGAATTTAATAGTTGCACTCGCGACGGTACTTAAGTCTCTCGCATATTTAACCTGTTCCTCGTTCATTCCGCCCTTCTTCGGAGCTGGGGAATCTTGGGGAGTAGGAAGAACAGACTTTTCATCTTTAGTCGGGGTTGAGGGTGGAGAGTTCGGTGGCACGAATGGATCGACGAAAATACGACCAAGGTCCCGCGCGATACAGCTCGACAACAACTCTGCTTCGCGTCTGAGAGGATCGAATAATGCATGTCGAGTAGCTCGATTGGGTGAGGAGAAAAAGCTCAGCGGAACAGCCTGCCGAATTCGTGCTGTGAGAATCGAGTACGCCTCTGTGAGCCCACGAAGTGTCGATTCCTTCCCAATTATCATAGAAACAGGATATTCCAGATACTGAGCATTCTCCAACGCATCCTCCGGAAGTGGTGTTTCGTCGCGTTTCTTCTCTGGTGCACAGAGCAACGATGGACGTGAAGGTTTCAGAATAGATTTTCGCGGTTTGCGAGGCACGCTTGGCAATTCCAGCGGTCGTCGCGAGACCGGCGCATAGCTAATCACTTCTTTAGTCCGCGCCCACTCAATAGCTTTCCGTGGCGACGATCCAGATTCCGTCGTCGTCGGTGGTCGGTTCTCCTTGTCTTCCGACGAGAGAGGAGGACTCGGCAGTGTCGACGACATGGACGAGAAGCAATAGCGTCGTCGAGGAGGCTCAGTGAGCGTTGCTTAAACTATGTTACGCAGCGATGAAGGATGTTAGATGATGGATAGAAGGTAAGAGACAAGAGACGAGCCACGCCGTGACGAAGACACGAAGGAAAATACCTGTTATGGTCACGCGTAGCGTGACTTCAATAAATCTCTACAAGATCACATGATCGCATGCACGTCGCGTCGTGCCAATCACACAAAAATCTGTCTTCAATACTCATGATTTTCGACAGTCATCGAGCACAGCTCTCTTTCGCTGCGAATTTCTAGCGCGAATAACTTTGGCTATGACCTGCCCTGAGTTCGTCGAAAGTACAGATCCCAAGAAACAGCATCACTGTTGAATGTGATAATTATTTGAACAGCTTGAAATTAATGCTTATAAGCATCAGATACCGCGGCTTGCGGAACCCGACAAGGAAAGCTTGACCTGTGATAAGGACCCAAGTCTCAGTCCAAGTAAAGACGTGTCGAGGGGCTAATATTACACGGCCGGCAAGACAGTCCAACTCAGCTTCGGCATTGAAGAAAAGTTATTTGTCCACTGGTAAGGTAGACACAAGATAAGTGACAAGATGATCTTCCCCGAGCTCAAGTGTAGACAGCAGCTACATGCGCTCGTAAACTAAGTAATTGGACAATCCCAATCTGTTTGGCTTTCTTGGCACCAAAGTGCGATTAGTGCATACAGTAAGGGCCGAACATGGAAGATCCCCTCAGAGTACGGGATAGATATATGTGCTAAACCAGAGCAGCTGATGGTTACGTGCGGTATATACGAAACAAGCCCGCAGTCCGTGCAGGACACTGGCTTACTTCAAGTCGCCAATGGACAAAAAACCCGCCTGGCAGACGTCCAAGTCACGTCGACTGTATCTAGATGGCGAGAAGCAAGGTCTCTTCACATATGAGACTCGTGTGTAGTGAGCCTTGAGATATGTACCTCTGAAATCAAGCTAGCTGACACTCTGAACAGTCCAAGGCTTAATGTCATTTCGACCAAAGAACAATCGAGCAGTTGAACAGAGTTCACGTCGGCGTTTTGCGGCACGTCCATATGTGTCAACTAGAAGACATACTTAGAGGATCAACTGTCGGCCAAAAAGGTGAATACGAGAGGAAGTCGATTACAACTAACAGCAAGTGGAACAACCATCACAAGTATTTCAACAATTCCAAAGAATTTGGCCTGCGGCAGTAGATAGGTCTCTAAATAATTAAAGATACCCAAACCCCATTTATTTTGTGGACTAAAAGTAGCGTTGAGTAACACAAGTGAGGAAGTTAATAGCATCTCCATTAACGGACGAAGAGAAGACAGAATTCATGGAATTTTTTTTTTCGAATCGAATGATTTTAATAGTGACCGTTGCTTTCATGAGAATTTTACGACCTTCTGCAATTTTGTTGCTAAGCGTAAGGCGATATGTGGGTAAAAGAGCGGCAAAAACAAAAATAAAGACATATCACCTCATGTTTGAAGAATGACGGAACATTGCATCGCACTGAGCACATATACCCTGCTCGATGATGCGAGTCCATCCGGACTTACCTGAACGCAATTGATAGAACAATGCTTAGACTGGCTTTCTTGCGCAGATCGAACGATCTTATCGAACGAAAGAACAAAGGGATATAAGCAGTTTCAGAAGAAAGTGAAAACTTCCATTGCCGAGTCATACTGTAAACCCGTTCCGGCACTAAAGATAGAGTGCACATGAAGTAACGTAAAAATGCGAGCAAAAATCCAGACAGGAAAAAACAGAGCACAAAATTCGAGAACGAATATTTAGGGCGTGGTAATCCAGGTGAGCAACGAACGTACAAGAAATGAGAGAGAATCGGGAGTCTGATTCTATATGCGCTAGAACGCAGAGCGCCGATCGGCCCAAAAGACGCCGACGGTGGCGTATAAGAAGGGATAAAGAATGGAATAAGAAGACGAAAACGAAAACGAAACTGCTGGATAAAAGCACGCGCGGGTAAGGGAAAAGGCCGCCGAATCATAGATGGATAAATGATCCGATGCGGATGCAAGGAAATTTTTGAATGACCGGAAGGGTAAGACACGGAATTCTTCTATCGCCACTCCGTCGACTACAGGCCCATCTGGTGCATAGGGTACGCCTGTGGCTTCGAATCGCCATAATGGTACGGTACATCCGATAGGCTCTCCGATGGTGTTCCGTGCTAAATAGGGGCGAAGGAGCGGTAGTTCTAATCAGTCACAGGAAAGGGGAAACACGCGACACACTATGAATGCAACAACTGGCCGAACAGTGTGTTCAGACTTACCTTAATATTTCCTTCTTCCTGATCCCGCACTGTCTCCGTCTCAGTGTTGACCTTGATTGACAATGTACGTGGATTGTTTCCCTGAACAAATTGAGAAGAGTAAGCGTACGACCGGACAAAACATCGGGAAGAGTTGCAAACAGACGGACCTTAAGTGTAGATGGAGCTTCGATTTCCACGGCCCGCGATCGGTAGCGGCCCTGTGACATTGAGACACTCCCCTCACCACTGTTCTCGTCAACACCGTTGAGACCCTTGCGGCTGTTAAGACTGCAAGCACCGAATATGCGTTAAATTCATGATGATATCCAGATCGTACAATCAATGTACTCACGTAGCCATTAGGGAGTTCGTGTACACTAATCCCACAAAACGAATGTCAAACAAACAATCAAAAACAAAAACAAATGTGAGTTGTACATACATCTACTGATGTTCACGTAGAAGAGAATATAAATGAACGTATCGCCCCAGACGACATTCTGAACGTAAATCCGTGAGCACTCAGCTCTAATTATGATTCAAGTAAAACTTACTCCTATGAGAGACCCAATCGCATCAAGACTCGTAAGCAGACCAGTGTTCAACGAGAAGAGGATGAGTCGGTTGATGATACTGTCAGAACGCTTGAAGCCAGTACGAGATTGTTGAAGGAGGAAGATGAGAGAAGCCGCAATTGAGACGTCAGTTACCGCATTCGTGATGTTGATTGCACGACTCAGATCGAAAATCTCCACAAGACGAGCGAACGTCCTCAGCTCCAGACTGTGAGAACATGACAGTAAGCACATTGTTCAGCAAAACAAAGAAGGTCAGTCGTACGCTTTAGAAGTATAAACTATGCATCATCATTGAATCAGTAGCCTTTCCTGAGTTTATGATACGTGAACTTACTCGCAGAGACGATGAAACTTGCGATGGCGAGACCACTCTGCACGAATCAAATTAGATAACGTATACAAAGAGAACTTGGAATATGCCATACCAGAACAACGACAATCGGTATGCTTCTATGGCTCACTGAACATGCGGAGTCGTGAGGAACATATCTGGAAAATAAAAATCAAGCATACGTACACTTCCAGACTCGAAAGATGAAGAAAGCTTGCACAATAAGGACGATGAGCGACTAAAAGGACATCAGCCTCTCAAACGCTACAATCAGTCAATATTCCATTACTGACACTAAAGACGACTTCATACTGGAACGAACTCAGTCCTGTCGTCAATAAAAGATGCTGTTTAAACGCACCAATAAAGTATCAACAATATTTCCCAAGAAGGCAGCATTCCCGTATTCTGTTATGAGATACGTATATACAGTATGCAGAATAAGCCCTTGGTGGGTCGTATCCAGTGCCCATGTGACAGCAACCTATTGACCATCAGTACACCCGCGTAAGTCAGTGCCGCAAGTTTCAATAATCACCAAAATTTTCATCCACAACTCATCCTTCGTGTACCGCTGAGAGTCAAGAAGTGTGAAATATTGATCGCAGCAAGATTTTCAAGACGTAAATCTTACATTGTAGTAGTAATAAACTTGCACACTACTGGCCGACCAAAGTCTGTCAGATATGGATTTGTTAGCCTACGTCTTAAGTGACTACTACGAGTCGGATTTCGCGTTATAACAAGTCCACTCACCCCATAGCAATTCTATAGACAGGCACACACGTTAATAAGAGGAGGCATTCTTAATCGAGCGGACTAAACTCACACAACACCGATGAAGAGGACACCCATCTGAGAAGCGCGCAGAGTTTAGGAACTCAAAGAGCAAGACGACTGCCTAGCTTACCGTGTCGTCCAAGGCTGGCAATGCTGCTGCTGCGTCAGACATTTTTGCGGGTTGCTCGGTAGTAGATCAGGGAACGCGAGATAGCCTCGACAAAGGTAAGGTGTTGCCGAACAAAGAAGAGAGGTAAGAGCTGCCCTTGCGCGATGATAGGGGCGACCGGAGCAGATGGCAAGAGTGCGGCGGTAGGGGGAAGGAAACGGATCGCTCGATTGGCCAACATTATGTATGCATCTGTTGTTGGCTGACGGCAACCTCAAAAAAATTAATTGCAATGGAGGTTTCCAAGTTTGAGTAAAATGACAAATCTTCTCCTTCCCGGCTAACTGTCTATGGAAGGAATCGAGATATTGACCCTCTTCCATCGAGAATCCCGTTTCTGGTTTCAGTCCATACAAGTCCCGTCCTCGCAACCGCGCGAAAAAATGGAATTTCGCGGGATGGGAATGTGCGAATCGCATACGCCCCGTCAACGCTCGTCAGCCCCGACAAATCGATCAAGTCACACTTCACATACTTACATACAAGCGAGCCTGACGAGATGATGAGAAAATCTGATGGCGTCTCGCCTGAAGTTTATCTCGAAGGGTCCCGTCATTTCGCTCGCTAACTATCTTTCTTCAAAGGACCCACCGGAAAGGGAAGGTGTAATGTGGTTCCAAGATGAATGAGACCCATCCCAGGAATCTAGGACCAGTAATTTGATATAAAACGCCATCAGTGCATATTCAGCAGGACAAATTCCGCAAAGTAAAAGAAGTCCAACGGTGATGGTGTTCCTGTGTCGGAAAGCTGCATGGAACGTCTCGTGCTCCACTCATGTGTTTTGATGGGTGCAGAGGGACCGACAAACAGAGATAAACGTCGGCCGGAAAGTGGGAGTCCTTTTGCCGTTGTTTCTAGACCCCGACAAGACGGACGAGATGACGCTGGAAAAAAGGACCCAAAATAGGCGGAATAAATTATCTTGACTAGCTTCGGAACACGCGAGGCGATCGAGAAGATATTGCACCAGCTCCCCCGTTTCGAATTCGAATTCAGCGGCAAAAGAAGGGCCGAATCTCGCACGCAGTTTTCACCCTTACGAAAAGGACCGCAGTTGCGAAAGGAAAAAACATCACTACATAGTACTGGTGAGCAGATGTATGGCGAAGTGTGCACTTTTCGTCCGTCAACTACCTCAAGCACCGTGAGTGGCAGCTCCTCGCCACAAAGCTACTGGAAAAAATTCGACGTCGACGAAAGAAGAGGCTTGTTAGGCTTGGCTTACAGACAGACAGACGGACTCACATGGCCTGATTTATCTGCTGAGGTAATCAGCTCAAGCCATCGCCCTTTTTTTTCACACCCTTTCCTTAACTATTCAAACTTGTACCATCTGGGCTTACTTGCAAGTTCGAGGCTATCTGTATGGACTGGACAGACCTGTCTGCATATGTCTGCATTCCGGTCTCGAACGAGATGATTTAAAATAATTCAATGCTGCTCTGATGAGGATTTCCCTCAAATCATCGCAATTTCCTGTCTTGCGACCCTGGCCTGGAAATTGATACCCATTCGGTCAGTTTACACAGGTTTACACAGCATCAAACTTTAATTGGCGCGGCTTATCAGCAGTAGTCCAATCGCATCAAAAACGTTATACAATCTTGGCCCTTATATTCCACGTTAGAAACAGTCCATGGAAACTTGCCTTCCCAAAGACGACGCATGTCAAGTTGCAGGTGTGCGCCGGGCTAAATATGTTTTAGCCTCGGAGTACAAGCAGTTCTTCCATTCAAAACGGAGCCATTTCGCTGTGCCAGATCATCAAAATCGTCCCCTCCCCGTTTTCCCCGTATCCCCGTCTACTTTATACATCCCATCACCCATCAACAAGTTTCTCTCTGTCTTGTTCAGACACCTGTACTTAGTCTCTATCCACTAGCCCGAAGACATTCGTCACTATGGGCGCGTTCTTAATCGTCGACCTCGTCCTTGGAGGACTTGGTTTGTACATAGTCAAGACGCTTTTAACCTCTAAGAAGACTCCTGCACCGCTTCCTCCTGGTCCAAAGCCAAAGCCGATTGTCGGCAATGTCGCTGACTTGCCACCTGCAGGTGAGCAGGAATGGGTGCACTGGCTCAAGCACAAGGAACAATATGGTATGTTCAATGTCTTCGAATTGGTTCGAGTAATTGATTTGCTTCTGTCTGTAGGACCTATCAGTTCTATCACTGTTCTGGGACAGACTATAATTATCCTCAATGATTCCCGCCATGCGTTTGAAATCATGGAAAAGCGCTCCGCTTTGCATTCGTCTCGTCCTAGAATGGTCTTCGGTGGTGAAATGTGAGTATCTCATGCTCGCGAAACTATGTTACAAAGTTTTCTCACCGTGACGTACCGTTCGTAGGGTTGGCTGGGATATTTTCCTTTCGAGCCAACCGTATTCAGACCGCTTCCGTGCCTATCGAAAAAGTATACACGGCCTTCTTGGATCGAAATGGGCAGTTGCTCGCTTCTACCCTCTCCAAAACGTCGAGGTCCGCCGATTCCTGCTCCGCGTACTTAACAAGCCCGAGGATCTCCTACAGCACATCCGCACGTACGTAAAGCTACCTTTTTCTTTTTACTTATGTATAGTTATCGGATTTCTAGTGAGGCCGGCGCAATTATTCTGAAGATTGCTTATGGTTATACGATTGAGCCTCACAAGTCGGACCCGCTGGTTGACCTCGCCGATGAGGCGCTCCTTCAATTCTCTCTTGCAGTCTCCACGGGAGCTTGGCTCGTTGACGTTATGCCATTCCGTACGTAGTTTCTATGATAGTTTTATCGTTTACTGGATCCGTACTGATAGGGTTTATCTGAATTCAGTGAGGTATTTGCCGGATTGGGTACCGGGCACTGGATTCAAGCGGACTGCTGCCCGCTGGAGGAAGACGGCAACCGAGCTCATCGAGAAGCCATATGGACTCGTCAGGCAGCAGATGGCGAAAGGTACGAATGAGGCTTCGTACCTGTCCAAGCTGCTCGAGAAGGGTAATCTGAGCACTGAGGAGGACTTTGTCGCTAAAATGACTGCCGCATCACTGTACTCCGGTGGAGCCGATACCGTACGTACCCGTTTCATTCCAACACTACCATTAATGTTCATCCCTAATTCTAACGATCTTCGCATGCCCCTTCTGCTTTACTGACTTCTGGCTTGTCCCTGACGTGTAGACCGTATCGACAATTGCATGCTTCTTCTTGGCTATGTCTCTCTTCCCTGAGGTTCAACGTAAGGCTCAGGAGGAAATCGACCGTGTGATTGGGTCGGACAGGTTGCCTACGTTCGAGGACCGCGAGAACTTGCCATACATTGATGCTATCGTCAAGGAGGCTCTCCGCTGGCACCCGGTTGCACCTATGGGTCTTCCGCACATGACGACTGAGGATGATATTTACGAGGGCTACTTCATCCCTAAGGGTGCTCTGGTAATGGCGAACATTTGGTTCGTTCTTATTTTTGGTCCTTCCATATGTCTGTTCTATCTAACTTAAAGGTCCTTCTCCAGGGGATTCACACATGACCCGACCGTGTTCCACGACCCAATGACGTTCAAGCCTGAACGTTTCCTTGGCGTTGACGGCCGTGCGCCCGAGCCTGATACACACACCCTGTCCTTCGGTTTCGGCCGCCGCATTTGCCCGGGTCGCGAGCTCGCAGATGCTTCCGTTTATCTCAGCATTGCGCAGTCCCTTGCCGTGTTCAATATCGGCAAGATCGTTGAGAATGGCAAGGTCATCGAGCCGATTGTCCAGTTCCAGCCTGGTATCATCAGCCACCCTGTACCGTACAAGATCAGCGTTAAGCCTCGTAGTGCGAAGCACGAGGCGCTCGTCCGCTCGATTGAGGAAGAGTACCCGTTCCAGGAAAGCGACGCGAAGGAGCTTGAGAGCATCAAGATTTAGATCTGTCCTTTCTCCTAATTTCTCTACCGTATTCATTTCTGTCTTTTCCCTCTCTCCACCACCGTGTCTTCTTCCTGTATTTCGCTCACTGCTTGCTATCATCGCACAGTCGTCGCATACTTGATTGAGATCCATTTCATGGACTCGTCCACTCTCTTAATTCTTTCTAGTCTTTCTCAGACGGAGTAACTTAAAGCTTTGGGATGCAACTAGCAGTCGTCTCATAGCGCATTTCGTATGATTCTTGTGTACATTCCTCCTATTGGATATCATGCAATAAAAATTAAGTGCAACCTCTATTCGCTAGCTCTTTATGAGTCGCCTAACGGAAGTACAGAATGAGTCTGGGGAGGACACAGTTGAAGGGTGCATACGCCTGGTGATTGTACTTGATTTCTTTGCTCTTGCTAACACCATCACCAAAGGTACACGTTGTGCTTTTCAAAATATCCGAGCAAATTTCCTGGCAAAACTCTTTTTCAAGGAAACATATTTGGGCACTAAAGGTCCCGGAGAAAAATGCGCTTTATGGAGAACTGATTTTGCCGTTTCCTTACAACGAAGCAGAAGACCTTGACGACACCATACTTATAACTCTTTTCATATGTTTCGTTGGCCTTCTTCACAGTCGAATTTCGTTGCGACATTACGAAACTTTACGAGTGCTTAGATCTCATGGACTAGTCATAATACATTACTTACATTAAAAGGCCATTTGACTTCCTTATTCAATTATAAGGTACCCGAGTGATTCTTTTCCATCTTTCATGAATATATTATTCTCAGATCAGATCATCCGATCGTCGGAGTCGAAGAGAGTGCTTCGACCCGCCAAGTGGTCTTGCCGTAAACCCAATTTCACAAACGTTGCCAGAAACGAATCAAACAGATGACTCGATCAGGACAAGCCGAAAACAGTCAGAATGTTTGAGAAGAAAGGCCATTCTATAGAAGTCATCGCAGGAGCTTCGATAGCAGATCGTCAGTTAAGAAGCTGGAACACTAGGGAGAAACGAGAAGACACCTTGAAATAAAGTCGTGTCGTTTTGAAAGCTTCTGTTCCAATTTCCGAATTCTGTTTGAAGAGCACTGTGTCATCCTTGAAGTTAGCCCACCCAGCACGCATGCAGAGTTCGAGCGAAGCGAGGACAGGTGCTACAGACTAGGCAGTCGACAGATGAAGCTTGTCATTCAGCTAAATGGTTCTCAGTGAGCGTGATGTATCTGCTTGTTGAGAGTACTTTTTCGTGGTTACAGAGCGAACAAACGTCAGACAAGGGACTCGGAGACCTTTGATTATATCGTTAGTTTCAAAGTAAGTTATCCATCCGCTTCTGTATGTGCCCACCATTACAGATATAGAATAGAACACTGCATTATATGGCCAAGTACAGTGCAAGACATACACGGAGCGACGGATGTTCCTTCAAAAGCCAATTGGGGCGATTCAACCGTAAGAAAATCATCCAACCTCCAGCACCAGATACAGAACGATCTCAAAAGAAAGACGCTGAGACTTGGTTTACGGCCAACCAGGGCAGAACATTAAAGGGAAGTTTTCGGCGGTGCAGCAGACTCGAGTTGGCTTGAAGAAAAATTGGCCAGATTAATCCTCGATAAGGTCACGTGTACCGATCGATGCTGATCATCGAGTGCTGTCAGAAGTGATCGGCGAGGTTCGACGGTTGCCCAACATCGCGTCGTTGTGGAATTTATAATTCCCGATTCTCTGGTTCACCGTCACCGTGACTGTCGCCAACCATCAGTACGAGTACGAAAGCGACATGCGACGCTTTTCTCACGCAAACCTCTCCCATCGCCCTCCTCATCAGCGGCGGGCTAAGCAGTCGTTTGTCGACGGCCAGCGGAAAGCGATTCTAAAGACGCGAAGGTCGCTCTCAGAATGTCGAAGCAGCTGCTAGAGACTCCAGCGCGCCACCCATTCTCGGTTCTGGGACTTGTAGATAAGACGTGGCAGCTTCTAAGCGAGAGCGCTTTCAAAGTGGCGGCGTCGCCGACAGCTAAGCTCGCCGAGGCAGCTGTAACAGGGTGAGTTTTCAACTTTCGTCTCAGAAGATTCCCAAACATAGAGCGGCGGCCGTATCGAACTCTTATTTCTTCTGAATTTTGTCCTTTTTTTTTCTGTTTTCTATTTTTAGATCACGTTTTTCTGACAAACACAAAGGGTTCTGCAACGAATCGCGGAAGGACAACTACGAATCGTAACGGCGAATAAGACATATACCTTTCCGGAATCTGAACAGCACAATGAAGCTGAGCTGCAGTCCGAGATAAGGGTCAAAAGTGATGTCTTCTGGATTCGACTCGTCACAATGGGGGACCTCGGGTTTGCTGAGGCATACATGTATGGCGAGATTGAATGTGAGGATTTGATTTCAACTTTCAAGGTTAGTATCCTGCCTTCATCATAGAACGTGTCCTTATCTATGGTCTTTCTCTCAGATTTTTCTTCGAAACAGAGAGAGACTCCAGAACCTAGACTCGCGGTTTTTCTACTTATTCTCTCTCCCACAGAAGATCACCTCGATGCGGTTCATCAATACGCTTAGCAATTCACGCTCGAATATCTCAGCGCACTACGATATTTCGAACAAGATGTTCGGGGGATTCTTGTCAGAGGACATGACCTACTCATGCGCAATCTTTAAAGAACTTGATGCGGATCTCAAGTTACCGCTCCCATCAGAGATCCCTTCTCGCGGTCAGGTGAAGATAAAGTATGATCTACCGACACCAATTACTTCCACAACTGCTACGCCAAACAATGAATTAATCTCGGAATCTGGCCGAATCGACGAGTTGTGCGAGGCACAAATACGTAAAATCGATCACATTATTCGTTGTGCGCAAATTCAACCAGGACAACGCGTACTTGAAATTGGCTCTGGCTGGGGTTCGTTAGCTTTACGAATCACGACTCAATTTCCTGGAACGACCGTCGACACGTTAACTCTTTCGGTTCACCAACAACTTCTTGCCCGTCAGCGTATTGCTCGAGCCGGCAAAGAAGTTTCGGACCGAGTGAGAGTGCACTTGATGGACTACCGCGCAATGCCGGAGGAGTGGGCAGGCTTTTTCGATCGAGTTATTAGTGTTGAAATGGTTGAAGCTGTCGGACTGGAATACCTAGAGGAATATTTTCGGGTGATCGACTGGGTACTTAATCCACACACTGGAGTAGGGGTTATCCAAAGCATTACGATCCCTGAAGCGAGTATGTACAACCGTACGAGTCTTTGAATCTCCGCGTTTATACTACTCATAGGATTCGAGCGCTATTCGAAAGAGATAGACTTTATACGCAAATGGGTATGTACTACCTATTCTTTTATCAACGAGCGAGTCAACTGAATCTGCTGATTTCGTCAGAGTAACTATACCTTCTAGCCACGCTCAAGAGGCCGTTCTGATCCTGAGCTATCTCTAGTCTTCCCAGGAGGCATCCTTCCTACTCTTAGCCTGCTCATCCAGTCGCTGACATCAGGCTCGCGTGGCCGATTTGTCGTTGACTCCGTATCCAATATAGGGCCTCACTATTCTCGTACGCTACGCGAATGGCGACGACGTTTCTTAGCGCATTTTGACGATGTAATCGAGCCAGCTCTGCGAGAAGAGTATCCGACAGTTATGGCGGGTGACAAGGGAAAAGAGGAGGTGCAAGTGTTCAAAAGAAAATGGATTTGTAGGTCTTCATCTTCTCAT
Organism: Sanghuangporus weigelae; assembly: GCA_033182465.1. Classification (NCBI taxonomy): domain Eukaryota; kingdom Fungi; phylum Basidiomycota; class Agaricomycetes; order Hymenochaetales; family Hymenochaetaceae; genus Sanghuangporus; species Sanghuangporus weigelae. Next base: position 2,007,305 of record CP137326.1, read on the forward strand.
TTTCTCGAGTTGAACTGACATATCGTCTCACATTGTTCCCGTGTTACAGATTACTAGTGAGTGTCCAGCTCTCTCCGTGGCTTCAGCATTCTGAGCAGAAATAACTGCTCTGTCGATTTTTTCATAGTTGTTATTGCGAAATTGGATTTACAACACGTTCCCTAGGAGGTATGTAACGCTCTCATTGAATGAACACGATCGTTTGTTCTAAATATCACATATACGCAGATCATATAATCACGTTCTCACGAGAAGGCAATGAATCATTCGGATGTTCTGTCTTCGAGTGACAATCATCAAGTCCTCATTTCGGCTCTGCCCGTTTGTACGGGTATCGCCAAGCCTCACCCAGGATTTATCTGGTGATGAGTGTATGATAGTGGAGCGATAGAAACTAACGAAATACGGACATTTTTTCCTCGGTCTCTCTTACTGAATGCGTGGTGACCAATACTGAAATAATGGGATGACGTGCAGTGAATAGATTTCCCTGAGCCCCTCATGACATCGTTTGCTTGGGGAATGATGGTAGTAGCGCCCTGGATGTGAAGAAAAAATACGTATCTGAAAGAAACGACCCGTATTGTGGGAAACTTGAATAACGACGAGAAAGTCCTCAGCGACCCGCTGAGGATCAATGCCTCCGAGAAAGAGCTTTTGCTCCCGTTGATGTTGTACCCACATTAATATTGATGGCGCGTACGGGAACGTACTAAACTATGTTTTTCCGAGAGCTTTTTTATCGCGTTCGCCTCGGATTTGGACCTCGTCAATTCAAATTGTGCGGATGAAAAGAATGATGGAAGATTTCGGATTATCTATCGGGTGAAAACTCAGCGCCGATAATTTTTGAACGGATGGTGTCCCTGTGTTTCGCCGGAGGCAAAAAAACTGTTCCTTTACGACTTGAGAAAGAGATGTATTTCAGAATAATCACTACAAAGCTAGTCGGCCGGATCACATAGAAGCAAGGGATAAAGGTACTGTATTTCTGCCCGAAACGCACAGTCTAAGGGTTTTTCCCTTCCTTCGTATTTTTCATTGCAAAAACTCGATTACAAGATAATTGTGCATATTAGAATTACATTTCAGTTATTTTTAAAGCGAAAAATTGTGTTGTAAATATTTTATTGAATTTATGAGAGGAGGAGGTCAAAACAAAACGTGGGTGCTCGCTGCTCTGTGCCCGAAACGCACACACCGTGGGAACAACCCCTGTCGCGTCTCCTCTCACTCACTCACTCTCATCTTTGCTGGTAAACAGCTGTCGCACTATGCCCTATTTCAGTGCCCAGAAGAAATTCCCGGATGGCCATGCATACATATAGGCTTCGATAATGGTTAATTTCACAGTGGGACATGCGTAGCTGTGCTGACTTGAACGAGACGGTGAAGAATAAGATCCAGGACAAGGATTGGTGCGTAACAGCGTGCATCTTCAATACCTCACCTAAGTGACGTGTTCTTTAGATTCTGAATGAGTATATCTCTGTGCTTAAGACGTCCGTTCCATGTCAGACTACAACATTCAGAAGGAATCATCGAATATCTCTGCACTGGTCTATGGGTATAGTAATCCTACGATGAATGGGATTCTGTGATACGTCTTCAGTCTCTCTGCATGGTGGAATGCAGATCTTTGTGAAGACACTTACAGGAAAGACAACTTTCATGCTAGATTAGTTGCGATCCGACTCGAGGCTTGTTCGAGGGCGCTTCAGAATAAGAATTCCGATGTTTTTTAAGTATTACAATTGCAATTACAATAATAATTCACCACCATGGATTACCAGGCTCATATTTCATATTTTGCTTTCTCTGATATTGAAAAACCAAAGTATGTAAAAAGTTTGGTGATTGTGTCTCGGAAAGCCACGGAAAAAAATAATGAAGTCTGTTGATGCTGATTTCTTACATAGACATACTCTGAAAATGAGTGCATTGCCCCGGGAGCTCTAGAATTCCTCGGAACAACTTCCAGATCCTCAAACTTCATACATGGCTTACAGCAATCATGAGACACCTTCTCACCAAGTTTCATTTCGAACAGAGGCTAGACAAAATTAATAGCAAGGATATATAGCGTGGGAACGATTTTGGTTCACTCAATTTGCTCAATTTACTTACTGAAAAGATGAGATTGCGTGCACGATAACTCGACTTGTACTGGATATTTTACCGCCGTTTTAGGATATATTGTAGATAAGATTCTACGCTATCCATGTACAAATGTTCATGAATTTTGAGTAAGAATTGAGTGAGAAACGACAAGAGTGTGCGTTAGGGGGTCAGTGTGCGGGCAGAAACACAGTATGGAATCGTGAGACTGTGCAGATTATGTATACATTAAATGAAACAACAAATACATTCCTGGAGTACCTGGGTCGCACTGATTGCACAAGGATCCGTTGATGTATAGAGATGCAGCATGGAGTGTTTCACCTCTATATTAAATGTCGATCGTAACGAGCTCCCTGTGCACCAATAATAATAAGAGACAGGGACAGGAAAGAAGAAGATGGATCAAACCTTTGCGGGATTTCTGTCTCTGCGAAGTCCATCTGACTCACTGTCCTAGATGGGAATCTGAGACTAGTTCCTTGATTTTCTCCTCGCTCCGCAGTCTCCTTCAGATTGAATAGCATGCGACTTCCAAGGACACAAAGGAGTGCAGGGTTTCCAAGAAAAGTCAGAAGATTAGACAGGAAATTATCTGATACCCGCAGCTTAAACTGCATGATGTTGAATATGGAACAAGCAATGACGCTGGAAAGATCTTCAGCGACTTTCTCAAAGGAAAAAAGTTTTGACTCACAACATAAAGTAGACAAATTGATCTCGTACAACTACCTTGACAAGGGGAAAACCTTTGAAACCAGCCGACATCCTCCAATATTCTGTAGCCTTGTACAGAGCAAGCACAAAGAGGACGATCCCATACACCATTGGAATTAGCCTAATTTAATTTGTTGATTCTGTCATACTTGGAAGCTTCGAGTCACTCACCAGTCGACGACACCCAGCTGCCATGGTGGTGAGAAGTCATGACCACAGACCATCATATTCTTAGCAAGAGCTCCGACTGTGACTTGATCGTATGTCAGAACTTGTAAAAAATAAATCAAGTATTCAATCATACCATGTGATGTCCACGTTATATAAAAAGATAATCCGAACTTGAGCGCGATCTCTAGCGCAAGCAGAGTCTTGAGGCATATCGATAATCTCCTGTCTAAAGAAGGATGAGTTTGTATCTTTGAATGAGAAAACATGCTCACCTTGGGAGTAGAGTGCGAGAACTCGTATCATCAGAATATCTAGAATTATCGTCAAAGTGACTTGGAATGACCGCTAAGCTTTGCTTTTAGTAATGCTTACAATCGAGTAAGCCAATGGTAATACAATCTGAAAAGTATTCAATTATGTGTTCAAAATATGGGCGAAGAATGTTTACCAGCAACAATTCTCGTCCACGCAGAAAAGTTGCCTAAAATACTTCATTGATGTCGCGACTATGTCGTGCAGGTATTCACATACAGCTGGTCTTCAGATCAGTACGGGGTGATCTTTATTTATGAAGCTTAAACTTACAGAGGAAAGTTTGCACTATGCGTGTTCTCTGGTAGGTCACCGCAAGTTAAGTTTAGTGCAGCCAACATCCTTCGCAAATATAACTCACCGAGCAGATAGACACAAGCGCCAAAAATCCCAATATACCGGTTCTGTAGTCCAGCCTGAATAATTATTCGGATGAAAAGACTTTAATGTGTACCGCAAAATACACAAAGTCGACCGTATTGCGCGGAATTCTCTGGATCGTGTCAACCAAGATTCTTCAAGGAGGGTTCCGACCTCGTACCCAGAAGTGCTTGGCCTGACGAAGAACATAAATGTAAGAGTAAGGACTCGAGTTAGCCGATAGTAAAGCATTTACCTCTTTCTCCATCGTAAGCACTGAAACCACGATCAGTGATAAAAATGCTACAGTGAAATAGCATGCTTACGGGCATCATAGACCAAGAGAGTGACAGTTGCGATTTGAAAATACTGGTAAGTAATAGTATCAGACATCCAGAGCGGGACTTCTTGAGGGTCTATAGGTTCAACACTGGATCGAATAGAAAGGTTCATGGTTACAGTAATACAACGATGGCTGAGTTGCTAAGAGGTGAGGGAGTGGTCGGCGCAAGATAACGCGTCTCAAACAGGGGACTGGTCGTAATAAACTATTCTGAAAGCAATGATCAAAGCTACTCCTCATGCCCCGCGCTCTACTTGATCATCAGCATAGAAGCAAATCTGAGTTTCGAGTATACCATTGACCTTACCATACGTGACAAAAGGCACCGGTCATTTAACCATTCTCTGAAACGACTAATAATAGCATGATCAGGTGTCTGTGATTTGGTATGATAGAACAGAAAGAAAATAACCGTTCTGGATTTGACAAACATAGCCAGATGCAAGACGCGTTTCAGAGTTCGATGACCGAACGCCTTATGTAATTTGGATGCAATTGAAAATCACATCGTGGTAGGTCAAGAACATGAGCAAGCGAAGGCAGCTCTGTGAACTGCAGACAAAGGGATCGACGAAATAAAAGAAAGAATTCGAATTAAGAATAGTGGTATTCGAAAATAGGGTAAGAAAGAAACGGGGGAAGAGGACTTCCCAGGAGAATTCAGATAATAGGTATAAGAAAAAAGGTCAAATCTATAGTCTACCGTCTATAAAGCAAGGAGCAGCAAGAAAGAAACCGAATATCAGTCAGAACTTCTGCGATGCTATAGACAGGTCAGGAATCAGATCATTATCCGTTGACGAATTATTGCAAGTTACTGGATCCATTCGTTATATGCAACAGACTGTTGCTCGATCAACGGGGTATTGATTTCAGAAATATCGCCAGCAGCCGATTGTGTTTGAAAATATCTGTAAATGTGAAAGTCAGTCGGAGGGAAGTGGGCAAAGTCAATGGACTCACTGTTGACATATTTAAGGTCTATGTTGTTATCATAAAAACCATTCGTCTATGTCAGAAGTTCCTTCAACGACCCTCGGTTGTACATCAATTCCAGAGACCTTCAAAAAGCTAACGGATCGTGCAATAATCTTTGTAGAGCGAGTCGACACTACCGAAATGCCCTGGAGAGTCGGGAATGCATCTTTCGAGGCCAAATGACGGACTTGTTCACGCAGGAGATTGAACATTCAAATCCTATGCAGCTCGGAATAGCTAACGCCATCTACGCGAACCACGATGTGGCGAAGCGAGACACTAGAGCACTGCCGCCACTAGAGCACTGCCGCCACAGCGTCACGGAGTGCAGAGAGAATGACTGATACTCGAGCTCTTGGAGGTTCGGTGCGGCTGCCAGAAGATTGTCCAGTGGGAAGGTGACTCGGCGACTGATGGGGGGGAAAAAGCATGGAACTTGAAGGTGGTAAGGATAAGAGGAAGTTGATCGGCGTATCATCTCTGTTCAATGGAATATACGACAGACTAAGATGTGTAAGTGATTCAAGCTGCCATGATCAAATGGAAGGATCTCCGTAGGCACTCGACATCATCTGCAAGTCCGGGGACGAGAAGCATAACTCCAGACGAGTTATCCCAACAAGGACATTCGAACGACCGGAGAATAGATACAGATATCGCGAGGCCAGGAGTTTCAGGTTACGAAAGGACGGAGCTAGCCGACTCAACGCATCATAAGGTCCGTTTTCAAGGTGCAAAAGTTTGTGATCACGACGCGAGAATATGCTAATCGCGTCAAAGTCGAAATATACAAGACCAGGCGGGACGACGGAGAGTTTTTTCGGACGGATGCTTTCTGTCGAGGAAGGAATCGCTGGTCCGGAGCGTCGAGAATCTTGTACAGTGCTCAAGAATGCACTTTATTGAACTCGTTTTCGATTCGTCCACCTCGAAATAGGACTTGATTTCCAGCTCCTCATCCAGCCCGGTGCCGGATTCCAGCACGTCGCGTGATGCGTTAGACCATGCGCGAGATTAACAGCCTGAGATGCTCTCGAGAGCGAAACAACGACATACAAGAACTCATTCGATATTATCCGAAATTCATGGCACACCAGAGCTACCGCTAGCTTATTCGAAAAACGTGGAGAAGACCGCTCCGAGTTTTTGGCGACCGACCATTGTGTGCGGCCTGATAAATTGAAGGCTCAGTATTCATCAACACATCTCGCGGGCACCCGCAAGCCTTCATTACGCAACACCGTATCCTTTTCAAGTGAATATCATAGCAGACCCGCGTCTAAAAGGAGGACCTCATTATAGCGGGTAAACATCAAATAAACAAGAATTGTCGAGGAGAGGGCCAAGATACCTGCTTCAAGCACAGACAGTCAGTCACGATTGCTGCTCTGCGAAGAGCTTACACGTGCGCCAGCATATTACGTATTCAATGTGGTCGTTTCCCGCCCAAAGTCAAAATAATATTGTATTGACCGCATCCGTCTGTTTGTCAAATGCTCAGACCTCATCACAGCTCCACCTGAAATGTGTGCTGCTTCCGAGATACCAGAAACAGTTCATGATGCCCGTCACCTGAGTACCACAAATAGACTGGGCAAAATGATTCCCTATTCATAAGCCCGCGCAGTATAAGGACCGCGAAGGTGACTTGAAACAGACGTGAGAGGTAATGATAGCTGTAATAGGAAGAGGCCACTGCGGTGCATTGATATGAACAGGATATACCTAGAGATGTCATCAGTGCTAGTGTTGGTTCGAGAAGCCTGTCGTGAGATAAGTATGTGATTCCATCCGCTCGTTTCCATCTGTGTGGCGCTCTCGGAGCTCAATTGTTTTCAACTTCTTGCACAGGATCATTGCCCTGCCGTCACGCCGAACCAGATCCCCTTCAAATTGCTGGAAACACTGTAGGGCATTGCCGTGAAAACATACACCAGAAAGCTGCTTCTGAAGGGGAATCCTTCCATTGAGGATCCACCTAGCTTAACTGCTGGCAACAAGGCGATGCGGAAATAGTTGGCCATCCCTTTGTAGGGTTCCGCGCGTATCGTGCGAATATTTTTCAAGCTTATACGCATACGGTCGTATAAAATACGCGCGTATATTTGATTTTGAAGTGAGATACGGATACGCGCGTATATTATACGGCGTATACGGCGTATACGGGACCATACTAACAATATAAAATTTTGACTATTGCATGTCATGTTTGGGCCTAGAAAATACTTTCATTTTGTTCCTTAAGTTGAGGACACCTAATACAAATGCTAATTTGTGCATAAACAACGAGATTCTGTCAGATAAAGTAGTATGATATTACATAATTTTTGCATTATAAGCGAGACAACCCTGAATATTATGCCGAAGCGGCACTCAGGTCATGACCATACATCCAACAGTAAGATTTCGGTGAGTAACGTCTCATTTTGAAACAAAAGGGACAAATTTCTTATTCAACTCCGAGATTTCTTACTGTTTTCAGCCCCTAAAAATATACGCCCGTATACGCCGTATACGCCAAACTTTCTAAAATGTTATACGCATACGAGCGTATAAATACGCGCGTATAATTCAGTTGCTTGAGATGATACGCATACGGCCGTATCGCGTATACGCCCGTATCGTATACGGTATATACGATACGCTGCGGAACCCTATCCCTTTGTTTTGATGATCCTCGATGCTTCATCATTTCTTATATCCGCACATTCACTATGAGACAGCATCTCAGCAGAACAAGATGGGACTGAACAGGATCTGTCGTCTTCCAGGTGATGAATGTTGGAAGTACTGATCTCTGCTTCGACAGTGTTCAGTTGCACCCGTATAATCAAACGAGGTGTGATAGGAGAACAAAAATATCAATGATTCTTTTCCGTGCATCGCTCGCACCTGGTTTAGCATATAAGCGACAGAAGGACACGCAAGACATCTAGTTCCTCACCAGCTCTTCCTCCCTTTCAGCTCATGTCTAATTCCACCAGTCAACATCTCGGAGTCCTTTCCGTTCGGTCAGAGGTTGAATCTATAGATCCTAGTGAAGTCCCTCTCTGGGTCTCTGAAATAGCCGTCGGACAGTATTTTCAAGCAGCAATTGTCACCGTCTTAATCCACGATGCTCGTAAGTCTACCGCTTGGTGTATCTCTACTAATACTGAACATACGTTGCAAGTCATTACGCTGGATAAGGAGGTGAGAGTTAAGTGTTCCTACACCAATGTGTCATCCTCAGTAACCGACGCAACCTTTAGGCTAAGTACTTTTGGGTGAGCCTGACATTTCTTTCTAGTCTGAATTTCAAATTGACTAATGTGCTTCCACAGAAGATCCCTCGAGCAGTGGTCGACTATGTCTATTTCGTGGTACGTACCACCCTATACGAGTGATATGTCCGTTGAGCGGTCGCCCCAGAACCGATATGTTGGTATCTTCGGATCAGTTACGCGTCTCTTTTGTGAAATCCAATTTACTCATATGCATTTCAACAAAACTGATCATTTCTGATACTGAAGGGTTCGCATTGCACAGTCAGTTTCCTGATTCCCTCGTGCCTCTTATCTAATATTTTCTCCAATTCAGGTGTGAGTAGTAGAGTCTTAAGGATGATGTGCGAATCAACGGAATAATTTGGGCCAGGCAACTTCGCCGAGTGGACCAAAATATTGCCAGAGAGCATCCGAGGAGGTTTTTCAAAAGCATCGCTGACGACCAATTAGACTGGGTGACAATCGTTTCGATCGACTGTGAGTCCTCAGATCTTGTCTCCAGTTTAATGAATCATCGTCTTCGCAGACATCCTTATGATCCGAGTACTTGCGCTGTATTCACAAGGTAGGTAGCTATGTTGGCGAGGAAGTATGCTCATTTCTGTTTAGATGCTCGATTGTCTATCTGCCTCACCACATTGTTAATGCTGGAGGCAGTCTTCAAGTTAGCATTGCTGATCTACGGAACAGTTATACAACATAGTGGGTTCAATGCCTTCCCGGTCGCAGAATTGCTAACGTCGACTTCAGTCGCTGTCAGTGGTCTTGCCAAAAATGTGACGGTCTGTGGAGTGAACAACAATCCTGCTTGGCAATTGGGGATGGCCGACTAGTGAGTGAAGTGATGTAATGAAAACAAGCACTCAAACTGTGCCAGGATGATCCCAATGGCATACGGAGCAATCCTTATGATCCTTGCCCTTTACAGGGCTGCTGAATACTGGAAGATGCCCGCTGGCTTCAAGGGATTCATGCTTGTCAAGGTTCTCATTCGAGATCAAATTTTGTATTTTATGTTGTAAGCTCTAGGTCAATTCCGAGAACTAGGTTGATGATCGTCTTTTCCAGGGTAATCGCCTGTTGTTTATTTGCCACTCTTGCATTCAAAATGCATTTCTCGAATGACTTCCTTGCGGGCATCCTAAATGCCCTCGGAAGCCCAGCTTTGCTTACCATCCTGGGCAGTCGGATGCTATTCAACTTGAAGGAAGCTGGAAAACGAGGCCAGAACGAAGGGACGAGCTACAGGACACCATCTAGGACGATAAGCGATATAAATTTTGCTGAGGCGGCGCCTCCTCAAAGGTGATTTTTTACATTATTTCCGTACCGCCTTATCCTAACTTTCATGAACGCAGGGAGAGCGAATCGGGAATTGATGGAGAAGACGGACAGGCATGACCTATGGACCGATCTTCCGACGACCCAGCAACAATATATTAATTAGTTCTCATAAAGGGACCGAGACACGGACTATATTTATTTTGCTGAAGTTTCTTGTCCGAGATGATATGTTACGACTGCATATTTATCCATGTTACAGTAATACACGATGCGGAGTATTTGCAGATGATTCGCCGAATGACTGTGTCATACTTCTTGACCGTGCAACCTTTTTGATTCCTAGAGGTAGCATAAAATTTGTGTAAAAGTCTTCGTTTCTTGAATTTCAAGTTGTTGGCGGTGGGGAAGATGCGATGGATCAAATTCCGATTTCAATTGCGCGAACTATCTCTTACTTACCGAGTCCGACTCACCAATCCACCAGTGAACGTTGAACACCTTCATCTTCCTTCGCGCAAAAAAAGGATTCTTTTCTGATGCAACGACACATGCATGGATACGACTTCATGTTTGCAACAATGACGCCATGATACAACTATCTATTCTCGTTCTGCCTCGAAGGAACATTCTCGTCCATATATCCACGCGGTACTTGTTCGTGAAGGTTTTTTCGGGTGGTCCTAGGAGAAGATATGGACGAGAAGAACAGGTGGGTGATGTATATGAAGTACCATGACTTACCACTACGAAACCTTGAAGATAGCCTGTGCTCGAACGAGCCCCAATTGGCCTCATCAACCGTGTTCCAGCCCACACCCGGGATTGGGTGGTCGCGCAGGAGGAACTGGAAGATAGAAGCGGATGGCATGTAGAAAGAAGTTTATCTCGTCTGAGGTCGGGAAGGGTTGCCTGAACCGGTATGTACAGCCACGACTTATGACTCTGCTCCGGTCTTCCCAAGGATGTGACAGTCCGTGAATTCAATGGCAGAACTATTTGGCAGTTGAGAATGGTTGCCTGGTGAGCAATGTGGTATAAAATAGACAAGCACTCAATCCATACCAGGCTGACTCCTATCACATTCGGAGCTATCCTTATGATGCAACTGAATACTGGAAAATGTCCACTGGATTCAAATTGTTTGTGCTTGTCAGGGTTCTCGTCCGAGATCAATTATGTACAGTACGTTATGTTGTGAGTTTTATATTACTTTCCGAGAACCACTGACTATTGCTTTCCCCAGCGTTATTGCTTGTTCCGTGTTTGCTATTCTCTAGTTTAGGTTGGAAGTGAATCCGCTTGTGACAAATGTCGTAAGAAACATTATGTTTCCTCGTCATTCTCGGAATCCGAATGTTGTTCAACCTTAAGAAACCAGGAGAACGAGGCTGGAACGAATGGACAAGTTACAAGCAACCTACGAGGATAAGCGAAACGGTGTTTGCTGGACCAGTGCATCCTCAAAAGTCAGTCCTTAGACTTTTCTGTATCAGTCGGATTCAGGGAGACTGAAATGGGAACCGGTGAAAACACCAGACAAACATAATCCTTCGTTCTATCTCCCGGAGGTGCGACACATTTTTATCCCATAGAGGGTCCTCGACAAGGATTCCTTTCCAGAAATTTCTTGGCTGCCACGATGGATCGTGACTGTAATTTTTATTCGTGTTGCTGTAATACACTAGATGAAGCGTTTACTTGTCTATTACGATCCACAGATCCTTTTGGAGACTGCACCGTAGCCTTCGCGAGAAGTGCGAGTTTCTTTGTTTTGTCCAAGGTAAACTGACGCAGTGCAAGTATATGGTAACGAAGAAAGCATTGTAAATGCTATTGCCATTCGGTCTCCCGTGTGAACATTGACAGCGATGACGATGTACATTCGACCATCAAGGACAAGCCTTCATGCCGCGTGTGAGGTCAAAGATGTTATGTGCCACTATATACGCGGGGTTATTTTTTGTCCATCTGCGAATGGAACACGAGAACCGCAGCAGAAGAGTTGGAGAATGATTGTCAATGAAGGGAAGAGACTGGCATGGTGCATCGGGATGAGCATTTCGAATAGAGAGTCATCAGCATAGACTCCGTATAGTCCCTGTAACCAGTCATGTACTTGCCGTCTGAACATTGGTTCACCAGCTTTATTTGTAGATCAAACTTTATCCACTTGTTGCTGTCCGTATTCATTGCGGCATCTCTCGGGGCTTGGGGCACCTGCAAGCCCTTATCCCGCAGAACCATATCTTCTTCAAGCGGGTACCATAACAGACCTGCGTCTAAAGGAAGATTACATCCTCGCGAGTTAACATAGTAAAGGAATTATGCCCAATGAATTGGTTACGAAGCTGAGAGCCAAGCCAGTTCAATAACAGGTATGTCACAGTCTGCCGCAGTCATTCAATGTCACATCACAACCACAGGCCAATTCAAAAGAGATTGACCGTATCCGCATCTCTGTGTCAAATGCTCCGGAGAGCACTTCCATTCCTGACATGACACAGTTCCACCAGCAATGCGCGTTGCTCCATGACAAAGAAACAATCAGCGATGCCCGTCACCTGAGCTTGAAGAGACCGTCGACTAGACCAAACTGTTGTCTATTCATGAATTTATCCAGTATAGGGATCGCATAGGCGATTTGAAGCAGACGTGGAAGGTGGTGCCAGAGGTAAGAAGAGGGAGTTGACACGCTGCATTCGGTATGAATAGGGAATACCCAGAGATGTCATCAGTGCTAGTGTTCGTTCGAGAAGCCTGTCGTGGGGCAAGTATGTGATTCCATCCACTCGTTACCATCTGTAAGGCACTCTAGAAGCTCAAAGTGTTGTTTTCGTCAAACTAGCGCAGTTTTGTTGTCCCGCCATCACACCGAACCAGATCCTCTTCAAGTTACTTCGCAGTGCATCTCCGTGAAGATATCCCACGGAAAGTTGCCTCTGTATGAGAGTCTTTCCGCTGAGAATTCAAGTAACTTAATTGCTGACAATTAGGTGCTGCAGGAGTAGTTGGCCAGCTCTTTGTGCTGATGATCCTTGATGCGTCACTGTCTGTTGTATCCGCACACTCCCTACGAGACAGCATCTCAGCAGAACAAGATAGACAGAACAGAATATCAGAATCTGATTCCTCCTAGATGATGGATGCCGGAAGTACCGGTTCCGGCTTCGACATGGCTCCAGTTGTGCCCGTATAATTAAACAAGATGCGATAGGGGGACAAAAACATCAATGATTCTTTCTAGGCATCGCTCGCACTTGATTTGGCTTTTTTCTTCGTGCATATAAATGACAGAAGGTCACGCAAGACGTCTAGTTCCCGCCCGCCCCTCCTTCTTCCTAGTTCATGTCTACCTCTACAATTCAGCCTCTCAGGATCCTTTCTATTCGATCAGAGGTTGAACCTATAGATACTGATGAGGTCCCTCTTTGGGTTTCTCAAATGGTCGTCGAGCAGTACTTTCAAGTAGCAGTCGTCACCGTCTTAGTCTACGATGCCCGTGAGTTCATTGCTTAATGTATCTGCACCGATACTGACCGTATCGAAAGTCATTACGCTCGATAAGGAGGTGAGCATTATGCCTCTCTAGACAAGTATGTCATTCTCAGGAGCCGATTCGACCTTCAGGCGAAGTATTTCTGGGTAGGTTTATCCCTATTTCTCATCTGGAGTTTAATTGACTATTTGCTTATTACAGAAGGTCCCTCAAAGGGCAGTCGACTATGTCTATTTTCTGGTACGTACCACTCGACGTGAATGATTTGTCCATTGAACGGTCGCCACAGAACCGATACGTTGGTATCTTCGGATCGGTTGCGTATCTCTTTTGTGAAACCCGTTCCGCTCATACGTGTTTCAACAAAACTGATCATTTCTGATACTGAAGTGAATGTATACGACGTAGATATTGCATTGTCAGTTTATCTGATTCCCTCGAGCCTTTCGTCTAATATTCTCTTCGATCCAGGTGTGAGTGGTCGAGTCTCGATGATATGTGAATCAACGGAATAACTTCGGGTCAGGCAATTTTGCTGCGTGGACGAGAAGTATTGCCAGTGAGCACACCCGGAGATTTCTCAGAAGCATCGCTGATGACCATGCAGGTTGGGTGGCAATCATTTCGATCGACTGTGAGTCCTCAGAGCTTGTCTCCAGCCTAACGGCTCATCGTCTTCGCAGATATCCTTATGATCCGAGTACTTGCGCTGTATTCACAAGGTAGGTAGTTATGTTTGCCAAGGAGGTGTGCTGATTTCTGTTTAGATGCTCGATTATCTATGTATCTTACCCTATTGTTAATGCTGGAAGCAGTCTTCAAATTAGTAATGATGATCTATTTAATCGTTGTACAACATAGTGAGTCCAATGCCTTCCCGGATGCAGAGATGCTCACATCGAAATCAGTCGCTGTCATTGGTCTTGCCAAAAATGTGACCGTCTGTGGAACAGACGGCATTCTTCCTTGGCAATTGGGGATGGTCGACTGGTGAGTTAAGTAATGTACTATGAGCAGGAACTCAAACTATACCAGGTTGAATCCAATGGCATATGGAACAATCCTTATGATCCTTGCCCTTTACAAGGCAGCCGAATACTGGAGGATGTCCGCTGGGCTCAAGGGGTTCATGCTTGTCAAGGTTCTCATACGAGATCAGGTTTTGTATTTTATGCTGTAAGCTCTAGTAGTTCACTTCCAGGAACTCGGCTGATGATCGTCTTTCCCAGGGTGATCACCTATTCTATATTTGCCATTCTCAATTTTAGGGTGGAATTCTCGAATGAATTCCTTTCAAATATCCTAGCTGCCCTCGGAAACCCTGCTTTCCTTACCATCCTCGGCAGCCGTATGTTATTCAACTTGAAAGAAGCTGGAGAACGAGGTCAGAACGAAGGGACGAGCTACAGGACACCATCTAGGACAATAAGCGATATTGATTTTGTTGAGCCGGCGCTTCCTCAAAGGTAAATCATCGCATTATTTCCGTGTCACCTTATTCAAACTTCGAGGAACCCAGGGAGAGGGAATCAGGAATTGATGAAGACGACGGACAGGCATGATCCTTAGACCGATCTTCGAGGGAACCGGTGGCGGAATGTTAGCCCTCATAAATGATCCAGCCATAGATTGTATCTATTTTGTTGAAGTTTCTTGTCCGAGATGATATGTTGCGACTGCATATTATTCACAGTAATACACGATATGTGGTGTTTGCGGATGAGTCACCGAATGACTATGTTTCTTGAGCTTCATGTTGTTGTAACTTACACATGAAATTCTTCACTGTTAGGGAGTTGTGACGAATCAACCAGTCGTGAGCGATGGCACATTCCGACCCCTGCAATTGTGTGAGGCAGTTCTCACTCACTCACCAATTCACTGATGACCGTCGATACACCTCTGCGAAGTGCTTTGCGGATGACATAATTTCTTTTGAAAACACCGCATCATAGTGCATGCAAGTTTCGTCCAAAGCGAACCGACGCGGCGCAGGTGTATGGTAACGAAGAAAGCACTGGCAACTCTATTGCCACCCGGTCTTTCATGTGAATGCCAGCAGCAATGATGAGACTGACTTCTTGGTCAATCCAGGCCATCGTGGGCATGCCTTCATGCCGCGTATGAGGTCAAAGAAGTTGCAGGTGGACGGAACACGAGAATCGCAGCACATGTATTTGAGAATGATTGACAAGGAAGGGAAGGGATTTGGGCATGCAGCATCGGGATGAGCACTATGAATAGACGGTCATCAATCTAGAGATCCCTGAAACCAGTCATGTACGTGCTGTCTGAACATTAATTGTTTCTCCAGCCATATTTGTAGGTTGAACTTCATCTACTTGTTGCCGTCCGTATTCATTGCGGCATCGCACGGGGCACCCGCAAGCCTTTATCACGCAGAATCATATCCTCTTCAAGTGGGTATCATAACAAACCTGCACCTAAAGGAAGATCTCATCATCGCGAGTTAACATAAAGGAATTGAGCCCGATGAATTGGGCCTTGACGTAAGCAAGACGTTCCGCTACGGGCGAGAATGACAAAAATAGTATGCCACATGTACAGTCTGCTGCAGCACTATACGTCACGTTATTTAATGTCGCAACCACATTTCCCCCTTGTGTCCAATCAAAAGATTGACCGCATCCACATCTGCTTGTCAAATGCTCCGACATACAGCAGCTGTGCTCGGGAGCACTTCCGTTCTTCATCAGTTCCATCAACAATGTGCGCTGATCCATTGTCCAAGAAACAGTCAACGATGCTCGTCAGCTGAGCGAGCTTGGAGAGTCCGCCAACTGGACCATACTACTGCCTATCCATAAACCTGTGCAGCATAGGGACGGCGAACGCGACTTGAAGCAGACGTGGAAGTTGATGCCAGACGTTAGAAGAAGAAGGGGTTAACGCGATGCATTGATACGAACAGGGCATACCTCGAGATGTCATCAGTAGTAGTCTTCGTTCGAGAGCCTGTAGTGAGGCAAGTATGTGATTCCATCCACTCGTTTCCATCTGTAAGACGCTCTCGAAGCTTAATTTGTTGTTTGCAATAAACTTGCACAGGTTTAATATCACGCCATCACGCCGAACCAGATCTCCCTCAACTTGCTCGAACCTTCGCAGCGCATCGTCGTGAAGATATCCACCAAAAAATCGCCTCTGAAGGAGAATCTTTCCATTGAGGATTCACCTAGCTTAACTGCTGACAATTGAGCGATGCTAGAGTAGTTGGCCAGCTCTTGTGCTGATGATCCTCGATGCATCACTGTCTCTTATATCCGTACATTGCCTACGAGGCAGCATCTCAGCAGAGCAAGATAGACTGAACAGGATCTGACGTCTTCCAGGTGATGCATGCTGGAAGTACCAATCCCCACTTCGACAGTGTCCCAGTTGCACCCGTACAATTAAACGAGATGCGATAGGGGGACAAAAATACCAATGATTCTTTTCCCTGTATCGCTCACAGTTGATTTTGTTTCTGTGCATATAAGCGACAGAAGGGCACGCAAGACGTACAGTTCCCGTAAGGTCCTCCTCCTCCCTAGCTCATGTCTAACACCACCAGTCAGCATCTCAGAGACCTTTCTATTCGATCAGAGGTCGAACCTATAGACCCTAATGAGGTCCCTCTGTGGGTTTCTAAAATGATGATCGAGCAGTACTTTCAAGTAGCTGTCGTCACCGTCTTAGTCTATGATGCCCGTAAGTTCATTGCTTGATGTATTTGCACCGATACCGACCGTATCGAAAGTCATTACTCTCGATAAGGAGGTGAGCGTTTCGCCTCTCTAGACAAGTATGCTGTTCTCAGGAGTCGATTCGACCTTCAGGCGAAGCATTTCTGGGTAGGATTTTCTTTGTTTCTCGTCTGGAGTCTAAATCGATCATTCGCTTACTACAGAAGGTCCCTCAAAGGGCAGTCGACTATGTCTATTTTCTGGTACGTACCACTCGACATGAGTGATATATCCGTTGATCGGTCGCCACAGAACCGATATGTTGGTATCTTCGGAATGGTCGCATTTCTCTTATGTGAAATCTATTTCACTCGTGTGTTTCAACAAAACTGACCATTTCTGGTACTGAAGGGGATATATATGGTGTGGATATTGCACTGTCAGTTTATCTGATTCCCTCAAGCCTTTCGCTTAATATTCACTTCGATTCAGGTGTGAGTGGTCGAGTATCGATGATGTGCGAATCAGCGGAATAACTTCGGATCAGGCAATTTTGCTGCGTGGACGAGAAGTATTGCCAGTGAGCACACCGGGATATTTCTCAGAAGCATCGCTGACGACCAATCAGGTTGGGTGACGATCATTTCTATCGACTGTGAGTCCTTAGAGCTTGTCTCCAGCCTAGTGATTTATCGTCTTCGCAGACATACTTATGGTTCGAGTACTTGCGCTGTATTCACAAGGTAGGTAGTTATGTTGGCCAAGGAACCGTGCTCATTTCTGTTTAGATACTCGATTATCTAAGTGCCTCACCCTAACGTTGATGCTGGAAGCAGTCGTCAAGTTAGCATTGCTGATCTACGGAACCGTTATACAACATAGTGTGTTCAATGCCTTCTCGGACGGAGAAATGCTCACATCGACTTCAGTCGTCGTTATTGGTCTTGCCAAAGATGTGACGGTCTGTGGGATAGACAACACTCCTCTTTGGCAATTGGGGATGGTCGACTGGTGAGTGAAGTGATATAAGGAAAACAAACACTCAGACTGTACCAGGATGATCCCAATGACATACGGAGCAATCCTAATGGTCCTTGCTCTCTACAAGGCAGCCAAATACTGGAAGATGTCTGCTGGCTTCAAGGGCTTCGTACTTGTCAAGGTTCTCATTCGAGATCAACTTATGTATTTTATGCTGTAAGCTCCAGTTCACTTCCGAGAGCTGGGCTGATGATCGTCTTTTCCAGGGTAATCGCCTGTTGCATAATTGCCATTCTCGGGTTCAAGGTGGATTTCTCGAATGGTATCCCTGAAGAGATCCTAAATGCCCTCGGAAACCCATCTATCCTCACCATCCTCGGCTGCCGGATGCTATTTAACTTGAAAGAAGCTGGAGAACGAGGCCAAAATGAAGGGACGAGCTACAGGACACCATCTAGGACGATAAGCGATATTGACTTTGCTGAGCCGGCGCGTCCTCAACGGTAACTCATTACATTATTTCCGTACCACCTTATCCTAACTTCGATGAACGCAGGGAGAGCGAATCGGGAAATGATGGAGACGACGGACAGACATGACCAACGGCGGAATAATTCTCATAAAGGACCCAGACATAGATTGTATCTATTTTGCTCAAGTTTCTTGGATGAGATAATGTGTTGCGACTGCATATTGATTCATGTTACAGTAATACACGAGACGAAGTGTTTGCGGATGACTCCGAACGGCTGTGTCATATTTTTCGACCGTGCAACCTTTTTGATTCCTAGAGGTAGCATTAAATCTGTGTAGAAGAAAAATTCATTGTATCTTGGACTTCAAGTTGCTGTGACATGCGTAAATCCTTCGCTGCTGGGAGATGCTCAACCAGTCATGATCCGTGGCGGTGCTTTCTTACTCGTCCAATTGGCAGTTGCGCGAACCGATTCTTACCGACTCACTTATCCATTGATGGCCATCGAACACCTCGATTCTCCTTCACGCAAAATGGGACTCTTTCTAAGATACGCATGGATACGACTTCATGTTTGCTACAATGATACTATGATACAACTACCCACTCTCGTCGTGTTGTGAAGGAACGTTTCTCGTCCATATACCCACGCACCACTTGTCTGTGAAGGTGATTTCGGGCGATCCTGGGAGGACACGATAGGTAGGGGGAACAAATGAGTGATGTATATGAACTACCATTACATACCGCTAGTATTATGAACCTCGAAGATAGCCTGTGTCCAAACAAGATCTAACTGGCCCCGTCAAACATGCCACAGCTCACCCCCGCGGTAGGATATCAAGTTAGTATATTTGGATAAAGGGAATAAGAACATTGAATCTTTTTAGAGCAGATAGAAGAAGATAAACGTTCTGGTGGAACATGGAGTTGACAAACATAGTAAGATGCAAGACGCGTCTGGACGCGCTTCAGAGTTCGGTAACCGAATGCCTCGTATAATTTGGGTGCAATTAAAGATCACATCGTGGTTGGTCGAGAACATTTGCAAAGGAAGGCAGCTCTGTGAACTAAGACAAAGGGATCGACGAGATAAAAAGAAAAAAAAAATCGAATAAAGAATAGTGGTATTCGAAGTATAGGATAAGAAAGGAACGGGGGAAGAGGACTTCCCAAGAGAATTCAGATAATAGGTATAAAAAAAGGGTCAAATCTATAATCTATCGTCTATAAAGCAAGGTCCCAAGGAGCAGCAAGAAATCAAACTCAGAAATTATGCGATCCTATAGACGAATCATTGCACGTTATCGGATCCATTTGTTATATGCAACAGACTGCTGCTCGATCAACGGGGTATTAGTTTCAGAAAAATCGCCAGCAGCCAATTATGTTTGAAAATATCTGTAAATGTGAAAGTAAGTCGGAGGGAAGTAGGCAAAGTCAAGGGACTCACTGTTTACAAGTTTAAGGTCTATGTCGTTATCAAAAGAACCATTCGTCTATGTCAGAAATTCCTTCAACGACCTTCGGTTGTACGTCAATTCCAGAGGCATTCAAAAAGCCAAGGGACCTTGCAATAATCTCCGTAGAGATACAACGGCGAGTCGACACTACAGAAATACCTTGGAGAGCCGGGAACGCGTCTTTCGAGGCCAGGGGATGGACTTGTTCACGCAGGGAGTCGAACATTCTAGCCCTATGCAGCTCGGAATAGCTTACGCCATCTGCGCGAACTACGATGTGGCGAAGCGAGACACTAGAGCACTGCCGCCATAGCGTCGCGGAGTGCAGAGAGAACGACTGATACTCGAGCTCTTGGAGGTTCGGTGCGGCTGCAAGAAGATTGTCCAATGGGAAGGTGACTCGACGAGTGATGGGGAAGAGCATGGAGCTTGGAGGTGGTAAGGATAGAAGGAAATTCATTGGGGTATCATCTCTATTCAATGGAACATACGACAGACTAAGATGTGTCAGTGATTCAAGCTGCCATGATCCAATGGAAGGGTCTCCGTAGGCACTCGACATCATTTGCAAGTCTGGAGACGAGAAACATAACTCCAGACGAGTTAACCCTACGAGGACGTTCGAACGACCGGAGAATAGATACAGATATCGCGAAGCCAGGAGTTTCAGGTTTCGGAGGGACGGAGCTATGCGACTCAACGCATCATAAAGTCCGTTTTCCGAGTGTGCAAGCTCGCGATCGCGGCGCGAGAATATGCCAATCGCATCAAACTCGAAATGTACAAGGCCAGGCGGGACGGCGGAGAGTATATGAGATATCTCGGACGGATGCCGTCTGTCGAGGAGGGAACCGCTGATCCGGAGCGCCGAGAGCCTTGTACAGTGATCAAGGATACACTTTAACGAATTCGTTGTCGATTCGTCTAGCTCAAAATAGGACTTGATCTCCAGCTCCCTCACCCAGGACCCCGGTGCCGGATTCCAACGCGTCGCGTGATGCGTTAAACCATGCGCGAGATTGACAGCCTGAGACGCTTTCGAAAGCGAGACAATGGCATACAAGAATTCGTTCGATATTATCCAAAACTCACGGCATACTAGAGCTACTGCGAGCTTATCCGAAAAGCGTGGGGCCGACCGTTCCGAGTTTTTCAGCGACCGACCATGATCGTGTGCGACCTGATAAGGCTCAGAAGACATCATCGGAAAGCAAGAAGCTCCATTTTCGACCGACGAGTATGAAATCGGTGCATTGACCGACAGCTTGATGATTTCCCGCAGTAGCTCGTGCGGGAAATCCGTCACTCTCATTCCAGTGACCGTACTGGTGGAGGGGAAAAGAAAGTGGCGGAACTTGATAAAGATTGGGAGATTCTATCTTATCTGATAATAGAGTTGACAACTCACCGCTCACGTGCGGTCACACGAAATGAAATGTCACTGCCAGCAGTTCCGAGAAGATTTTTGACGCGCTTTTTAGACCAGACCAAGTTGCGGTCAGATATTTTCTCGAGCTCTGGGTGCGCCCCAAAGGGGGGAGGTAAGACTGTGAGTCCGTCTGAAGTAACGAGCTTTATGCCCTCCTATTGGCTCCAGTGACATCACAGCATCACGGCATCTTCTATCCGATGAAGTAATCGTTCCCAATTAATACAAACATGATTCCGAGGCGGGCACGGGCAGGAGAAAAGGCAGACATAGATCGAAGTTGGGAACAGAAGATGACGCATCAGATGAGAAAACACATGTGAACGAGTGGGAAAGAAATGGATAGTCTGAAGAGCAGAAGTGATAGAATCGTTACATTCGTTACATTCCAAGCATAAACTGTTACAAAGGATCGTATTCAGCGAGTTGTACAGGATAAAGAATAGCGAGATCAGAAAAAGAGGTTATGTCTCCCCAATCACTTGTATATACCTTTGAAATATAGACTTCCGAGTCTCGAAGCCACTCACCACCCGTTCATTCTACGTGGACTGGATACGCGCCTGAGGCAGGAGGAGTACCTGTTTCTGTCGGACCATACGTAATGTCCGATGCTAAGAAATGGAAGGGCATGAAGGCGGACATTGGCGGAAGCTGCGGTCTATCGTCCATCATCGGCATGTCTGACTCAGAATCCACCTTCAGCGGACTATGAGCACGCCGTATGCTCTGGATGTCTGCTTCCGCTTGCGCTACTGTAGCTGCTGCAGCGGAAAGATATGCCTCAAATTGGGCATCAGCATCCGTGCCTCGGTGAATGCCTTCCCTTCTTTCCTCTACATCGGATCCTGTTTCACTACCGTAATCGGCTAGCAGGTTATGAGCGAGCTGTGCATCAACAGAGCGTCGCGACTGAGAAGACGAAGGCTCCGCAAACTCGAAGTCATCTGCTGCCGTCGAGTGGATCAACTCATCTCTCCTTTCGATGTGCAGATTTTCTTGAGGTGGAGGTCTCGATTGCGTATCGACGGACGGTGGTCCACCAATCGATCTTTGCTCTCTCTGTTCTTCATCTAGACTTGGGTTGAAGCGAACGAACAGGTCGTTCGGAATGTCAAATCGAGGTCTCGTAAATTCCGCAACTAAGTTCGAGATGCTCGGGAGATCGGCAGATGTGCTCGGAGGAGATTCGGAATGAATTGGAGGCAAGAAGAGCGAGCTGGTCACGGATGGCGACATATCTCTATTGCCTGCTGCGTGAGGCGGTAAGATCGAGCTCGAGGATGCAGCTGCTTGTGGCACCAGCTCGACATTTCCGGGTCCAAAAAGATGATTAACTTCATATAGATTGGTTAGTTCGAAGTCGGGAAGTCAGTGTGTTGCACTTACATTCTTTCGCGTGCGCTGGAAGACGACTAAAGTTAGAACAGAATTTTTAAGAAAATGTTCGTGCTATTCACCAGCGTCGCTTAGTTGACCACACGATGGTCCATCGAGGCAATCCCTTCTTTCTTCGAGTTTGCCCTCGATCACAGCTTTCTGTCGCTCGCGGATCCACCAATCCCGTAAACCGTATAGGAATACTTCCGCCGCGCAAAGTCGACAGATGAGCCGACGTGGCGCGGTCGGACCCGGATCGGTACCACCACTGACACCATGCATATCCATGAACAACTCTTGCTCGATAAGAGGATGGAAGCCCTCAGGCTGTGCCTGAATATGCGCTGCGACCTAGAAGATGGGGAAACTTAGTACCAAGTAGTCATCGAGAGTTACCGTTTGCCAAACCTGACGGTAAATTTGTTTCGGAGAAAGGCGCTGTGTTGTCATATAGTCAAGCATAAGCTCAACTTCAGCAGTGTTGCTTTCGAAGCACTCGTAGATCTCCGGGCTTTGGATGAGATCACCGACGTCTGACATGCCATGAGGACTCTGCACTGCTATCGGGAGAGCAACACAACGTCCTTGCACATTGATACCGCAGAAGGACACCTGACAGAAGTCACAACGCGAAGTCGATGGAGCCTGCAGGGCTAGGACTACCTCGCTGCGGATACTTATAAGTCATTGCCGCCAGAGAGAACTACAAAGTAACTCATACCAGTTGCCACAAAAGCCGTGTCCAGGAGGTGCCCCAGCGTCGATTCGCCACGCATTCCCGGGGTCGGCGGCATGGTCTGCAATGGGCTGAGGGCATGCCCAATGGAAAGGATTGTTAGGAACGCAATGAGGACAAGGCTGGAGGAATTCTGAGCTAGGCGGAATTACAGGTTCCGGGGAAGGTTCCCTCGGCACCGGTATCTGGAAATCACTTGAGTTAGAAATGTCCATAGAATCTTTCTTTGGAGGTTCAAGACTTACTCTAAAAGGACGCGAGACAGGGTAGATCTCATCGGCTTGCATACGCTCGCGTTCGGTTCGCTGAAGATGCGGCGCAGCCCGGAGGAGTACGTCCACCATGGCCTGAAGTGGGCGAGAGGGAATTACTGCTGTAGAGATACTTCGACATGCGGGACAATTTGTACCGCCATTCTGAGGATCGTGACAGTGACAGAATTAGGGCATATCGCACCACCGCTATCTCAGGCGGGCGACTCACCTTTACCCATAATGTGCAGCAGCTGCAGAAAGAATATGAGTGTGCGATCTTATGTATGTAAAAAACAATCTCACCTTCCGCAGAAGAAATGATCACAGGGCACTACTATGACCGGTTTGTACACGAGTCCAGAGCAGCACCCGCACTGAAGCTCCTGAGAAAGGTCATCGACCAAAGTTTGCCCATCGATGGGCTGGTGCTCATGCATACTAGACTGTTGATCAATTGAGCCGTCCATTTCTCCTTTCATTCTCTTTCTGTCCTTTCTGTCCTCGTCGAAGATTGGTGAAGCAGGCCTCTTATGTGATGAGGCGACGTCACTCGCGGCGTTGCCCGCGCGCGTTGATTGAGAACGATTGAATGAGTCTCCTGGATGTTGAATGTTCTCTGCAGATATGCCGAGGTCTGTCGTGGACATCGAGCAAGTTGTCGCCGCTGTCAATATCGACTGCGTCGTGACTGGAGCCAAGTAATGAAACCGTCCGCGATTCACGCGCTGGACCATTTAATTAGCGGCAATCAGTCACGTGCACTCTACAGAACACATTATTCTTCTTCGAAACGATGTGATCACGAAATGGATCTGTTTGGACTGCATGTCGACCTAAAAGTGAAGTACTCATATCTTCTCGACGTGTAAAGAGAATGATCTCTATAATGGAATGTCTGAATGGCTTATCCGAGTCCGGCTGAAGGAAATGGTATCTTTCTGCACGAATTGAGGATGAGTTGAAGGAATTACTGTCGAATTACCTTCAAGCAAAATACTCATAGATTGTTTTCAGGAAATTATTCTGTAACCTGGTCCAGGTAAAACAACGCCGGAAAGGTCGGGCCGGTAAGAACAGCAAGCATCTATTCAGATGCTTTGGCGCGTGACTCACAGATCACAGACGCGACGCGTTATTTGGCTTTATTTGCTTCATTCATGATGTCGGCATTCCGCGTCTGTTCAAGAAAGAAAGATCACTACCACGAAGAAGGCTATGGTACTGAGAATGATTGATGATAAAAAGGTAAACATCAACGCAGAGCTCCTGCAATACTATCAAAGAATGGTCAACGAAGCAGCGGTGGAAAGAACACCATCACTTCATTTGCATAAGTAGTCCATCATAGTCCGTCACGGGACGGCCCAGATGCAGATACTGGGACCGACGCTTGCCCAAAAGATGCAAGCGTGTCTGCCGGTGTCCCCTCCTGACGGTTGATCATATGTGCTTCTCGAAGGTTAATAATCATTCTTGTTGCCAGGATCGACTGGACTACTCTCTGAGGCCTATATTTGTCAAGTAAGCCGGGTGAAAAAAACTTGACATTATTGGAACATACTCTATCAGATAGATGATCTAGGAGTAAATAGACAAACAGTTAAAACTGTTTATGTAATATTGAAACGTAGATCTGGCTCACCGCATCTTTTGAGTAGACAATATTAAGGCAATTTGCCAGAGACAGCACTTAAAGTTTTGATCGATTAGTCATTACATGATTGAATGTAAGATATTGATGAAACGCTACCAAACAAACATACAAAATAAAAGATTCCTGCACCGCAGAAAACGTTATATCAGTATGGCAAAACTGATGATCAAGAGAACTGACCATCTCGGTAGAAGATCTTCAGAAGGTGACTCCTCCCATTCATCAGTCGCCCTAGGTAACCGGTGGAATCAGTGCATAATATAGTCATGCAGAACGAAGGACAGACACTGGGCAATTCCCTTCCACAACGTAAGTACAATGAGAACTGTCACGAGTAGAATCAGTAGGTGTGTTTGTGGCATTCCTAGCAGCTGACCCACCAAATTGGAATATCATGAGAGCTATGAAAACGCCGTACACGCGAAGCGAGTTTGCGACGTTCAAACTGAGGAAGATACAGGATCCAAGTCGTGGCATAGGATTTTCAACCCCTCACAACAGCGACTTAGGAAGAGTCATGATACGTCGAGAATAAACTCACATGTGTTGTCTTCCTGAGATATGAAGAATACGACCAAAGTTGAAGCAATAGTACACTACACAGTATGTATTCCCAGTCAGCAAAAAGTAAGTTCCTATGCAAGAGACATACCGAGGTGAGCCCAACCAGAAACACAAGCATTCGACGAGATCGGCCCCAAAGCGCATAGACCCTCATGACTACTATGACTGGTGGATCGCTTGTCAGAGAGATGTCATCTTTGACATGCAGAAACAATACGCACCTTCGATCATAATCACGGACCCGATCATAACGTCTATCATCATGGACAATCAGCTGTTCAGAGCACCAGTCAATCTGGAGAGGTACGAACATAATGAGCTTCGATAGATAGTACCACAGAGATGCTGAGACAGTCATCACGTCTCAGCTTTTGAAGACGCAAAAGGAAAAGGAGACGCGCCTTCTCAAAAAGGTCACTACGCAGAGAATCTGAGGATTTTGTCACAACATTTATGAAGGATATTCATAAGATCACATACATATTATCTTCAGAATTGAACCAGCAAAGGTTGTATATCTTGTTAGAAGGAAAAGTACGCTCCCAAGATTCCATCGCGATCGCCAAACGAACTCGACCTGACAAACGAACAAGTCGAGCGTTAGGACTATATTGCCTCTCGATACCGAATTCATACCTCTGTCCGAAGCGTCAGGACATAGTCATACGTCTGGAGTCAGAACGGCCACACTCAGTTCATAACGCAGTAGGAAATAATTGAGACATACGAACTAGAAGTGCGAGACTAGCAACTTCAAGCAGCCCGGATGATGATACAGAGTTATGAGTAGAGGTTTATCCGCCGTCTATCTCCAGATACTCACCTTCCGTATACTAAGCAGTATCCAGAAGAGTAGTCACAGATCCGAACAAATGCGAAGAAAGCACCTTGTACTTACGTGCACAATCTGCAACGGACTCAGATGGTCCGTGAGAACACTATCTCCCATGTCGTGGAATAGCTGACGAGATTGAGGCATCATTGTCGACTGTTTCCCATATACAGGGACCTTTATATGTAGCCTGTCTGGGATAGCATTTTGAATATCATTGTTCGTCTGCAACTGAGCTTCTGCAGCGCTTCGGCCAGCCAGGAACTCGATGGCGAGACCAGTGGGCGAAGGTAGCTAAGACGACACGTATGTGCCTATCAGCTCGACTAAAGAGTGCTCGAAATCAATCAGCAAGACAAGGTACTCGATAATGGTAATGGTTTTGGTTCCAAACAGCAACATTGTTATGTTCCGATCGCTTTGAAGAATATCAGCTGGTGGCAGGAAAACCAAAGGTTGGAAACTCGCGAGGCAGGAGTAGAAGGAAATTCTCTAGCAATTTGTATAGGCTGCTGCGCTGGGAAGGGAGAAATGAGATTGTATGGGCCGAGTTTCGATGATTTTTATGTGTTCTTCTTTCACAGCCGCAGCTCTGCGTTAGAAAGCTCGCCTGCAACTGAGCTTTTGTGGCACTTCCATGGCAATCAACGAGAAATGAGACAGGGATGCAACCGTCACGATGGAACGCATTCAACAGAACAGCCGAGAAGTCCGAATCCAGAGCATCATAATATTATTTCGAGGTGATGTTTGATGAGAGTCTCGGCAATTACCGAGTTTTCATTATGTGATCGAATTTATGTACAGTTTTTTTCTTTCTCACTCCTCCTCGACGCTTCGTGCAATTTCGAGTCCATGCTTCATCGTTATACCATATAGAGGAAATACCGATCACACACACACCCCTCTGTGTGGGACTGCGCGAAAACTTTGATCCCGGAAACTGTGAAGTTCGTACTAAAGATGCCGGCTCAGAAGCTCGTTATTATACTCCGACCCGACGAGACCAGTAGTTTTGTATTTACTGAGAAATCTCAATGGTTCTCCTTTGCATCAAGCCACCATGGATGGTGCACCGTCTCAGCTGCGGCAGACTGCTTTGACCTGGCTCTCCAGAATCTCTAGTTACCTAGCAGCAAAAGATGCCGATTCAGTTGCATCACTGTTCTTACCAGAAGGCTGGTTCAAAAATTCTCTGGTATTCTCATGGGACTCCAGAGCTCTCGAGGGACCTTACAAGATAGCTAGTTATTTGCGCGAGGTTCTACCCGGTACACAAGTCGGACCTTTCGTTCTAGATGACAAGTCAGGTATACCGCCGTCGAAGTTCATAGCTCCAGATTATTCAGGAAGGGAAGGCATCGAGTTCGCGTTTACGTTCGAAACACCTGTTTCGAAGGGACGAGGAATCGCGAGGCTCATACCGGATGACGTGGGAATCTTTAAGGCGTTCACGGTTTACCTCGAAGCTGTTGACATCAAAGGTCACGAAGAGCTTGGTCACGAGCTTGGCCTGTACGAACGACACACTAAGTCGTGGGGCGAAGTGAAGACGCAGCGTCATGCAGCAGTTGAGCAGGACCCTCAAGTCCTTATCAGTAAGTCATTTATTCGTATCTTTGAGTTGGGACCTCATCGCATGTATAGTTGGGGGAGGGCAATCAGGGCTTCAGGTTGCTGCGCGTTTTCGACAGATGAATATACGCACTATCGTCATAGAGAAGACAGCTCGGGTGGGCGATAACTGGCGGAACCGGTATCCTATGTTGACACTCCACACGCCGCGGTCGCATCACCATCGTGAGTGCAGTGTAAGGATTCTCACTATCACTGCTCACTTGTACATTGTCAGTGCTGTACGCCCCTTTCCCACGTAATTGGCCAACTTTCACACCTCGAGATAAGCTCGCCGCGTGGCTTGAACAATACGTGGAATCCCAAGACCTGGTTGTCTGGACATCCTCCACGATAAGGCCTGGATCAACATACGACAGATCCGCAGGCCGTTGGACGGTCGTCGTCGACAAGAACGGAACCGAGGTCATTCTGCAGCCCAACCACATCGTACTCTCGGCTGGTCTTCTCGGAGAACCGATCATACCGAAAGTGCCATCTGCAGAGGTTTTCAGAGGAAAAATTATACATGCTTCGGCATACCAAGGTGGGCACACATTTACGAGTCAACGCGTGCTTGTCGTCGGAGCAGGAAATACTTCTGCCGATATTTGCCAAGACCTCGTCGCGCGTGGTGCAAAGGAAGTGACGATGTTGCAGCGTTCGGAGACGGTGGTGGTCTCAGCGGCGTTGAAGGGGAAAGAATGGGAGGTCGTATTTCCGGAACATACTCCCACTGAAGTCAACGACTTTAGGGTCGCTGCGATGCCGCTTGGTCAGCTCAGGAGAATTCTCGTCAAGACGAACGAGAAATCGACAGAGTTCGATCGCGAAATGCATGAGGGCCTGCAGAAAAAGGGATTTAAGCTGTCGGATGGACCAGATGGAACCGGTAATAAAATTCTCGTCTTCGAGAGATCTGGAGGTGAGCAATGGAATGTTCATCCATAAGTTAATCGATCTGACACGAAATCAGGTTACTGTAAGTGAATTGCACCTCAGCTAGGGAGCTTACTCACAAGGGCCGTAGGGATCGATGTCGGTGTCGCGGAGATGATCATTGACGGCAGAGTAAAAATTAGGAATGGAGTAGAGATCGACCGCTTCACATCCAACGGTGTCGTGCTCACTGACGATTCAGAGCTTGAAGTAGATGCTGTCATATTTGCGTGCGTTTTCACTGTATCTCGTCACTCCCGAAGCTCATCTCGGTTTGTCCTTCACAACAGAACCGGTTATTACAACATCCGTCATAGCATGAAGAAGCTATTTGGAGACGAAGTCATTGGCAAGACCAAGGAAGTTTGGGGTCTCAACGAGGAGGGGGAGCTACGGGGGTGCTATTGTCGTTCTGGCTATCCAGGTGTAAGTGACCGGGCTATTTATGGATGCACGTTTGCTTGATAAAGCATCATGGTACAGCTTTGGTATGCCGCTGGCGACTTTTACTGTGGACGATATATGTCGAAGCAGCTGGTGAGTAGATCGTTCTGTAGCATATATGTCAGCGCTTATTATCTCGGACGTTTCGTAGGCGATTCTGGTCAAGTCGGAGGAGCTGGGGCTATCTTCACTGAAAAGTCTCGCATCGATCCCACCAAGCGAGTTGATGGAGAAAGTAACTGCTGGGAATCACGCAAAGAATCAAATTTTCCCGTATCGTGTATAGTATGGAGCCCTCAGACTTCCATTCAATCTACGTCATTCATTTCAAAAATCCACGTCACTTGAAAAGCCGTATGAAGGAAGCGTGCATCATCAGCAACGCGTGAAGATTGGAAGGTTTTGGAGCTGTGCAACCTTATGTAGTCAACGCGCTTTCGGCGTGTTCATGGGTACTTTAACGTTCTTGCGCTATTGTTCTCCGGTAAGAAAGACCCTTGCTTGACCTACAACAGCATGTCCCCCATTCTGACCGAAGCAAATGCTTCCTTCGACAAAGTCGTGGTAGCGGAAGAGGAATGGAGTTTCAAGG
Organism: Sanghuangporus weigelae; assembly: GCA_033182465.1. Classification (NCBI taxonomy): domain Eukaryota; kingdom Fungi; phylum Basidiomycota; class Agaricomycetes; order Hymenochaetales; family Hymenochaetaceae; genus Sanghuangporus; species Sanghuangporus weigelae. The sequence continues at coordinate 2,037,393 of CP137326.1, forward strand.
AGATTTGGTATAGTTTCTCGGATTGGGTCTCTCGAGTTGCCGCTTTTATAAATAATGAGAGTACGTCTCTGTCCATCGAGGTTCCGAGTTCGGACGGTAAAGCCTCATTGCCGGCTGACTTATTTAGCCCTCGAGCATCCGTACCTGATTTCGTTGGCCTTGTTCGTCCTCTGGGCATGGCCGCATATTCTTATGCTCCCAGTTTCGTTTGGTAAGGACGCGTATAGGCGTATGGATACGCATGCACGCACTGCAGTGAGCAGGGCAGCTGCGCCTGTAAGGCGACGTAAACGTTAGTCGATTTCATTTCCTCTCGAATAAATGGGAAGGACGGTTTACATACTGAAAAAGATGTTTTTCTCAGGGTTTTTTTCAACATATCACTCCGTCGTCAATGCATCATACGAACCTCGCGACGCAGACCGCACACCCCTGTTCGGTGGAACCCCACTTACCGACGGAGACTTCAGCATTGAGGAAGAGCATCATTTGCCCGTTGCGCTGCGAGTCATTCGCTGGACAGCTCTTGCATGGGCAGCATTTATATTTGGCCGTGAATTGTACTTTGTGCTGAGCCGTTATTAGTCCGCATGGAGGACTGTTCAATATTACTAGCGCTTTGTATATATATATTCTTTTATAATTACATTGGTCCGGAAACCCTGGTATTGTATCTTGAGATAGGACTCCGACCGTATGCGTATAACCCGTATACGAGCTGTCCGTATACGGGTACGGCCGTATCCGTGCGCCACAAAAAGAGCAAAATATACGGGCCGTATATATGCGGCCATATCCGCATACAAAAGTCTGAAAATTTGACGTTTACGGCTTATACGCCGTACACGGGAGCTAAGGCTGGTAGCGGAGAATTAAGTATATTTTATACCAATTTGGGTGATTTGGTAGATCACTTACTTGAAAAGTATATTCCCGGGCTACCCAAATGAGGAAGGGACCGCCGGATTCAATACGGTACTGTTCCCACGCATCACCTTTATATGAAGGTCCACTGAATTTGTCCGTTCTAGGGAAGAGGGGAAACTCCCTGAGGCTTGTGGAAACTAGTTTCCACAAGTAAACTGAACAGGGAGGTCGTGCAGAAACGTTTACAACAGTGCGGAAACGTTGGAAACCCCGTGGGAATGTATTACATATTGTGTCCAAATGTAGCAATTTTGCGTAATTTATAAGCAAAAGGTGCATATATTGAAGTATCGAACAGTCGTTTGTGGGGCGGCGGCTCGCAATATAGCATGAGTTATAAAGTTGGGAGTATTTATCATAAACATTGAGCAGAAAATGACAGAATTACAGACTCCACATTGCCTCTTCCCCCAGGGTCATATCCAATTCGACTTCACCTTCACTGCCCAGCTTCTTTCCTTTATCTTTCCCACTTTCTTTTGTCCATTGGCTGAGTTTGACGCCCGAAAATCATTTTTATATGCACAATGACATAAACTATCTATCTCTTGCTTACGGCAGCCGCTCACGAGTTTCCGCATGCCCATTTCCGGGCCCTCAACGTTGAAACCCCCGTGGGAAACCAACGAAAGTTGATAACTCCGAGTTTCCCCTCCTACCCTACTCCGTTCAGACTCCGCTGCGCCCTTCCTGGCAGATGTGAACACTTGAAAATGCAGTACTTGCTCTATGTAAGGCCCAAATGACTTGAAGTGAGCTTGACCAACTCACTTTATTTCTATTCTACAGTTTCTGTCTTGTAACTGCCGTATACGGCGTATTCCCCATATGCGGGCTGTCCGTATCCATCCCTTCTTTCCCTCTTACCACCATCATCTGCTCTGACTCTGTTGAGCCTCTGCTCCAAGCCATGGCCGATAAACGAACAGCCCCTACTCGCCCCACCCCTCAGCAACCCCGCTCGTCGGCCTCGTCGGCTGTGCCTTCCGCGCTGCCCCCGACGCCTATTGGGTCGGGCCCCGGTTCTTCCGGGACCCCTGATGTTTTTTCTGCCCCACCGCCCTCTCAGACCCCCGCCTCTTCGGCAACCCCCTCCACTCCGCCTACTAAGCGGACTGCTGCCGCCACGGACTTCTCCCCTGCTAATCGCGGTGGAACCATCCCGATTTTCCCGGAGATGCCCCGTTGGTCCGTCGCCACTCCACGCTCTGTGGACCCTACCCTCTCTGCCCCAGGTGTCGAGCGCTTGCGCCGGACCTGGAACGAGGACCTCTGGCCTCTGTTCACGCGCCACTATGACCTCATCGAGAGCCCGCAATCTTGGGCTATCGATGCCGCACAACATATGCTTGTCCTTATGGGACAGATAACCGGCGCCACTCTTGAACTGCTCAATGTGCACGAGGTTAATGATAATGGGATCCTTGCACCGACCCTCCAGACCGCCCTTGTGGAGGCCATCTCTCACACTTTTAGTTCGGGCAGGGTCCCTCGATTGGCACCTTTCGCCAACCCCCCGACCCCTGCACCGGACACCGCCCGGGCCCCCTTTGCCCCCGCCGCCCATGACCTCGTCAACAACATGAGCGCGCTGGCTGGCCTTGTCTCTACTGCCAATCTGCAGCAGCAGGACGCCATGAAGTCTCTCGTGGCCCTCCAGAATGCAGTGAGCAGCATCGGGACCCGTTTAGAGCGCCTCGAACGACGCCCCGGGAACCCCCCTGCTGCACCTAGGCCCAACCCCCCAGCACCCCCAACCCAACCCTCTGCCCCGCCGGCCCGAGCGGACCATCGTGTCCGAACGGAGCCCCCTCCGGCAGCCGCACCGGCATCTTATGCCGACGCCGCGGCTGCACCTCCTGCCGAGCGCCCCCCCTCAGTCCCCCCCCCCCAATCGCCCCCGTACCCCCACCAATCGCCCCGCTACCTGCCCTCCTCCCACTACTAAGGCTAAGTTCCCCACCCTTGTGGTTAACTTTAAGGGTAACCCTATCCCCGCGAGTCAACGCCATACGGACCGCACCACTACACAGGAGGTACGTGCTTTCCTCACTTCCGTGCCCACCGCAGTTACCCTCCGGCTCCAGGCTGCCTCCTGGAACGTGAAGGGTAACTGCATCATGACCTTTGACAGGACCTCTCGCGTCCACGACTTGATAGATCAGCACGCTGGGGCGCTGGCCCGCGTCGTCTGTCAGGGTCGCAATGTTTCTACGGCCCGGGTTTCCCCCCGGACCAAACTACAGGTTTCCATGGTGCCGGTCCGGGATTCTCTCCCGGGTTCGGCCCCCTTTTCCAATGCCGAGCTCCTCTCCGAACTCACCTTTAACCGTTCGATCAAGGACACAGACCTCGCTTCCGATGTCTCTTTCACTAAAGCCCGCTCCGACATTACTGATGAACTCAAGCATTGTCCAATTACCTTCTGGGTCCATGACCAGGATGGCAAATGCTCCAAGCGCATCCTGGATGCCCCCGTCTTCCTGTTCGGTAAGCGCTTCCGTGTTCAGCGCTACAAGCCCCTCCCCGCTTTCTCCCAATGCAACCGCTGCCAAAAGTTAGGCCACACTAGCAACGGCTGCAAAGGGCGAGTTGCCTGCGCTACTTGCGCTGGCAACCATAAGACCTCTGACCACCGGGCTCGCTGCGGTAGTTGTGCCACCGAAGGCACCACATCCAATCATTGCCCCCATCCCTCTGCCTGCGTCAATTGTGCAGGCGACCATCCTAGTACCGCGTCTCGCCTTATTTGCCCAGCCAAACGTGCCTTTGCACGCCCCCCGGGCAGCGATGACGGCATGGATACCGACCAGGAGACTGAACTATGATGTATACATTCGTCTCACATAATGTGGCGAAGAGCCCCACGTCCCTTTCTGCTCTTTTAAATTTCTACTCCACTAATGACGCAGACTTTATCTGTCTCCAAGAACCACCATGGGCCTTTATTGGAACGACCCGTAGTGACACTAACCTATCGGGGACCGAGGTCAAAGGCATGCCGTCCACCCCTGGCTGGCGTGCCTTTGTTCCCCCGGTACCCCCTAACTCTTTTCCTAGCGTCGCCATCCTCGCACGCAACTCCTTACCTCGAGGCGCCGTTGGTCTCGACAACACGTTCACATTGAGCCGCTATGCTGTGGCCCTTACTTGCGCTACCGCTACCGGCCCTTTCACTCTCCTTAACCTGTATCTCCCACCTCGTGGGTTGGCTAACTATGACCTGGCCCAAACCGCCGTCCTTTCCCTGCAACTCCCCCCCACTCGCTCTTTCATCGTTTGCGGGGACTTCAACCGTCACGATCTCTCGTGGTCAACCCCTCTTTTTGGCAGGGCCGACTTCGCCCCATCCACCCCCTTCACTGAATGGACAGCTGACAACGGCCTCACCCTGGCTTCGGAACCAGGGGTGGCCACCCGACACGATACTAACGGCCGTAATTCGGTTATTGATCTTGTTTTCGTTTCAGACGTTCTTGCTGGTGTGTGCCCGGATGAGGCTGTCCGGGTTCTCTGGGACCGACCCTCTAGCAGTGACCATGCCGTATTGGAATGGCACTGGACCCCTACTACTCCCCTGACCGACGACCCCCTAGCCCCTCCACGGATTCAAGCGGCTCTAGAGGAATTGTATGTTGAAACCTGGAATCCCTTACTCGAAGACGTTTTTCGCCTTCCGGCTACCACCCCCCTGGAACTTGACGCGAAGGCGTCTAAGTTCCTTCAGGTTATCCGGGACACTGTGGAACAGTTCGCGCTCCCCCCCAAAATCCACAAGGGCGCCTCTGCCCCTTGGTGGACCTCGGAGTGCGACCGTCTCCTCACCCTTCTGCGTCATAGCCCGAGGAGCCAAAGACACTCGGCCTCCCTCCAACTACAGCGGGCTATCCGGCATGCCAAGCGCTTGTACTTTCAAGCGATTGTAGAAGACACCACCCCCACCAACATTTGGAAGATGGCGAAGTGGGGTACAGGAGCCCGGCCTGCGCCGGTGGCTTCACTTCGGACAGGAGACGGCGGCACCGCTAACGATCCCCTGTCCAAGGCACGTACTTTCGCTGAGACGTTCTTCCCTACTCCTCCCCTTATCCCTCTAACTCATCCCCCTCCCCCTAACAACCAGAGCTCCCCGGCTATTTCTGCTACTGAAGTAGGGGCTGCTCTGGCCTCTACCTCTAACACTTCTGCACCAGGTCTGTCCGGAATTGGCTATCTCCCCCTCAAGTGGGTGTGGCGATCATTCCCGACAGAAATGACGCAGCTCTTCAACGACTGTCTGGCTCTAGGGCACCACCCTGAGCCATGGCGGGCGGCAAGAGTCTGCATGATCCGGAAGCCCAACAAACCGGACGCATCTTCCCCACGTGCGTACCGCCCGATCACTCTCGAAGAAACCTGTGGTAAGCTCCTTGAAAAAGTTATCGCTCGTCGCCTGAACTACATGGCCAATGAAGGCCAAGCCCTCCCACTGACCCAGTTTGGCTCCCGATCCTTGTCGGGAGTCACTGATGCTTCACAGACTCTCCTTGAACTGATTGAGAGGGGACGGCGGAAAGGCTTGAAGACGTCTGCATTAGCCTGCGACGTCCAGGGCTTTTTCGACCGCGTGCAACATGCACCCCTCCTGTCGGAGCTCCGTTCCATGGCGTGCCCAGAAGACTTAGTCCGATGGGTTATGTCCTTCTGCTCCTCCCGCTCCACCGCCATTTCTTTTGACGGTTTTACTTCCCCCCTCCTTCCCAAACCTGATCTGGGGGTCCCACAAGGGTCCCCCGTTTCCCCCATCCTTGCCACGCTCTTTGCTCGTGGTGCCCTATCCCTTTTCGATGACGACGACGACACATTCATATTCGCGTATGTCGACGACCACCTCCTTATTGTTCAGTCCACTTCTTTTGCCACGAACAACGAACTCCTCCTCCGGGCTTTTAATCGCCTGTCTTCTTTCTTGACATCTCTGGGCCTTTCTTTGGACACTGCTAAAACCGAGCTGATACACTTCGGCCGGGGCGGTCTGTCTGGGCCCCTTCTTACTCTCCCCCTCACCCCCCCTCTTGTTCTTCAACCCCTCCGGGCCATTCGCTGGCTGGGAATTTGGTGGGAGCCGGGCTTGACGTGGAAGGAGCACACATCCCGAATGCATTGTAAAGCATCTTCGGCTCTGTGTGCCCTGCGTCTCCTCGCTAACACCTACCGCGGCCTCTCCCCTATCCTCATACACCGGCTTATTGTTGGCGTGGTGCGACCTATTCTCCTGTGGGGGGCCCCGGTTTGGTACACCGGGGTCTCCCAAGCTACTCTCATTAAGCGGCTCCAAAGCGTCCTCGATGCTTCCGCTCGTTTTCTTTTGGGGGTTTTTAAAGGGGCCTCTGCCCCGGCCCTCCGTTTCTTTGCTTCTCTTATGCCGCTCTCCGCGTACCTTCCCAAGCTCAAAGCCTTCGCGGCGTTTCGCCGACTTACCCTCCCTAATCCACCCCGTCGGAAATTTACTTCTGAGGGGCCAAAATCCCGTTTTTCTAAAAGTTTCACTGACCCCTTTCCCAGGCTGCCAGCAGAAACCCTCCCACGCTCCGTGTGCCCCCCATGGTCCTCTATGAGCTCACCCTCGCCCCGGATGGTTTTCCACATCCCCGGCAATGCTAAGGCTGCCCGAAAGGACACAGTGGCGAGTATCAACGCCACTGCATACCCCCTCAACCCTGACTACCTATCCGTCTTCACCGACGGGTCAGCCACTCTCCTCCCGAACCTGCACTACAGCACGGGATGGTCCTGGGTCGCCTACTCTTCCGGAGTGGAGGCCCTCCATGCCAAGGGTAATGTTGGTCCTTACGCCCACTCCACCGACTTAGAAATGATGGCCCTCTCTAAACTGTCGTCGGCTCTCACCTCGTCTCCGGACCTGTCCCGCTACCTCCGGCGGGCACGTTCCCTCAACATCTATACCGACTGCCTTCCAGCCCTCTCCATGCTGGAGACGCCTACTCGGTCCCCTGGCCTCCAGGTGATTCTCAAAACCCGGGCCCTCTTTCTGGGCGCCCTCACGCGTTTCCCCCGACTAACCATTCACCTTCACTGGTGCCCTGGCCATGAAAACATCGTCGGCAACGAACGAGCCGATGAGCTTGCTCGGGATGCAGCACGGCAAGACCCTGACCACGAACTTCATCCTACCTTGCGCTACCTACGTTCCCATGCGTCTCACAGGGCTCTTCAACTCTGGCGGGGCCAACATCGGGCGTGGGAGCCAACCACTCGCCTTGGCCGTATGGCCAAGCGCGCTTGTGTAGGCGAAGTCTCCCACAAACCCCACCCGCTCCTCCGACTCCCGGCCCCACGATGGGTCAAGGCGCGAGTCGCCCAACTTCTCACTGGGTGTGGATGTCTCGGGGATTATTTCCACGAGCGGCATATTGTTGGTCCCAGTTACAGATGCCGACAGTGCGATCTCCGCTTCCCACCCCTCGAAACCCGCGCGCATATCCTTTTGGACTGTGCTGCGACAATTGACCTTCGGTCCCGCGCTTGGGATGGGGACCCACCTCCCGATGAGGAGGCGTGGCTCCATCCGGACAACTGCGACCGCCTACTTTGGTTCATCGCCAACTCTCGTCCTCTGGCCTTGACTGCGGCCATAGAGAATGAGTTGACGGCCGACCTACCAGATCCTGGACCTCCTAAGCACCGCGACCGCCCTAACCCGGCCCTCGAGGCAGCCAGGAACCAGATTCGCGAAGAGTTTCTCGCCGAAGGGCGAGCTCTTGAGGGCCCCTTCTTCGACCAAGCTTTTTTTACAGCTCGAGTTCACACGATCTACTGGGCACACGGACCGTTGTAGGGCGTATGCAGGTAAGACCACCTCTTATATCTTCTAATGACTACGGGCGAGCGCCCATTTGTGTTCGCTAGTATTTAGTTATAGACCGTCACTTCTACTATCAAGTCATTACTACCTTCACCGCCTTCGGGCAGGCCTCCCTTGGATTTAGTCATCTAGTCAGGCGGGAACTCTGTATCCCTGCGCACATGTATCTATTATAGCATCTGACGCGCAATATAAATCTTACTCAAAAAAAAAAAAAAAAAGCTGTCCGTATCCGTATAACGGTCTGGTGTGCCATATATACGCTCGCATCCATAAGGAACCTTCTTTTATACGACCTTACCCGTATACGGATACGGTCGGAGCCCTTGGGAGCTAGTGCATTACTGAACGACACGTGATCGCTTCGGTGCTATAACCTCATCTTCCGCTATTACTACCACCACGGATTCTCTTCGTCGTACATTGGTTTTGTGCCATGACTAGTCTAAGTGAAAAGGCTAAAGGCAAGCGACGTGCCTTAGAGCCTCAAGATGAAGAAGAACAGATTCAGATGTCGGCTCAAAGACCGGTCACAATCCGTTTCACAGAAGGCATACCTGATCTTGCTCTCAGTCTCGAACGGAAGGACTCTGTACGTGATTTGAAGCGTAAAGTACGCTATTTTCGGCTTTCAGATGTCACCGTGGAAAGACTTATTCTACTTGGAACAAAGATACGCGAAAATCGAACACAGACCAAGAAGCGTCGTCTGCGGCTGATCTGCTCTGGGCGGATACTCTCAAATGAGATGATGTTGCTTGAATGGCTTGATTCGTTGGAGATGCGGCAGAAACTGGCTGTAGAAACCCAAGACATAAAAGGCAAAGGCAAGGTAAAAGATGATTCAGAGAGTGGAGGAATAGAAATGGCCGCTTCACAAGCTCAGACCCCAGTATGGCTACATTGTTCGGTTGGTGCAGAAGTTGGCGAGAACGAGGATGAAGACGAGGAGCATGTTCAGGTAGCTCTTCGATCTAGCTTGCCTTTGCATAATGCTTTGGCTAACTTTTTGTCAAAGCAAACACAAACAAAACCCCTGAGAGGCTTTGACTGTCTTGCTGAGGCAGGCTTTTCCGATGAAGATATCGCTAACTTCCGCCGGACGTTCCACAGTCGATCTGCTATGAATTATCTTGATTCGGAACCACTTGGTGATGACGAAGATTGTAGGCGTTGTCCTATTAGTAGATCGTTGATGTTTGTGCTTACCTGACTATTCTTTACCGATTCGAATTGCTAGATGAAGAGCATGCTCGTGCACTGGAAGAACGATGGATAGATTCCTTAGCGAATGACGCAGACTCTCCAATCTCACCGTCATCCGCCTCGACGACGTTACTGCAAGGTCTTATCGTCGGCTTCTTCTTCCCATTGCTTCCGTTCTTTTTCTTTCACGAAGCACGCCCAGCAGTATTTTGGGAGGATGGAAGAAGTCAGGATGCACAGAGCAGTGTTGTGTTCTCGTGAGCCTTAGGTCTGTTCATCCGATGACTCCGAGGCTTATGACTTTTTCGCGCCATGACAGGCGGAGGATGCAGATGGCTCTCATACTTGGATTTGTATTCAACATAACATTTGGGATGTGGAGATATGTTATTGGAAACTGAACTCCAGCCAGATCGTTCGGTACGCTGATATCGCGCGCTCCTCGCTCACTACTGGAAAGGGAGCAACAGAGATCAAGGAATAATCCTTCCCGCCCTCGTTGCCTTCGCAGCCTCGCTCTGTGCCTCGTCTCTGAGGTATCGCCCATAGATGTCCGCATAATTTTCCTTGTCCTGTGTACTCAGTCATATTAGCTATCATCATCATCCCACTCGGGTAAACTATTTCCCCACTCACGCTCATCGTTCTCAGAACGCTGTCCCTTTTCTCGAGAACACCTGCCCACTCGACCCACGCTTTAGAAACATCGCCACGATTGTACCCACGGTGTTCTGCGAGCACGTAGTCACGCATGACCCATGGCGCAATCGCAACATCGGCCAGGGTGAAGTTTTCACCCAGGAAATACGGTCCTTGACGTTTCTGAGCGATTTGCCTGAGTGCTTCGTACAGATCTGTCCGTGCCTCGTCCCGCTTTTCATGCTCCTGCGCCTGCATGAGTCGCATGAACGCCGGGATGACGCGCTTGGTGACGTGATCGATCCAGAGACGTGCAAAAGCTCTGTCGTATGCATCCACCGGGAGGAGGTTTGGCGGGTTGTCTGGATAGAGGTCTTCCAAGAATTCGCAGAGAATGAGGGATTCGTAAAGAGCTTTTCCCTTGTATTCGAGGGCTGGGACCAGACTCTTTGGGTTGATTTCTGATGTCATTGGTCAACTAGGAAGCGCGAGGTCGAAAGAGATAGGATCGCACCAAGGAAATGTTTCTCTTTCTTGTAGGGATTAACCTCTTTGTATTGATACGGGATTCCTTTCTCCTCGAGTGCGATCCATGTCCGCTGCACATAGGGACAGAACTGCACAGGAATTCGTAGAGCGCCCATTGACGTCCTCCGATTACTTTTCAGTGCTTTTCCTTATACCAGAAGTAGTCTTACCCATCCGCTATAGAATACAATCTCTTGAGGCTCTTGGTGCGCAGAGGCCGTCTTGGCTGCCTCGGCCGTTGCGTGTGGGTGTATGTTTTGATCTGGAATCGCCATCGTTTGCCTTGGCTTTGCAACCTGAAGAGCAGTGCTTTACTATAAGTACCATATATATATGCATCATCGCGGACTCGTCACGCGCTCATGACGTGCTTGGGAGCCGGAAGTGGACTAGTAACTAATAATACATGGATTTCTTCGATCTTTCAACAGCAGTGATAAGGAAATTCTATTACAATGAGGCTATCGCATTCTCAGACCATCCAGGACGAGAAAAGTCGACGAACTTATGAATAGACGCCATGGCTTGTTGGACAAAAGTCAATTTATGAAGGAGCGTCAAACTCTCGAATTAACGCACCATGATTGCATGTGGGCACTGTACAGTTCTTCATACCCAAAGTTTTCCTGTATGCTCAAGTGCCAACAATAGATGCAATAAGCATGAGTTGGGTTGACAACGTTGGTATACGACTCGATCGGAGGTGCCGAGAAATTGGGATCGTAGAATGCAAGCTGTACGTCGTCAATTCTGACCTTGTGGCTTTCCTTCCAAGGTATTCCATGTTCCAGACCATACTGCTCCTTTTCCCGATATTTTTTCACTTCGTTGCAAAGATGCGTGACCTTTCACGCACATGTCAGGCTTTTAGCAAAGGAATGAACCAGCGAATCGAACGTACCAGATAACTCCACGACATACGGTTTTGGAAAACAGGGTCACATTGGTTGCAGACTAAGGTCATTCCCAGGGCGTCCATCTCCTCCATGGTAGTATCGTCGCTCAAGCCAAGCGAAGATAGTAAGGCGCAGGCCGCTTGCGTTATCAGAACCTCAATTTGGATCCTTTCTGGATCCCACGGGCCCCAATCCTTTGTGGCAAAGAGTTTTCTAGACCGCAGAGAAACGACGTCATGAAAGGTGGAAGGTGGCTGTAGTTCCCTACACATGCCGAAGAATGCATATGCTCTCAGAACAATCTCTGGCTTGTTGTCAACATTTAGAAACGATGGCTCTAAGTCGATGTCTTCCGCGGCCCTTCGCAACGCTAAAACTAGAAGAGCACCGCAGTCATGCCGAATTTTTTCATAGTGGTCGTTTATGAGCTGCGGAAGCTTATCACGGATGCTTGCCCAACGACTCGAAGTTATTTCAACAGAACAATCATTTTCTTCAACCAGATCGGTCACCATTGGAGCTTCACAGAGATCGACAAAGCAAAGCGTGATTGGTTTGTCCTTCAACCCGTGAAGTAACGCGTAGGTCCTGTATCGATTCAAAAGTTCCATTTTGCGCTTTTCGCGATTGATCTTGACAATGCGATTGCGCTGAAGCTTCCTCTTCTCCTGAAGTATCTCTTCTAGTTTTGGACGCATGTTCCTCCAAGCTTTGAGCATGTCAGTCGAGACTCGAAGGCAATGTTGAGAATGGCGCACCTCGCTCTGTCACCTCTTTTGGTTGACCCAGAAGTCGCGTCCAGCCCTTCCTGAGATTTCTCTCGTTTTCAGGTAGCGAGACACATAGAAAAGACATTGCCTCGATCTCACCCTTACAATAGCCGGATGCTTGAAGCCGTTCTTCAATCCTATCATGCCTTGAGTACGATGTTGAGCAAGTGACATTTGATGGATTTAAGCTTACTGCGCCTTCCGCTTCGCTCGCAAGGCTTCATCGACTTCGACGCGGTCTTTAAGGCACTTGCGCTCCCAATTGCAAACTTCCTTTGCATTCTAGAACGGAGAACTATTAGCACGAGAAATATGACAAGGCACCATTCATGTTGTAGGTTTGCTCACCTTGACAATTTGCTCTACAACTTGATGTCGTTTCTTAACGAAGGTTTTGCGCTCTTCCGAGTCAGGTTCTATATTCAGATAGTCACTGACTACGCAAAGGAAGTCGTATCTCAGATAGGAATTGTTGGCATGAGCCGTGGCAAGGTCGACAGGCGGTGCCGCATCTGTGTGAATTGGCACTACGAACACCCTCTCAAGCTGAACTCAGTAAAAAGATAATACTGAAGCGGTACGCACTACAGCTCCAGGGTAATAGGGAGTATATTTCTTGAATTCTGCTGATATCGACTCCGAAGGCATCTTCCGCTAGCTTTTTGCCTTGTATGATGCTGAGAGTATAGTACTTAGCCGTGAAATAAGAAGATTATTAGATGGACCAACTTTAGTCCGTGGCAATCATTACATAAACGAATGCGCAAGGTGTTCACGCAATTTGTTGCTCTCGAACGGCCGCATGCCTACATGAGTCGCTGAGCGCAAAGCAAGCCAAACGAGCTTTAAGACTTCTTACGTGACAATCCTTTTCGAAATATAGATTTGCGTATTGAGGCGCACTCAAATCGAAGGGACACGATGGCATGCCAATAGCGAGTATGGATGCATTCCAAATAGACTTGGAAGATCTAGACATGAGAAAGCCACGGAGTTCACGACTCGTTCGAGCGAGGTACAAGAGATCAAGAGGCCGCAAATAGGTTGCGATCTTCAGTAGTAAAGTTCGAATTCGGAATATTATGCGAACTCGACGATTTGCTTACGTGGCAGAACACTTCTACTGGCAGATCTAGTATCCTAGACAGCTTTCCCAAGTCGCCCTTTCGCACGCGTGGTTTTCGCATATAAGGAATAGTTTGAAGACCCTCCAGGCCTGGTTTCACTGAGAGAGTATTCATCCTATTTGGCTTGGCTGAAGAAGCTGAGATCAAATAGACATCAGACGGGAAAGTGTGACACATACTCTCTTTAATGTCATCGCGGCTCAATACGCCAATATCCATGTGTTTCTCACCGTCAGCACTTTCCGAAATGCTGGCTTGCTCTATCCTCACACGTTTCTTAGCATGACCTTCATCATCCCAGCCTTCAAGGGATGTCCCATTTGCCATATTTACAGTCAAAAAGACCAGATGAACGTCGTATTGTTCTTCCCAGATGGTGCCGATTCCTACGGGCGTCTAAGAACGAACGAGCCACTAGTGGTTGAGCGTCGAGTTGTCCGCAGAACACAACAACGTGAAAAGTATGGTGCAAGCCAAAAATAATGAAGAGCTCCAGTCATTAAACCACAGGCTATGATGGATGTAAGAGAGAAGGCGCAAGTTCTGGCTCTCAACATTTATACGGACGGGATTGTATTAGACATTACGTAATTCGGTCACAACCGGTAGTCACATGAATTGCTTCCGTGTTGAATATTTAAGGAATCTCTTTCACCGCGTTCGCATATCTCGCAAATAGGTTGTGCAAGTAATAACGGCCAGAGCATTCATAATTGACAGCTAAATATTCCCAAACACAGTAAGTTGACCTGTATGGGATAAGTTATTCCAGACAGATGCATCTTAGTAAATATGGGCTGCCTGGCATAACTTGTAAGTACAGGTTTCGCCATATATGCCTCGAAGGCCGTGCTTGGAATAGAACGAATAAGGGCAGTACATAGATCTCTGCATTTTTTCGATCTACCAGGAAATGACTTGCTTGCCCGAGCATTCTGAAGTCCTGGTCGAGCCAGTTTAAACATCGGACGTACCCGCTTAGTCCGAGGAAACGCATCCCGAGCTCGAAAAGCAGGGAGACTGGGTGCTGTGGGCGATAATGAGGTATCGTATTGAGCAAAATCTTGCTGGAGGTCGACGGTGCCTATCTCGCCAACAGTAAGACCTTCAGATAGAGGGAGACCTAGAGAATGAGGCAAGGCTGTGGTGTTGTTATCACCAGGTGAGAAGGCGAGGCTAACACGATTGAAAAAGTTCAGCATGTTCGCCGGAGGCTGGCAGGACCCAAGACATATTTCATTAATATTTCCCAGATCAACGCAACGAACAATAGAACATGCTCTCGGCGTACTAACATTTAGTCGACATAGCCACTTCAGAGACAAGAACTTGGGCCATTGCTGATGACGAACGGAGAAGATTGCCATATCGATCACTCTAATTGATATATTAGTAATCGACTCGACTTGAAAGACTCGGCTCTTCTTCCCGCTTCTACAACCGTACAAGGTTGTTCATACCTTCAGCGTTCATTTGCAGCTCAGAAACAGAAAAACCTCGTATGAGTAAATATCTGTACGCGCGTCGGGTCCATGTTTCGCCTCATGCTTCCAATGCAATGATTGCGTAGAATTGATCGGATTGACTCGTAGTCTTCAAGGTACTACGAAATCTGACCTTGATAAAGCTTTGTGATTAATATGCCTTGATGAAATTGCACCGTCCGGGATGCAAGCTGATTAACGTTAATATTGATAGCAGTGCTCAGAACCTCGTCAAATTAATGAACTTCAAAATGAAATAATCGACTGCCCGAAGAAATCTCAACGTGCTCGAAGGCCCGGGAACTCGGCCTTCTTGCACAACGTACGTATCCGACAGGGAACATCGATCCTAGAAGTAATGTTAATATTGAGGGGCTTAGGTTCCATCTTTACAGTTACATAGATAGCTCACATATGAACACTTTACCGGATTCTCATAATAAATTACGGCTTTGCAGGAAACAGACCAGCGTCAAGGTCCTCACTGAAGCCTCATGGAGTAGCTTCTACGCTATTTCTATCCTTCTTGCGAAGGTTGCGGATCAAATTTCATCGACGCACTATGAGCACCCTTCATTTCTGGTCTTGGGAAGACATTAACCTCAGAACACCCGAACAATTATGCTTCTCATGATCAACTTTAGCAAGCACTCTTGACAATAAAGATAGGTGGCGTCAAGGTATTTACTAAGAATGTTTATCAGACTGATTCTAGGTTCAGCTCCTCGCGTTCTGGTGTGGTGGTAGCGGTGGTGGATAGAAGTGGATAGAGCGATAGAATGGCAGCTAATCATTTGCAAAATAAATAGCTCATCGATTAAAGTTATGAATCCAATCCACGTTGGTCTTCTTTACGTCTAATCCAAAAACTCAAAAGAACCAGACTCGGCGAATTGTGCACATGCCTGATCTTCATCATAATTTATTTGCATAACCCCTGAAGTTTGCGCCTACACTGTTCTAAAATCGGGTAGTTTACATATCTTTCGATGCACATTGGTTTCGCCATACCGTATCGGTTGTTGAACCCCAAAACGGCTCTTGTTCTTCTGTAAGTACAGCACTATCGATGATCCCTCTCCAGATATACTAGTGATATACTCGGAGTTTCAGAGATAATAGGGTATTTCATCCGGGACGGGATCTTCGCGGTGCACGTGCTTCTTATGGCTTGAGTCGCGCGCGATCTTCGGATACAATGTCTGTCCGTTCCGATCTATCGATGAGGGGAGATAACTGGCGATGCACTCCAGCGCGCGCCTCAAACCGCGCGCAAACTTACCAAAGACAATAACAGAACAGTCCATGCGATTCCCCTTGAAGGGCAAACATAAGTACATTGATGCTAGATCCATACAGGTGTTGCGAAACCAAATTGATGAGGGGACGACGTCAGAACTGACGACAATGTAGGAGCGGAGTAAGTAAGAAATCTGGGGATACGTATCGCTCCGAGTTAGCGCCGCGTCCGAAGATATGAGCAGCTCAATTGATGCTAAGCAGCTGGACCTCAAACTTGAGTGTAGCATTTGGCGGGATTATAGGCGGGAATCCGCGCGCGCCATAAGCCTATAGTCTACGGCGTCAAGGTAGTTAGCAGGGGATGCGCAATAGTACGCACATAGTCGGGAGTGCAAGTTAAAATCGCTTTCTGTTGTAGCGATAATTGCGGAACACCTAAAACAGGAGGCGGACGCCATGAGCCCCAGCAGACAGGACCGAGCAGATAAGACACGTACCTTCGTCCCAGCCCCTGATCACCTTCCCCACACCAATTTCAGTCTGGAACGGTTTTTGCCTGTAAGGTTGTGTAAAACAGCACGATGAAGTGATTGGAGTAAGTCGATCAGCGATGGTTAGGACATACCGGTCCACGCTCGAGTCGAACTTCGTACCATCCTCCAGTGTCCCAGTGTAATGAATTGTCACGGTATCTACGGAAGCGATGAGAAATCCTACGTCAACCAGCAAGCTGCGTCAAACACACCTCCTTTCTTTGGGAAGTTCTTGCCATCGCCTGGCGTAATCGTCTCAATCATTACTCCCTGGAACGCAGAGGAAATGAGTGTCAGACCGATGAAAGACCACTTGCACGGTGGCAAACAACGTACCATAATGGCCAGTGAAATGCAAGTTTGAAAGACGAATGTGAATGTGCAGGTGTTTCGTGTACTTGAGCAGAGGATGACGGTGAAGATATCAGAGCGGGCTGGGTCTTATAGTGTCTCGGCAGATCTTGATCGATCGCGATCTACCGCTGGTCACACTTCAACGACGGTCTTCCAACCAGAGCGAAGCGAATACACCTATTTGTTTGGCGGCTTCTCCAGCCTGACGATATCGATGGATGGTGTCTGGTCAGATAACAAAAAAACAGGGATGGTCAATAACATTCTAGACCTTACCTCTTTACATGTCCCAAATTGGAAATGCTGCTGATCAGCAATCAATGCAAATTAGGAAGGCGAATAGATCGATGCAAGGAGATTTTTTCTGTCTGCCAGCCTCGGAAACTATACCAGCCCAGAAAATTACTGGATGACCAGGAGAAGAAAATGACACGTAGAGCCGCCCGCATCCGGCTATTGCCTTCATCAAGGAAAGCAAGGGACTTGACATTAAATTACCTGCTCCAGATGTCAACACAGCGTCGCAGAAGTACGGAAGGATTCTTGAGCACGAATCCCAAAGACGTGCGAGCAAGGTTATCCGACACGAAGAGAAGCATTTGGAGAAGATTCGCTTGCGAAGACCATAATAAGCTAAAAGAGGTCCAATGTCATGCCGGTGTGCGCATAACTCCCGTTCTTGTTACATTGGTCGCATACTGCCGGTATCCAGAAGCATTAGAACTATTCTCGTCCAGAAGAAACTATCTCACCTTAAACGGACATTTTCATAGTTCAACTACCCGGGAAGCTCGGACCACGCCTTCTCGTACGGAGAGCAACACGGTGAACTTCCTGTCGAAAAGAATAAGCGAGAGCAACGAGGTCCAGAAAGAGGGTCTGAAGCTAGACCCAATAGCGCGAGACACACTCAACAAATGTTATGCATGCCACTTTGCTAGGGCGACAACGAATCTGCATCTGTTGAAGCATAAATCTTCGATTCTACTTACGTCTTTCGAAGTAGCAGACTGTCCCACAACGGAGACGTTGGGCTTCACCTTTTCTGCGAGTACCTTTCGGAAAAAGATCTGGTAGCTCCCCGCCCATTCCCGCTCCCCGCTCTGTTACTACTCAGGATTCCTGATATGTCCATGTATGGCAGACGGAGACGTGAAGCGGGCAACCAGTTTTGCTAAATAATTTAAGTACTGGACGTATATTCTGGCACCCATATCTGAGCGTCTTGAAGAATAGCTTACAAAATTCCAGCCAGTTAAGGCGGTGAAGGAACAGAATCAAGTTATGAGCCCTGTGAACAACGCGTCGCGACGCGAGAAAATATTTTACGTTCGGGTTACACGCGTTTTTCTCACGTATTACGTACTACTACACTACAAAAAGCCTCAGGCTGCCCATTTCGCATTTCCTTTCTGCCACTATGTTACTCGCCAACGTATTGGAGCGGTAAATAAGACAAGTAAGCTTCTCGTCCTACACGCCTTCCGATCGATGAACTCCGAATACGACGGCCACTCTATGTCCTTGACGTTCTAGGTTTAATTGGGTTTGAGACCTATCTCCCAGGAACGACAAATAATTGTTGTTCTATAGTGATTGATGCGATCGGAAAGCACACTGCACTCTTTCTCTCTCCCTCTCCCTCTCTCCCCGGAGACAATGAAAGGACACAGGTACCTGGCTCATTGACTGCGCCAACCACTTCGTCTGTTCAATAGTTTGTTCTCGCGCTCCGTATGGTTTCGGTTTACCCCGGATATGATTGGGTCCGTCCTCAATCCCAGGCTCTCCCGCGGACTTCTCGCATAACCGGAATCGGCTTACAATCACCAAAATCACTGCACTGCATCCCGAAGACATGTGGCTCTGCAGCATTCTAGGCAACACGCCTGCAATGGAAGCATGGTTTATTATCTTGTATTAGCCAAAGAGGACAGTGCTTTCCAAAACTTAGCAAAACGTCCTCATGTTCAACGCCTTGCCTGTCTATCGTCTAGTCCAGTATCACTCTCTGTCTACTTGCGCTTATCCTGACCGTCGGATGTGGGGAAGCTGCTTTAGTGCAAGAAGACAGGAGACTTCGTCAATGCGTACTTTCCAAAGAAACCTCGCGTCTGGGCTCTGCGATCACAGGTAGTCCCTACGAGCTGCGGAGTCCTGTCATTGAACGCAATCGATTTCAATCCGGAGACAAATCGGAGCCTATCGGTGATTTCTCTGCTTCCCCGCATTCCAATAGAGGCTCTTCCTTTGACGGATTAACCACCACTCCATGAGGATTTTTTTAGATGGCTTCAATCGTTGGGCGATCGGAAGATGGTAAGTGGCTATTTGAATGTCATTTTCGTCATTTGCGACTAATGGTCTAAGATTCGAAGACGTTCTCATCGGGTGCGGAGGTTCTTAAGGCATAGGATTGGTGGTCCCTGTGAGTCCCTGTGGCACGTCGGTGAGGATTCAATGCCATCGATTATCATCCTCACAAGGTTTAACTCGGAAAGAGGCTTCTCTTGCCCCTATTTCCTTCCTCGATCGTTTCATGCTACGCGCTGAGTCAGAAATTGGGGCAGGACTAGATCTCGTATTATCCGAGAGTATAATACTCCGTTCTGTCCGATTGCGCATTGACTCAACTAACCAAGAAGACACCCACCCAAGTACGAGTAGTCGTGAATATTTCACAAACCGAATGCAAATATGTCAACCTCACAAATATCAGACAGGTAGTGACTATTGTAGCGACCTCTAAAAATATTGTATCCCAAGTCCACGGAGAAAGATCCGGTACTTTGTTTATCCGAAGCAAGCAATCCGAATTGCAATTCAGTCATCTCGAATTCACCTTTCCCATTTTTGTACTTACGTCTTGGTCTGTGCTAAGAACGCACACGAGACCCTCTCTCACTCTCAGCGACGACATTCTCATGGCTGTCTGGGTTGAGTGTAATCAACATAAGTTTCCGTGTGCCCTTCTCTAAGCTATATTTGCTCACCAAAAGCTACGTGTTCGGCTATCGGAACCCTTCCGACGTTTACAATGTATCACCAGGACAGAGGGTCCAGACAGTAAGTAGACCTGGCTGGAATCCGAATCTTCTTTCGCGGCACCCCGCACCAGTAACTTGCATGTCTGTGGAATGGAACTTCAGAACGACCAACGGGATTTCATAAACTCGTTGAGCTCGGACAAGAAGCAGCCGGCACCGGTAGTCGGAAACTAACGCGGCCCAGCAACTGGCGAGGTCCATAAATACGAGAAGAGAACTGGTGAAAGGAAATTCCCATTGCTCAAAATTGGAATTGCTCGTTACATTAAGAAGCCCGGATACTCGGGTATCTCGTTCATCAAGGAGTAGGGAGGCCGTGAAAAGACGTAACAGACATTTGAAAAACTGTTAATCGTGTGCAAAACTATGAGATGGTCGTGAGCATCGGAACAGAGCGATGGGTATGTTGTACATGTCGAATTACATGTCGAATGGCAAATGCAGACAGACAAACAGGCGGGTTGAGTGGAAAGTACAACGATTTATGCGA